>CANIUD010000107.1:0-582500 GCA_947470075.1 Closterium sp. Yama58-4
CCCCGTTCTCCCCCCCATCCCTCCCCGTCCCTTCTCCACCACCCCCTCCTCCCCCTCTCCCAGGTGGCACGAGGCCAAGCCTTTACCAGGGGCCCATCGGCTGCTCTCGCACCTGACAGCAGCGCACGTGCCTGTTGCCCTCGCCTCCAGCTCCCCGCGGGGCATCATTGCCACCAAGCTCGCCCTGCAGCCAGGCCGGTACTCTCTCTGTGGGTTGGGGAAGGGGGCTGGTGGGGGAAGGATGGGGAGGGGTGGGAAGCGGGTGGAGGGGGGAGGGTGGGGAGGGTTTGGAGGGGAAGATGAGGGCGGGGGAGAGGAAGGGGGGTTGTGCTAGAGTCTGTTTTTGAGTCACGTACTTCAGATGTTGTAGGGGATTCCTTTACCAGGGGCCCATCGGTTGCTCTCGCACCTGACAGCAGCGCACGTGCCTGTAGCCCTCGCCTCCAGCTCCCCACGGCCCATCATTGCCACCAAGCTCGCCCTGCAGCCAGGCGGGTACTCCTCTCTGTGGGTTTGGGGTGGGGTGGGTGGGGGGAAGTGGGTGGGGGAAGCGGGAATGCGAGGGGGTGGAAGGTGGGGGGTGGTGGGGGGGGTGGGGGAAGCGGGAAAGCGGGAGGGTGGGAGAGAAGGGGGTGGAGGGGAAGGGGAGTTGGGGGGAGGAGGGATGTGTGCTAGTGCTAGGGTTACTTTGTGTGTGCGCAGGGGTGGTGTTGGAAAGGAAATGGGCCGTGAAGGGAGGGGGGGAGAGAGTACAAGGGAGGGGGGAAGGGGAGCGGATGGGGAGGGAGGGTGCTCTCTTTGCCCCTGGTTGAAATTTTAGATGTCTCAAAAGTCTCTTGCCCTTGCCCTTTCCCTTGCCCTTTCCCTTTCCCTTGCCCTTTCCCTTTCCCTTTCCTTTCCCTTGCCCTTTCCCTTTCCCTTTCCCTTGCCCTTTCCCTTTCCCTTTCCCTTTCCCTTTCCCTTGCCCTTTCCCTTTCCCTTTCCCTTGCCCTTTCCCTTTCCCTTGCCCTTCCCTTTCCCTTGCCCTTTCCCTTTCCCTGGCCCTGGTCCTCCTTGCCCTTGGATAAAATTGGTTCAAGACTTGTTTGAATCTTCACTTGTTGTATCATGCCTCGTGCCACTCGGCTTTCTTGCCATTCCTCTTTCCCCTCCAACTGGCTGACGCTGTTACCTTCCGTCTCTCTTGCTGGTGTGCCGCTCTGTTCACTGTTATATGGCATGGCACTGCATAGCACGTATGGCACGTATGGCATGGCATGGCATGGCATGGCATGGCATGGCACGGCATGGCACGTATGGCATCATGGCATGGCATGGCATGGCATGGCAGCACTGCGTGGTATGGCAGGATGATATGGTTCGGTATGTTTCTGCACGGTATGGCATGGTATGGCACGGCATGGCACGGCATGGCACTGCATGACATGGCACGGCACGATATGCCGTGGTGTGTGTGGTGTGGTGTGGTGTGGTGTGGTGTGGTGTGGTGAATCAGGATGGCAGGACATGTTTGCGGTGACAGTAGCGGGGGAGGAGGTGGCACAGGGCAAGCCAGCTCCTGACATGTGAGTGGGTGGGAAGGGTGGGTGGGAAGGGTGGGTGCTCTCACCCTCCTGATTGCTCTCACCCTCCTGATTGCTCTCACCCTCCTGATTGCTCTCACCCTCCTGATTGCTCCCACCCTCCTGATTGCTCTCACCCTCCTGATTGCTCTCACCCTCCTGATTGCTCTCACCCTCCTGATTGCTCTCACCCTCCTGATTGCTCTCACCCTCCTGATTGCTCTCACCCTCCTGATTGCTCTCACCCTCCTGATTGCTCTCACCCTCCTGATTGCTCCCACCCTCCTGATTGCTCTCACCCTCCTGATTGCTCTCACCCTCCTGATTGCTCTCACCCCTCCTGATTGCTCTCACCCTCCTGATTGCTCTCACCCTCCCGTTTCTTCTCACGTTCCTGATTGCTCTCACCTTATTTTCACCCACCTGATTCCGCCCAGATTCCTGAGAGCTGCAGAGCTGATGGGGGCTAAGCCATCGGAATGCCTTGTCTTTGAGGATGCCCCGTGAGTGTGCTGATAGTATGAGTGTGCGAGAGCGAGTGTTGCGGAGAGAGAGTGTTGCGGGAGAGAGTGTTGCGGGGAGAGAGTGTTGCGGGAGAGAGTGTTGCGGGGAGAGAGTGTTGCGGGGAGAGAGTGTTGCGGGGAGAGTGTGTTGCGGGGAGAGTGTGTTGCGGGGAGAGTGTGTTGCAGGGAGAGTGTGTTGCAGGGAGAGTGTGTTGCAGGGAGAGTGTAACTCAGAGCTGCAGAGCTAAGCCATCGGAATGACAGGTCTTTGAGGATGCCCCGTGAGTGAGCGGACTGTGTGTGCTGATTAATCGCCCCTGTGTGTGCTAAGTGCACGTCTCTGATTGTGTGAGACTGTGCTGATTGCACATCCTGTTTACTGCACCCGTCACATTGCTGCAGTTTCTGTTTCAGAAGCCCACTCGCGTCTCCTCTCATATATCCTCAGGCATTCTCTTTCCCATGTCCGCACACACCACGCCATTCCTATATCCCCCAACCCCCGAACCCCACCCGGTCCTCTCTATTCCCATTTACAACCCCTTTTACGCTATTCACGCTTTTTTTCGCTCCTCTTCACACCCTCTCAGTGCAGGTGTGGAAGCAGCCAGGGCAGCAGGCATGTACGTTGTAGCAGTGCCCTCTCTTCCCCAGAAGGCTGCACGAGCACTCTACTCCTCCGCACACCAGGTAACTGATCTGGAGGCAGGGCAGGCAATTATGCTGTGGCAGTGGAAGGGTAGTGGGCGTATATGTCGTGGCCGTGCCTTCTCTAGCACAGATGGCTGCACGGCCACTCTACTCCTCTGCACACCCGGTAACCCTTCTGAACCCCTCTCTCTCACATCCCAGCCACCCTCCCAGTAACCCGTCTGGGCTGTTCTTAACCGACAATAGGTCAAGTGGCACCAAATGCAGGTTTTCGAATAGACCACGTGCCTTTTAGATGGCCTTCTCTGGGTGACCAAATGCTTGCTGCTCTGCTCTTGTATTTTTAGAATTCTCAAGAAACAGACTATGCGGCTTGTAGATGACCTTCTCTAGAATGCTTGCTGCTCTGGCTCTTCAGCTGGGTGACTGAGGCTGCATCTTTGTCCCCTCCCTCCCCCCTCCCCGCAACCCCCCCCTTCCCCCCCACTCCCGCTCCCTCGATCCCTTACTTTGCCCACAAGAGTTGAACTACTCGTCTTTTCTTAACTCCTCTCTCTTCCCCTCTCCTCGCTCTACCTCCCATCTCCTCCTTTCCCTTTCCTCCTCTTGTATTCTCTGCTCCTCTCCTCAGCGTCTCTCCTGTGTTTTCTTCTCTCCTTACACTATCCTCTCCTCTTATCATCTCATCCTGTGTTCTTTGATAAGGTTTTCTGTTTTATCTTTTCCGCGCCGCCCTTTCCACTGCTCTCCTCTGCTCTCCCACGCACACCTCTCCTCCCTTTCATCCTCTCCACCCCTCACTCTCCCCCTCCCTCTGCCCCTCCCCGTCCCCCTCCCTCTCCCCCCCTCCCTCTCCCCTTCCCTCCCCCCCTCCCTCTCCCCTCCCTCTCTCACTCCCCTTCGACCTACACCACCAGATTCTTGCTTCGCTATTAGACTTTCAACCAGCTGAGTGGGGCCTGCCGCCTTTCACTGACTGTGAGTCAAGCTCATCACCGTTCAATAACAAGAAAAATCAATCCCAAACTACTAAATGAATTAATTTGTGACGAACGGTCTTGTAAGCTGTACCTGGCTTTTTCAGGAGCAGACAAAGTTCACCTCTGTCAGCTTACAAGACTTTACCAACCACACCACTCCCCCATCCCCTCTTATCCTAAGCCCCTTCCCAACCACCTCCTTGCCCACCTCCCTTAAACCCTTTCCTTCCTCCCCACCGTCACTTCTTCCCTCCCCTCCGCCCACCCTCCCACGTTTCTCCCTTGACACTCTAACCTTCCAACCTTCCCATCCCCTTGTCCCACTTCCCCTCCCACTGTTCCCCCTTGACACTCTAACCTCCCCCAGGGGTGCACGAGTCACTGCCCATCGACCCCTGGTACATGAAAGGGCCTGTTATCAAGGGCTATGGGAGAGGATCCAAGATTCTAGGCATTCCCACAGGTGCGTGCGTGCATTCATGCGTTCGTGCATGCGTGAGTGCGGCCGTGAAATCGGGAGAGTGGGAGGGGCTTTTTACTCGCTGCCGTGTGCACGGGCTATGGCAGGAGGGTCTGAGATCCTGGACATTCCCACAGGTGCGTGCGTGCATCCCCTCTCCCACCTGTGGTTAGTCGATTCTTGAGTCGACTCAAAAATCGTGCGTGCATCCCCTTTCCCACCCGTTCTCTCTCTCTGCTACAGGCCACCTGGCAGGCAGAGCACACGTGTGGATGGGACCTGCCATGGGTGGGTGGGACAGAAGGAGGGAACCTTTATACCAATGAAGCCACGTATCCCACTTCCTCCCTCCCCATCCCCAAATCTCGCTCATACTCCACACCACGTCTCCCCATCTCTCCTCTCAACCTACTCTTCCCTCCCCATCTGCTACCAGCCAACCTGCCGTCCTCCTCATTTGCAGTTTGCCTGGCAGAGCACACGTGTGGGATCTACCATGGGTGGGTGGGATAGAGGGCTTCTGTGTGCCAAACAAGCTCCTACCTCACTTCCTCCCTCCCCATCCCCTTTCTTTCACTTCCTTTACCACACCACACCCCGCTCCCTTCCTCTCTCCCTTCCTCTCTCTCTTCCTCACTCCTCATTCCCCATCTGCTACCAGCCAACCTACCGTCCTCCTCATTTGCAGGGCACCTGGCAGAGCACACATGTGGGATCTACCATGGGTGGAACAGAGGGCATCCGTGTAACAAACAAGCCACCTACCTCCCTTTCTCCCTCTCCATCCCCTTTCTTTCACTTCCTTTACCACACCACACCCCTCTCCCTTCCTCTCTCCCTTCCTCACTCCTCCCTCCCTTCCTCACTCCTCCGTCCCTTCCTCACTCCTCCCTCCCCATCTGCTACCAGCCAACCTACCCTCCTCCTCATTTGCAGGGCACCTGGCAGAGCACACATGTGGGATCTACCATGGGTGGGCGGCCTTGTCGGGGAGGGGTGTGTTCAAGATGGTCATGAGCGTGGGCTGGAATCCCTTCTTCAACAACACGCATAAAACAGTGGTGGGTGCGAGTGTGGTATGTGTGTGTGCACCCCCGTGGCATGGGTGGGTGGGTGCGTGGGTTGGATGGATGGGTGTGTGGGTGGGTGGGTGGGTGCGTTTGTGCTTGGGTGCGTGGGTGCGTGGGAGCTTATGTTGATCCTCCCTCCCCACTTTCGCTTCCGCCCACCCCACCGCTCTCTAGCCCTGGTTACTGTGGGTGTGAGAACACTAGACTGTCTTCTCCGTTGCCCATGCTTCCACTCTCATTCACAGCCTTCCCCCCTCTCCTCACATCGCTTCTCTCCTTTCCTCTCCTCCTGTCCTCTCCACTTCTCCTTATCTCCTCGTCTCTTCACCCCTCTCTTCTCCTCATCTCCTCTTCTCTTCTCCTCGTCTCCCCTTCTCTTCTCCTCATGTCCTCGCCTCCTCACCTCTTCCCCTCCCTCCTCTCCCCTCGTCCCCCTCTCTACTCAAGAGCCCTGGCTGCTGCACGACTTTCAAGAGGAATTTTATGGAAAAGATCTGAGGCTGCTTTTGATTCGACTCAAAGGTTTCCCCCCGTTCCCCCGTCTCCTCTCAGGAACCCTGGCTACTGCATGATTTCGGAGAGGACTTTTACGGGGACGAGCTAAGACTGCTGGTTGTTGGGTACATTCGTGCAGAGGTGAGGGTGGAGGTAGGGGAGAAGGCAAGGTGGCAAGGGGGAAACGGAGGTACAGATGCTTTCAGGTCATATAGGAACTCGACACCTTTTCTTGGCACTGTACTGATGAGGGCACATCACCATCCATTTCTCTGCCTCTCATGCTGTGCCTTCAAAATGGCCTGACCCAGTGCACCCCAAAAAACTAACAAGAAACAAGAAACAATATTCCGTGCACCCTTCTAACAGCACCTGTCCTCCCCCTCCCCTCCCCCGTTCTTATTTTCCCCTTTCATCGTCGGTGTATTATTGTCGTTTATTCTTGTTGTATGCAGGCTGACTTCCCTGACCTGCCGTCATTAATTGCACGCATTCACCAAGATGGGGAGATTGCACGCAAAGCGCTAGACAACCTGCCATTCACTGCATACAGAAATGACCCCTTCCTCAATATCCCTTAATGTGAGGCTTACATTAAACATGGAATTTGATTCCTTGACATTGTCTGGTGGTACCAGGTACTGAGGTTACGGTTCTTCACCACAACACCTACAGTCCCCACAAAGATGCTACCTAAAAAGTCTGTCTGCTGTGACTCAGAAGCTCAGCACTGCCATGCATGACAGGCTGGTGTACTACTACCGTATTGACATACTGTAGAATGCAGCGAATCGAGGCTTATCTATTTCATGATATTGAATCTCTACCATCAAGTAGATAACATTATAAAAGAAAAACACCCCAACCCCACACTGCTTCCCAGCTACTCCTGAAACCACCAGTTTCTGCTAACAAGAACTGACTCAATAGACAAGAGACCGAAAGATGGACCAGTAATGTGAAGCACCACAAACTGGAGGAATGCAGTATGGATAGTTTGATGTGGGAAAGACAAGCTTCATGCCAGCTGCCTCCACTAGCAGACTATCGCATCTCCAGCGCTGCTTCACACCAACCTCCCTCCAATGAACAGACGCTCTAATGCTAATGGATGTGCACATGAGATCAGTCACCTGATCAAGGTTCCACCTCTCCAATAATAGAGCCGAGCAATCCCTCCTGCTAAAACTTGCTGGACGTTTAAACGGCCTGAGATGTGGCCATGGGCTTGCTAGGGTGAATGCACATGTTGCACAGTTAAGCACAACAGTTGGAAGCAGCAGGTGCAGGAGCGGATGTGTCTCGGATATTGAGATTACTTGGTTTCTGCATTCAAGGAGGAAGGGCAATTTACAAGGGAGAAGAAATTAAGCAAACAAGTCCCGTATAATACCATATGATAAAAAAGTAAGGGAAGTTAGGCAGGTCAAAAGCAAGATGCGTACCTCCGTGTTGGCTGCGTGTGTAGCTTCATAACGCTTTTTGCTCTCTCTAGCGATACACACGAAGGCCTCTTCGACATTGATATCAGCCTTAGCAGACTGCACCGACAACAAAAAATCAGAGATGAGCAATGCAAGGAAAGAAAAGTGAAAGGAAGCAGTCCCTGCATCAGAATTGCAGCACGTACAGTTTCAAAGAAGTTGATTTTAAACTCGTTCGCAAGTTGCTGCCCCTGGTCCTTTGTCACCACCTGAAGTTACAGCAAACAAAGCTCATGAGTAGATATACAGGCAACCAAACATGACTAGAACTATGACATGACTAGAACTATGACACTTACCCGCCGGTCCTCCATATCAGCCTTGTTGCCCACCAAGATCTTGCAAACGCTCTCAGAAGCATGCTCCTCAATGTTTCGGATCCAACCACGAATGCCTGAAATTTATATAAGTTCATAAAAATCACGCTTCCTCTGACTATACAAGAACAAGAAGAAAAAAGACAATGGAACAAAAGTGCGGCCCTTACTGTTAAAGGACGATTCGCTGGTGATGTCGTAGACAAGAACGATACCGTTAGCCCCGCGATAATAAGCTGCAAAGAAGCGAGGGAATAAGATTAGCTCGAATGATCTCTTCGTGTCCAAATTTCTCAGGAACCAAAAAGTGGAGAGAAAAAATCCACCTGCAGTGATGGTGCGGAAACGCTCCTGTCCTGCTGTATCCCAGATCGACAGCTTCACTTGTTCCCCATCAATATCAATGGTGCGGGTCTTGAAATCGACACTGCAACATCGAACATGCGTCACAATAGGCACAAGCGGATGTCGAAGACGGACCACGATGCCTTGTAAGCACAATGTTAAAATGACTAAAGCAATTTCACTCCAACGAACACAACAAGCATGCTGCACAATGCATTTATGCATACAAGCAACATGGGAATTAAAATAATGTATGCATCCTCCAACCATCATCCGAGCCATGAACGGCAAGCTTATGCAATCCAATCACAATCAGATCTGGGATGATTGAATACAGATCCGGGAGAAAAAATAAGGACGTACCCAATGGTTGATATGAAAGTGTGGCTAAAGGAATCTTCTGCGAACCGTAGCAGCAAACTAGACTTTCCGACAGCTGCGGAGTAATTGATTGCACCCAAGATCGGAACAAGGGGGAAAACATCATAAGCGCGGCATCAACGCAAGGCATAAGCAGAAGAACAAAGGAAAAAGGACTGAAAGCAACTCGAAGATGAACAGGCTAATGCTTCTCGCACTGCAACATTCAGAAGAGAGAGAGACGAAGCGATGAGAGCAATAAACAGTGAAGTGGGATGACCGCCTTGACGTAGCTAGAGATTCAGAACGTCCGAGGCAAAACAACGCTATGAGGTCGGACAGTGCAACAAGAGACTGACGTAAGGTAGAATAACAAAAAACGGGGGTCGTGAAGCAGCTACGTTAGGTTAAACGGAGAAAACAAGTGAACGCCTATTGCTTCTACAGCTCCATAATGTGCGAAATATAGCGTAACGAAACCTCTGTTCCTTAACAGCACTCGCAAAACTAAAAAAATGCCACAGATTAATATGGATCCGCGACTTTACCACTATCTCCGATCAGGAGAAGCTTGAGTCTGGTTTCTCCGTGCTTGCGTCCAGTTGACATGGTTCGAGCCGGAAGAAAAGCAAAAACGTGTGGACGTTAGCAGCAGATCAAGCTTCTAAATCGGAGATCACTGTCTGGAAAAAGTAGCTTTCAGGAGGCTATGGCGAATGTTGATGTCCTAGGCAGGAGGCAGGTAAGATGTGCAGGTGAGATGGCGGAGAGGAGACTAGGACATCAAGAAATATAAAATGTGGGAATGAGGCAGATCCACTCCGTCACGTCAAGGGCACCAAACCAAACCCTCGTTTTCAAGCCTATACTTTTCCAGGAAGGGTTGATTGGTCGTCAGTCACGAGCTACCAGATCTCGCCACAACGTACAGCAGCAGCACATGGATGGGAGCAAATGAGGTATGGCCTTCCCCCAGCCCTAGCGGTGTGGTGGCCCCGCCAGGATTTTAGCGGAAGTTATTGCCCGAACAAGCCCGCGGAACCCGAAGGACCTGGGCTGACAATACCCTTACGTTCGGTTTGACCGGAGCTTTTCCCGCCTTGCTGCGGAACAACCGAACCTCATCACGATGGCGTGATGACTGGGGCACGGAAACAATCTTGCCCAACGACTAGCTTCGGTCGCTGATTTATTGGAGCCCCAAGGCAGCTTGCTTCCGCAACCAACGGTGTAGCAAACTCGGCCAGCTTCGAAATGCATCCGAGCCTCGCCTCCCGCAAAGCTCTCCCATCATGGGAGATAAACAGACAGACAGTTCCTCAGGTGTGAGATTATCCCATACAAAGCGATGCGTCAGTGAAGTGTTACGTGTTGGGCACACTACGGACACAGAGTTAGTAATAAGGTAGATAAAAATAATCACATTCTCTAACTCAATGGTAAAAAACACATCCAATGTTCTCATCACACACACTGACACACACACACGCACACACACACACACACACACATGCACACACACACACACACACACACATACGCACACATGCACGCACACGCACACACATACACACACACACACACACATACACACACACACACACACACACACACACACCCACACACACACACACACACACACACACACACATTCACACACACACACGCGCGCGCACACACACACACACAGACAGTGTGTCAACAACAATTCAGGGGGCACCTTGTGTTTGGGGACAGTGACTCCGTGAGTCCAAGATTGCAAAGATGAGAAACTTGAAGTTGTGCAGTGAGTTTTGCATTGACCAATCAAATTGTCTCACACCTATCGTAACCACAATCTTGCAAAGATACAAAACTCAAACGCCAAGTGTGCAAAACCAGTAAGGTTGGCACGCACGTATCACAATAATATATGTTCCGCTATATAACTGCCTGAGGGGTTTGCAGTAATGTAGTTGATTAATTCAGCAGAATCCTCGTCGGCATGTGGATGGCGGGCGTCAACTATTCGACGCCGTCCTACATCACGTACGTCGTAAAGGGACTACCGAGCGGCTATAATCTAATGCGTCAGATGATGGCGATGCCCAGCGTGCGTGAGACGCTCAACGAGGATACCCTCATGAGCCACATAATCAAGGATGAGGCTATGTAGGAGGAAGAGCGGCCCACGGAGCTCCTTCCGCAGGCGAACTTCGTCGCCCCGTCGAAGCAGAGTCGTCAGCAGGGACAAAGCGGGAAGCAGAGCGGAGGTGATAGCGGAGGTGGGAAATCGGCGAAGAACGCTGACCGGTCGAAGTCGGCTCGTGACAACAGTCCAGGCGGAGGCGGTCGACGGCGGGAATGCTGGTTATGAGGCGAACCCGACCACATCTCCTTCGAGTGCCTCGATCGCGAGAAAGCGACGACGACGACAAGGGAGGCAGCGGGAACCCCAACCCTAAACCCTCGACGCCAAGACAACAAGCCACGCAAGGAGAAGCCGTCGTCGAAATAGACGCCGTCGACGAAGGATGCTCACTCCTCTTTCGCCAAAGGTCGAGGCGACGGGGAGGCGTCGTGCTCGATGGTCGAAGTCGTAGAGTCTACCGTCGGAGGCCGAAGGCCAGGGAGGACTTCAAGGCGGTCGCAGCCGCTATGCATGCGAACCCGTCGGTGGTGCTACTCGACAGCGGTTGTTCCCACCATCTGATGGGAACGAAGGAGGTGTTCGTTGGAATGAAGCCTGAGCATGTGCGTGGCTTCAACGAGGCGTTGCAGAACGTCGAAGACAGTGGCACCGTCGCTCTGCGAGGGGACACTGGGAAGCAGATTCTCGTTCCCGACCTGCTCTACGTTCTGGGCGTGCATGCTAACCTGCTGTCGGCCGGCAAGCTGCTGAAAACAGCGTGAAGCTGCAGGACGTCGACGATATGATGCTCGTCTCGGCGGCGGGGGACGTGCTAGGTCGGGCGAAGTATATCGGACGGGTTCTCTGCACCGACCTTCGCCCTTGCTCGACGGAGTCAATGTCAGCCCCGGCAGAGGTGGTGGCTCTGCGGACGATCACCTCGGCGATGAAAGCTACGCCGTCACATGTGGCACGCAAGGCTAGTGCACGTCGGCATCGACACGATCAAGAGCTCGGCGAAGCACGAAGTCACCGTCGGTCTAGACATCAAGCAGTCGACCGAGACGGATCTATTGTGTGCTTCCTGCGTCAGAGGCAAGCAAGGATCGGACGCCAAAAATGCGCTCGACGCCGTGCACATCGACCTCTGCGGGCCGTTTTGAGTGGTCGCCAACGACGGCAGCCTCTACTTTCTGCTGCTGAAGGACAGGAAGACTCGCTACTTGTGGGTTCGTCCGATCGCGAAGACGAGCGACGCGCTTGTCGTCTTCGAAAAGTGGCTGAAATTGGTAGAGCGGCAGGCGTCAAAGACGGTGAAAATGTTGCGTTCTGATTACGGAGGGGAGTTCCTCGGTCGAGCCTTCACTGACCTCGTCGAAGACAAGGGCATCCTCCATAATCTGACGAGCACTTATACCACGCAGCAGAACTGGATGGTAGAGCGGGAGATGTGTACGGTCGTCGAGACCGTGTAGACGATATTTGCTTTACATGGGTGTGAACCATCACTAGTGGACCTTGCTCTACGCCAGGCCGTTTGGGTGCTCAATTGCCTCAAACGGGCGTCTCTGCCTTCGGGGACGACGCCGCACGAGCTGCTGTTCGAGAAGAAACCTGACCTGACACTGGCACACTTGTGGGGCTGCATGGTACAGTTCATGGTCCCGGAGCAGCAGCGCGGCGGGAAGCTTGCGCCGAAGGCCCGGTGGGGCCTTCATCTTGGTGTGTCGCAGGAGAGTAAGGGCTGTTAGGTGGTCGATCTTACTGACAACAAGGTGGTGATGACCGTAGAGGCGATCTTCTACGAAGCAATGTCGCTGGAGGCGTGGAAGGCAGAGCACGGCCCCGTTTCAACGCGGAAATCTGCTGTCGTGCCGACGGATCCCTCGTCGACGACGACCCCTTTACCTGCCGTCGATGATGACGACGTCGAGGACATCCGTCCACCCTCTGCGCCCACTTCTACCTCCCCTCTGCCCCTTGCCGCTGATCTACCGAAGACGGCGTCGCCGTCGGCCATCGGCGATGAGGGGAGGATTGCTGCGTCGCCTTCAGCACCGATCAATGGCATCGCCGGCGTCCGACATGACAAAATGCATCTTGGTGGCCAAGTGCAGAAGTTGCCGTAGATAGGGGAGCGCAGGGCAGAGGAGTCAGCTGAAGAGCCGATGGTAGAGAAGAAGTCGGCGAAGCCGGTAGAGACAAAATCGGCAGGGGAGTCGGTAGAGGAGGAGTCAGCGAAGCCGGAAGAGGAGAAGTCGGTAGAGGAGCTGACTGCAGAGAACTTGCTCGACGATGGCGCGTCGAGCGACGTTGTAGTTGTCCTTGGTCGCGAGGAAGAGAGCTGTCAGTGGGGGAGCAGTCCGACAACAGTGATGTGGTGAAGGTCCCAGTCGAAGAAGCGAATCTGCGGCACTCTACCTGCTCCAACTTCTGCGAGCCCACGGTAAATTTTGAGCTACCACGCTTGCCTACCGCAGACTCCCTACAGCACGCTCCTCGACGACGTGGACGCCGACGCCGACCTGCCCGAGCTCGACCCCGATATGCACGCTGACCCGGAGAACCACTAGGACATTGCAAACATGACGGTGAAGGAGGCGTTGGCGAGCTGGAAGGGGAAGGCGGTGAAGGCCGCCATGGACGAGGAGATCAAGAGCCTCATCGCCAATGGGACGTGGGAGCTGGTCGAGCGTCCGCGCGGCGTCAATGTCATGAAGAACCGTTGTGTGAGGATCGAGGATCGAGTTCAGAATCGAGAATGAGAATTGATTGATCACCTGGGTACAACACGAGGCTATATATAGGGCTCGACACAAGGGAGGTAACCAGGTGTTACGAGAAGGTTCTGTGGGTCGCGAAGCGTCCCGAACAGACCCTTCCCGAATTCGGTAGAAAGCAGTTCGGTGGCAACCGAATACCTCCGAATTCGGTGTAACCTAGCACGGTGCATATAACTATATAAAATATAGGAAAGCACCTAGCCTAGGGATCAAGCAATTCAAGCATGCATAAAATAAACCTAAGCTAGAAATAGCGTAAGGGGATTAAAGCAAGCATGGATAACAAGCATAAGCCGTCGTACTCTCACACGTCCCCCCCTCAAAGTTGGGTGGCGTGAGATACACCCTGCTTGACAAGATAGTCTTTGAGAGCACGGCGTGCGTTGCCCATATCAGCGTCTGGAACCCAACTGTCCTCAGTGGGGTCATATCCCTTCCAGCGTATCAGGAACTCGAGGGTCTTGCCGCCGCGGCGCCGATGAGAGAGAACACGCTCAATCTCGTACTCTGGTTCATCCTGCACAAGAACAGGTGGTGGTGGCGGTAGCTGCCGTCCCTGGAACTGTTGGTTGGGGTGTCAAACATTATATGTTTATATGATTGTAGGCTGTAGTGGGTTACAACTTAGGGGGTACACTAGATTAGGGTTTACTACTTGTATCCAACTTTGTGCTAGTACAGTCATTCCTGTCCGTTCATTCTGACATGGTTTCAGAGCAGGTCCTTCGCTAGGACCGTTTTTTTTAAGGGCCCACCGTTCCCTACCTACCTACCTACCTACCTAGGACGCCTCAAACTTTTTTTTTTACGGCCCCTACCTCCCGCGACCCGCGACCCGCCCCTTAAGGCCCCGTCGCGCCGCCCCTTAGCCGCTCGCGCGCGGTCTTTTTTTTTTTTCCCGCGCGCGCCTTATTTCCCTCGCGCGCGGCCCGTCGCCTGCTCGCGCGCGCCCCGCAGCCGCCCGTCGCCTGCTCGCGCACGCCCCGCAGCTGCCCGTCGCCTGCTCGCGCACGCCCCGCAGCCGCCCGTCGCCTGCTAGCGCACGCCCCGCAGCCGCTCGTAGCCTGCTCGCGCACGCCCCGCAGCCGCCCGTCGCCTGCTCGCGCACGTCCCGCAGGCCCGCAGCCCGCTGTCGCAGCGGCCGCCCGCCCGCAGCCGCCCGTCGCCTGCTAGCGCACGCCCCGCTGCCCGCAGCCGCTCGTACGCCGCTGCTTCCGCTGCTGCTTGCGCACTGCTGCCTCCCGAGCGCCGCCGCTGCCTGTGCGCCGCCGCTGCCCGTGCGCCGTCGCTGCTCCTACGCTGCCGCTGCCCGTGCGCTGCCGCTGCCCGTGCACCGCCGTTCCCAGTGCGCCGCTGCCGCCCGTGCGCTTCTGCAGCCGCCGCCCGCGAGGCACTCGCTCTCACTGTTGTTTATCTTCTACCTACCGCGCACACTGCTGCCACTGCAGCTGCCACCAGTGCACCGTTGCAGCTCCTGCTGCCACGCTACCTACTACTGCCGCTCGTGTGCCACTACGGACAGTCGACCCCGCCCGCGCCTTGCCTAGCGGCCCCGCCGGCCCCGTTGACCCTCCGCACACCTTTTCAGCGGCCTGATTCCTACTACTACTGTTACTACTGCTACTGTCACTATGGCTAGCCCGCCAGTTCTAGCTTTCGATGCCGAGGGCCGTCCAGTGAAGTTCGAAACCTGGCTAGATGACCTGCACCTGTTCCTACAGCTCACTGCCAAGGAAGATATCTCACTGTACGACCACGCCCTAGGCCATGCCACTGCCCCTGACTCGACTGCTGACAGCACTCTGCGTTCCCAGTGGCAGACCCGTGATGCGCACGCTCGCTTTGCTATTCGCAACTCCCTGCCGCTAGACGAGCGCGAGCACTTCGGCCAGTGCAAGACTGCTAAGGACCTCTACACCGCTGTAGTTGCCCGCTACTCCTCGCCCGCTTCTGCCACGCTAGGCCGCCTCACTCTCCCCTACCTGTTCCCCGACCTAGCCTCCTTTCACACTGTCGCAGACCTCATCACCCACCTTAAGACTAGTGAGGCCCGCTTTCGCGCTGCTATGCCTGCCGAGTTTCTCACTAGCAACCCCCCCCCGCTCTGGATCACTCTCTACCACATCGTCACCCGCCTTCCTGACTCTCTGCGCGCAGTCAGGGACCACTTCCTCTCTCGCTCCCCCACTGAGCTCACTGTTGCCCTCCTCGAGAAGGAACTGCTTGCAGCTGAGGCGAGCATCGTCGCTGTAGGCACCTCTCGTGGCGACCCCCGCACCCCGTTCTTTGAGGGGTGTTCCCCTTCCCCCCTCCTCCCCTCTGTCGCCTCTGCTGCTGCTGTCGACCTTCTTGGTGCTGAGAAGGTCGGGACCGCGTCTGCTTCGAGTGGGCGCCGCAGGAACAAGGGGGGCAGGGGTGGGGGTGGCGGCGGAGGAGGTGGGGGTGGAGGCGGTGGGAGTGGAGGCGCGGCTGGGGAGACTAGTGGCGGCAGTGGGGGAGGAGACAGCAGCGGTGGGAGTGGTGGTGGAGGCGGCAGCGGAGGCGGAGGTGGTCGTGGCGGCGGCAGGGGTGGAGGTGGCCGGGGCGGCGGCGGTGGGGGTGGTGGTCGTGGAGGCACTGGCGGAGGGCAGAGTCAGCAGCCCGCCCCGACGCTTCAGGCCGCCCGTGAGTGGTATGCGCAGCGTAGCTTTACCTGCACGTACGTCATTCGCACAGGTGACCGCAGCGGCCAGCAGTGTGGGAGGCCGCACCCCACGCAGCGCTGCTTCGCGCGCCTTAACGACGCGTGGCGCACTCAGTTTCCTGCTGCCACTGAGCTGCCGCGCTGGGCTGATCTGGAAAAGAGGGGTGTTGATATTTGGGCTTTAGACTTTGATGCTATTCTCACTGCCATGTATGCGATGTCTATTAGTGGAGAGGGTGCTCAGTACTTGCGTGTTCCGCCCGACCCGGGCATTCAGGCCAGTCCGGCTGCCGCTCTAGGTGCTAGTGCGTCTCCTCCCACAGGTCCTGGTGGGGCTGCAGCCCTAGGTGCTCGTGCGTCCGTGCCCCCTGGTACTGAGTCGACTGCAGCACTGCACACCTTCACCCTGGACTCAGGTGCTTCTCGCTCTTTCTTTCGTGACCGCACTGTCCTTGAGCCACTCGCTCGGCCAGTTGCTGTCTCCCTTGCTGACCCCTCTGGGGGTCCGGTCATTGCGACCTCCTCCACTGTCCTTCCTTGTCCAGCGGTCCCGTCCGGCACGCTGTCAGGTCTCTACCTCCCCTCGTTCTCTACGAACTTGGTGGCAGGTAGTGCGCTCCAGGACGGGGGTGTTCACCAGTTCACCCCTGCCTACGAGCACGTGACACACTGCACGTGTGCTTGGACGGGTCGCCACCTGGCTACCTTCACTCGGGAGCCGGGGTCGGACCTTTACACACTGACCACTGAGTCCCCTCAGGTAGCTGCGTCCGCGTCTGCGTCTGCGTCAGGTCAGCTGTCCGCCCCCTGCTCGTGTCGCTCTCTGGCGCATGAGACTGTCCTCTGGCACCACCGCCTTGGTCACCCGTCTGTGCAGCGCCTTCGGGCCATGCACAAACGGGACCTTGTTGCTGGTCTTCCCAGGGTGCTCCCTCCCCTTCCAGCCTCGCCTGCTCCTCCCTGTCTTCCCTGTGTCGAGGGGCGGCAGCGCGCCGCTCCTCACTCCTCCTCCTTTCCCCCGACGACTGCTCCTTTGCAGACGCTCCACATGGACGTGTGGGGCCCAGCCCGCGTCCGTGGCCAGGGTCAGGAGAGGTACTTCCTGATTGTTGTTGACGACTTCTCGCGCTACACCACGGTCTTCCCCTTGCGCACCAAGGGTGACGTCCCTGATGTCTTGATCCCTTGGATCCGCAGATCTCGTCTCCAGCTCAGTGAGCGTTTCCACTCCGACTTCCCTATCCTGCGTCTGCACTCTGACAGAGGTGGAGAGTTTTCCTCTGGCCTCTTGGAGGCCTTCTGTCAGCAGGAGGGCATTGAGCAGTCGTTCACGCTTCCGGCCTCTCCACAGCAGAATGGGGTTGCTGAGCGCCGCATTGGCTTGGTCATGGAGGTCGCTCGTACCTCCTTGGTTCATGCGGCTGCCCCCCACTTTCTGTGGCCGTTTGCAGTCCGATACGCTGCGCATCAGCTCAACCTCTGGCCCCGTGTCTCCTTGCCCGAGACTTCTCCGACACTGCGTTGGACGGGAGAGGCTGGCGATGCGTCGCGTTTTTGGGTCTGGGGATCCCGAGCTTTTGTCTGCGACACGTCCGCGGACAAGCTCTCCCGTCGCACTGTCCCCTGCGTCTTCCTTGGCTTTGTCCCGGACGCCCCTGGTTGGCAGTTCTACCACCCCACCTCGCGGCGTGTCCTGGCCTCTCAGGACGTCACTTTTGACGAGTCCGTCCCCTACTACCGCCTCTTCCCCTACCGCACTGCCCCGCTCCCCCCCCCGCCTCTCTTCCTCGCTCCAGGTGCTGAGGTACCAGACCCCCTCCCCCCTCAGGGTGCCGCTCCCTCAGGTGTGTCCCAGGTAGACCCGGGTGAGCCTGTCGAGGTAGCTGTTGACTCTCGTCCTGCGTCTAGGGGTGCTGAGCCTGGGGGTGCTGAGTCTGGGGGTGCTGAGCCTGGGGGTGCTGAGCCTGGGGGTGCTGCGTCTGGGGGTGCTGAGCCTGGGGGTGCTGCGTCTGGGGGTGCTGAGCCTGGGAGTGCTGAGTCTGGGGGTGCGGAGCCTGGGGGTGCTGAGCCAGGAGGTGCGGAGCCTGGAGGTGCGGAGCCTGGAGGTGCTGAGCCTGGGGGTGCTGGGTCTGGGGGTGCTGCGTCTGGGGGTGCTGAGCCTGAGCGTGCTACACCTGGAGGAGCCCTCTCCTCCCAGCAGCTGCAGGAGAGGTACCTCGAGTACTGCCGCCTCCGGAGAGGTGCTGCTGGAGCTCGTCCCGGTACTTCCCCTCCTACCCAGGAGCTCCCCCCCATTCAGCAGATCCGCGAGTGGTACACACGGCGCTGCAGTCTTTGGAGTGGTGCTCCTGGTGCTGCGGACCCTGGGGGTGGCGCTGCTGCTGGTGCTGAGGACCCGGACGTGGGAGCTGCTGCTGGTGCTGCGGACCCGCCTGGTGGAGCTACTGCTGGTGCTGAGGACTCGGACGTTGGAGCTGCTGCTGGAGCTGAGGACCTGGGCGGTGGCGCTGCTGCTGGTGCTGAGGACCCGGACGGTGGAGCTGCTGCTGGTACTGAGGACTCGGACGGTGGAGCTGCTGCTGGAGCTGAGGACCCGAGCGGTGGCGCTGCTGCTGCTGCTGAGGACCCGGGCGTTGGAGCTACTACTGGTGCTGAGGACCCGGCCGGTGGAGCTGCTGCTGGTGCTGTGGACCCGGCCGCTGGAGTCTCCTCTGCTTCTGGAGACGCTGCGCGGCCGCGACCGTACTTCGTACCGCTCCTTCAGCAGGTTCTTGGGCAGGCTCCTCCTCCTTGTCCTCCTCCCTCCGTAGAGTGTCCTCCGCCTGTCCAGCCGCAGTCACAGTTACCGCCTACCTCGCCTCTCCCTGCTCCCTCTCCTTACACTGGTCCCACAGGAGGTCTTACAGAGCGTCGTGAGCCTGAGTCTCCCGCCTGTTCGTCCTGCTCGCACTGGTAGTCGTGTCCGTCGTGAGCGTCCTCCTCCTGTCCCAGGCACTCACTACATGACTCTGCGTCCCTCTACTGCTCCTCAGCGTGTCCCTCTACCGTCTCCTCCTGCGTCCTCTTTGCCTCACGTTCCGGACCCTGAGTCTGACCGGTACCGTGCTGAGCACCCTACTGTCACGCGTCTCCTCGCTACTGTTGTCACTGACCCTACCTTTGAGTCCTCGACTGCGTCTGCTCTGATACCATGTCAGAATGAACGGACAGGAATGACTGTACTAGCACAAAGTTGGATACAAGTAGTAAACCCTAATCTAGTGTACCCCCTAAGTTGTAACCCACTACAGCCTACAAGTTGTAAACCCTAATCGTCTCGTGTCCTTGCTAGTTGCCCCTGAGGGAGACCCGGATGCACCAGACATTCCGACCCCGCGCACTTACGCTGAGGCGATGGCGGGTCCCTACTCCTCTCAGTGGCAGACAGCCATGGACGCGAGACGGGGCAAAGCAGCAGCAAGACACTGGAACTCCTCCTGTCTGTCCTCAAGGACGTCCGTGCCAAGAGCACACTCACCCCCGACGGACGGAGGACAGACAGACTCAGACTCAGACTCAGCAACAAGGCTGCTGCCTGTTGTCTAGACTACGCTGCTAGCCTTGTTGCTGAGTCTGAGTCTGAGTCTGTCTGTCCTCCGTTCGTCGGGGGTGAGTGTGCTCTTGGCACGGACGTCCTTGAGGACAGACAGGAGGAGTTCCAGTGTCTTGCTGCTGCTTTGCCCCGTCTCGTGTCCTTGCTAGTTGCCCCTGAGGGAGACCCGGATGCACCAGACATCCCGACCCCGCGCACTTACGCTGAGGCGATGGCGGGTCCCTACTCCTCTCAGTGGCAGACAGCCATGGACGCCGAGATGGCTTCCTGGAAGTCCACACGCACCTACGTCGACGAGGTTCCCCCTCCTGGGGCGAACATCGTCAGTGGCATGTGGATTTTCAGGGTGAAGCGGCCGCCGGGTTCTCCGCCTGTCTTCAAGGCGCGTTACGTGGCTCGAGGCTTCAGTCAGCGAGAGGGAGTTGACTTCTTCCAGACCTTCTCCCCCACCCCGAAGATGACTACTCTTCGGGTGCTGCTCCACATAGCCGCTCACCGCGACTACGAGCTTCACTCACTTGACTTCAGCACTGCTTTCTTGCAGGGCAGCCTGCACGAGGAGATCTGGCTGCGCCGCCCACCTGGCTTCACTGGGTCGTTTCCTCCTGGTACCCAGTGGAGGCTTCAGCGGCCGGTCTACGGTCTCCGCCAGGCTCCGCGTGAGTGGCATGACACACTGAGGACTACACTTGCGGCTCTTGGGTTCGCGCCTTCTACAGCTGACCCGTCGCTGTTCCTGCGCACCGACACTTCGCTGCCGCCGTTCTACATCCTCGTGTACGTCGACGACTTGGTCTTTGCCACTGCTTACACTGCAGGACTCGCCTACGTGAAGTCGGAGCTGCAGAGGAGACACACGTGCACAGACCTGGGTGAGCTGACAAGCTATCTTGGCTTGCGGATCACCCGGGACAGAGCACGGCGCACCATCACCCTGACTCAGTCACACATGGTGCAGCAGGTTCTCCAGCGCTTCCGCTTCACGTACTCCTCGCCTCAGTCCACTCCTCTGCCTACCGGTCACTCGCTCTCAGCTCTGCCTTCGGATGAGTCCGTAGAGCCGAGTGGCCCGTATCCAGAGCTTGTGGGCTGCCTCATGTACCTGATGACCTGCACTCGACCTGACCTTGCATACCCTCTTAGCATCCTTGCACGCTATGTCGCTCCTGGCCGTCACAGGAAGGAGCACATGGATGCCGCTAAGAGGGTGTTGCGCTACTTGTGCAGTACGTCGGGCATGGGGCTTGTGCTTGGAGGGCGAGACCGAGTTGTTCTCACAGGGCACTCAGACGCTTCTTGGGCAGACGACCAGGCCACTCAGCGGTCGTCTCAGGGTTACACCTTCAGCCTTGGCTCTGACTTAGTTTCTTGGCGCTCTACACGCTCTTCTTCTGTTCTCGGCTCCAGTTGCGAGGCTGAGATCTACGCTACAGCCATGGCTGCCCAGGAGCTACGCTGGCTGACCTACCTGCTGACTGACCTCGGAGAGCGGCCTCGTTCTCCTCCAGTACTGTACGTCGACAACAAGGCTGCCATTGCCTTGTGTGAGGAGCACAGACTGGAGCACAGAACGAAGCACATCGCCCTGCGGTACTTCCTTGCTCGTGAGCTGCAGCAGCGCGGTCAGCTTTGTATTCGCTACGTGGCCACTGAGGCCAACACTGCTGATGTGTTCACCAAGGCGCTTCAGCCTCGTGACCATCAGCGCTTCTGCACTCTACTGGGCCTTGTGCCTACTGGACCTCACTTACTTACCTCTTGACTTTGCTTGTACTGTGATCACTATATATATCTATACCTGCATGTTTACTCTTGCTAGGTTGTGATCACTGTATCTCTTGCTCTGTTATAAACCTGCATGTGAACTGGTCTTGTGACCACTAGCTTGTGCTCGGAATTTGTGTGGAATCCTTGAGATCCACCCTGAGCTTGCCTTCCTTTGCTTTGACTGGTCTCGTGACCCTGTGGTTGTCTCCCACTGCGCCTATGGGGGTGTGTCAAACATTATATGTTTATATGATTGTAGGCTGTAGTGGGTTACAACTTAGGGGGTACACTAGATTAGGGTTTACTACTTGTATCCAACTTTGTGCTAGTACAGTCATTCCTGTCCGTTCATTCTGACATGGGGTCCTTGTAGGGCTTCAGTAGCTGAACATGGAAAGCGTTGTGAAGCTTCCACGTATCTGGTAAGCGCAAGCGGAATGTAACTGGTGTCACCTGTGCCTCCACGAGAAAAGGACCACAGAAGCGAGGCCGGAGTTTGGATGGTAGGTGAGACAGGTTCAAGTTGCGCGTGTCAAGAAGCACCTGATCTCCGACTGCTACTGAGTGATCTCGTCGCTGACGATCGGCATACTGCTTCTGGGAGTTCTGCATCGTGGTGAGACGCCGCTGAGTCTTCTCCCATAGCTGCTGCATGGTGGTGACGAAGTCATGTGCGGCTTGGACGTGTGCCGGTGTGGTTGGCTGCTGTGGTGTGAGTGGTTCCCGTCCGTAACACAGGAAGAAAGGAGTTTTCCCTGTGGCCGCATGCGAGGCGTTGTTGTAAGCGAACTCTAAGGTCGGTAACTGTGTGTCCCAGTGGCTGATGTCGTCTTTGCAAGCTGTGCGCAGTAACTGTTCAACCACCTGATTGAGTCGCTCTGTCTGTCTGTCAGTCTGGGGATGGTATGCTGAAGACATCGCAAGCTTTGTCCCCAACAGTCCCATTAGCTCGTCCCAGAACTTACTTGTGAATTTTGGGTCTCTGTCTGAGATGAGTGTAGCGGGGATGCCGTGGATGGTGATGATGCGGTCGAAGAAGAGTCGAGCAGTTGCTTCAGCTGTAGCTGTGGCGTTGGTCGGTATAAAGTGACCATTTTTGGAGAACTTATCGATGACTACGAGGATGGAATCGTGTCCCCGTGAGGTCGAGGGAAGTCCTGTGATGAAGTCGAGACTAACGACCTGCCATGGCTGCTCCGGTACGGGTAGAGGCTGAAGTAACCCTGCTTTCTTCTGCTTGCTACTCTTCATCCGCTGGCACGTGTCGCAGGAGGTGACGAACTGCTGCACGTCTGCTGCCATCCGAGGCCAGTAGTAATACTTTGCTATTCCCGCTAACGTCTTGTTACTCCCGAAATGTCCCGCGTATGGTACGTCGTGAAACTCCTCCAGTAGGATCTGCCGTAGCGGGGCGTAATTCGGAACCCAAATCTTTCCTGAACCCTTCCTTACCGCTAAGTCTTTCTCCCACTGTAACAGCTTCTGTTTCTCTGCCGTTGCTATCTCGCCATCCACGGAGTACCCATGTTGGAACAGACCCTTGAGCAGAGGGTGCATTCCGTCGAGCTGGATGCCTGCTACATGACCGGGGCGGCTCAACGCGTCAGCCTTGTTGTGGAGCCCGGGTTTGTAGACGATGTCGTAGTGGAAGTGAGTTTCCAAGAAATCCACCCACCGCACCTGTCGTCGTGAGAGTGTCGGCTGCGACTTCAGGTATTTGAGACTGCAGTGGTCTGTATAGACTGTGGTCTTGGCTCCCTCAAGGTAACACCTCCATGCCTTGAAGGCTACGACTATGGCTAAGGCTTCCTTGTCGTGAATGGGGTAGTTCAGTTCTGCTCCGTGCAGCTTCTTGCTGAGGTAGGCGATAGGCTGTAAACCGTTTCCGTGATCCTGCATCAGTACTGCTCCGACTGCCTGGTCACTAGCGTCTGCTTCAACTACGTAGTCCTTCTCGGGGTCCGGTAGGATGAGTACTGGCGCTGTGGTCAGTGCTGTCTGTAGCTGTTCCATGGCTTGTTGATGAGGAGCACCCCATTTGAAGGGCGTGTCCTTTTTCAGTAGGTCGGTTAGTGGCGCTGCTATCTTAGCGTACTGTGGCACGAACCTGTTGTAGTAGTTGGCGAAGCCGAGGAACTGCTGCAACTCTTTCACGTTCTCCGGAACCTTCCACTTTTTAACGGCTTCGATTTTCCGCGGGTCTACGTGTACGCCCTTGGCACTCACCATGTGCCCGAGAAACTGCACCTTCTCCAGTGCGAAGTCGCTTTTTGACAGCTTCACGTAGAACTTATTTTTCCGCAGGATCTCGAACACCTTCCGCAGATGCTCCACGTGCTCCTTCATGTTCTTGGAGTAGATGAGGATATCGTCCAGGTACACCACTACGCACTCGTCCAGCAGGGGCCGTAGGATATGGTTCATCTCCGCCTGGAACGTCGCTGGTGCGTTGCAGAGTCCGAACGGCATCACCAAGTATTCGTAGGAGCCGTATCTCGTACGGAACGCCGTTTTGTGGATCGAGTTGTCCGCCATCTTGATCTGCCAGTAACCCGACCGTAAGTCCAGCTTCGAGAAGACTGTTGCACCACGCAGTTGGTCCAGTAAGTCGTCGATGCGCGGTATGGGGTATTTGTTTTTTACTGTCTGTTTGTTCAGTGCGCGGTAGTCGATGCACATCCGTAAACTGCCGTCTGGTTTCGGTGTGAAGAGAACTGGTGCGCCGTAGGGAGAGGTGGATGGTCGGATCAGTTGTCTGTCCAGTAGATATTCGATCTGTTTCTTCATGTCTATTAGTTCGGTCGGACTCAGTCTGTAAGGTGCACGTGAGACGGGTTTCGCACCTGGTTCCTCCACGATCTCGTGCTCGTGGGTGCGTGCAGGAGGTACGCCTGCAGGTAGGTCGTCGGGCATGATGTCTTTGTACTGCTCCAAGACCTTTTTTACTGCAGCGGGTAGCTCGGAACCCTTTTTCACCTCTTCTGCTGCAGCCATGACCAGTGCTAGGTAACCCGTGTTACTCTCGTTCACCATCTGTTCGAATCGTGCCAGTGTTGTTTCAGGAATGTCCCCTGTGTCAGAAACTTAGAAGGAGAAAGTTTAGAAACAGAAAGAGGGGGTTCACTAGCACCAGTTGGGATACATATGGCAAACCCTAACTGGGTTGTACTCGCTATAGAGCACCCCACTACAGGCTAGATAATAACATTCTGACACACCCCCATAGCCAAAGTGGGGTGTAATCAGCACAATGAGCAGTCATAGCAATAGTTCATAAATATGAGCAAAGCTAGTGGTAGTCACAGCGGGCAAGTGAGGAGGAGGAGGGCTGGCGAGAGGAGAGAAGATGGGAGGCGACGACTGAAGCTGCAGACACACGGGCAACAGGAGCGGCTGACACAATGGCGGCTGACACAGTGGCTACCGAGACAGTGCGCCCCGGAATACAGGAGTAACAGGCTCTGCGGCTGCGACGAGCGGCAGAAGCAACGGACCCACGGGCGACTGGTGCAGCAGGCTCTCAGTGGCTACCGAGACAGTGCGTCCCGGAATACAGGAGTAACAGGCTCTGCGGCTGATCAGCAGCGGCAGGAGCAACGGACCCACGGGCGACAGGTGCAACCGGCTCTCTGAGCTACCAGGACAGTGCGCCCCGGACTACAGGTGCTGCGGACGACAAGACGGCAGCCTCCGCTCAACCTCCCCCAACTGTCCCACACCCCCCTACACACACCTCTAGCTTCACCCCTAGCTCCACTCTCACATCACCCCCCCAGCTCCACTCCGATGGCTCCAACACATCCACCCCCCTCAGCGGCAGCTGCAGCAGCGGGAGACGGAGGAGGAGGAGGAGCAGGGGACGCCTTACACACACGGCACCCCCATACCCTCCACCCCCAAACCCTAACACAGGAGCACGGGCAACAGCAGGGGTGGGGCGCCGTTAGAAACGCGAGGGACGGCGTGCAGCTCAGTGGGAGAGGAGACCGGGCGCCCGCGGGCCAGGCGCAGCCCGTACGAACCGCGCGCAGGCGGCCCGAGGCGCGCGCGGGCCAGGCGCAGCCCGTACGGGCCGCGCGCGGGCCTGGCGCAGGCCGTACGGGCCGCGCGCGGGCCTGGCGCAGCCCGTACGAGCAGCGCGCGGGTTGTACGGGCCGCGCGCGGGCCTGGCGCAGCCCGTACGGGCCGCGCGCGTGCAGGACAGGCCGCGCGCGGGCCTGGCGCAGCCTGTACGGGCCGCGCTCGTGCAGTACGGGCCGCGCACGGGCGACGGGGGCGACGCGCGGGTCCCCGGGGGCGCTTCGGCGGGCGACGGGGGGAGAAAACCGCCGCGCGCCTCGGGGCGCACGGCGGGCAGAAAACCGCCGCGCGCTCGGGGCGCGCGGCGGGATGAGAAACCCTAGAAAAAAATCGCTGGCAGGAGGTAGTCGTCGCGCGCCCGAGGCACACGACAGGAAGTAAAGCAGCGGAAGCATTAGGTGGTGGGCCCACCCACAGGATCGACCCAAGGGGGTCGACCTGCTCTGATAGCATGTCAGAAACTTAGAAGGAGAAAGTTTAGAAACAGAAAGAGGGGGTTCACTAGCACCAGTTGGGATACATATAGCAAACCCTAACTGGGTTGTACTCGCTATAGAGCACCCCACTACAGGCTAGATAATAACATTCTGACACCTTGTATCCGTCCAGCTTCGCAGTGCTATCCGCTTCCCGTTGTTGTAGATGCACACCTTGCTGTTGACCCAATCGATCTCGGGGTTGAACCGCTTCAGGAAATCCCGCCCCAAGATGAAATCTAACCCTTTGATGTTGGTAACAGGTAGCTTCGGCTTCCATCTCAACGCACCTATATGCAGCTGCAAGGTTGCTTCGCCGTGGATGGGAAGCTTCGTACCATCCACCATCGTTGCTGTAAACTGGGTCTCTTCCGCCTTCTCTCCGATTTTCTCCAATGCTCCGCGGTCACATACTGAGTGAGATGCACCGCTGTCCACCATTGCCTGGAGGCGTCGCCCATTGCATAACACCTCGAGGAGTAGTGTTTTCTACTGCGCTGAGTAGCCAAAGAGAGTCTCATTAATAGGATCATAGGGTACATCAAAATGAATACCTTCCCTATTTCCTATACCTGACTCAGCACTTTCTGACTTCACCTGAGGGGTAGGAGGATTTTTCCGAGGCTTGTATAATTTCTCCTGAGCCTGGATGTCTCCTCTAAGCCTTTGCAGCTGTGTAGGCTTCACCTGTGGGCAACGGGGAGCCTTAACACTATGCTGCGGGGAGAGAATATTAACACCACGGAACGCACGACCCTTTTCTACGCTCCGTAATACTTTGCCCATATTTGCAGGTACCTGAATAATTTCTAAAGGCTTTTTCTTGGCCTCTAAATCTCCCCTGAATTTTTCAAAGGCTTGAAAACCACGAGAAGCAATATTTTTCGTTAGAGCAAGTATATTTATAGGATACTTTTAACGAATTCTTACTTTCGTGGGGGTCCGGCTGGAGTTTCCCGGTCGGTGCAGAGTCTTTTTTCGCGGAGCCACCAGTTGCCTCGGCGATTTCCCCTGATGCCGGCCGGTCGTGACGTTTTATATGCGCGCCATCATTTTCTCCTTTTTTTGCCCGCTCCGAAGTCGCCACGTCGTCGCCCTTTTTCGCTTTTCGGATCTTTACGCGATCGCCAGCTCGATTCGCGGCTACTGGCGATTCCCGTTTTTTTACTTCGGGGGTGCTGCACTGTTACCGCCCTGCATGATCGCACGTACTTTCTTCATTTTGTAGCACGACAAAATCTGATGCCCTGCTGCGCCGCAAAATTCGCATTTGGTCGGCTGCTGCTTCGCGTCGAATTTGTCGATATCCATCGGTTCGGCGAACGTGGGGGGTGCCGATCGCTCCGTGCCGAATGTACGGTCCAGCCCGAAACGTCGTGTTTCGGGTTGACCACGTGTCAGCGCATCGTATCGCTCGGCTGCACGCACGATGTCCCTGTAGCTGTCGTAATTCGCCGCGATCACCTGCCGCCGAATCTCTAATTTTAACCCTTCTGTGTACGCCTGGATTTTTTCGCCTTCGGTCAGGTCGGGGATGCGGTTGAACAGGAGCTCCATCTGCTGCGTGTACTGTGCTACACTACTGTACTGTTTGTGCCGATGAATTTGTTGCCGCGCCATGTAGGTCGTATTAATCGGTTCGAAACGCTCGATTAATTCTGCCCGAAACTGCGTCCACGTTTTCTCCCCGCGGGCCACGTCAGTGTTGTAGATCCACTCAAGTGCAGGTCCGCGTAATAGTGTCGCTGCGAGCCGGATTCGTGTCGCGTCGTGTGTCGGGGTCGAACAGCCAATGGCCTCGAAGTAAATTTCGAGGGTCGCCACGAAACGCCGGACATCGGATCCCTTCGTGCTTGGATCGAACGCTTCCGGGAGCCTCGGTCGTGCTGCTTCAAGGTTCGGCGTCGGTGGTGCCATCGGTCCGTGAAAAGTCGGTGTCGCCACTGCTGCTGGAGTTGTCGGTGCTGTAGTCATTGCAGTCGCTGCTGCTGTCGTGGCGAACGGCGGATGGCTTGTCAGAAAAGCCTCGAGTCGACGAAGCGTCGCCTGCGTCTGCTCCATGTCGGTGCAGAGGCTCGCGACGTCGCTCGTAGTCGCGTAATTGTCGCCCTGGCCTTCCATGCCTGACATTAACGCGTCTGGAAAAACCGAATCGAGGGGGAGCGTGTCAGAATCCCAGCCACTAACCACTGGGATAAAAGGGCTTGTTTGTGTAGCGGGTGAGTGCGCCCATAACCCCCCAGGCCAACGTGCCTGTAACCCTTCCCTAGGATCATCGGGGATCACCAGTGGACCTCTGACACCCCCCCGCACTGGGATGCCCGAGGTGCACACACCGGGATTCGAACCCGAGACCTTCGCTCTGATACCATGTCAGAATCCCAACCACTAACCACTGGGATAAAAGGGCTTGTTTGTGTAGCGGGTGAGTGCGCCCATAACCCCCCAGGCCAACGTGCCTGTAACCCTTCCCTAGGATCATCGGGGATCACCAGTGGACCTCTGACAGAGCGAAAAACACGGAACCGGTTTTACGTACCCGAAATCGATGTTTATCTGCGTCGCCCCCGCGGTTTTTTGAAGACTAGGTTTTAGTGGTCGAAAAAAACTTCGCATGTAAACGATCTCTGATTACCAAGTGTGAGGATCGAGGATCGAGTTCAGAATCGAGAATGAGAATTGATTGATCACCTGGGTACAACACGAGGCTATATATAGGGCTCGACACAAGGGAGGTAACCAGGTGTTACGAGAAGGTTCTGTGGGTCGCGAAGCGTCCCGAACAGACCCTTCCCGAATTCGGTAGAAAGCAGTTCGGTGGCAACCGAATAGCTCCGAATTCGGTGTAACCTAGCACGGTGCATATAACTATATAAAATATAGGAAAGCACCTAGCCTAGGGATCAAGCAATTCATGCATGCATAAAATAAACCTAAGCTAGAAATAGCATAAGGGAATTAAAGCAAGCATGAATAACAAGCATAAGCCGTCGTACTCTCACACGTTGGGTGCTTATGACGAAGTACCACGTCGATGATACGGTTGCCCGCGAAAAGGCCCGTCTAGTTATGAAATGCTCCACGCAGGTATACGGCGCCGATTACGAGGAGACGTATGCAACGGTGGGAAGCTACGTAACTTCGCGGATTTTCCTGAGCATCGTAGCCGTCTTCGACCTGAACCTGGTGCAGTTCGATATGAAGGACGCGTTCCTGCACAGCAAATTGGATCGCGTCCTCTACATGTACCACCCGGGCTGGCCGGGTGTGTAAGCTGCTGAAGAGCCTCTACGGGCTGAAGCAGAGTCTGCTGTTGTGGTACTCTGCGCTCGACGCGGTGCTGACCAACGCTGATTGGAAGAAGAGCCAGGTCGACGAGGCCCTCTACTTCAAGGTCGGTAATGACAAAGACCTCCTCGGTGCTGGTCTACGTCGACGACCTGCTCGCCG
This sequence comes from Closterium sp. Yama58-4, assembly GCA_947470075.1. Lineage (NCBI taxonomy): Eukaryota > Viridiplantae > Streptophyta > Zygnematophyceae > Desmidiales > Closteriaceae > Closterium > Closterium sp. Yama58-4. The sequence continues at coordinate 29,169 of CANIUD010000107.1, forward strand.
CCAACAGCAGCCCTACAACGCTTAAAAAGCTGAAGGAGCTACTCGAGGCCGCCTTCCAGCTGCGCGAGATCAAGCCGGTCGAAAAGTATCTCGGGCTGGAAATTGTGCGCGACCGACCGGCGAGGAAGCTATGGCTTCACAAGTAAGTCTACGTCGACAAGCTGCGTCGGCGTTTCATCGACGAAGAGCATATCGGGCGAGTGCCGAAGACGCCGGTCTCCGTCGACGCCTACGCGGAGCTGAATTTCGACGACGAGGACGCGCAGTCGCGCGAAGAGGAGGAGTATCAGCAGAAGGTCAGCTCGCTGCAATTTTCGGCGACGACGAGGAGACCTGACATTGCCTTCGCGTGCTGCAAGCTAGGAAGCGGCTTGACGGTACGGAGCGACAACCACTGGCGCGAGTCTTCGTCTTCGGCGGAGCCACTGTCTCGTGGTCGAGCCAGCGCATCAAGTGCGCGACGCTCTCGTCGTCCGAATCAAAGTACGTCACGGCCACCGAAGCTGGCAAGGAGGCTCGCCGTCTGGGCTTCCTCCTTGCAGAATTCCGCCTGCTCGACAAAACAAAGCCGAATGTTCTACATGTGGACAACTAGTCGGCAATCACAGTCGCAGAGGGCTTGGGGCTCAAGGACAAACTGAAGGACATGGAGTCACGCTACGCCTGGCTGCAGCATATGGAGAAGCGCGGGAAAATTGCTCTGCAGTACATCCCGACCAGCGAGCAGCCGATTGACTTTCTAACGAAGCCACTTCATTTTCCCGCTGCCAACCGGTGCTCCGTCGCAATCGGCCAAGTGCGTCTAGCCGACATCGGCGACGGTGATGACGAGTTGTAGTAGTAGGTGTCGAGCCCTTTCTGCACGGCTGGTACAGTGACATGCGTGCTTTGTATTGGGTGCACGCAGACATAGTTTCTCCTTGTATTGCATCCCTTGGGTTCTGGGTAGACCTAGTGTGTGGGGTGCCCAAGCGCGAGCGCGGCAGGGGAGTGTTTGTCAAACATTGCATGTTTATATTGTCTAGGCTGTAGTGGGTTACACCTTAGGGGGTACACAAAGTTAGGGTTTCCTACTTGTACCAAACTCTGTTCTAGTTCATCCATTCCTGCTCAGTTATTTCTGACATGGTATCAGAGCAGGTCCTTCGCTAGGACTGTTCTTAGGGCCCACCGACTTACCTACCTGCTTACCTTCGCTTCTTTTCGGCCCCGATGGCCCCGTCGATCTAGCACGATCTAGCGGCCCTGCGGCCCCTTCGAATTTTTTTTAGCGGCCTCTCACGGCCCCCGTCGCGTCGCCCCTTAGCGCCCCGATCGGCCCCGTCACGCCGCCCGCGAACCGCACAGCGCGCCGCGCTCACAGCCCGCGAACCGCCCACGCGCAGCCCGCGAACCGCCTGCGCAGCCCGCGCACAGCCCGCGAACTGCCCGCGAGCAGCCCGCGACCTGCCCGCGAACCCCCGCGAGCCGCCCGCGACCCGCTTACGCAGCCCGCGAGCAGCCCGCGCAGCCCGCGCTGAGCCTGCGCGGCTCGTGCGCTGACCGCCGCCGGCCCGCACGCTGCCCGCACTGCTCCCGGCCCGCCGCTGCCGAGCCCGCAGCCGCCCGCGCACCGCCGCTGCTGCGCCCGCTGCCGCCCGCGCACCACCGCTGCTGAGCCCGCAGCCGCCCGCGCACCGCCTCTGCTGAGCCCGCCGCCGCCCGCGCACCGCCGCTGCTGCGCCCGCTGCCGCCCGCGCACCACCGCTGCTGAGCCCGCCGCCGCCCGCGCACCGCCGCTGCTGCGCCCGCCGTCGCCCGCGAATCACCGCTGCTGAGCCCGCCCCTACTACGCCGGCTCTCGCTGCCGCCTGCTGCGCCTGTGCACCACTGCATTCCTACTATTACTGCTTCTACTACTGCCGCTGTCGCTATGGCTAGTCCTCCTGTTCTAGCTTTCGACGCCGAGGGCCGTCCGGTCAAATTCGAAACCTGGCTAGATGACCTGCACCTTTTCCTACAGCTCACTGCCAAGGAAGATATTACACTGTACGACCACGCTCTCGGCCATGCGACCGCCCCACTCGCTACTGCCCCCCCAGCTGAGCGCTCACAGTGGCAGACCCGTGACGCGCACGCTCGCTTTGCTATTCGCAACTCCCTGCCGCTAGATGAGCGCGAGCACTTCGGCCAGTGCAAGACTGCTAAGGACCTCTACACAGCTGTAGTGGCCCGCTACTCCTCACCCGCTTCTGCCACACTAGGCCGCCTCACTCTCCCCTACCTGTTCCCCGACCTAGCCTCCTTTCACACTGTCGCAGACCTCATCACCCACCTTAAGACTAGTGAGGCTCGCTTTCGCGCTGCCATGCCTGATGAGTTTCTCGCTAGCAACCCCCCCCCGCTCTGGATCACTCTCTACCACGTTGTCACCCGCCTCCCTGACTCTCTGCGCCCTGTCAGGGACCAGTTCCTCTCTCGCTCCCCCACTGAGCTCACCATAGCCCTCCTCGAGAAGGAACTGCTTGCAGCCGAGGCTAGTATCGTCGCTGTAGGCACCTCTCGTGGCGACCCCCGCGGCCCCTTCTTCGAGGGGTGCTCCCCTTCCCCCCTCCTCCCCTCTGTCGCCTCTGCTGCTGCTGTCGACCTCCTTGGTGCTGAGAAGGTCGGGGCTGCGTCTGCTTCAGGCGGACGACGCAGGGGCAGGAGTGGCAGGAGTGGGGGTGGTGGCGGAGGAGGCGGGGGTGGAGGTGGTGGCGGTGGAGGTGCGACTGGAGAGACTAGTGGCGGCAGTGGTGGAGGTGACAGCGGTGTTGGGAGTGGTGACAGGGGCGGAGGTGGCAGCGGAGGCGGAGGTGGTCGTGGCAGCGGCAGGGGTGGAGGTGGCCGCGGCGGAGGCGGAGGGGGTGGTGGTCGTGGAGGCCCGGGGGGCGGTCAGAGTCAGCAGCCTTCCCCGACCCTTCAGGCCGCCCGTGAGTGGTATGCGCGACGCAGCGTCACCTGCCAGTACGTTATTCGTACAGGTGACCGCACTGGCCAGATGTGTGGGGGGCCGCACCAGACGGAGCGCTGCTTCGCCCGCCTCAACGATGCGTGGCGCACCCAGTTTCCTGGTGGGGGTGAGCTGCCGCGCTGGGCTGATCTGCTCAGGAAGGGTGTTGATATTTGGGCACTTGACTTTGATGCTATTCTCACTGCCATGTATGCGATGTCTATTAGTGGAGAGGGTGCTCAGTACTTGCGTGTTCCGCCCGACCCGGGCATTCAGGCCAGCCCCGCTGCTGCTCTAGGTGCTTGTGCGTCTGTGCCCCCTGGTACTGAGTCGACTGCAGCACTGCACACCTTCACACTTGACTCAGGTGCTTCTCGCTCTTTCTTTCGTGACCGCACTGTCCTTGAGCCTCTAGCTCGGCCGGTTGCTGTCTCTCTTGCTGACCCCTCTGGGGGTCCGGTCCTTGCGACCTCCTCCACCACCCTTCCGTGTCCAGCGGTTCCGTCCGGCAAGCTCTCAGGTCTCTACCTCCCCTCGTTCTCCACGAACTTGGTGGCAGGTAGTGCGCTCCAGGACTCGGGTGTTCACCAGTTCACCCCTGCCTACGAGCGTGTGACTCACTGCACGTGTGCTCGGACGGGCCGCCACCTGGCTACTTTCACTCGAGAGCCGGGGTCTGACCTGTACACACTGACCACTGAGTCCCCTCAGGTAGCTGCGTCTGCGTCAGCGTCAGGTCAGCTGTCCGCCCCCTGCTCGTGTCGCTCTCTGGCGAACGACACCGTCCTCTGGCACCACCGCCTTGGTCACCCGTCTGTGCAGCGCCTGCGGGCCATGCACAAACGGGACCTTGTTGCTGGTCTTCCCAGGGTGCTCCCTCCCCTTCCTGACTCCCCTGCTCCTGACTGCATTCCCTGTGTCGAGGGGCGGCAGCGCGCCGCTCCTCACTCCTCCTCCTTTCCCCCGACGACCGCTCCCCTGCAGACGCTCCACATGGACGTGTGGGGCCCAGCCCGCGTCCGTGGTCAGGGTCAGGAGAGGTACTTCCTGATAGTTGTTGACGACTACTCGCGCTACACCACGGTCTTCCCCTTGCGCGCCAAGGGTGACGTCCCTGGTGTTTTGATCCCCTGGATCAGCCGAGCCCGTCTCCAGCTAGGCGAGCGCTTTCACTCGGACTTTCCTGTCCTGCGCTTGCACTCTGACAGGGGTGGTGAGTTCGCCTCCGACCTCTTGGCAGCCTACTGTGCTGAGCACGGCATTGAGCAGTCGTACACGCTTCCGGCCTCTCCACAGCAGAATGGGGTTGCTGAGCGCCGCATTGGCTTAGTCATGGAGGTCGCTCGTACCTCCCTGACCCATGCGGCTGCTCCCCACTTTCTGTGGCCGTTTGCGGTCCGGTACGCAGCACATCAGCTCAACCTCTGGCCCCGTGTCTCCTTGCCGGAGACTTCCCCGACTCTACGGTGGACGGGAGAGGTTGGCGATGCGTCGCGTTTCCGGGTCTGGGGATCTCGAGCCTTTGTCCGCGACACGTCTGCGGACAAGCTCTCACGTCGCACTGTTCCCTGTGTCTTTCTTGGCTTTGTTCCCGACGCGCCTGGATGGCAGTTTTACCACGTCACCTCGCGCCGGGTTCTGGCCTCTCAGGACGTCACTTTTGACGAGTCCGTCCCCTTCTACCGCCTCTTCCCCTACCGCACTGCCCCACTCCCCCCCCCGCCTCTCTTCCTCGCTCCAGGTGCTGAGGTACCAGACCCCCTCCCCCCTCAGGGTGCCGCTCCCTCAGGTGTGTCCCAGGTAGACCCGGGTGAGCCTGTCGAGGTAGCTGTTGACTCGCGTCCTGCGTCTGGGGGTGCTGAGCCTGGAGGTGCGGAGCCTGGGGGTGCTGAGCCTGGAGGCGCGGAGCCTGGGGGTGCTGAGTCTGGAGGTGCGGAGCCTGGGGGTGCTGAGCCTGGAGGTGCGGAGCCTGGAGGTGCGGAGTCTGGGGGTGCTGAGTCTGGGGGTGCTGAGTCTGGGGGTGCTGAGTCTGGGGGTGCTGAGTCTGGGGGTGCTGAGTCTGGGGGTACTCCACCTGGAGGAGCCCTCTCCTCCCAGCAGCTGCAGGAGAGGTACCTCGAGTACTGCCGCCTCCGGAGAGGTGCTTCTGGAGCTCGTCCCGGTACTTCCCCTCCTACCCAGGAGCTCCCCCCCATTCAGGTGATCCGCGAGTGGTACACGCGGCGCTGCAGTCTTCGTAGTGGTGCTCCTGGTGCTGCGGACCCGAGCGGTGGTGCTGTTGCTGGTGCTGAGGACCCGGGCGTTGGAGCTGCTGCTGGTGTTGAGGACCCGACCGGTGGCGCTGCTGCTGGTGCTGAGGACCTGACCAGTGGCCCTGCTGCTGGTGCTGAGGACTCGGGCGTTGGAGCTGCTGCTGGTGTTGAGGACCCGACCGGTGGCGCTGCTGCTGGTGCTGAGGACCTGACCAGTGGCCCTGCTGCTGGTGCTGAGGACCCGACCGGTGGTGCTGCTGCTGGTGCTGAGGACTCGGGCGTTGGAGCTCCTGCTGGTGCTGAGGACCCGGGCGTTGGAGCTGCTGCTGGTGCTGAGGACTCGGGCGTTGGGGCTGCCACTGGTGTCCCTGCTGTTTCTGGAGACGCTGCGCGGCCGCGACCGTACTTCGTACCGCTCCTTCAGCAGGTTCTTGGTCAGGCTCCTCCTCTTAGTCCTCCTCCCTCCGTAGCGTGTCCTCCGCCTGTCCAGCCGCAGTCACAGTTACCGCCTGTCTCGCCTCTCCCTGCTCCCTCCCCTTACGCTGGTCCCACAGGAGGTCTTACAGAGCGTCGTGAGCCTGAGTCTCGTCCTGCGTCGCCTGTTCGTACTGCTCGCACTGGTCGTCGTGTCCCACGTGAGCGTCCTCCTCCTGTCCCTGGCACTCACTACATGACTCTGCGTCCCTCCACTGCTCCGCAGCGTGTCCCGCTGCCGTCTCCTCCTGCGTCCTCTCTTCCTACTCTTCCTGACCCGGAGTCTGACTCTCGTCGTGCTGCCAGTCCCACTGTTACGCGTCTCCTCGCTACAGTTGTCACGGACCCGACCTTTGAGTCCTCTGCTGCGTCTGCTCTGGTCGCTGAGTTGGTTGACTTTGCTGCTCGCTGTCGCCTAGACTACGCTGCCAGCCTTGTCGCTAGGTCTGAGTCTGCGTCTTCCTGTCCTCCGTCCGTCGGGGGTGAGTGTGCCCTCGGCACGGACGTCCTTGAGGACAGACAGGAGGAGTTCCACTGCCTTGCTGCTGCTTTGCCCCGTCTCGTGTCCTTGCTAGTTGCCCCTGAGGGAGACCCGGATGCACCAGACATCCCGACCCCACGCTCTTACGCTGAGGCGATAGCGGGTCCCTACTCCTCTCAGTGGCAGACAGCCATGGACGCAGAGATGGCCTCCTGGAAGTCCACAGGCACCTACGTAGACGAGGTTCCCCCTCCTGGGGCGAACATCGTCAGTGGCATGTGGATTTTCAGGGTGAAGCGGCCGCCGGGTTCTCCACCTGTCTTCAAGGCGCGCTACGTGGCTCGAGGCTTCAGTCAGCGAGAGGGAGTAGACTTCTTTCAGACCTTCTCCCCCACCCCGAAGATGACTACTCTTCGGGTGCTGCTGCACATAGCCGCTCACCGCGACTACGAGCTTCACTCTCTTGACTTCAGCACTGCTTTCTTGCAGGGCAGCCTGCACGAGGAGATCTGGCTGCGCCGCCCCCCTGGCTTCACTGGGTCATTTCCTCCTGGCACCCAGTGGAGGCTTCAGCGGCCGGTCTACGGTCTCCGCCAGGCGCCACGTGAGTGGCACGACACACTGAGGACGACACTTGCGGCTCTTGGGTTCGCTCCCTCTACTGCTGACCCGTCGCTGTTTCTACGCACCGACACCTCGCTGCCGCCGTTCTACATCCTCGTGTACGTCGACGACTTGGTCTTTGCCACTGCTGACACCGCGGCACTCGCTCACGTGAAGTCGGAGCTGCAGAGGAGACACACGTGCACAGACCTGGGTGAGCTGACGAGCTATCTTGGCTTGCGGATCACCCGGGACAGAGCACGGCGCACCATCACCCTGACTCAGTCACACATGGTGCAGCAGGTTCTCCAGCGCTTCCGCTTCACGTACTCCTCGCCTCAGTCCACTCCTCTGCCTACCGGTCACTCGCTCTCAGCTCTGCCTTCGGATGAGTCCGTAGAGCCGAGTGGCCCGTATCCAGAGCTTGTGGGCTGCCTCATGTACCTGATGACCTGCACTCGACCTGACCTTGCATACCCTCTTAGCATCCTAGCACGCTATGTCGCTCCTGGCCGTCACCGGAAGGAGCACATGGATGCTGCTAAGAGGGTGTTGCGCTACTTGTGCAGTACGTCGGGCATGGGGCTTGTGCTTGGAGGGCGAGACCGGGTTGTTCTCACAGGGCACTCAGACGCTTCTTGGGCAGACGACCAGGCTACTCAGCGGTCGTCCCAGGGTTACACCTTCAGCCTTGGCTCTGGCACAGTTTCTTGGCGTTCTACTCGCTCTTCTTCTGTTCTCAGCTCCAGTTGTGAGGCTGAGATCTACGCCACAGCCATGGCCGCTCAGGAGCTACGCTGGCTGACCTACCTGCTGACCGACCTCGGAGAGCGGCCTCGTTCTCCTCCAGTGCTGTACGTCGACAACAAGGCTGCCATTGCCTTGTGTGAGGAGCACAGACTGGAGCACAAAACGAAGCACATCGCTCTGCGGTACTTCCTGGCTCGAGAGCTGCAGCAGCGTGGTCAGCTTTGTCTGCGTTACGTGGCCACGGAGGCCAACACTGCTGATGTGTTCACCAAGGCGCTTCAGCCTTGTGACCATCAGCGCTTTTGCACTCTGCTAGGCCTTGTACCTACTGGGCCTCACTTACTTACCTCTTGACCTTGCTTGTACTGTGATCACTATATATATATGCCTACTTGTTTACGTTTGCTAGGTTGTGATCACTGTATCTCTTGCTTTGTTATAAACCTGCATGTGAACTGGTCTTGTGACCGCTTGCTTGTGCTCGGAATTTGTGTGGAATCCTTGAGATCCACCCTGAGCTTGTTTTGCTTTGCTTTGACTGGTCTTGTGACCCTGTGGCTGTCTCCCACTGCGCCTATGGGGGTGTGTCAAACATTGCATGTTTATATTGTCTAGGCTGTAGTGGGTTACACCTTAGGGGGTACACAAAGTTAGGGTTTCCTACTTGTACCAAACTCTGTTCTAGTTCATCCATTCCTGCTCAGTTATTTCTGACAGTGTTGACGGGAGATGGCCCCTCCTTCGCTTGGATGAAGCAGACTTCGCAGTCGTGTGCACGCAGAAGACGACCTCGACCGCAAGCGGAAGTCCACGTCGACCTGTCCGCAGAGTTCGACGTCGACCTGCTCGCAGAGGACGCGGTCGACGAGTTCATATAGGACGCTGGTCGACGAGCTCGTATAGGACGTGGTCGACGAGCTCGCAGAAGATGCTGATCGACGAGTCCATCGGGGATTTCGTTTCGACGGGACGTGGTCGGTAGAGGAGCTTCTCGACGAGGTCGGTATAGGAGCTCCTCGACAAGGTCGGTATAGGAGCTCTTCGACAAGGCCGATATATAAGCTCCTCAACGAGGCCGGTAGAGGGCTTATCTAGGCTAAAGCTGGTCGACGGAGCATTCGTCGAGCTACTCTACAATAGTCACGCGCAAAATTCGTCATGTGGGCGAATGTCGCTTAGGAGGTTTTCGCGAAGCCAATCTTCGGAAAGACATCACGTGCTCGACGGTGCACCGCTGGCAAAACCATCGACACGTGTTCTAGCTAGCACCTGCGCAATGTGCCTAGCGGCGTGACCGTCTACCTGCACCTGCTTGGAAGGTGCACACATGCGTAGAAGTTCACATGCCTCTGTAGCAGACCGCTGCTATATTATGCTGGGAGACTACTCTGCTGCAGCGTTGGCAAGCCGCTCTTCTGCTGCGCTGTCATAGTTCGCCCTGCAGAGGGCTTGCTAGGTGTTGCAATGCCATTCTATCTATATTGTCTTGCATGCCTCATTGTAAACTATTGTTCTCTTAATTTCTTAGTGAAGCTCTTATAGAATCTCTTTGTAAACACAGCAAGTAATGAGAACGCCTAGCGCAACACTACGATCACGCGCACAACCCTGTGCCTTTCTCCGTAGTCAACTCCCATTGTGTAGTGAGTCTTCGCATTTAATATGATCAGCACGATACGACAGATGTGTAAAGAAGATGATTAGTAAGGCAAGATATGCGATGCTTTCATACTACACAATTTTCGCGAGCTCAGCTGTTCTGGTCAAGTGCTTTGCATCTCGTTTCGAACCATCGGTACCAGTTTAGTTATATTTTATTGGCCAATTTACATGGATACTACCATATTCACACGTATGCGTTTATTCGGAAAACAACAATATCAATATTTGTAACCATCCATAGATTGCATAACGCCACTCGACATGCCGTGGATAATGACGGATGAAAAAAAATGGCGATGTTAGGCAGGAAGCCTTTTACTCTATTGAAAAAAATCAATATTCCAAAAGTGACCAACCGTTAACACATGACATTTGATGTAAAAGGGATGACCCTCTTAAGCATTATATTCAAAGATTGAAGACTTTTGGGTTGCGAAGCAACCCTTTACGATCGATTTGGACAGATTTTTTTTTTCACATTTTATATTTATTTATAATACAATGTGAAAAAAAAAAAACTGGGTGCACTAGTTGCTAGCTACATAACGTGTACCATAAGTTTTATCTAATTCAATTACGATGTGATGGTTCTGACCGCACTGCGTCATATTTTTGTATGTTGGATGATTGGTGGTAATTACGTGACTGTTATGAATATATTATAAATCGTACACATATGCTTAAATGAATATAATAATACATGCTTGCTTGAATATAATCATACATGGTCGACTGAATATAATAATGCAAATGATATAAATGCATTATGTGATGATGATAAAAATGCTTCAGTATGCATAATGTTGGATGTTAAAATGCATGCATACCAGTATATGATATAAATGCGTGACAGCTAACGATCCAAAAACTATGCTATCGCATCCCCTGCCTAGCATGGGGGGGAGCTAATAGCATAATCCTTGAACAATCAGCAGTCACATGAAACAACACAATCTGTGAACTCTAAAAAGATGGTCAACTCTATCATCTCCAGTTCAAGTGGGCTCCCGACAGGCGCGCCAATGAACCTTCTAATGAAATGATAGACCTGATTCACCTTTTTAAAACTCACAGACATGCATTGTTATTGCAATGATGGATAAATGCACACTCAGATAAGCAAACACATTCACAACAACCAAACGCATGCACAAAAAAAAAAAACAATAAACAAAAAAAGCCGGAAACCCACGATCACACATAAACGATGCAAAACAAAACAAAAATGGTAATATGGTAATAAGTGACAACTACAAATTCTCCAGATTAGATTCGTCTCTCTGGTCAGCAAGACTCCTGAGAACAAAAAGAAAAGATGAAGAGAAAAGGAAATCATAGAAAACCATTAAACATGAATAATCAGGATACAAAATTACGGATGAAGAAAAGTAAAGGCAAGGTAGGGTCAACATAAGAGAAAATAGAGCAAATCAAACAAAGTAGAAAACAGAAGCGTAAAATGGAAGCATAAAACGGAAGTAGAACGCGAAAGCAGAAAATGGAAGCGGCAAACTGAAGCAGTAAACATGGAGAGAGAGAGCGAACGACAGAGAGAGAGAGAGAGAGAGAGAGAGAGAGAGAGAGAGAGAGAGAGAGAGAGAGAGAGAGAGAGAGAGAGAGAGAGAGAGAGAGAGAGAGAGAGAGAGAGAGAGGGAGAGAGAGAGAGAGAGAGAGAGAGAGAAGGGATGTCAAAGAAATGAAATATAACATATGAATGAATGGAATGAACCAGAATGAACAACATACTAACAACGGTGATTTAGGAAAGCGGAAAAAGACAAACACACACAACACAACAAGTGGTTAAATACGAAACTATGCAAATAAGGTGCGATGAGAATCAGAAGATGAACACACACAACAGAATGAAAGAACCAGAGAGAGAGAACAAGATACACACAACAGAATGAAAGAACCAGAGAGAGAGAACAAGATACACACAACAGAATGAAAGAACCAGAGAGAGAGAACAAGATACACACTGTCAAACATTGCATGTTTATATTGTCTAGGCTGTAGTGGGTTACACCTTAGGGTTTACTACTTGTACCAAACTCTGTTCTAGTTCATTCATTCCTGCTCAGTTATTTCTGACATGGTTTCAGAGCAGGTCCTTCGCTAGGACTGTTCTTAGGGCCCACCGACTTACCTACCTGCTTACCTTCGCTTGTTTCCGGCCCCGCTGGCCCCGTCGATCTAGCACGATCTAGCGGCCCTGCGGCCCCGTCGAAATTTTTTTTTTTTCCTAGCGGCCTCTCACGGCCCCCGTCGCGTCGCCCCTTAGCGCCCCGATCGGCCCCGTCACGCCGCCCGCGAACCGCACAGCGCGCCGCGCTCACAGCCCGCGAACCGCCCGCGCACAGCCCGCGACCCGCCTGCGCAGCCCGCGACCAGCCCGCGCAGCCCGCGCACAGCCCGCGAACTGCCCGCGAGCAGCCCGCGACCTGCCCGCGAACCCCCGCGAGCCGCCCGCGACCCGCTTACGCAGCCCGCGAGCAGCCCGCGCAGCCCGCGCTGAGCCTGCGCGGCTCGTGCGCTGACCGCCGCCGGCCCGCACGCTGCCCGCACTGCTCCCGGCCCGCCGCTGCTGAGCCCGCAGCCGCCCGCGCACCGCCGCTGCTGAGCCCGCCGCCGCCCGCGCACCGCCGCTGCTGAGCCCGCCGCCGCCCGCGCACCGCCGCTGCTGCGCCCGCTGCCGCCCGCGTATCACCGCTGCTGAGCCCGCCCCTGCTGCGCCGGCTCTCGCTGCCGCCTGCTGCGCCTGTGCACCACTGCAGATCCTACTACTACACTTCCTGCTACTGCTGCTTGTGCGCCACTACAGTCCGTAGGCCCCACCGGCCCTGCTGACCCTGCGCACGCCTGTTCAGTGACTTTACTGCTTCTACTACTGCCGCTGTCGCTATGGCTAGTCCTCCTGTTCTAGCTTTCGACGCCGAGGGCCGTCCGGTCAAATTCGAAACCTGGCTAGATGACCTGCACCTTTTCCTACAGCTCACTGCCAAGGAAGATATTACACTGTACGACCACGCTCTTGGCCATGCGACCGCCCCACTCGCTACTGCCCCCCCAGCTGAGCGCTCACAGTGGCAGACCCGTGACGCGCACGCTCGCTTTGCTATTCGCAACTCCCTGCCGCTAGATGAGCGCGAGCACTTCGGCCAGTGCAAGACTGCTAAGGACCTCTACACAGCTGTAGTGGCCCGCTACTCCTCACCCGCTTCTGCCACACTAGGCCGCCTCACTCTCCCCTACCTGTTCCCCGACCTAGCCTCTTTTCACACTGTCGCAGACCTCATCACCCACCTTAAGACTAGTGAGGCTCGCTTTCGCGCTGCCATGCCTGATGAGTTCCTCGCTAGCAACCCCCCCCCGCTCTGGATCACTCTCTACCACGTTGTCACCCGCCTCCCTGACTCTCTGCGCCCTGTCAGGGACCAGTTCCTCTCTCGCTCCCCCACTGAGCTCACCATAGCCCTCCTCGAGAAGGAACTGCTTGCAGCCGAGGCTAGTATCGTCGCTGTAGTACCCTCTCGTGGCGACCCCCGCGGCCCCTTCTTCGAGGGGTGCTCCCCTTCCCCCCTCCTCCCCTCTGTCGCCTCTGCTGCTGCTGTCGACCTCCTTGGTGCTGAGAAGGTCGGGGCTGCGTCTGCTTCAGGCGGACGACGCAGGGGCAGGAGTGGCAGGAGTGGGGGTGGTGGCGGAGGAGGCGGGGGTGGAGGTGGTGGCGGTGGAGGTGCGACTGGAGAGGCTAGTGGCGGCGGTGGTGGAGGTGACAGCGGTGTTGGGAGTGGTGACAGGGGCGGAGGTGGCAGCGGAGGCGGAGGTGGTCGTGGCAGCGGCAGGGGTGGAGGTGGCCGGGGCGGAGGCGGAGGGGGTGGTGGTCGTGGAGGCCCGGGGGGCGGTCAGAGTCAGCAGCCTGCCCCGACCCTTCAGGCCGCCCGTGAGTGGTATGCGCGGCGCAGCGTCACCTGCCAGTACGTTATTCGTACAGGTGACCGCACTGGCCAGACGTGTGGGGGGCCGCACCAGACGGAGCGCTGCTTCGCCCGCCTCAACGATGCGTGGCGCACTCAGTTTCCTGGTGGGGGTGAACTGCCGCGCTGGGCTGATCTGCTCAGGAAGGGTGTTGATATTTGGGCACTTGACTTTGATGCTATTCTCACTGCCATGTATGCGATGTCTATTAGTGGAGAGGGTGCTCAGTACTTGCGTGTTCCGCCCGACCCGGGCATTCAGGCCAGCCCCGCTGCTGCTCTAGGTGCTTGTGCGTCTGTGCCCCCTGGTACTGAGTCGACTGCAGCACTGCACACCTTCACACTTGACTCAGGTGCTTCTCGCTCTTTCTTTCGTGACCGCACTGTCCTTGAGCCTCTAGCTCGGCCGGTTGCTGTCTCTCTTGCTGACCCCTCTGGGGGTCCGGTCCTTGCGACCTCCTCCACCACCCTTCCGTGTCCAGCGGTTCCGTCCGGCAAGCTCTCAGGTCTCTACCTCCCCTCGTTCTCCACGAACTTGGTGGCAGGTAGTGCGCTCCAGGACTCGGGTGTTCACCAGTTCACCCCTGCCTACGAGCGTGTGACTCACTGCACGTGTGCTCGGACGGGCCGCCACCTGGCTACTTTCACTCGAGAGCCGGGGTCTGACCTGTACACACTGACCACTGAGTCCCCTCAGGTAGCTGCGTCTGCGTCAGCGTCAGGTCAGCTGTCCGCCCCCTGCTCGTGTCGCTCTCTGGCGAACGACACCGTCCTCTGGCACCACCGCCTTGGTCACCCGTCTGTGCAGCGCCTGCGGGCCATGCACAAACGGGACCTTGTTGCTGGTCTTCCCAGGGTGCTCCCTCCCCTTCCTGACTCCCCTGCTCCTGACTGCATTCCCTGTGTCGAGGGGCGGCAGCGCGCCGCTCCTCACTCCTCCTCCTTTCCCCCGACGACCGCTCCCCTGCAGACGCTCCACATGGACGTGTGGGGCCCAGCCCGCGTCCGTGGTCAGGGTCAGGAGAGGTACTTCCTGATAGTTGTTGACGACTACTCGCGCTACACCACGGTCTTCCCCTTGCGCGCCAAGGGTGACGTCCCTGGTGTTTTGATCCCCTGGATCAGCCGAGCCCGTCTCCAGCTAGGCGAGCGCTTTCACTCGGACTTTCCTGTCCTGCGCTTGCACTCTGACAGGGGTGGTGAGTTCGCCTCCGACCTCTTGGCAGCCTACTGTGCTGAGCACGGCATTGAGCAGTCGTACACGCTTCCGGCCTCTCCACAGCAGAATGGGGTTGCTGAGCGCCGCATTGGCTTAGTCATGGAGGTCGCTCGTACCTCCCTGACCCATGCGGCTGCTCCCCACTTTCTGTGGCCGTTTGCGGTCCGGTACGCAGCGCATCAGCTCAACCTCTGGCCCCGTGTCTCCTTGCCGGAGACTTCCCCGACTCTACGGTGGACGGGAGAGGTTGGCGATGCGTCGCGTTTCCGGGTCTGGGGATCTCGAGCTTTTGTCCGCGACACGTCCGCGGACAAGCTCTCGCGTCGCGCTGTTCCCTGTGTCTTTCTTGGCTTTGTTCCCGACGCGCCTGGATGGCAGTTTTACCACGTCACCTCGCGCCGGGTTCTGGCCTCTCAGGACGTCACTTTTGACGAGTCCGTCCCCTTCTACCGCCTCTTCCCCTACCGCACTGCCCCGCTCCCCCCCCCACCTCTCTTCCTCGCTCCAGGTGCTGAGGTACCAGACCCCCTCCCCCCTCAGGGTGCCGCTCCCTCAGGTGTGTCCCAGGTAGACCCGGGTGAGCCTGTCGAGGTAGCTGTTGACTCGCGTCCTGCGTCTGGGGGTGCTGAGCCTGGGAGTGCTGCGTCTGAGGGTGCGGAGCCTGGGGGTGCTGAGCCTGGAGGTGCGGAGCCTGGGGGTGCTGAGCCTGGAGGTGCGGAGCCTGGAGGTGCGGAGCCTGGAGGTAGCTGGGCCTGGGGGTGCTGAGTCTGGGGTGCTGAGTCTGGGGGTGCTGAGTCTGGGGGTGCTGAGTCTGGGGGTGCTGAGCCTGAGCGTGCTCCACCTGGAGGAGCCCTCTCCTCCCAGCAGCTGCAGGAGAGGTACCTCGAGTACTGCCGCCTCCGGAGAGGTGCTTCTGGAGCTCGTCCCGGTACTTCCCCTCCTACCCAGGAGCTCCCCCCCATTCAGGTGATCCGCGAGTGGTACACGCGGCGCTGCAGTCTTCGTAGTGGTGCTCCTGGTGCTGCGGACCCGAGCGGTGGTGCTGTTGCTGGTGCTGAGGACCCGAACGCTGGAGCTGCTGCTGGTGCTGAGGACCCGGGGGCTGGAGCTGCTGCTGGTGCTGAGGACCCGGGCGTTGGAGCTGCTGCTGGTGCTGAGGACCCGACCGGTGGCGCTGCTGCTGGTGCTGAGGACCTGACCAGTGGCCCTGCTGCTGGTGCTGAGGACCCGGGCGTTGGAGCTGCTGCTGGTGCTGAGGACCCGACCGGTGGCGCTGCTGCTGGTGCTGAGGACTCGGGCGTTGGAGCTCCTACTGGTGCTGAGGACCCGGGCGTTGGAGCTGCTGCTGGTGCTGAGGACTCGGGCGTTGGGGCTGCCACTGGTGTCCCTGCTGCTTCTGGAGACGCTGCGCGGCCGCGACCGTACTTCGTACCGCTCCTTCAGCAGGTTCTTGGTCAGGCTCCTCCTCCTAGTCCTCCTCCCTCCGTCGAGTGTCCTCTGCCTGTCCAGCCGCAGTCACAGTTACCGCCTGCCTCGCCTCTCCCTGCTCCCTCCCCTTACGCTGGTCCCACAGGAGGTCTTACAGAGCGTCGTGAGCCTGAGTCTCGTCCTGCGTCGCCTGTTCGTACTGCTCGCACTGGTCGTCGTGTCCCACGTGAGCGTCCTCCTCCTGTCCCTGGCACTCACTACATGACTCTGCGTCCCTCCACTGCTCCGCAGCGTGTCCCGCTGCCGTCTCCTCCTGCGTCCTCTCTTCCTACTCTTCCTGACCCGGAGTCTGACTCCCGTCGTGCTGCCAGTCCCACTGTTACGCGTCTCCTCGCTACAGTTGTCACTGACCCGACCTTTGAGTCCTCTGCTGCGTCTGCTCTGGTCGCTGAGTTGGTTGACTTTGCTGCTCGCTGTCGCCTAGACTACGCTGCCAGCCTTGTCGCTAGGTCTGAGTCTGCGTCTGCCTGTCCTCCGTCCGTCGGGGGTGAGTGTGCCCTCGGCACGGACGTCCTTGAGGACAGACAGGAGGAGTTCCACTGCCTTGCTGCTGCTTTGCCCCGTCTCGTGTCCTTGCTAGTTGCCCCTGAGGGAGACCCGGATGCACCAGACATCCCGACCCCACGCTCTTATGCTGAGGCGATGGCGGGTCCCTACTCCTCTCAGTGGCAGACAGCCATGGACGCAGAGATGGCCTCCTGGAAGTCCACAGGCACCTACGTAGACGAGGTTCCCCCTCCTGGGGCGAACATCGTCAGTGGCATGTGGATTTTCAGGGTGAAGCGGCCGCCGGGTTCTCCACCTGTCTTCAAGGCGCGCTACGTGGCTCGAGGCTTCAGTCAGCGAGAGGGAGTAGACTTCTTTCAGACCTTCTCCCCCACCCCGAAGATGACTACTCTTCGGGTGCTGCTGCACATAGCCGCTCACCGCGACTACGAGCTTCACTCTCTTGACTTCAGCACTGCTTTCTTGCAGGGCAGCCTGCACGAGGAGATCTGGCTGCGCCGCCCCCCTGGCTTCACTGGGTCATTTCCTCCTGGCACCCAGTGGAGGCTTCAGCGGCCGGTCTACGGTCTCCGCCAGGCGCCACGTGAGTGGCACGACACACTGAGGACGACACTTGCGGCTCTTGGGTTCGCTCCCTCTACTGCTGACCCGTCGCTGTTTCTACGCACCGACACCTCGCTGCCGCCGTTCTACATCCTCGTGTACGTCGACGACTTGGTCTTTGCCACTGCTGACACCGCGGCACTCGCTCACGTGAAGTCGGAGCTGCAGAGGAGACACACGTGCACAGACCTGGGTGAGCTGACGAGCTATCTTGGCTTGCGGATCACCCGGGACAGAGCACGGCGCACCATCACCCTGACTCAGTCACACATGGTGCAGCAGGTTCTCCAGCGCTTCCGCTTCACGTACTCCTCGCCTCAGTCCACTCCTCTGCCTACCGGTCACTCGCTCTCAGCTCTGCCTTCGGATGAGTCCGTAGAGCCGAGTGGCCCGTATCCAGAGCTTGTGGGCTGCCTCATGTACCTGATGACCTGCACTCGACCTGACCTTGCATACCCTCTTAGCATCCTAGCACGCTATGTCGCTCCTGGCCGTCACCGGAAGGAGCACATGGATGCTGCTAAGAGGGTGTTGCGCTACTTGTGCAGTACGTCGGGCATGGGGCTTGTGCTTGGAGGGCGAGACCGGGTTGTTCTCACAGGGCACTCAGACGCTTCTTGGGCAGACGACCAGGCTACTCAGCGGTCGTCCCAGGGTTACACCTTCAGCCTTGGCTCTGGCTCAGTTTCTTGGCGTTCTACTCGCTCTTCTTCTGTTCTCAGCTCCAGTTGTGAGGCTGAGATCTACGCCACAGCCATGGCTGCTCAGGAACTACGCTGGCTGACCTACCTGCTGACCGACCTCGGAGAGCGGCCTCGTTCTCCTCCAGTGCTGTACGTCGACAACAAGGCTGCCATTGCCTTGTGTGAGGAGCACAGACTGGAGCACAGAACGAAGCACATCGCTCTGCGGTACTTCCTTGCTCGAGAGCTGCAGCAGCGTGGTCAGCTTTGTCTGCGTTACGTGGCCACGGAGGCCAACACTGCTGATGTGTTCACCAAGGCGCTTCAGCCTTGTGACCATCAGCGCTTTTGCACTCTACTAGGCCCTTTACCTACTGGGCCTCACTTGCTTACCTCTTGACCTTGCTTGTACTGTGATCACTATATATATATGCCTACTTGTTTACTTTTGCTAGGTTGTGATCACTGTATCTCTTGCTTTGTTATAAACCTGCATGTGAACTGGTCTTGAGACCACTTGCTTGTGCTCGGAATTTGTGTGGAATCCTTGAGATCCACCCTGAGCTTGCTTTACTTTGCTTTGACTGGTCTTGTGACCCTGTGGTTGTCTCCCACTGCGCCTATGGGGGTGTGTCAAACATTGCATGTTTATATTGTCTAGGCTGTAGTGGGTTACACCTTAGGGGGTACACAAAGTTAGGGTTTACTACTTGTACCAAACTCTGTTCTAGTTCATTCATTCCTGCTCAGTTATTTCTGACACACACAACAGATTGAAGAACCAGAGAGTGAGAACAAGAGAGAGAGAGAGAGAGAGAGAGAGAGAGAGAGAGAGAGAGAGAGAGAGAGAGAGAGAGAGAGAGAGAGAGAGAGAGAGAGAGAGAGAGAGAGAGAGAGCCCATGTATCATTATAATGCAAATGATATATAATGCAAATGTGACAATATCTACGTAGACAAAACGGAATGAAAGAGAGGATGATACAACACTAAGGTAGGATGATACATCATCTTCTGGTTAACATGTACGTCTAGATCTAGTTAAAAAAAAACGAAACTCTCAACCATGATGAGTTAAACTAGGACCCACTCTCAACTAGAATGAGCTTAAGAATAGAGAGAATAAAGCTTACCTTAATATGAGCTATAGTCTGGGGCGTGAGTAGCGTGAGTGACGTGAGGGACGGGAGAAGGTAGAGTAATCTGAGTAGGTGGAAGAGAAACGAAGCAAAAGGAATTTGACGAAACCCTAGGATGGGACCTTTTCGGTCGCGTTCCCGGACTTGTATAATTGACGCCGAATTTTAGCGCTATCGAAGTGGCGTTTCGTCGCGAAGGTCGGGGGTTCGAATCTAGTGGTGCGCATTGTTTCAGATCCGTTTTGTACTTGTGTTGTTTCAGATTTCCAGTCACCATAAAACCAAATAATCTGTACAGAATAAGAATAACATAAAGATTCTTCTTAACATTCAGAATCTATATCCAAAACGACCACACCCATACATTTATGTAACCCTAAATTATATGTCAAATGTATATGTAAATAGCAGTAATTAATCAAATATCAAAGTCATGTTACGATATTATATAATTCTCATTATAGTTCAAGTGCATCTAAAAATTACAGTGTAATGTTGCTTCGCAACCCGAAGACGATTTCGTCGCCTCTTGTTTTTTGTTTTTTGTTTTTTTTTAAGTTTTTTTCTATGAACAAACATGTAAAGCGACGCACGACCAAGTCAGACATATATACAGTTTACAATTATAGAGGAACATATGAACCACCCAAACATGCGCGCTCGCGCGGGTTCAAATACACCTGGCCCACACCAATTTCACAACCCGACAGGTTGTCCTTGTTGACCTTTATTGGCTTTGAGGATCAGATCCCCACAAACAACAGGGCTATTTTTGGCATTTCAAAGTGTCGATGTTGTACACCTAGCCCTCGCCAATTTCACGCCCCGTCAGTTTTCCTTAAAGCCAAACTGACCGTTTTTGGCTATAGGGATCAGACACCCACGAACTTGAGGCTATCCGAGGCATTGTATAGTTTCGATGTTGCCCCGTCTGACGTTGAGCCCGCAACGCAAAGACTGAATCTTTCACTGCAACAATGTTTTTTTGTTTCCCGCTGACTCATTTACGCAGTCCTAGACGTTGCTTCACTTAAATCCAAAGTTTGGCGAAACAACCCTCAATTTCGGGTAATTGAAAATCGAATACACAGGGGGATTAAATTGCCCATAGTGAAGTTTGCGAGGACGATGTGTAAAACATTCGATTGGTGACCGCAGCGCAAAGACTGAATCTTCCGCAGCGACACTGGTTCCTGTTTTTACGCTGAAGTGTGTGCAGATTCTCAAACCTTTTTCCTTAATGCCAAACTGTCATAAACAACCCTCGACTTCCTGTAAACCAGGAAAGATTGCCAAGGGGCGTGAATTGGTGGTACACTCAGTTTGCGATAATTGCACACTCCTACCTTTTTTTCATGGTACCCTTTCTGGGCATTGGTTTGATGCGATGGACTCCTTGAGATTGAGGGACTACACATGTTGCTCAATCGCTGCGCTCGGATTTGACCTGCACGCGCCAGATACTCTGCACGCGTGTATTTATTGCCAGCCAGTTGCACCCCACTTACAAGCGCCTCGAGCAAGTTGCAGCGATTTGAACCAATTCGAACCATAGAAAACGAAGCTTGACCGAAGAGACTGAAATCAAAGGTCAACGGCGAGTTACAAAGTTTTTTATAAGCCCTTTTTGCTAAGTGCGAATTGACGAAAGCTTAGCGAAATGCAAGAATCACTTAAGAGCCCCCTTCACAAGGCAACCTTGGGTTAGTCAAACGAGCATCATCTGTATTAGTAGACAACGGGCCGGTAGTCTCTAGAACGAAACTCGCGATATGATTTTGGAGTGAAGAGTTTAGTTGGGTCTAGGTTCCCTTTCAGATTCTTGGTGCACCCCGACAGTTCGCGAAAGTACGTCGGACCCTCCTTCGGGGATTTCCACAACGGCGGAGACTACCCTACGAAAACGTTTGCCCGAGGGTATATGCCCCAGGGTCTGTGATTAAGGGGTGTTAATTTATCGAGAACAGAATTGAGTGAATTTGGCGCGGGCTAGGTGTATATCGACTTGAGCGGGGCGAGGTGACAGGCAAGGCTCGTGACAGTATCCGAAAGGGCGCAAAATCTCAACGCGACCCCAGACAGGTGGAACCAGCGGATGTAACATTGTCACTTTGGCAGAAAATTTCGTCATTAGTTCCGTTGCGACGGAACGTTCCACTCCAGCGAAAATATGCTTTCGTTGTTGTACAGTGGACACAACTTAGTTGTGTGGTGGCGAATACCTATTGGTGGAAAAATATCTAGACAGAATGACCAGTGGGCCTGTGGTAGTGATCCACAAAGAAAGTTTCTGTTCCACATACGTGTTCAGTTCCCCCACCAGCAACAGTGAATTGAATGGAAGATACACCTTGTTTCGCACTGCCGGATGTTAGATGTTTGTCTCCTTTTGTTTGGTCACAGGAATGGAAGCATCATTTCCCTTCAGTGATGTTTACACACATCAATCATCTCCTAGAAGCCTGCTATCAATCAATACAACTAATGAAGAAATGTTGCTATACATATTTCTTTTTATTGTACCACAAGGTTCTCATGAACTAGGGTATGTATGGTTTGGTGAAAATGGTCAAAGTTAGAACTCTAGGAACTTTGCACCATGATGATACGTTTCACAACGATACCCTACCGTGTACATATCTCTAGCTTCAACCCTGTGAAACCTAGATTTTGATGCTTACTCTATAGGAAAAGATTATATTAAAAAATCATATGATTATTGTATTAGTTTCTCACTTTATAGAAGATTTAAGAAGTAGTAATATTTGCCTTATAATCCCCTTATATGACCCACTTGAAGTTTTTTTTGGTTAGTAATATATTTGTGGGTAAAATATTGAACCATAAAAATAGAGCTTGCTAAACTATTGTATATTTACGACATAGTAACATTTGACTTATAATCCCCTCATATGACTCGTTTGAAGGTTTTTTTGGGTAAGTAATATATGTGTGGATTAAATATTGAACCATAAAAATAGAGCTTGCTTGGTATTGACATAGGGATTTCCGAACGCTCAACGAGCTAGCTGTACCGTAACGAAAGATTATTGTACGGGCTAACAAACAGTCGAGAAACCAAACGCAATGTGAGATAGAAAACGGCGGATTCAAACTGTCGCGTAGCGGTGAAAGCTCCCTTCAGGGGCCTACAAAAAACACCACCCCTCGAACTGACAGCGGACGACATGCGCCATACGCTAGACGGTCGACATTTTTGGGCAGGGTTACTACATCCGAACCTCTGCAGGGAGGAATGACCCTAAATCCCATACAGGCTCCCCTGTTGGGGTTTGATTGATTGCTCTCCGAGTCCCGCATCCCTTCTCCATACAGTAACATTGTCTTTGCGCTTACAAAAGATGGCTGGGCAGGGTGGTCTGTTCGCTGAAATGTATAGACACCTGGTGCAACCTCGGCGGGCTATTCGAAACTGGTTGGCCTTGATGTGGGTTGAAAGTTTGTGGGCTACGATCCTGCCCGTTCCTTGATTGCGATACATTTCCCTTTGATTCTCAGGCAAAATACGCATGTTTTACAATTACCGCATGCTGTAGTAGTAAAATCCGTATTAAAACCATGAATTCAGAGGTCGGAATGAGGATTTTATTTGCATTAACCAGCATCAGATCGGGAAAGAGAATATGGGGTATCGAACCCTTCACACATTGCATGCCACTGTGCCATGTCTGGAGTTGCGACCTGGAAAATATGGGTTGCTCAGAGAAGATTAGGCGACACCATGAAACAGCATAGCCGCCCCCAATTTTTTTTGGAGCGTCCTTCTGGATTGCACAGAAGGGGCTCCCCTCCAGGCACGCAGGCACGGACTGTCACAAGGAGGAGCCTTCTGGTGTGGTAGTGTGCTGTTTTATTCCTTGCGCGCACCACCCCCCGTGGCTTCCATTCAATCACGTTTTTCAGGAATGGTCCCCTTCCGTTATTGTGCAGTATACAGCTGTTTGTGCGTTATCATGTGCGATCATCGATACAAACATTTCTTTCCAACTGAAATGGTTGCTGTCAAGCAATATGGCAAAGTGATCATGTTCGCTTCGCGGCGTTCTGTACAATTCTTATCCAGCCGGATTAGGGATACTCAAATTTGCTAGCTTTTCGCATAATCAGAACAGAACGAATAGCCGCGTGAAAAAACCAGAGGCGAAGGCGACAGCTTTCCGCAAGTAAACCTGGTCATAGAATCTCCTGATGTTCAGGCTCCGAATTATTCATTATGTATCTTCGCTGTAATAAGGAACAGGTGTACGCCAGTGGCGCTTCACCAGCAGCCGATAACACCCTCACCTCACCCAAAGAAATCCAGCAGCTGTGTCTTTGCCCCCCGGGGCCCTCCTTCCAGAGGGCTCCAATGGGTCCTTTCCTGGTGAGCGACTGTTATAACCATTCTGAAGCGTTACGGCGGACCGACAAGTGGAAGAATCGATCAACCGTCACATATCAATCAGCTAGGGTCAGCCGCGGTTGATCTGAGCTACCAGTGTAGTAGTGTAGACCATTACTACTAGTAGTATTTGCTCAAAGTGCGATGCGGGCAAAACATTCGAGCTCGGGCGGCGCGCTGCGCGGCGCGCCGCGCAGCCGCCGGCGCGATCAGCGCTAGTATCGCTTGCATGGCTTTTCCTCCTTGCGACGCCCGTCGCGTTGGTCAACGCTGTGCCGCTCGAGTCCACCCAAGGTGAGAGGCCGTGCGAAGATCACGGCCCTCGCCACCGTACACGCTTTCCTTTCGCGGATCACTGGCAGTGCACTGATCCGTCTAGGAGGGGCATCGCGAGTCGAAGTCTGAGAGCGGCGAGCCATAGGAGTCCTGGGCTCGTTTGAGAAACATTTGAGCCACATTTGCCACCTAGTAGGTCCCGAGGATTGACTTGGGTGACGGAAGGCAATCAGCCGTGAAGAGTTGCAGCCGCGTAGCACGGGGGGAGTGCGCTGCAACCTCTAAAAGTTCATCATGACATTGAAGGACTCCTTCAATATTTGACGTGTCGGACACGTGACTGCAATTTCTTTTTTTTTTTGAAACGAAGTCAAATCGACGGCAGGGTACTTGCAGAGGCCGAGGTCTTGTTAGGAGTGTCACGTGCATGCATCATGATGCTGCTGTCTAGCAGAAGTTAGTTGTGATGACATTAAGAGTTCTGGATGGCCTATTATATGAGACGTCAGCCTGGGCTTACATGAGTGCCTCCGCTGCGCCTCAAACCCTCGTTTTGACCGAGTGGGTAGCGAGGTGTTACATTTGGTCTCAGAGCCTGGGGTTCGATTCCTGGCTGAGTCACATTTTCCGCTGTTGAGCGAGCAGTTGAATGTGCCAGACGCGAACCCAGTGAACGATCCACTGCTGGCCTGGCCCACCAGCGAAGTCTCTGTAGAGCTAGATTCAGGTCCTTGCGTTTGCTGACTCCCTGCCCAACGAGGACGTTGGCTCCAGGGGGGGACGAGTGTAACGCCTGTGGGGCTTACGCGTAAGGGTTGAGTGCCTCCGCTGCGCAAAAAAAATATAACCCTCGTTTTGACGCAGTGGGTAGCGAGGTGTTACACGTTGAGCGGCAAGGGAGCGATTTTCACTCACAGAAGACAGCTGCCCACAGCAGTTGTTGGTAGGACACCCGTGGGTTTCGGGGCGAGGGGAGGGCAGTTGCAAGGAAAGGGTTGCAGTCGGCCATACTACTATGTCACCTATACAGACTTCACTGCGTCATTCAGGAGTGCGCCTCTGAAGGACACAGTCGCCGTATGACACGGCTACACCCTGGAACTCTTGCTTACTGCTTCAGTGTGTCCCCACCCCCCCTCCCACCCCCCCCCCCCCCCCCCCCCCCCCCCCCCCCCCCCCCCCCCCCCCCTCATCACTGGTTGCAGTGACATTCGTGCAGCAGTGCCAGACGGCATGGAATCAGACCATCGCTGGGTGGAGTGGCACGAGCCCGGAATGCACCACTGCCACGGGCCTCACATGCGACGCCACTGGCTTCATTCTGTCCTTGTGAGTCGATGAGAGTGAGGCAGTGGCTTTGAGAGGTAGTGGCTTTGCGAGGCAGTGGCTTTGCGAGGAAGTGGCTTTGAGAGGTAGTGGCTTTGATAGCTAGTGGCTTTGAGAGGTAGTGGCTTTGAGAGGTTGTGGCTTTGAGAGCTAGTGGCTTTGAGAGGTTGTGGCTTTGAGAGGTAGTGGCTTTGAAGAGGTAGTGGCTTTGAGAGGTAGTGGCTTTGAGAGGCAGTGGCTTTGAGAGGCAGTGGCTTTGAGGCTTGAAGTTCAGGCGATGGATTTGCGACGACGGCTGGGAGTTGATGGTTGGTGCTCGCACGTGAGATGCTATGTGTGCGTGAAATTTGAGAGTTGGTGAGAGTGAAATGCCATTGCCACCCTGCAGTCTAATGGATGGGCTCTTTGCTGCATTTCCTGCCAGACTTCAGAACTAGTAATGCGTCATTTACTGATATGATATCACGGCCCAGCACCATTCCGTTGGAAACAGGCAACTCCGGAACTACAACTTCGGAGGGCAACTTCCCAGCACCATCAGCAACCTCAAGAGGATCACTTATCTGTACGTTCGCAGCAGCAGCAGCAGCTTCTTGCCTGGTGTACTTGTTGAAGGGAAGCGGCATACCACCTCCCGTGTCACCAACACGGGATGGATGGACAGCCCACACAAGATGGACGGCGCCCATTTCTGTCTTGGCAGCAGCAGGATGAATGGACGGCCATTGCCTCGGCTGAGACGACGATCCAGTGTCCAGTCTGTCACTGGCAGTTTACCCCACAGAATACCTGCTTGTGTGTGGAGTGGAGAGAGGCCAGCGTGTGTGGTGGTGGTGGGCGTGGCATGCATGCAGCATCACCGCTTTTAGCACCTGTGCCTGTCCAGCTTGCTGAGGTTGCCGAGGCCACGAGGCTAAGGCGATGGCTGAGGCATTTCCATCCAGTCGGGCACTGGCAGAGGCTGAGGCTCTGGTTAGGTAGACCGGACGCGTCACCATGGCGGAAAGGCACTTTTCTTGCTTTCTCAATCGACTTCTCTGTACCAAGTGCCTGTTCTGATTTGCTGCTGCTGCGCGCCCCTCCCCTCACAGTGACCTCGCAAGCAACCAGCTCCCAGGCAGCATCCCTGCAACCATGACGGCGCTCAGCTTGCTGAAATACCTGTGAGATGCTCGCTCACCCACCGTGAGGCGATGGGTGGGCGCTCACTCACGTCCCTTCCTCGCCCGCTGTCCTTGCAGTAGTCTTCCTCCTTCCTCTTCGTCTTCTCCTGTCATGCTGCCCCGCCCCCCTCTTGCTGTCCTTCCTCTCCTTGCTCCTCTGCATCACGAACCCACTAGAGTATCTGCATGTCGTTGCAGGGCGCTGTTCAACAATACGCTCACCGGCTCGATTCCCTCTGCCATTGGCTCGCTCACGAGCCTGACTTCCCTGTGAGTTGTCGTGCTTCTGCTGCACCGCCACCCTCACGTTCTCCCCATGCCCCTCACTTCCTCTTACCTGCACCACTCTCACATTCTCAATTCCATGCTGCTACCATAGTTTGTCGCAATTGCTTCCCATTATAGAAGATTGTTGGCTGGCATCATCATGCCTGCGAGCCCTCCCTAGTGCATGGGAGAACCTCCTGCTTATCCTTTGCCGTGAGAAGAATGTTATGGCTGAGTGTGTTGTGTGTGTTGTTGCGTCTGTCTGTCTAACAGCTACCTCCACATCAACATGCTCTCAGGAACCCTTCACGCTTCTATCTCAAAGCTCACTACACTCTCGATTTTGTAAGACAGTTAACTGCTCGCCATCCCTAGAACGAGTTTGTTAACTGCTCACTACACTGCCTGCCGGCCACCAT
This sequence comes from Closterium sp. Yama58-4, assembly GCA_947470075.1. Classification (NCBI taxonomy): domain Eukaryota; kingdom Viridiplantae; phylum Streptophyta; class Zygnematophyceae; order Desmidiales; family Closteriaceae; genus Closterium; species Closterium sp. Yama58-4. The sequence continues at coordinate 55,830 of CANIUD010000107.1, forward strand.
CGCATTACCCTGGCCTGGAAAGGGGCTAACAAAGATGTCTCTCTTGTTCTCCAAGCTTGGCACTGCCACCATGCATTACCCTACCAGGCACACGCCATATTCAAAGCCACCTTTCCCCAACCCCAAATGCCGTGTCTGAATGCCCCGCCCTTGCCCGTTGATCTCTTCCCCCTCTTGGCACTGCCCTGGCCCCATTCCTTACACACCCTTTATGGAACAGGGCTCTTGCCAACAACCAGTTCACCGGCTCCATTCCGACTTTCATCGGGTTGCTAACCAATCTGGCGAACCTGTGAGCAGATAGCTGTGTATGCCTTGTTCCTTCAACCTGCATTGCTCCTTTTTGGCGAACACACGGTAAGTAAGGTACCTGCCGGAACGAGCCAGGAATGGCTACAGATGAGCCTGCACGGCTTGTCCTCTCTACTCATAAACCAATTTTCCTCCAGGCCCGTGTGGACCTAGCAATTCAACAGCCAGAATCCAGATTCCCCATGGGATCTTGTCAACGAGTCGTTCGTTGCGGCGCGGCCACAAGCTGCACGTCGGCTCGTCGTGGTGTGGACGGGTCATACACACAAGCCCCAGTGAGCCGATGCCAGGCCCTTCGAGCGAGCCATCTCGGCTCGACTTGGGGCATGGTTGAGCTGGCTGCACTGGCTGAGCTGGCTGCACTGGCTGAGCTGGCTGCACTGGCTGAGCTGGCTGCACTGGCTGAGCTGGCTGCACTGGCTGAGCTGGCTGCACTGGCTGAGCTGGCTGCACTGGCTGCACTGGCTGCACTGGCTGCACTGGCTGCACTGGCTGCACTGGCTGCACTGGCTGCACTGGCTGCACTGGCTGCACTGGCTGCACTGGCTGCACTGGCTGCACTGGCTGCACTGGCTCGGCAGGGATGCTCGCTGGACCTTTCCCAGCGGCAAGCCAGACCATTTGATGAGTCGAGCCAATAATTGTAAATTTGAGTGACCAGCTCCGACTTCCCCTGATGCTTCCCACCATGTCTTCGTCTTCGTTTTTTTTTTATTCTTCTGCCGTGTCATGCATGCACTCATACACACTTTGTCTCTCCCTTCTGTTGTTTCCTCTGCTATTTGCATTCTTTCTACCAGCGATCTTTCAACCAACCAGCTGTCAGGCAACATTCCTGGTAGTGTTAGTGCTCTCAGCCAACTCACTAACCTGTAAGTCCCACATCACTGAACTAAGTTTGCAGTAACTAGGCATATGATACTTAAAATGCCATGATGCATGCAGCGAAACCTCCTACAACGTGAGACGAGTACACATGCAGGTTGCATTCAAAGGCGTTCTCGTGATTGCAGACTTGCAGTAGCCCTATAACAGCACTTGGGGATTGTCTGTGCTGCGTTCGCTTGTGCACTGCCTGCTGCATGTTTCCTCTTACGCAAATCCTGGGATGGACATGGACCCTTCCCGTCCTCACTCCAACGCCCCTTCCCCATGCCTCCCACTCACTGGATACTCTTTCTTGACATATAACTCACAGGAATCTCTTTCTGAATCAGCTCAATGGCTCCATCCCTGCTGAGATTGGTTCCATGACCAAACTGTCACAACTGTAAGCGCTAACCCTGCTGATATTGGTTCCTCTCTTCTCTCCTCCCGCTGCACCCTTGTCTGCATTATATTCCTACCTCTCCACCACTCTCCACTCCTCCACCCATGCTTGCTTGTCACCACTCTTTATAGTTGTGCCTTTCCAACTGCTCTCTACTCTCTGTTCTAATTTCCTCCTCCCTCTTCTAAGCTTTCATGTCCCTTTCCTTCCATAAATTCAAAATGCAACAACCGCTGGTGAGAAGCAGTGGCGGCTATGCATGCTAGAACCCCCCCCAGCCAGACAACCATTCCCTCTCTTCTCCACTGCCCTCTTCCTCGCCGTCTCTCCACCTGCCCCCATCAGCAACCTTCGTGGCAACCTGCTCTCAGGATCCGTGCCCTCCACAATATCAAAGCTCACAGGCCTTACGTATTTGTAAGTCAGACAGTTAACTGTTTGTTTGTTCTCCGTGGAATGAAAACGTTTCCCAGCATTGCCGATAACCCAGGTGCTATCTTTCAGGTCCATTCAGCATAGTAACTGAACCTCTTGCATCTCTTCCTTTGCTCTGTGCCACTGTTCCTCGGAAAATGCCCCTTTCTTCTCAAGATCCCTCTATGGCAACCAACTCACCGGCTCTATCCCTGCTGATGTTGGGGCGCTCTCAAAACTCGCATATCTGTGAGGCATTTCCTCATAATACACCTCATGTCCGCCTGTCTCATTTTGGCAATATCTTTCATCTCGACATCCCATCCCATTCGTTCTTCTCCTTGTCATAATTGTGTCCCAGAAGGAATCTGAAAGATATCTGCCTGTCTCATCTTGGTGATATCTGTCAATTCATCTCAGTTGTTCGCGCCATTTTTCATTCTCCTTGTCATCACTGTATCCCGTAAGGAGTCTGGAAAGAAATGCTGATCCGCAGTCCTGTGAAAGCAATGCAGCATCATGAGCAAACCTTAAAAGTCTATCCGGTTCCCATCATTTGCAAATTGTAAATCCACTTCCCCTGCCTACATCAGCTATCTCTACTCCAACTTGCTCTCTGGAACCGTGCCCTCCACGATAACCAAGCTCACAGCGCTCACAACCTTGTAAATGCCCCTTTCTATAAGCTCAAAGCATGTCATCCGCACGCATGCTACCTCATCGGCTGTTTAGCGCTCCCATGCACGCGCCATGCGATTTTCCTGCTCCACCATCTGTTCATATGCCTGTTGGATCTCTTGAATATTGCAAACCAAACCTATTTTGAGCTCTTCACATGGGTTCTTTTCCTCCGGAGCCCTTCATTCACTCCAACCGTATCCCTCACACCACAGCATCTTTCATCCCGCTATGTCACCGTTTGCCTGTTGCACCCCTAATTATGTCAATTTCCAGGTTATTGAACAACAATCAGTTCACCGGCTCTATTCCTGCTAATGTTGGTTCATTGAACAAGCTGGTTTGGCTGTATGGCCTTATAAGTTTCTTCCTTCCACCCCTTCAGCCTCGGAATCTTTCCCTTGTCTTTTTTCCAAGCTTTATCATCTCTTACCTTACCGCTACATCAAGTCTTCCCTTTGTCTTTGTTCTTGATTCCTCTTCCTCTCCTCTACTCTCCCGCATCTTCATCGTTTCCTCTTGTATTGCTTTCTCTGTCGTTGTTGAACTAAACAGAACCAGAGTAATGCAATGCAAGAGGAAATGATGAATTCTCGTCTGCCTTGTTCTTTGCCTTGTATTGCATTCGCAACTAGATAGAACCAGAGTAATGTATTCTCATCTACATTGTTCTTTGACTTTCTCAGGGACCTTTCAAACAACCAGCTGTCTGGCAGCATTCCTGCTACCATCGGTGCACTACTCCCAATCACTCGCCTGTGAGTGACCCTCTGGTGCTGCCAGCTTCCTTTTCCGAGGAATACTCATACTTAGTGTGACCTGTAAGAAACACACACACACACGCACACACATGGATTATGCAGCATGGCCCCTGTCAGTCCCTTGCTGTGCTGCCTGCTCCAAACCTTACTGATATCAGCTCGTCCCTGTCTGACTGGTTTGACAAGCAATAGTTGAAGCTGCCCACTCTCATTTGTGTGAGTGTCACCCAACCCTGTGCGAGCATCATTCTTGTTGTTTTTTTGTTTTATTCCCTCTTCTCATTGCCATTGTATTACTCCTCCTTATCCTATGTCTCAAAACCCATCAACCATGCATTCCACTTCCATCGAACTTCCAAGTCCTCAATTCTCACCCAGATCCCCCCTACCCCACCCCTCGACTGGCCACTCTGTATGTTGCGAACCATCACCTGTTATGCAGCCCAGCTCACTAGGCTACCAACCTTGAACGACTTCATTCCTTCCAACCCCATCCCCCACCACGAGACTTCATCTCATTTTAGCGGCTGCATATTGCATCTCCAACTGCGCGGGCTGTCACAGGATACTGAGCAACAACCAACTCAGTGGCCCTATTCCTTCTGAAATCGGCGCATTGACGAAGCTGGTGACCCTGTAAGTCCTTACCTGTTTTGTCGTTCCCCTCGGCATTCCGTGCCATGTCTTCTCCTCCTTGGCATTCAATCTTCTTCTTCTCCATCCTCATGATTCTCCCGCTGCTTCCCCCTTTCTCCTAGTTGCCGACCTCACCTTCATTCTTCAGCCACTACTCTTCTCTTGCATTATCCTGCCTCCGTTCACCTCAACACATTTGTGTCAATATCGGCTTCTTTGTTTGCCCTGCTTTATTTTCTCAGGGAAGTGTCGAACAACCTACTGTCTGGCAGCCTTCCTGCCGCCATCAGCGCACTGATCCAAGCTACTCGCCTGTAAGCAACACTCTGGTTCTGTCATTCCCTTAAGATGTTTTTTCTGTTCTTTAGATAATATGACTGACTGTATTGCGCACACTTGTGAACCCCCAACCAACTTGTACCCTCCTTCTGATGAGTGACTGCCTGTGTGCATGTCCTCCCGTCCATATGCAATTTTGCCATTCCCCCGTCCATATGCAATGTCAGGGCGTTTTTGAATAATCAGCTTATGGGTTCAATCCCTGTGGAGGTTGGATCTCTGTCTACTCTGTCAACCCTGTAAGCTCTTCTATCTCCTCCTGCTTCTGTGCACTTGCTTCCTTTCCCTCCACCTCTGTCAACCGTTTGCATTCGGTTTCCTGTGAATGTGAAATTATCTTTTGCTTTCGCGTGAAGGATTCTGACCATGAGGGTACTGTGGGGTAGGGTCAGTCAATTGATTGTTTGACGAGAGTCCCCTCGCCTTTTCTCCCTATTTTTCTCTGCTCCTACAACTTCACGAGAGCTCTGATTGTTACATCCCTCTGTCCATCTACCACACCACACCCACACTGCCAACAGCCTTCTGAACTCCAACATGCTGTCGGGAACCGTGCCCGCCTCGATTACAAAGCTTTCCGCACTCAATTTCTTGTAATTTGGTCATGAGTGTACTCAGTTGTCCTGATTGACTTACACAGGATGTGTGTGTGTGTGTGTGTGTGTGTGTGTGTATGTGTGTGTGTGAATGCGAGTTTGTGCGTGTGTGTATGGGCACGCGCACGCGTGTAAGATGTGCGTATAAATTTCTGTGGGATAGACATTCTGCTTTCCTCTCCACTGCTGCTGCTTTCCTCTCTACTGCTGCTGTTTTCCTCTCCACTGCTGCTGCTTTTCTCTCCACTGGTGCTGTTTTCTCGCCAATGCTGCTGTTTTCCTCACCCACCACAGCTACGGACGTGTTGTGTCTTTTCTAAGCAGCTTCAGCTTCTTCGTTTTTGTACCCTTTAGAATCTCCCAATCCTGACCGCCTGCTGTCTATCATCCAATCCAATGTCTCTTTTGTTCTCTAAGCGACCTGAGCTCCAACCAACTGACTGGATCCATCCCCGAGGAGATTGGTTCCATGCTCGCCCTCACCAGACTGTCAGTCACTCCCCTCAACCACAATCCTTGCAGCATTCCCCTTGCCTTTGCTGCCCTTCCCTGTTCATGTACTCTCGATACTTGTCCCGTGCATCCTCCTCAGTCATGCATCCTTCGGGCCAGGACGTGGGATCCATGCTAGAGCACCAGGTCATTCATTATGACTCCACTCTGGGGCTTAATTATTGTTTAACTATTTTGGCTCTAAATTGGCTTTATCATTTACCCGTTATCCCTTACAGAGACCTTTCAAACAACCAGTTGTCAGGCAGCATCCCTTCCACCTTGAGTGCCCTCAGCCAGATATCGTACATGTGCGGCAGAATGCATCTTGTTGTTCAAATTTGGCGCTGATCAGACATTTCAGCTGCACCATGCACGTCCTAAGTGAAGCAACCACATACATGCAACAAAACCTGGTCCTGACCCGAACCGTGCTCATGCGTTGCCCCATGTTCTTGAGCTCTCCAACGGCATCTGATTCTCTTCTGCTTCTGCCTTGCTCAAACCATCTCTTCTTCTGTTGTTCACACCACCTGCATCTGAAAACCTCAGCCCATGGACTTTTTTTTCACCTTCGCTGTAATCTTTCAGGATGTTAGCCAGCAATCAGCTCACTGGCCCCATACTGGCTGACATAGGCTCACTCACAGGAATGGTCGCTCTGTAAGGCATCTCTTCAACCGCTCAATGCTCTCTCACTCACCTTTTGTCCTTTTGTTTTCACTTTTGTACATTTTTTCGTTTGATCTTCACTTCTGCAAATCAATCCTTCTACAAACTTTAAGTCTCCTCTCCGCTCCTCGCTTCTCTCCTCACCTATCTCACCATTCGTTGGCATCCAGATTCTAGAGTGACCACCCAGTTCCCAATGCCAGCTCGCATAAACTCCCTGACCACCACACCAGGTCCCTCGATTACAACCAGCTCTCTGGACCCATCCCTGACTCCATTGGCTCCCTCACTGACCTGACCGAACTGTATGCCACATTTTTCCTGCTCCTTCCTTGTGCCAATGAATAGGAAACCCAACTTGCTACCTGCTCCCTATAAGTCTTTGACACGAGCAATTCAGGCTCGCCTCAAACCTTTCAGTCAGTCAAGTCGAGTATCTGAAGGGTGAGAGGAGTGTGTTGGAGAAGGTTTTGCGGAATTTACTTGAGGCCCTACCGCCACAGGAAAGTGAAAAGCAATTCATGAGATGTTGGCATGGATGGGGCTGCGGATGGGAGAAGAGGGAGGGCGTTGGGGGCTGGAAAAGGGGGATAAGTAAATAAGAATTTTTCATCGCGGAACAAAACAGCTAGAGGCAACCTGTCCAAGAACAGCCTCGTCCACAATTCGCCTTGTTACTCGATTAAGGCATGTCGTCCATGACATCAGTACAGGAGAGTACTCTTCGGCTTGTCTCAGGCACTTGCTCATGTCTAGTACCAGGTGACACTTTTTTCTCCCTTTCCTGCAACTAATACCTGTCATCGCTTTGCCACCCTCCCTCTGCAGGGGCCTTCATTCTAACAATCTCTCGGGCTCCATCCCTGCCTCCATTGCCTTGCTGAGCAATATCAACGCCCTGTGAGTGCCTGCCACGCTGGCAATTCCAGTCTAAGATAGCTGCAGCTATGTCTCTCCACTACTGCTGCTATTCCACCCACCACAACCACAATCATGCTGTGTATTTTTTGCCGATTTCACAACTACCATCCATATCCACTCCCCGCTCCACTGCCTCTTCTCTTCCCCCAGCGATCTGAGCTCCAACCAGCTGTCTGGTCCCATCCCCGAGGAGATTGGTTCCATGCTTGCCCTCACAAGAATGTCAGTCACTCCCCTCTACCACACCTCGTTCCATCCGTCCCCTTGCCATCCCTGCCCTTCCATGTTCATGCACATCCAATTATTTTCCCGTGCATCCCCAGTCCGTGCATCACTGGCACACTCATGCATACTTCATGGCAGAGGTTTGGTATGGGTACCATGCCAGGTCACCAGCCCCATCACCTCTGATCCTCTGCAAAACTGCTCCTCACTAAATCACCAGTAGCCCGGTTTGGCTTCATAAGTGCTTGCTGTGTTGCGTAGGTGTGTGCCGCATCAGTGTTTATAGTCCACTTCCCAGTCTAAATGTCTTGCATCCCTTTGTCTACCGTCTCTCCATGTTGTTGTTTGATCTTTCCTAACTTGTCATCATGCCTTCTGCCCTCTTCACCATTACCATCGCGTCTTCTCTTATGACGAATATGTTGTGCCTCTCTTTCTCACCCAATGTTTGTGCCTTGAATCTGGTGTTTCAACTTGTGGGCCCTTACAGAGACCTTTCAAACAACCAGCTGTCAAGCAGCATCCCCTCCACTTTGAGAGCGCTCAGCCAAGAACCGCACATGTGAGTGAGATACACATGCATGGGATATGGATGCACAGTGGCAGCAAGTTTTTGGCGCACAATTGGGACTCGCCAAACATTTTAATTGCATGCATGCCCGATTTTAACTACCTACATACACGCAGCGAGTAGATTTGCAACACGCAGCACAGCACCATATGAACGTGTACTTTGCGACCACGCGTGAAGTGCTCAAGAAGTGTCAGCTATTTGGACGAGCTGATTGTGTTCAAACCTTTAATATGCTGACTGACTGGGGTAAAGGGGCAAACCTTGGATCAGATTACACGCACACATATCCCTCACGACAGAAGCTGTAGCCCATCTAGTCTCTGGTAGATTGCAATGAACAAATGAGCAACAGCATGTGTCGAATTCATGTCTTCAGTTGCTCTCAAGGAAAGTGAAAAGGCAGGGCAATCTTGAAACCGGCTTGCAAAAAGGCGACAATAAGGCGGCCCCAGCTCTGTCCTCACCGGCCGGCCCTGACCCAAACCGTTCATGCGTCAGCCCGTTGCCACATGATCTTGAGCTTCCCAGATTCATCTTGCCCTCTTCTGCCTTTTTCAACCCCCCTATTCTTCAGCCTTTCCCACCCACCTGCATCGAAAATTTCAACCCCTAGAGTTTTTTTTTTCTCTTTGCCATTATCTTTCAGGATGGTAGCCAACAATCATCTCTCTGGCCCCTTACCTGCTGACGTTGGCTCGCTCACAGGAATAGTAGCTCTGTAAGGCATCTCTTTCCTTTCTGAATACTCTCTTCTTTTTCTCCTCTTCATTTTCCACCCCACCAGTACCAGTCCTGTAGTAGGCAGCAGCTTGTCTCAGCTGGATTATTGCTTCTCCTCTCCTCTATCTTCTTGCTTCTCCTTTCTCTTATTTCACTATCCGTGTTTGAAAATTTTCACCAACCACCAGGTCCCTCGCCTACAACCAGCTCTCTGGACCCATCCCTGAATCCATCAGCTCCCTCACCAGCCTTACAGACTTGTACGAAACACTTTTGGCTATCCCTTACCCCAATCGTTTGGCACCAATGGTTTGGGACCACTTAAGAATGAATTCCTCGCTTTGTCTGCCACCATCCCATTTTTGTCACTCTGCATTAACTTGCTGCTGCAGGGGCCTTCACTCCAACAACCTCTCGGGCTCGATTCCTCCTTCCATTGCCTCGCTGAACAATATCGATGCACTGTGGGTACTTTGCTGCATCTCCTCTCCTGCCACCGCTGCTGTTGCTCCACCCACTACGGCAACCTCCAGAGTCCTTTTTTCTCTTCCCATTCTGAAAATTTCCAAAAGCCACTCTCTTTATGCTTCCTGAGCCTTTTATTACCACCATCCAATCCACTCTCTCCTCTCTTCCTGCAGTGACTTGAGCTCCAACCAACTGTCCGGTCTCATCCCCGATGAGATTGGTTCCATGCTCGCCCTCACCAGACTGTCAGTCACTCCCCTCCACCACAACGCCGTGCAGTTTTCATTCCTATTCCAAATCCACCCACGTTCATCTTTGCCACCAACGCCCTTTCTTGTTCATGCACACCCCATGATCGTCCCAATCGTTCATTTTCCTTGTGCTCAACTCCTCCTCTGCCCTGCACACTTCCTTGCAGTGATCTCTCAAACAATCAGCTCTCGGGCAACATTCCTGCAACGCTGGGAGAAATTATGCAGTTGCAATTCCTGTGAGCTTCAATCACATTATGTTGCATAATATATCCATCAAAGGTGACCAACACTAGAAAGTGGATATATAAACCACATCAACCACTTCTTCTGCTCACTCATTTAGAACGGGTTCCATGCTGTAGGCAGCAGCAGTCCTTCCATTTGTGGTCGACTCCTATATGGGGCTTTGTATCAGGGACCTTACTTTGCTTGTTGTCTCCCTTGAGTAGATGCACCACCAATGTCAAGTCAACTATACGTCACATTCCATACGATGCTGCAAGTGCATTTTCACAGGCGCCTTTTTGTGGTGTAGATATGCTTTATCCATGGATGCTGCTGTGCTGACTACCGCTATCAAGACCATGTATGCGCAATCGCTGTTTATGCATTCATCCAGATTTTGTGCATGTGATCCTTTGCCAGTTCGCCATGTTGCCTTCGTTTGCCCTGTGGAACCAATATAATCTACATACAACTACAGGTATCTGTACAAGAACAATCTTTCTGGATCCATCCCTGACAGCATTGGCACCTTAGCTTCTCTCGTATCTCTGTAAGTCACCTTGCTGCTCTTCCTAACTGTTCTCCACATTCCATTTGCACTCTGATACTTGCAACCTTAGGGCTCCCTGCCCTTCAAGAAGGTACCATTTATGCGTTGAGCATTGTTTTAAAAGGGGTATAACGTCTAAGTCATTCAAGAACATATGCATTTGCAGGTAGCCTAGCTGGCAGTTTGAATTGAAGGCTTGAACTGTTAGTTCGGCTTGACGTTTCTGAGCCGCGCCAACAGTCTTGGTTTATTCCAAGTCGAGCCCAGCTAGCTCGACGAAGCGAACCATGCCAACAGTTTTGCTCGGCAGCTCAATTTTATTTTATCGGCAACCAGTGCTAAAATTGTGGCAACATGTTGTGTGCTGGTCGAAGAGAGGCAGATTGCATTGCGTTTCTTTGCCTTCCGACTTAGTTATTGCCTACACAAGAATCACTGTGAACTGGAATCTGAGGCTATAGGACAAGCTGATCCGAATCTCACTGACTGCAACTGCTGTGGTGATCACAAGTCATCTCACCCAGCTGAACTGCACCTTCCATCCATGGCTTTCAACAGCTATCTTGACTCCAACCAGCTTTCAGGGCCCTTGCCATCCTCCCTAACGGATCTTACAGCACTCACAAGCTTGTAAGCTGCCTGCCTGACCCCGATGGGATTATGTCCTTCATGCCTTTCTGTAGTCTAGAATCCAGACATCCTAATTCTTAAGGGTTCGAATTAGCCCCTATCATCTACACACTATGTGAGGAAATTTCAGTCATTGTGTACATATCTGTGGTGCTTACGAATAGTTGTTGTTTTGGCCTTATTGTGCTGTAACATAACAAGAGGCCTATCACATTCCATGTACGCCTCCTTCCAACGTTATCTCCATCTCCATGTATCCTACACTCTGAACCCCTTCTTATTTCGCAGGGTTCTCGACAACAATCAACTCACTGGCTCTATTCCATTGAGCATTAGTTCCCTCTCAAGTCTCGCAGTCCTGTAATGCCCTTCGCTGCCCCTGCGCTCCACTTGTTGTCCTTCCTCTCCTCTCCTCAGTCCACTCTCCCTTTCCTTCGCTATGCTCGCCTCACCGCCATTTCTCTATCCAGCCATAGTCAAGACATCGAAAGAAGAAAAAAAAAGCAAGTCCTTATCTGTCCATTTATCTCGCCTCATCTCCCCATCTCCTGCCCCCATTTCAGAGCACTGTCTCGCAACCAGCTATCTGGACACATCCCAGACTCCATCGGCTCACTCAGCAACCTGACAGTCATGTACTGCTGAATTCAGCTTAACTTCAGTCCATTGCCCACTGCTAGTGGTGCCTATTGTCTGCTAAAAACTCTTATCAGCTTAGCATGCGTAAACTGCTCATATTCTTATGTCCAGTGTAACGCTGACCAGCATGTCTTCTGTGTAACGTACATCAGTTGATCGTCACTCACAGATTGTATATCTTATGTGTTTTTTATCTCTCTCTCTCTCTCTCTCTTTCTTTTTTCACAATTTTCTGCTTTCCCCCTTCTCTCTTCCAAGGACACACATGTGCAACCTTGTTTTTAACAAAAGTGTTTATCCACCCATCTGCGCATCTCACGGAATTCGCAGGGGGCTGCAGCGCAATCTTCTTGATGGAACATTTCCTGATACCTTTGGTGACCTTTCTCAATTGGGTTATCTGTAAGTGAACACACAGCACGGCACAAATGCAAACATGACTGAATACAAAATTCCGTTTTCTCAATATTTGTTTGAGTAGTGTATAGATGTGAACACTATGCGTGCATCAAGTAATTTCCTTGCAGGCTTAATTCCAGTCACACGCATCTCACCTCTCACACTCACAAGCTCCATACAATGTTACCCAAGTGACAAGTCCTCATAGATGTATGTCTCTTATTTCACCAAGTCGGGGTGACCATGTTACTTTACCTGTCTTAAACACCACCCACCCCCAACCGAAGGACGAGAACACGGAAAGGTGTACATCCAGTCTTAAGTAAGCCTGTACAAACGATTACGAATACGAATACGAATATTTTTCCTGTATATTCTCCGAATACTGGGTGGTTTCTTATTTGAACGAATACTGTCCCAAAACCGAATACGAATACGATTCGAATACTGACCCAAAACCGAATACGAATACGATTCGAATACTGCCGAATCCGAATCGAATACGAAAATTGTCGAGTAATAATATGTTCCGTATAGCCAGTGTCAAACGGCTGATGCATGTTCGACACAGGGTGATACAATGCACTTTGTGATATCAACACCTCGACTTAATCCCGCACCAAAGATGATGGCCGCATGCGGGGATGGAGAGGGGGAGGGAGGGGGGGAGGATGTTAATGGTAGAATACCGAATAGTAACGAATACCCCGAATATCCGTTAGCCGAATATTCTACATCCACGAATACTCGTGATGCGAAAAAATTCGAATATGAGGCCATTTCTTATTCTCTCGAATTCAGGTATTCGAACGAATATCGAATAATTCTCGAATACCGAATATTCTTGCACAGGCTTAGTCTTAAGTGATTCCAAGGGGGGAGGGGAGGGTATCTTACAAGTATATCGAAGTTCTATACTTTGGAATCATCAGGTCGATTGCCTTCAACCATCTGTATGGTCGGATCCCTGTCAGCTTCACCCAACTCACACAGCTCACGTACCTGTAAGCCACACGATGCTTGCCATGCCATGCCACGATCAATATTCCACGGTTCCTTAGGTCTCCGAAGCATTTATTTCAACGTGCAGTTTTCGGCTTACACACTGGACGGAATTGGGCTGCTGGGGCTACTTCAGTAATGTGCGTCAAGGTTCATTTAGTTCTTTAAATCCACGTTGCATCCATGCGTAAAGCGATTTTCAACCAGCTTTTGTTACGTGAGCCCTGGTAATATAAAATTTTACAAAGTTTCAGGTTGCCAAGGCTGAGGGTCGACATCCCCACACCTAACAAGCAGCGGGCTTTAAAAACATTTTTCTTGCATGACTCCACTCTTCGCCACAAAGAACTTGCATCTCTTTCCCTCATTTTTTTCGTCCCCTACTTTCCCCCCCCACACCCCATTCCTCCCCCCGTCCCCCCCCCCCCCCCCCCCCCCCCCTTCTCCCCTCTCCACCCCCCCACACCCCACACCCCTTCTTCTCCCAGCGATCTCTCCCGCAACTATCTCACAGGCCCCATCGACCTGCCAGCCATCAGCACCCTTCGCCTCTCCAGTAACTTCCTCTCGGGACCTCTGCCCGAAGGGGCATGCCAGGCCCGCAATTTCGACACCAACTGCTTCACACTGCCTCCTGGCTGTGCCAAGGTGGTGCAGCGGCAGGAAGCAGCATGCAATGCATTTTGCGGCATCACCTCTGCTGCACCTTCATCCTCCGCTGGTGGAAGTGGTGCCGCTGGTGCATCTGGTGCTGCTGTTGCCACTGCTTCTGCTTGTGGTGGTAAAGGGATTTGCGTTCCCGACCGGGCTAGCATGTCTGCAAGCTGTGCGTGTGATGCAGGGTTTATCAAGTCTGGAAGGATCACCTGTATTGCGGAAGGTAAGGAGCACCGTTTTCCATCATGAAATTACAGTTGTAGAAATGTAGAAGCAGTAGATGACATGTGACATGGGCACGTTTCCTGCAAGGGGCGATTGATTCAACACTGGCGTTGCTCTCTCTATTGAGCTAGAAGTTACTGAGTGCACTCTTTTGGCGTTTTCACTTTCCATCTCCACGTTTTCAGACAATATTGGAAGCTACTCCGTCAACCAGGCTATTCTTCCACCAACAGCCATGCTCACCAAGGGGACACAGAAGGAGACAGGCGGGAACTTCACTGCAACTCCAGTGACACTGTTTGTGTACGAGGCAGGGCAGGCGGTGTCTGGGTGTGGAGTGCAGCTGGCCTTCCAGGTCAACTTCACCTTCTCCCTCTCGCCTCGATCAGGCCGCGTGGGCAACAGCGGCTTTGCCTTCGTCGTCTCAGCCACAGACCGGGTGGGGAATGGAACTGGTGTGGGGTATGCTGGAATGGACAATCGGAGCCTAGCAATTGAACTTGACACTTTCCAGGACAAGCAGTATGGGGACATGAGCAGCCATTATGTTGGGCTGAACGTTCGAGGCCAGGAGACTTCGCTCGCCGCTGTAAAGTCACCATTTGTGCTGAACAACAAGAAGGCATACTCGGCATGGGTGGACTATGAGCCTGGGGAGCCCGGCACCATCCAGGTGTTCCTGGCTGCTTCAGAGGTGAAGCCAGAGGAGCCGTTGCTGGAGAGGAGGGTGGCGCTGTGTGAGGTGCTGCAGGCTGGAGCAGAGCAGAATGCGTTCTTCTTTGGCTTCGTGGCATCCACTGTGAAGCCTTTTCAGATGCATCTCATTCTTACCTCGGCAATGACCACAGGTGCTTCTTGTATTATGATTTTAATCATTAGATTAGTATTCATCACATGCGTTGCTGCTACTACCCCGTTACCCTCAGCCTGTTGGTTCAGCTGCTCGCATGACTGGTTTCTCGTGCCATCAATGGCAGCACATGAATGTGGCCACTTCTTTTGTTGTTTCCTCTTTGTGTCCACATTTCTGCAGGCCTTCCTGCCCCACACCAGCCAGTGGATATTATTCCAGGTAAATATCTCGGTTGCCCTTGCATCAATGATCAACACACCCCACTTTGTTGCCTATAATTCTGCAGGCGTCCCTGGTGTAAGTGCAACACACATTGACCTTGCTCTCTGTGTTTATGTATTGTGATTTATAACAACACATGGATGCGTGCGCACACACTCACCATCCCCAATTCAACTACCTTTTCTGGCCAAACTCACTCTCCTTTGCACGCCCAGCCTTCGGACTGACTCTCTCGCCAGCGTCGTACGCACCAGTGGGAGTGAGTCCCTTCATGCGCTACATGAGTGCGGACTACCAAGTATTGCCCAACCAGCCCAATCAATGGCGCATCAGCAGTTCTCACTCCTGGGACTCCATGCCCTTCCTCGGCTGGCCTGTCAAGAACCAGAAGGACTGCAGTGAGCGACCAGTGTGAATATTGTGTGACTGGTGTTTCGTGGTCTCTTGTCTGGATCAATGGAAGGAGTGGTATTTTCACTGTGTTTGCTTGAATTCTGCTGTCTGGGATTACATCCTCTGTCATGTACGTCTTCCTAACAACCTGCTCTTTTCAGATGCGAGCTGGGCGTACGCGGTGGTGGCGAGTGTGGAGGCGGCATACGGCATAGCGATGAACCAAGAGGCCCCACGGCTGTCAGTGGACTCGCTCTTTGCAGCCATGGGGCTCACCTCCCCTGCTGCCAAGTGCACCACAGGGAACTCCCCTGCAGCGGCCTTTGAAAAGCTCCTCACTCTGCCCCGTGGTGGACTCAGCACCGACAGCAAGCCTGTACGTACGAATGATGCAGGGAACCAGCAATGAGTCATATGCAAGTCCAACGTGACCCAGCAAGCATACAAGCACAACCGAGCGATGGGACAGTAACCTTCAGAGCAGAGAGCTGTGAATTTTTATTCAGTTCTGTATCACCTGATGCTGTTGCATTCTTATACGTTTCCTTCTCTTATTTTCCTCATCCATTCCTCTAGCCTTCTTACAACACATTGGGCTGCTCCAGAAAGTCTCTTTATCTCTGTGCGCTTGTGATTTGCAGCCATCAACGTATCCCATCCAAGGGTTTGAGCGCACTCGGTTCAAGGGGTACGTGGGGCTCATGCTGGCAGTGCGGCGGCAGCCAGTGGTGGTGCACATCGAGGCCTCTGCCTCCACATTCATTCAATACGACGGGGTGGGTTCTCCATATGTAGCAGTTTGATCCTGTGAGCATCTCTATGGTCATCCCATGGGAGAATGCACAGTGGGTGCTTCAACTGTTCATAATACATATGATTTAATACGTATGCAAGCATTTCCGATAACCACATCCATCTGTCACCATCATCTCCCTCTCCTCTCTCGTCCAGACCTTCAAGTATCAGGATCCCTCTTGCTACACTGGCAACCTCAACCATGCTGTGCTCGTCGTTGGGTACCTCATTTCAACAAAGGATGGTCGCAAAAGCCCCAGTGCTCCGCCGTTTTGGATCATCCGCAACTCGTGGGGGCCAAAGTGGGGCGACAGGGGGCATATGCGCATGGACATCCAGGGAGGAGATGGCGTGTGTGGCATCAACGTGCTCCCTGGTATCTATCCCATTGTCAAGAGTGAGGCATATCCCATTTGCAAAGAGTGATGCATCTACCACATTTGCAAACAAGGATATCCCCAATGGTAAACAAGGATGCTTCCACCATTTGAGGTCTTGTTCAAGAAATTTGTTCGAGTATACTGATAATTTCTCAAAATACCTCACTTCCCGTGTGGCCTATCCATCGAACCCTTCCAGTTGCCAAGGACCCATGCGGCCAAAAAAGCTACAAGGGCGAGGGGGAAGTGCAGGCCAGCATGAACCCGTGTGGTGGCTTCACATGCCGGCCAAACACGAAGACCAACAGCAACACCTGCAACTGCACCATACCTACTGCGGCCACTCAACCCTTTGTTGAAGTGGCAAATGGGTTTGGCTCCACCACGTGTCATATGGTGAGTGATGCGTAAGCCCGGGAATTTTTCTTGGAGCCGTATGGAGGTATTCTGATGTGAAAATTCTTGTTGACATTTTTATAAAAACAAACAGTACCATTTTCTGTAACATCATTCCTTATAACGTCTTTTCCATTCCCCTTGTCCACCCAACAGTTGACATGTGCGGATCGTATGCCATGAACCCATGCGCTGCGGGCACATGCATCAATGATGGCAAGGGTTCCTACTCCTGCATCTGCCCTCCCAACTACATCGAGAGCAGAACAGTTGACAATTTCTCCACCTGCGACCCAGGTGCTGCCACTTTGCACCGTTCATGGCTGAACAGAATAATGAATTTTGATGGGCTCTTGGTAAGCTGTTAAGACTCACCTTCCAATGCCATCAGGGATTTCAAAAGATCGTTCGTACAAATTGTTTTTCTTCTGCACCTACTCGTCCCTGCCTTCCCCATTCCTTCCTCTCTCCAGCCAACGCCACAGCCTCCACTTTGGCTGTAACTGGGGCCAACTGGTTGTGCTCTGATGTGTTACCTGCTGTCGGCCTCGCATTGGCTAGCTTCCCACAGCAAAGCATGGTGAGACAGCCAAATGTCCAAGCATACTCGCATTGCATGAACCGGCCGTGCACTGCCACATTGCTATGATAAGGTTATAGGATTTCGTTGTTCTGAAAATGGAAGCCACCATGTTTTGTATCAAACAAATGTATCCATTGCCATCTATCTCATGTTTTGCAGGCCGTTAACTGCACCCAGCCATTGCCTCTGGGCAAGGTGATTCAGTTGGGCAGCACTGTCACCACCATCCCCTGCACTTCCTTCTTCTATGCCCTCGATGTGAGTCTATGGTTCATATACATCAATTTCACTTCAGGTGGATGGAAGAAGAAACACCTTCTACCATTGGTTTCCTCCCCTGCCAGCAGCAGCACATTCTTTCTTATCAGATACACCTGTTGCATCAACGTGCCATGCTCCTTCAACAAGCCATCTTTTCTTTCTCTCCCCTCACTGTATTCTCCAGGGTGACACCTGTGCATCTATCAGCACCCAGCTGGAGCTCACACCCACTGAGCTTGCCGCTCTCAACCCAGGCCTGAACTGCTCTGAGCCCATCAAGGCGGGCCGCTCTCTGTGCATCGAGCGCAACGCCACTTTGGCCTACACCATCCCACAGTGCTTGCAGTACAGCATGCTCACAGCACAGGACACGTGTGAGGGGCTGATGCTGCAGAGCATGCAGCAGTCTGGTGAGGATGGGTCCACGGGGGCTGAAGTGGTGACTGCAGCCAGTTGGGCTGAGCTCTACCGCAACAATCCCGGCCTCATCTGCCCCCGCAGTAACCCTGCATCCAGCGCCACTGTTGCCACCATGAACAGCGTGCAGGTGAGGAAATGGGTGATGTATGCTGAAATTTATACATTATATCAGCCATTACATTCTTTTTTATTTTCACCATTCCCTGGACTGTGTGTGGATCTTCCATGCCAGGTATGCCTCAAGGCAGACTACGAGTCCTTGGGTTCTCAGAGTTGCCGGATTGGCAGGCTCAAAGTGGTGTCACCAGCACTGTCCTGTGCTGGAGCTTTAAGCTTCTACGGTGGAGCTAAGCCGGGAGCAGTCGCAAAGTTTTCTGATTACAATGGTAGGACATGCTTAGGAACTGTGGGAGTTAACTATCTTTGTGTGCCATAGTGAATCAAGTGAGTGTGTATGTACTTCATCATCTTCCAATCAAACCCCAATATTGGGTTTTAAGAGACTCATCAGGACTGGAACGAAGAGCATGGTAGGGAGTCTTGAACAGGAAGTGGGAGAAAATGGACCCACAGACATGCGGGTTTTGACAACTTTAGTTTAGACAGTTTGTGGATCACTGCAGTTCAGACAGCTACCGTATTCTCCCGGACATAAAACCCTAGGGTATAGCTAGAAATACAGGGAAAAATTGTGGGGGTCTCCTCATCGGAAAAAAGCTACATAATACCTGGGTGGATATATATATGGCATCTTTTAGTGTAAGAGTTTTTTAAATTAGACAACTTGGGTGTTCCTATGGTCGTTTTAACATCACAGTTTGAGGCGCGAATGTGAGTTTCGGCACAACTTCATCACCCCCTCAAAGATGCCATGTTACAAGATAGTATCACCCCTTCTCCCTCTTTCCCTTTTCCTCTTTCAAAAGCGTGAAGCCAGTTTCTAAAACAATTGTCAATTAAGGCTGTACTGATTTTAGTTTTTTCAATACACCTTTGTACCACCCAATATAACCCCCTTTGATACTCGATGATAGTATGTCTGGGGGAAGATTGCGCTACTGTTACCACCTCGTAACATTAAGAAAAAACAGTTACACGTCGTGTACACGGAAACTGCTTTTCTGTTTATTTAATATTTTAGGATTGTGTTCGTAACCTGGTTACATGAATTGTAATATGAAAATGACATCACACGCCACACTATCGAGATGCTTCAACGAGTATTCCCGCACCGAGCTGCGGGGAAGCTAGAAGGCACGCCTCGTAGCTACGACGAGGATCACATTCACGATTCGCGAGTAGTTTTTTCTTATCAGCGCAGCGAGGCCGCCGCCGCTAGGCCTCAGCGACTACCAGCGGGTTTGTGGGGACGGCCTTAGCGATGCCTCGGCATGTTGTGGCGGCGAATGCGTTTCAGCCCACGGCTTCGGGCTGTTTTTGGAGAACGATCGATATTCTTATCGGCACGCAATTCGGGAATCTAGCTCATGGGGGAGAGAGTCGCGAATGTGAAGGACGCTCCCAATGTCATTCGCGTTACTTCTAGGTACCTACTCCAGCATTCGCGTTTTGCAGGGGCGAAACTCCCACCGGCGGCGCATTCGCGTACCGTTTCCCCTCGCGCGCCCCGTCGGCAACACCTTGAGCAGCCTCCTCAAGCTCTTCCCATCACGCGCCCCGTCCGCAACACACCAGCCTCCTCCAGCTCTTCCCATGCCTCCCGTGGACGGGAGGAGAGGAGTTGGCCGCCGAGGCGCGTCTTTCGCGAAACCTCGTTTTCACGCTGACAGGGAGAGCAGGAAACTGTACTTATCAGAACCAATAATTAAGTCATCCAAAAATCACTCGAACCACTCTCTCATTTTGAATCATTCTTGTTATACATTTTGCCTCCGTCTTTATCACGGTACCACAATCTCCCTGCATGGACATCTAAATCCAAACAACTATTTTTGTGGCATCACACATAGCTCTCTAACAGTAGGTAAGCGCTTGGATGTGCCTGATTTTCAAAGAAATTGCCATTCAGCCTCTGATCAATGCTTATCAATGCTGCTTCAGTCTCAAATGTGTGAAATCCCTTGTGTCATGCATTCAAACACATCTGACTGCAAGTTTATCCACATCGCGAGCAGACACTACTGATGCAACTGGTAAACGTAAACAGACTCTCGCAAGATAAGGACTTTGTGGCATAGATGACATTTGAGGTTTAAATGTGGAGGCATAATTTTCAAAACATCAGCACAGTTCATCTTCAAATGGGCTGGCTTGAGCCGGGCTTATGCTCGACCGTGACTTGAAACCTTTGAGGTGGCGTAAAGTTCATTAAATAAGCCTATACTCACAGTACACCAAGCTTGGGGAGATTGGTGAGCGGCAACATTGTTCCACTGAGGTTGTTCCAGCTCATGTCCCTGCAAAAATACACATTTTACACATGCAGCAACCATGGTTGGAGTGGTTAGGTGACATAGTGGCATACTTTCACCACACTAGGAGGCAGTTATGCGTACTATATCTCCACACACGGCCTCAGAGCTGTTTAAAAACACAATGTAAGCATGGAGGAGGGACCGGAGGAAGATAACAAGCGAGTGCATTGCATCCAAGGCCAAGTTCGTCGGTTGTTGTAAATAGAAACAAAGGCTGGTCGGTAAACAAACTCGTGGCAGCACTGACAGCTCTTGAAGCTTGCTCATCGTGCTCATGAATGGAGGGATGGTTCCTGTCAATCCATTGTATGCCAAATTCCTGGACCATAGTGCACAGGGTTACACGACGATTGAGGAAACGGCAGTGATTGGGTGCAAAATGAAGAATTCGGTAGACGGCGTTGTTTACGAGGGTAATTGTTCAGGGCTGTGTACAATGAAGTATCAGAGGTAAGTGGGGTATGGGTCACATAAGCGTACTGTATTGGTGGACTGGGTGAGTACCACACTATGCACGTAGGGAAAGGGTAGTGATACGACAGGACAGCATCACATAACAGAGGTAGGACAGCCTTTTGTACATGGTACGGGATACGCAGAAAATATTATGGCAATTGTTACGAAGGGCTTATAAAAAAAAAAAACATAAAATGTCAAAAAAAAAAAAAACCACACACTTGGAGCTACAAGAAGAAATTCATTTTTGTTGTCATTTGCAAGGTCTTGCACATAAACTTCAAAAGATGGCAATCATTTTTTACTGAACAATGTACGAAACCAGTGACTAGATTAGCCTCGGAAGTCATTATTCAGGACTAGTTGAGCCACGGTCATTTTAGAAAAGGACTTGATCTTGCATTTCCCTCATCCTCAAACAAGCAAACAATAAACATCAACAACAAGCCACGCTCAAAAAGTGCACACATTCACTCAGACTACCTGGCTATAATGGTGGGGGAGATGACTGGAGGGCTGGGAGAAAACGAAGAGAAATGAGGGGTAGATGAGGTAAACACGTTATTTAGGGGCCGTATGAGGCAGATGAGGTAACCGTATGAACGAGACGGAGGGATAAGATGGACACCGCGTTTTTTAGGGGCTTACAAGTATATGAGGTTTGTGAGAGTACTAATTTGAGGGATGGAACCATTGAGCTGCGTGTTATTGATTAAACTGCGATGGAAAAAGGCACAATGGCACAGAATGCACAAAAGCAGCTGAGAAAAGAAGGGAAAAAAAAAAAAACAAAAACAAACAACAACAACAAGAAACAAAACAAACAAACAACAATAGCGACCATATAATCAAAGGGAGAACGATGGTAGGCCACACATGTGCTCATTGCATTGATCCTGGGGGGTTTGTCACCATACGTCTGTGCGCATTGTCACAGTACTCTGGTTTCTTATCTTCACTGACTGCAAGTCTTTTGAATCATTGACGTGTTTATCTTGAGAAAATGAGTAATACACCCAGAAAACCAAAAGAGAAATCACCACATCAGGCCGCACTGAATCACCACATCTGATTTCGACCTCTCGCCAATTTTACTAGAACAGTGCAATTTATCCACTTTCATCCGTTGCCAGCACGAGAGCAATGCAAATTTTACAATTTGGGTACTTATGCAACCAGTGCCATAATCAAAATTGTTAGTGTTCATGTACATACCAGTGAGACGCTTATTACCTTGGAAATCATAAATAAGTGATGCAGACAAACGGACGTCATAAAACAGGCAAAAAACTCACAACACCACAAGGTTTTTTAGGTTGCCGATAGAAGCGGGAATTGAGCCAGTGAGCTGATTGTCATAAAGACCTCTGTAGTAAAGAGTATGAGTCAAGAACGTCATGTATAGGAATCAATTTGAACCTGGTAGAAGAAAATTATTTCCAATGGAGTACGAGGAATGATGAAAGAGGGTGGACGAGGGAAAGGATATAGTGTTATGTAAAAGTAAGCACTGCGAACATGGTACGGAAAAAACAAACAAAAAAAACTTGCACAAGAACCCCAAGAGACAAACAAAGGTTAACAAGAGAAACAAAAGGATAGTCAAAGGAGAATACAGTTCTGTCAATGATGTCAATGAGCCAACGTAATCAGGGATGGAGCCAGTGAGCTCACTTCCACCGAGAATCCTGTGTTGTGACGTGAAAGGTAGGTTGAACAAACGAGATAGTTAAAAAATAGGTATTAAGGTGTGGAAAGCATTGTGAAACGGTTCCTTGACTACAAGGGATTCATTCCATATTTAAGGAAGTTGACGTTACGTGATGAACTTGCCAAAAGGATACGTGGGTACAATACTATCTGTATGTAAAGAAACAGAGGTCGTACAAGGATTTCAGGTTCGTAGAATTGAGGATGGCAGAAGGTATAGTGCCTGACCTGGTTGATATGAAGGTACCTGTGATTGTGAACGCAGATGGGCATGTAATACAGAAGGAATAGAACCTCTGGTAACATGGAAGAACCATACATTCAAGCAAGCTTTTATTGAAGGGGTGAATATTCTGACCAGATCCTGGCACTGTCCCTGAATTATGCGCAGACCCCGTGAAGGGTGTGGATGATAAAAAGGGAAACTAAAGATGATGGGTTGACTGATTGACATATGTGAAGAAGAATAGAGGAGCTAAGGGTATAGAGTGTTGAAAAGAGAGAACGATATCAGTCCAAGGAACGAAAGGGGCTTACAGGTGCGCTATGTTTGATAGAGAGAGAATGGCAGCAGGAATTGAGCCACTAAAAAGATTTCCTCGAAGCGATCTGTGATAGAAAAAACCAAAGGGGCGTGATATGAACCAAACAGAGTATATGTGGGAATGATATGGGTCGTCAAGTTGCTCGAGATGTAACTTGCTGCGTGGTCTCTGAATATGGCACATACCATGACATGGCAGAGTACTGACATGCTTACAAGAAGCAGCGATGATCAAACAAGAAATTGTGTACTTCGAGGGTGGGGTATAACTGATTGAAAAAAATAAAAGATGGGGAGCACCATAAATTCTCCAATAGAAGGGGGAGGGGGGGTGGGGGAGAGGAGGGGGGGGGGGGGGGGGGGGTAGTAAGGAGGAGTGGAGGGGTGTACAAACACAAGAGACAAGCCATTGGAATTGAATAAACTTACAAGGTTACCAGATTTGTAAGGATGCCGATTTCACTGGGGATTGATCCACTCAGCTGATTATTTTGAACCTCTCTGATCGTAAGAGTGAATCACAAGAAAGTTGAGCAAGACGAAGATCACAATGATGAAGGATCAATTTTGAGTAGACAACGGGGGAGAGGAGAGAGAGGAATAAGGGTGATTGGTTGGGGAGATTGAGGACCGAGTCTATGAGAAGTAGAAATTGATAGGGCGGGGATGGAGGACAGAAGAGAAGGGAAACAAGACGAGAATAACTTACAGGGTTACTAATTTCTTTAGATTGCCAATCCCAGTGGGGACCCAGCCTGTGAGCTGATTGATGGGAAGGCGTCTGAAAAGAGCACGCCAAGCATCGGCAAAGTGTTGAAAGGTATGGAGACAGATTCAGCATCTCAAAGGACGTAGGACGGGGAAAAAACGTTTCTACCGTTCACAGTTGAAACAATTTAAGGTCTGGGGTCAACATAGATTTCATTGAAATTGGATTACATTCTGATGAAAACTGCAATCTCCCTCCCCTTTATTCCACCATCTACCACAATGAACAAGTACATACAGCTCTATCAATGCAATTAAAAAGCCGACGGAATTTGGGATTGAGCCATTAAGCAGATTTCCTCCAAAATTCCTGCGATCAAAAAGTTTGAGAACAATAAGGTGCTACTGACAAACATAATCATGGAATATAGACCCTTTCTAACATCTCATCAGAATCAGAGGTCATGGGAGGGGTTGGGGGGGACAGCACAAGCGCACTTCCCATCAACTATGGTGGTATCGAAAAGTGGTATCAAAAGCTTGACAAGTTCAACAGTTACAAAAACTTGGTCAGCAGGTTTTCCTTTGCTTTCATTTATGACGTTATAGCCTATTCACAGAGTCACCATGAGATATACGAACCACTCAGTTGCGGAAGAAGCATAGAATGACTTCAGAAGCGCAAACTGTGTGACAAAACTTGCAATGCGCAAACTTTATGACAAATCTTGCAAGTGATCTGAATCATCACAAACCTGCAGCCTCGAAGCCCAGAAATCAAGGGTACAAGTAATGAAAGAAAATGCTACCTTTGATGTTTGACAGTTGCATGATACAACCTGTATCTAGAAGGTACAATTTTCTTACAAGTATTGAAGGTTGACAAGACTACCAACTTCTGTGGGAATCGGGCCTGTGAGCTGATTTTCACTAAGTGATCTGCAATAATAGAAACAGATAATGGAACAGTGCTACGTATTTTGAGATATTATACAAAGAACAAGGAAAGTGCAGCAGTGACACAAGGTCAATGGCGGTGCATACGAATTTATGGGAAAAATGGGGTTTAGAGATCTCGATTGAGGGTACTTCACGTGGTCCAAGCAAATGGTACATAAACATGGGGGTTTACGGACATGCTGGTGAAATTGTGAAAGAATGTAAGTTAATTAAGCAGGAAAAATTAACACGCCAAGGCACACATAGGGAGGCAGGTGAAACGAAGAGCAGGAAAAAGAATATGAAGAAATGGAGCAGCAAAGAGTGAAATTACAAATAGTTTATGGCAGGAGAGAGTACAAATGGTGCAGAAAGGAAGGCAACTATCAGTCATCCATACATTTCTTTCAATCCTGTCAAAGAGCCGATAGTATATGGGATACTGCCTGTGAGTTTATTGCTCCTGAGAGTTCTGTGGTTGTGAAACATTCAAGACATAAAAATCATTCGCACGATCAGCTTGAAGATAACGAATTCTTAGACAGCGTGAAAGGAGGACGGAGAGGAGGGCTGAAGGTAGAAGACAAGCAGCAGATATATCTTGTGCTAGAGCAGCAGGTCAACTATTGCCTCTCTCAAGTGCCTATCAAGCTGCAATAACGTCTGCATATCTCGACCCCACTTCTGGGCGTCACCTTTCTCAACAGTTCTAGTGATTTATGTTGATCAGAAAGTATGCATCAGATGTTTAAGAAAAATGACGCCCCTTCTGGTGTACACGCACTAGCAGCAAAATGGAGCACATGGTGGTGGCATGGCAAGGCAACAAAAGTAGTGAATAACATGCACCAACAAAGGAAAAGGGTGAAAAGGGAGAAATTCAGAACAAGGGATGCCATACAGGGATTCCAGGAAAATAAGCTCGCGAAGTCCACTGGGAATTGGCCCAGCAAGATGATTGTTGGAAAGATCTCTGCAAATATGAAAGAAGGGTGGGGGAAGAAACAGAAGAAGCCATGAGTGTTGAGAATTAGGAGCTGACACTATGAACCGAGGAATGTTCTAGTGAATAGCACTTGATGCTGAAGATTGAATAAGAAAAATCTAACAAGAATTGCAAGTATGGGCCATAAATAGCATTGAATGGCACAGGTGACGAGTGTACAAACTTGACTGTGGAAAATAACAGATGCCATACAGGGCTTTCAGGTTTGAAAGGTTGCTGATAAGAGCAGGGATAGAGCCGTTCAGCTGGTTGTTATGAAGAAATCTGAGACTTTGCAGTGCAGAGCATGCACATGAAACAAGGTTCACGAATAGATTGGGTGAAAAAAAACACTTGAGCAAACCAATGACAATGGAATAGCACTTCTCTCAAACACCTAGTACTGACACATTAGCGCAGCATGATGGACACTGTTGATCTGACTCTGGTGCATAGCACTGCATACATGCGGGATATGAAGCATGATGCGGCGTGATCACACGTGGCAGCATGTTATGAACAAAAAAATGTACGAGCGTGTCCGAGCCAGTAATAAAACGAGGTGGCAGTGAGGTCCCGTCCAGAGCCATCAAATGGACGGGCAGGACTGAGCCAGCCATGTTCGGCGGTGTCCATGCCGTTTTGGAGGCATGGGTATTGTCCACACCACATGGATGGCCGCAAATTGACTACAAGATTACTCGCACGTACAGCCAGGGTAGAGCTCACAGTAAGCGAAGCCTGGAAAGACTGCCCAATGTTGACGAGAGAGGGCCTGAGAGATTGTTCATGCTGAGATCCCTGCAAAGGTAAATGCAGGAAAATGATCACCACATGCTCAATCAACATTCGCGAAGGAGCTACAAACATGCTGTCAAAGAGTATAAATATTCGTGTTTATCTCACAGCTGCTCCAGAAACTCGAACGTGAAGATGCTTGCAGGTGTGTCACCATCCAGCTTGTTCTGGTATAAATATCTGACATGCCATAATAAGGAAGGAGATCAATAAGACTAGTAAGCAGACACATGCTCTGCAGATTTTCACCTGGTTTACATATTATGGCTATTAAGATTGAGTGAGTGAGTCATGCAGATTAGCACACCACTGATCTGGGCCTACACTTACAAACTAGCAAGCCTGGAGAGATTGACGAGGGACACAATTGGTCCTGTCAGGCTGTTCATGCTGAGGTCACTGCATTGGCATATGGAGAAACGAGAAAGCCACATTCGCAAGGAACAGTTGTTATCACAACATTTCAATAGAACAAACATTGTATGCACAAACCACCAGGTTCTGCAGCAGTGTGTAAGTGAGGCATCCTTGTTCTGCAATAGACTTCTCGAAGCTATGTGTGGAGCCCAGCTTAGCAGTTGAACAGTTGAAGGAACACGCTCCCACATGTGAGGAACTTTGCAGCTATTACTTCTAATGAGAACGAGAGGGAAACAGAACTGACATCACTTGAAGCTTGGTCAATGTGCTAATGAATGGAGGGATGGGTCCAGTCAATCCATTGCGGGCTAGATTCCTGGTGCATATGAGTGAGGTTTCACAGAAAACATGAGGATGGGACATGGGATTGGGGTCGGGGTTGGGTTTGGCGCGTTGTTGTACACAGAGAGGGCCCACTAGGAGAAGTCAAAAACTTAAATATGACATACATGGCGGAACTGTAAGGCGGAAATTTATCATAATCAACCAGCCTCACAAGCATGTCAATTTCTGAAGGTTGCCAATTTCAGAGGGGATTGGGCCAGCCAGTTGAAGGTCGTTCACAGATCTGTGATCATAAAGGTTACGTATCTGAGAGCAGGGATTTCTACTTCATGGAGCCATACATTTACCCAATTGCGTCAAACACCAGAAATAGAGCAAACATTTCTTGGCTGATGGGACGGGTACTGGGTGCAAATCCCACACACATAGTACCATCACTCAGAATATCCCAGCAGCCAAGATTGTATTGGAAAGGATGGATATTAACAAAACAAAACTATTAGAAACAGGAATACATTATGCATATTTGGATTTAAGGAACTGGTAAACAAGAGTGCACAGATCAGCCAACGAATCAATTGAAGTGACAATAATAAAAGAAAAGAGGAAGACCATACAGTTCCTCCAATGCTATAAGGGATGCAATTGCAGAAGGGATGGAGCCATCAAGAGTATGCTTGCTGATCCTCCTACATGAAAAAAAAAAACAAAACAAAACAAACAAAAAACAAAATAAAAGGGAACTTAGATACCAAGACATGAAACTGCATAATATGACAAGCAATAGAAACGAAGGATTAATCAACCTAGAAATCAATATCTTTGATTGTGGGACATGAAGGAACCACCTACAGATCATTCTCTAGTATCACTCGTTAGTAGAGATAATTTACCACGTATTTGCTCGCATAAAAAAAAAAAAACAAAACAAAACAAAAAACATAAAAACACACACACACACTCGCGCGCGTGCGCGTATGCGCACACACACACAAACACACACCCACACACACGCGCACGCGCACGCACACACACAAACTAACGAACAAAGCAAAGAAACAAAATATTCCTTCAAACAACAACGCTCTTTAACAATATGTTTCCCACCCCTTTGCTCCCATAGATGCAGACGCATTGATATGTGACCATTGCGGAGATCACTCTAGTAACGGGAGCTAGACTACGGGCTAGGCACGGATGCTCGTGTGATCTCTGCGTTCGTTGGTCCTTAGTCGTTTTCCTAGTGCGCACACTACTTGCTAGTTCACAAGGCAATTTGGCAAGAGCTTCACTAGAGAAAGTTGACAACAATGATACAAAGAAGTTGGCAAGGCAAGACTACATCAGAGCTAGCATGCAAGCAGGTCGACTGCCAGCGCAGCACAGTCGACCGCGCGCCAGCACAACTTGGTCGACCGCGCTCCAGCAGCGCAGAGTCGCGGCTTGCCAACACTGCAGGTCGACGGCGTGCCAACGTCGCAGGTTGACGGCGCGCCAACGTTGCTCCCGCAGGACAGCAGCGCACCTACTTTGCAGGTGCTCGCAGACGATTGGCGTGCAGTGCCTCGTCACCTGCACAACGCACACACCACATCAACTTCGTGCTGACGACTGCTTCTGATGCACCACGTCGACCTCGGGATACCATTACCGAGGTCGTCCTCGCCAAAACCACCTGGGCGACCATCGCAAGCCTTCGCAGCACCTCGTCACCTAGGTAACCTGGTCGACCGGGCAACCAGGTCGACCAGAGGCTCCAGTGCGTGCCCGTCGACCACCCAGGTCGACGACCACTTCCGGTCGACCTCCCAGGTCGACCACTCCCTCTGGTACGTGTCGGTCGACCTCCCAAGTCGACGGCCACCTCCAGTCGACCTCCCCAGGTCGACCACTATCCCCTGGTCGACCAGCTCCAAGTCGACGTCACTCCTGGTCGACCAGAACGGCTGGTCGACTTACCAGGTCGACCAGAAGGTCTGGTCGACTTCCCAAGTCGACCAGAAGGGCTGGTCGACGTCCCGGGTCGACCACCCGAAGTTGGCGCCCTCCCAAAGTCGGCGCCCATGCAATGGCTCCCGTGCAGGTCGACCAACCTCGTCGACCAGCCCGCCCACTGCTGCAGGTCGGCTGCACCCCTACATCCGACCACGAAGTCGGCTCCGCCCAAGCGAGGACGGGGCCAACACCCAACTCCCGTTGACACTCCCCTGCCGCGTTCACGCTTGGGCCTCCAGCCCCTACGGCAGCACTGCTCGGAGAACAGCTCGTCGACGTGCACCCAACACACAGCACGTCGTCCACCGCACCAGCCATGCAAAAGGGCATGGCACCTACTGCTGCACTTCGTCAACTCCGTCGCCCACGTCGGCCAAGCGCACCTGGCCGATGGCGACGGAGCACCGGTTGAAAGCCGGATAGTGCAGCGCCTTCGTGAGGAAGTCGGCTGGCTGCTCAGCGGTCGGGATGTACTGCAGCGCAAACTTCCCCCGCTTCACCATGTGCTGCAGCCAGGCCTGTCGCCGCTCCATGTGTTTGAGGTTGCCCGTCAACCCCATGCCCTCGGCGACCGTGATGGCCGACTTGTTGTCCACCCGAAGGACGGTCGGCTTCCCAGCATCCAACTGCTGGAACTCTGCGAGGAGGAAGCGAAGTCGGCGTCCCTCCTTGCCGGCTTCGACGGCCGCCACGTACTCCGACTCGGTCGACGACAGTGTCGCGCACTTGATGCGCTGGCTCGACCAGGAGACCGCGGCCCCTCCGTAGACGAACACGTAGCCGCCCGTGCTCGTCCTGCTCTGCTTGTCACCGGCGTCGTCGGCGTCCACGTAGCCGACCAGCTCCAGTGACTCAGGTCCACCGCCGAACTCCAGGGCGGTGTCACGCGTGTTGGCGAGGTAGGCGAGGCAGCGGTCGACCTCGCGCCAGTGCTGGTTGCTCCTCACCGTGAGGCCGCTCCCCAGCTTGCTGCAGGCGAAGGCGATGTCCGGCCTCGTCGTCGTCGCCGCGAACTGCAGCGAGCCGACCTTCTGCCGGTATTCCTCCTCCTGTCGCTCCTGTGCCTCCTCGTCGTCGAAGGTGAGCTCGGCGTAGGCGTCGACCGAGACCGGCGTCTTCAGAGTCCGTCCGCCCTGCTCCTCGTCGATGAAGCGCCTACGCAGCTTGTCGGCGTAGCCCTGCTGGTGCAGCCACAGCTTCCCCGCCGACCTGTCGCGCACGATCTCCAGCCCGAGGTACTTCTGCACCGGCGAGATCTCGCGCAGCTCAAAGGCGGCCTCCAGCAGCTCCTTCAGCTCCTTCAGCATCGCGAGGCTGCTGCTGGCGGCAAGCAAGTCGTCGACGTAGACCAGCACCCAGCAAGTCGCTCCGTCGGCGCCGACCTTGAAGTAAAGGGCCTCGTCGACCTGGCTCTTCTTCCACCCAGCGTCGACCAGCACGTCGTTGAGCGCCAAGTACCACAGCAGCGGCGACTGCTTCAGCCCGTACAGGCTCTTCAGCAGCTTGCACACCCGGCCGGTTCCGTCGTTGAAGTAGTCCGGCTGCGACATGTACAACACCCGGTCGAGCTTGCTCTGCAGGAAGGCGTTCTTCATGTCGAGCTGCATCAGGTTGAGGTTGAGGACGGCGACGATGCTGAGGAAGATCCTCAGCGTGACGTAGCTGCCCACCGGCGCGAACGTCTCGTCGTAGTCGGCGCCGTACACCTACGTGAAGCCCTTCACGACCAGCCTCGCCTTCTCCCGCTCGACGGTGTCGTCGATGTTGTACTTCGTCGTCAGCACCCACCGGTTCTTCATGACATTCACTCCCGGCGGGCGTTCGACCAGCTCCCACGTGCCCATGGCGAGGAGACTACGGATCTCTTCCTCCATGGCGGCCTTCACCGCCGGACCCTTCCAGCTCGCTAGCGCCTCCTTCACCGTCATCGTCGAGATGTCCCAGCGGTGCTCGGGGTCGGCCAGCATGTCGGGGTCGAGCTCCGGGAAGTCCTCATCCTCCTCGGCGTCATCGTACAGGAGGTCGTCGTCGTCCTCCACGTCGTACACCGTGGTGAAGGCAGCGGGAATGAAGAAGTCGGGCGGCCTTCGAAGTCGACCAGACTTTTGGGGTTCAGGCGGAACCCTCACCACGTCATGGTCGGTGGACTGGTCGGCCACCTCCTGGTCGACCAGCTCCTCGTCGCCCAACTGCTCCCCTTCCTTTCCCTCCCCTGCCCCTCCCCTCGTCGACCTTCGTGGGCTGACTTTAGTAACGGGAGCTAGCCTACGGGCTAGGCACGGATGCTCGTGTGATCTCTGCGTTCGTTGGTCCTTAGTCGTTTTCCTAGTGCGCACACTACTTGCTAGTTCACAAGGCAATTTGGCAAGAGCTTCACTAGAGAAAGTTGACAACAATGATACAAAGAAGTTGGCAAGGCAAGACTATATCTGAGCTAGCATGCAAGCAGGTCGACTGCCAGCGCAGCACAGTCGACCGCGCGCCAGCACAACTTGGTCGACCGCGCTCCAGCAGCGCAGAGTCGCGGCTTGCCAACACTGCAGGTCGACGGCGTGCCAACGTCGCAGGTTGACGGCGCGCCAACGTTGCTCCCGCAGGACAGCAGCGCACCTACTTCGCAGGTGCTCGCAGACGATTGGCGTGCAGTGCCTCGTCACCTGCACAACGCACACACCACATCAACTTCGTGCTGACGACTGCTTCTGATGCACCACGTCGACCTCGGGATACCATTACCGAGGTCGTCCTCGCCAAAACCACCTGGGCGACCATCGCAAGCCTTCGCAGCACCTCGTCACCTAGGTAACCTGGTCGACCGGGCAACCAGGTCGACCAGAGGCTCCAGTGCGTGCCCGTCGACCACCCAGGTCGACGACCACTTCCGGTCGACCTCCCAGGTCGACCACTCCCTCTGGTACGTGTCGGTCGACCTCCCAAGTCGACGGCCACCTCCAGTCGACCTCCCCAGGTCGACCACTATCCCCTGGTCGACCAGAACGGCTGGTCGACTTACCAGAAGGGCTGGTTGACGTCCCGGGTCGACATCCCGAAGTTGGCGCACTCCTGAAGTCGGCGCCCATGCAATGGCTCCCGTGCAGGTCGACCAACCTCGTCGACCAGCCCGCCCACTGCTGCAGGTCGGCTGCACCCCTACATCCGACCACGAAGTCGGCTCCGCCCAAGCGAGGACGGGGCCAACATCCAACTCCCGTTGACAACCATAGGTGTTTTGACGAGAAGAAGAAGAGAATAAACAAAAAAAAAAACAAAAACATCACGATGCCTTCCTATGCACTCCCACCGAATGTCAGAGACAGCAAAGACATAGTATGACTCAGTATCTTGAGCGTGGAATTCTAGTTTCAATTACATTTGTTCGGACTCACTTAACCATAATACTAATAGAATATAAGGTTGTACAAAGAGTCAACAGAACGACTAAAAAAAATATCAGGTCCATAGTACATACCACCACAAAACTTCAATGAGGGGATGGGTTAATGATATGTCTAGAAAGTGAAGTATGACTTGGATATTAAAAAAATATCAACAAACAGGAGGCTCACAAGTGTGCCAGTTTCGATAGAGAAAATATGCCAGCGGGGATTGAGCCAGTGAGAAGGTTACCTTGAAGTGATCTGTCGTAGAGAAGAAAGAGTGCATGGATGAGAATGAGGCATTGGCAACACGTGCCACAAGTGACAAACACTTGGACAAAACTAGAAATGGCATGGGAATAAACAGCTTGTGGATTTCCAATGTGAGGACAGTGCACATGGGAGAATAAAATGGAGCAGCGAAGAGGTACAAACCCTGATTAAGAAGTAGACATTTGGAAAAGAACTTGTGTGCATCAGATTATGTTGAATACTCGACTCGTTCTTTGTATTCACGAAACGGTATGTCAATAATGTGTAATATGGTCAAGGATGGAGCTGGAGAGGTAAGGGAAAAAAAAAAGAGTGTTTGACAAATGGACAAGATGAAAGAAACGTAGAAAGAGGAAGTGTTTGATGGAAAGTGACGAAAGGGAATAGGACATTCTTGCAGCCTTACAGAGTGGTGAGGTTTGAAAGGTCACTGATTGCATTTGGAACGGAACCAGTAAGTGTGGTGTTCTCAATGCACCTGTCGTTATGAGCAACAAGAAACAAACAAATACAACAGCAGAGCAGTAGACAGAAGACACAGTAATCTGCCGGTTTATGGGCCACAATGTATGAAATGGTAATGAATGCCAAATCGGTGTGATGGTCAGTAGCCCTGACTGGGTTTCGTGATAGCTTTGCCATCATCCATTTTCGCCACCAATCTTTATCAACTATTCATGTGTGTCCTACTTCAGAAAGGCGATATATGGGCACGAAGGATACAACAGAATGGCCGTGCTGCCAGCTGTGGAACCTGTGTTACTTGCTCACACTATGTCGGAATACTGAAACAGGAAAAATACCAACATCTTGCAGTGGCCAAGTGAGCCCTGACAGAACGTCCACGGACTTAACATTACGTTCTGCCTTGAGTATCTTTTCAAAATGCACATGGCAAAACGTACCTTTTTAACTTCCTGCACACCATCTTAGCAAGTTGTACAAGAGGGTGTGACAATGGGGCATGCGAGGAGTGATAAACGAACAAAGGGACATTGGAGAGCCTTGTAAAAAAGTTGCAGAGAGGTGGGGGAAGGAAAGAACAGCAGGAAAAATAAGACATACAAGGTTACTAAATTCTTAAGGTTGCCAATTGTTGGCGGGATTGAGCCCACGAGCTGATTGTTGTAAAACCCGCTGGTGAAGAGCACATCATGGGAAGAAGAGTGTTTTTGCACTAACATTCGCTTCATGGAATTAATAGATGGACGGAAGAAGCGGTTATGTGGCATGCTGATTACACATGGAAGGGGGAAATATGGTAGATGGGGAAACATTTGATTGTGTTACAACACATTTGTTGGAAAGGAAATGGGCGGACAAGGTTAGGGTCACTGGGACGAAATAAAAAATGGACAGGGAAAGGGGCATACAGCTCTGTCAATATTGTAACTGAGCCAATGGTATCTGGGATAGATCCAGTAAGCTGACTGCCTCCAAGAGTCCTGCAACCGTAGAAAGACGGCGTAACCAGTAGAGGGGGGCACCGACTGTGGACCAGGAAATGAAGGTTTTTAACTGGAAGAAAGAGAACATAGGATACCTGGATGCTATTTTTGTACATGAGCAAGTTTGAACTGTTCTTGATATCATTATCTAGCTAGAAGGGAGGAAACAATCTAGTATAGACATTCCTATTTTTTCATGCGCCCAGTTACGCCATAGGCCAATTTGAGCATGGTTACCATTTCAGATAAAAGTGAAATTCATGTATCAAAATGGCGTGTGTAGCATTCATCTCCTTACAGATTAGGGTTTCTATTAGCATCGTTCAGGCACTGTTTTGGCTTGATTAGAGGTCGTACAGTGCTTTCAGACGTGTAGAATTGAGCAAAAAATCAGGAATCGAGCCAGCTAGCAAGTTGTCATGAAGATATCTGTCGTCATGTTCACGTACGAGGCATGTTAGATGAAGGCAATCATACATAGATGTGATCAACAGG
The DNA here is from genome assembly GCA_947470075.1 of Closterium sp. Yama58-4. Classification (NCBI taxonomy): domain Eukaryota; kingdom Viridiplantae; phylum Streptophyta; class Zygnematophyceae; order Desmidiales; family Closteriaceae; genus Closterium; species Closterium sp. Yama58-4. The sequence continues at coordinate 90,660 of CANIUD010000107.1, forward strand.
TATGGATAATGTGAGAAGGTGTAAGGGGTACAGTTCCACAAATGTTACTAATCCCATCAAAAGATACATCACAAACAGAAAAGTTCCAACAAAGGAAATCAAACCACACCAGAACGCTTACAGGTGTGCCATGTTTAAACGCGCCAAATCTGTAGCAGGAATTGAGCCACTGAGAAGATTCTCTTGAAGCGATCTGTTATTGTACAAATACAAAGGGGAACAAAATTATAATAATGCATTTGTAGCTTCCGTGATACTTACTGAAAGATAACAATGCTACACTTCAACACCATGGTCTGCACTGCAGGAACAAAATACCTGTGTGATGCATGCGGAGATAACTATAGCAACGGGAGCTAGACTACGGGCTAGGCACGTGTGCTCGTGTGATCTCTGCGTTCGTTGGTCCTTAGTCGTTTTCCTAGTGCACACACTGCTTGCTAGTTCACAAGGCAATTTGGCAAGAGTTTCACTAGAGAAAGTTGACAACAATGATACAATGAAGTTGGCAACACAAGGCTACATCAGAGCTAGGATGCAAGCAGATCGACTGCCAGCGCAGCACGGTCGACCGCGTGCCAGCACGACTTGGTCGACCGCGCTCCAGCAGTGCAGAGACGCGGCTTGCCAACGCTGTAGGTCGACGGCGTGACAACCGTGCTAGTCGACGGCGTGCCAGCGTTGCTCCTGCAGTCCAGCAGCGCACCAGCTTCGCAGGTGCTCATTGGCGATTGGCGCGCACTGCTTCGTCACCTGCACAGCGCACACACCAAGTCCACCTCGTGCTGACGACCGCACCTCATCCGCCAGGTCGACCTCGGGATACCACCACCGAGGTCGTCCTCGCCAACTTCGCCTGAGCGACCTTCGCGTGCCTTCGCAGACCCTCGTCACCCAGGTAACCTGGTCGACCAGGCAACCAGGTCGACCAGCCGTTCCCGTGCGTGCCCGTCGACCTCCCAAGTCGACGACCACTTTCGGTCGACCTCCCCAGGTCGACCACTGCCTCTGGTATGTGCCGGTCGACCTCCCAAGTCGACGGCTACCTCCAGTCGACCTCCCCAGGTCGACCACTACTCCCTGGTCGACCAGCTCTAGGTCGACGTCACTCCTGGTCGACCAAAGGGTCTGGTCGACGTCCCAGGCCGACCAGAAGAGATTGGTCGACTTCCCAGGTCGACCAAAAGGGCTGGTCGACTTCCCAGGTCGACCAGCCAAAGGTGGCGCCCTCCTGAAGTCGGCGCCCATGCAGTGGCTCCCCGTGCAGGTCGACCAACCTCGTCGACCGACTCGCCCACTGCTGCAGGTCGGCTGCACCCTACACCCGACCACGAAGTCGGCTCCGCCCAAGCGAGGACGGGGCCAACACCCAACTCCCGTTGACACTCCCCTGCCGCGTTCACGCTTGGGCCCCCCAGCCCACACGGCAGCACCTCTCGGAGAACAGCTCGTCGACGTGCACCCAACACACAGCACGTCGTCCACCGCACCAGCCATGCAGGAGGGCATGGCACCTACTGCTGCACGTCGTCGTCGCCGCCCACGTCGGCCAGACGCACTTGGCCGATGGCGACGGAGCACCGGTTGAAGGCCGGATAGTGCAGCACCTTCGTGAGGAAGTCGGCCGGCTGCTCAGCGGTCGGGATGTACTGCAGCGCAAACTTCCCCCGCTTCACCATGTGCTGCAGCCAGGCCTGTCGCCGTTCCATGTGCTTGAGATTGCCCGTCAACCCCATGCCTTCGGCGACTGTGATGGCCGACTTGTTGTCCACCCGAAGGACGGTCGGCTTCCCAGCATCCAGCTGCTGGAACTCTGCGAGGAGGAAGCAAAGTCGGCGTCCCTCCTTGCCGGCTTCGACGGCCGCCACGTACTCCGACTCGGTCAACGACAGCGTCGCGCACTTGATGCGCTGGCTCGACCAGGAGACCGCGGCCCCTCCGTAGACGAACACGTAGCCGCCCGTGCTCGTCCTGCTCTGCTTGTCACCGGCGTCGTCGGCGTCCACGTAGCCGACCAGCTCCAGCGACTCAGGTCCACCGCCAAACTCCAGGGCGGTGTCGCGCGTGTTGGCGAGGTAGGCGAGGCAGCGGTCGACCTCGCGCCAGTGCTGGTCGGTCCTCACCGTGAGGCCGCTCCCCAGCTTGCTGCAGGCGAAAGCGATGTCCGGCCTCGTCGTCGTCGCCGCGAACTGCAGCGAGCCGACCTTCTGCCGGTACTCCTCCTCCTGTCGCTCCTGCGCCTCCTCGTCGTCGAAGGTGAGCTCGGCGTAGGCGTCGTTCGAGACCGGCGTCTTCGGAGTCCGTCCGCCCTGCTCCTCGTCGATGAAGCGCCTACGCAGCTTGTCGGCATAGCCCTGCTGGTGCAGCCACAGCTTCCCCGCCGACCTGTCGCGCACGATCTCCAGCCCGAGGTACTTCTGCACCGGCGAGATCTCGCGCAGCGGCCTCCAGTAGCTCCTTCAGCTGCTTCAGCATCTCGGGGCTGCTGCTGGCGGTGAGCAGGTCGTCGACGTAGACCAGCACCCAGCAAGTCGCTCCGTCGTCGCCGACCTTGAAGTAGAGGGCCTCGTCGACCTGGCTCTTCTTCCACCCAGCGCCGACCAGCACGTCGTTGAGTGCCAAGTACCACAGCAGCGGCGACTGCTTCAGCCCGTACAGGCTCTTCAGCAGCTTGCACACCCGGCCGGTTCCGTCATTGAAGTAGTCCGGCTGCGACATGTACAGCACCCGGTCGAGCTTGCTCTGCAGGAAAGCGTTCTTCATGTCGAGCTGCATCAGGTTGAGGTTGAGCACGGCGACGATGCTGAGGAAGATCCTCAGCGTCACGTAGCTGCCCACCGGCGCGAACGTCTCGTCGTAGTCGGCGCCGTACACCTGCGTGAAGCCCTTCACGACCAGCCTCGCCTTCTCCCGCTCGACGGTGTCGTCGATGTTGTACTTCGTCGTCAGCACCCACCGGTTCTTCATGACATTCACTCCCGGCGGGCGTTCGACCAGCTCCCACGTGCCCATGGCGAGGAGACTACGGATCTCTTCCTCCATGGCGGCCTTCACTGCTGGACCCTTCCAGCTCGCCAGCGCCTCCTTCACCGTCATCGTCGAGATGTCCCAGCGGTGCTCGGGGTCGGCCAGCATGTCGGGGTCGAGCTCCGGAAACTCCTCGTCCTCATCAGCGTCGTCGTACAGCAGGTCGTCGTCGTCCTCCACGTCGTACACCGTGGTGAAGGCAGCGGGAATGAAGAAGTCGGGCGGCCTTCGAAGTCGACCAGAATTTTGGGGTTCAGGCGGAACCCCCACCGCGTCATGGTCGGTGGACTGGTCGGCCACCTCCTGGTCGACCAGCTCCTCGTCGCCCAACTGCTCCCCTTCATCTTCACTGCCGTCCTCGTTGCCCTGCTGCACCTCGGTTGGCTTCCCGGTCGACTGCTCCCCTGTGGTCAGCTCCCCTGTCGACCGCCAGGTCGCCGACTGCTCCTGGGTCGACCTCGTTGCTGCCTGCTCCCCTGCCGGCTTCACCCAAGTCGGCTGCACCTCCTCGACCTGCTCCCCCCTTATCCAAGTCGACTGCACTCCCAGGTCGACCTGCTGCTTGTCGACCTGCTGCTCGTCGACTTGCTGCTCGTCCTGTCGGCCACCGGCGATGCCCTTGGTCGGCGCCACAGGCGACGTCCCACTGCTCCCCTCATCGCCGGAGGCCGACGACGGAGTCAGCCCACGAAGGTCGACGAGGGGAGGGGCAGGGGAGGGAAAGGAAGGGTGGTCGACCTCGGCGTCGTCCACAGCAAGCTCACCGACCTCGGCGAGGAGAGGGAGCGTTGCCGTCGAGGTATCCGTCGGCGTGGACACTAGCGTCCGCCCTGACACCGGCCCATGCGCCGACTTCCACTCCTCCAACGACAGGTCCTCGTAGAACACCACGTCCGACGTGGTGACCACCCAGTTGGCGGCAATGTCGAGGAGCTCCCATCCCTTGCTCGCCTCCGACACACCGAGGTGAAGGCCCCACCTGGCCTTTGGCTTCAGCTTCCCACCACGCTGCTGCTCGGGGACGAGGAACTGCGCCATGCAGCCCCACACGCGCGCCAGCGACAAGTCGGGCTTCGTCCCGGTCAGCAGCTGGTACGGCGTCGTCCCCGGCGTCGCCGATCGCTCCAGGCAGTTGCGGATCCAGACGGCCTGCCGCAGGGCGAGGTGCCACCAATGGTGCTGCACGCCCATGTGCAGCAGCATCGTCCTCACCGACTCCACCACCGTCCGCATCTCCCGCTCCGCCATGCCGTTCTGCTGCGGGGTGTACGGGCAGGTTAGGTCGTGGACGATCCCCTTGCCGTCCACGAAGTCAGTGAACGTCTTCCCGAGGAACTCCCCGCCTCGGTCCGAGCGCAGCATCAGCACCGACTTCTTCGTCTGCCGCTCCACCAGCACCAGCCACTTCTGGAACTCCAGCAGCACATCCGACTTCTTGGCGACCGGCCTCACCCATACGTAGCGGGTCTTGCGGTCCTTCAGCAGCAAGAAGTACAGGCTACCGTCCTTGGCAGCCACGCGGAACGGCCCACACAAGTCGAGGTGGACGACGGCTAGCACGTCGGCGGCGTCGGAGCCTTGGTCGGGGAAGGTGTGCCGTGCCAGCTTCCCGCCGACGCACGAGACACACGGTGGGTCGGCGCCCATCGCCGATTTGAGGTTTAGCCCAATGACGACCTCGTTCTTCGCCGAGCTCCTGATGGTGTCCATGCCGACGTGCGCAAGCCGAGCATGCATCCTGTTTGGCGTCGACTTCGTCTTGGGGACGATCGCCCGCAGGGCCACAACCTCCGGCGTGGGCGACGTCGACCTCGTTGAGCAGGGACGCAGGTCGGTGCAGAGGACTCGCCCGGAGTACGTCGCCCGACCAAGCACCTCTCCCGCTGCCGAGATGAGCAGCACACCATCGCCGTCCTCCCGAAACTTCACGCCATGCTCCTTCAGCTGGCCGGACGACAACAGGTTGGCCCGCACACCCGGGACGTACAGCACGTCGGGGATGAGAACCTGCTTCCCGGCCTCGCCTTGCAAGGCGACCGTGCCCCGGCCTTGGACGTCTTGCAGCGCCCCATTGAAGCCACGCACGTGCTTCAAGTCGCCGCTCGGCCCCAGGTCGACGAAGGCGTCCTTGGTCCCCATCAGGTGGTGGGAGCAGCCGCTGTCCAGCAAGACCACCGCCGGGTTCGCCTGCACTGCTGCTGCCATCGCCTGGAAATCCTCACCAGCCTCCGGCGCCAGTGAGACGGTCGGCTCCACGACGCCGACCAGAGAGCACGACGCCGACTTGTCGTTGCTCCCCTTGCCGCTAGCAGAGGAGTCGGCGTCCTTCGCCGAGGTCGACGACTTGGTCGACTGCTTCTCCTTGCGCGGCTGACTTCCTCCTCGACGAGATCGACGACTGCCAGACCTCCCGCGGCCTCCCTTGTCGTCGTCGTCCGAGTCACTGCGGTCGGGGCACTCGAAGGAGAGGTGGTCGGGGTCGCCGCACAGCCAGCACTCCCGACGTCGACTTCCTCCTCCTCGGCCGTTGTCCTTGGTCGACTTCTTCTTGTCGACCTCCTTGGCCGACTTCGAGCCACTGCTACCACCGCCGCCAGACTGTCCACGCTGCCCCGGTCGACCGCCTTGTTTCGCCGGGGCGACGTAGTTCACCTGCGCCAGGAGCTCTTGGGACCGCTCGGCCTCCTGCATCGCCTCGTCCTGCAGGATGTACGAGGTAAACGTGTCCTCGTTGAGCGTCGCCCGCGTGCTCGGCGCCATCGACAGCCGCTTCAGCAGGTTGTAGCTGCTCGGAAGTCCCTGCATGACATGGGTGACGTACGACGCCGTCGAGTACTCCGCACCGGCCATCCTGATGGTGGCGAGAATTCGCCGGGCCCGGTTGCAGTAGTCGGTCGCCGTCTCCTGGTCGCCCATACGCAGGTGTGTCAGCTGCCCCTCCAGTTGGGCGATGAACAAGTCGTCGGTGACTTGGTAGGTCGACTCAATGAAGTGCCACGCCTGGTGGCCGGCGTCGACGTACTCCCGGCACCACTTCAAGGCGATCTGCACTCCCGGCGAGCAACACCGCGAGATGACCGTGAAGGTCAACAGCTGCACGGCGCGGAACTCTGCGCGCAAGTCGAGGTCGACCGGCGTCTCTACAGTGCCGCGAGCAAAGCTGATGAGCCCGGCCATCTCCAGCTGGGGCTCGATGGCTTCCTTCCAGGTGAGTATGTCGGGTCGACCGACCAGCGGGGGAGTCACCGAGATCCTATCCGGCGTGAACTTGAAGTAGCCGTAGCTCGGCGCAATTCCGCCCGCCGTCACCTGGGACGCCGACATCGGCGTCAACCCGCTTCGTCGACCTCCGACGTCGCCCTGCGAGGTGCCAGTCGACAGCCGACGTCGACCGCCTCCCTCGCCCTTGAACGTCGCCGACTTCGTCGGCGTGAATCACACCACGCTGCCTCGACGTGCCTCCCGCACTGCTGCCGACTTGGTCGCCTCCAGCGTTGACACCCAGGTCGACGCCGCCCTCGGTGTTCACCGGTCGAGGAGAAGCAGGCCGAGAAGGGTGCTCCGTCGCCCACAAGGAACGGATGCCAGCCTCGACGACCGCCCACGGCAGGTCGCCATACTCATTGGCCTCGTGCTTCCTCCTCGCGTTTTCCAGCCGTGCCTCCAGGGTGTCCACCACCCCCGTGTCACCTACGGCTACTACCATAGTGACTATCGCACAGCTGCCGGCCTACGAACAACTTAGGTAAGGTGCCTACCAAGTCGACTAGACTGAAAGGTAAGTCGTTGTGCCGTCCACGCTCACCGCACCATGCGGAGATAACTATAGCAACGGGAGCTAGACTACGGGCTAGGCACGTGTGCTCGTGTGATCTCTGCGTTCGTTGGTCCTTAGTCGTTTTCCTAGTGCACACACTGCTTGCTAGTTCACAAGGCAATTTGGCAAGAGTTTCACTAGAGAAAGTTGACAACAATGATACAATGAAGTTGGCAACACAAGGCTACATCAGAGCTAGGATGCAAGCAGATCGACTGCCAGCGCAGCACGGTCGACCGCGTGCCAGCACGACTTGGTCGACCGCGCTCCAGCAGTGCAGAGACGCGGCTTGCCAACGCTGTAGGTCGACGGCGTGACAACCGTGCTAGTCGACGGCGTGCCAGCGTTGCTCCTGCAGTCCAGCAGCGCACCAGCTTCGCAGGTGCTCGTAGGCGATTGGCGCGCACTGCTTCGTCACCTGCACAGCGCACACACCAAGTCCACCTCGTGCTGACGACCGCACCTCATCCGCCAGGTCGACCTCGGGATACCACCACCGAGGTCGTCCTCGCCAACTTCGCCTGAGCGACCTTCGCGTGCCTTCGCAGACCCTCGTCACCCAGGTAACCTGGTCGACCAGGCAACCAGGTCGACCAGCCGTTCCCGTGCGTGCCCGTCGACCTCCCAAGTCGACGACCACTTTCGGTCGACCTCCCCAGGTCGACCACTGCCTCTGGTATGTGCCGGTCGACCTCCCAAGTCGACGGCTACCTCCAGTCGACCTCCCCAGGTCGACCACTACTCCCTGGTCGACCAGCTCTAGGTCGACGTCACTCCTGGTCGACCAAAGGGTCTGGTCGACGTCCCAGGCCGACCAGAAGAGATTGGTCGACTTCCCAGGTCGACCAAAAGGGCTGGTCGACTTCCCAGGTCGACCAGCCAAAGGTGGCGCCCTCCTGAAGTCGGCGCCCATGCAGTGGCTCCCCGTGCAGGTCGACCAACCTCGTCGACCGACTCGCCCACTGCTGCAGGTCGGCTGCACCCTACACCCGACCACGAAGTCGGCTCCGCCCAAGCGAGGACGGGGCCAACACCCAACTCCCATTGACACTCCCCTGCCGCGTTCACGCTTGGGCCCCCCAGCCCACACGGCAGCACCTCTCGGAGAACAGCTCGTCGACGTGCACCCAACACACAGCACGTCGTCCACCGCACCAGCCATGCAGGAGGGCATGGCACCTACTGCTGCACGTCGTCGTCGCCGCCCACGTCGGCCAGACGCACTTGGCCGATGGCGACGGAGCACCGGTTGAAGGCCGGATAGTGCAGCACCTTCGTGAGGAAGTCGGCCGGCTGCTCAGCGGTCGGGATGTACTGCAGCGCAAACTTCCCCCGCTTCACCATGTGCTGCAGCCAGGCCTGTCGCCGTTCCATGTGCTTGAGATTGCCCGTCAACCCCATGCCTTCGGCGACTGTGATGGCCGACTTGTTGTCCACCCGAAGGACGGTCGGCTTCCCAGCATCCAGCTGCTGGAACTCTGCGAGGAGGAAGCAAAGTCGGCGTCCCTCCTTGCCGGCTTCGACGGCCGCCACGTACTCCGACTCGGTCAACGACAGCGTCGCGCACTTGATGCGCTGGCTCGACCAGGAGACCGCGGCCCCTCCGTAGACGAACACGTAGCCGCCCGTGCTCGTCCTGCTCTGCTTGTCACCGGCGTCGTCGGCGTCCACGTAGCCGACCAGCTCCAGCGACTCAGGTCCACCGCCAAACTCCAGGGCGGTGTCGCGCGTGTTGGCGAGGTAGGCGAGGCAGCGGTCGACCTCGCGCCAGTGCTGGTCGGTCCTCACCGTGAGGCCGCTCCCCAGCTTGCTGCAGGCGAAAGCGATGTCCGGCCTCGTCGTCGTCGCCGCGAACTGCAGCGAGCCGACCTTCTGCCGGTACTCCTCCTCCTGTCGCTCCTGCGCCTCCTCGTCGTCGAAGGTGAGCTCGGCGTAGGCGTCGTTCGAGACCGGCGTCTTCGGAGTCCGTCCGCCCTGCTCCTCGTCGATGAAGCGCCTACGCAGCTTGTCGGCATAGCCCTGCTGGTGCAGCCACAGCTTCCCCGCCGACCTGTCGCGCACGATCTCCAGCCCGAGGTACTTCTGCACCGGCGAGATCTCGCGCAGCGGCCTCCAGTAGCTCCTTCAGCTGCTTCAGCATCTCGGGGCTGCTGCTGGCGGTGAGCAGGTCGTCGACGTAGACCAGCACCCAGCAAGTCGCTCCGTCGTCGCCGACCTTGAAGTAGAGGGCCTCGTCGACCTGGCTCTTCTTCCACCCAGCGCCGACCAGCACGTCGTTGAGTGCCAAGTACCACAGCAGCGGCGACTGCTTCAGCCCGTACAGGCTCTTCAGCAGCTTGCACACCCGGCCGGTTCCGTCATTGAAGTAGTCCGGCTGCGACATGTACAGCACCCGGTCGAGCTTGCTCTGCAGGAAAGCGTTCTTCATGTCGAGCTGCATCAGGTTGAGGTTGAGCACGGCGACGATGCTGAGGAAGATCCTCAGCGTCACGTAGCTGCCCACCGGCGCGAACGTCTCGTCGTAGTCGGCGCCGTACACCTGCGTGAAGCCCTTCACGACCAGCCTCGCCTTCTCCCGCTCGACGGTGTCGTCGATGTTGTACTTCGTCGTCAGCACCCACCGGTTCTTCATGACATTCACTCCCGGCGGGCGTTCGACCAGCTCCCACGTGCCCATGGCGAGGAGACTACGGATCTCTTCCTCCATGGCGGCCTTCACTGCTGGACCCTTCCAGCTCGCCAGCGCCTCCTTCACCGTCATCGTCGAGATGTCCCAGCGGTGCTCGGGGTCGGCCAGCATGTCGGGGTCGAGCTCCGGAAACTCCTCGTCCTCATCAGCGTCGTCGTACAGCAGGTCGTCGTCGTCCTCCACGTCGTACACCGTGGTGAAGGCAGCGGGAATGAAGAAGTCGGGCGGCCTTCGAAGTCGACCAGAATTTTGGGGTTCAGGCGGAACCCCCACCGCGTCATGGTCGGTGGACTGGTCGGCCACCTCCTGGTCGACCAGCTCCTCGTCGCCCAACTGCTCCCCTTCATCTTCACTGCCGTCCTCGTTGCCCTGCTGCACCTCGGTTGGCTTCCCGGTCGACTGCTCCCCTGTGGTCAGCTCCCCTGTCGACCGCCAGGTCGCCGACTGCTCCTGGGTCGACCTCGTTGCTGCCTGCTCCCCTGCCGGCTTCACCCAAGTCGGCTGCACCTCCTCGACCTGCTCCCCCCTTATCCAAGTCGACTGCACTCCCAGGTCGACCTGCTGCTTGTCGACCTGCTGCTCGTCGACTTGCTGCTCGTCCTGTCGGCCACCGGCGATGCCCTTGGTCGGCGCCACAGGCGACGTCCCACTGCTCCCCTCATCGCCGGAGGCCGACGACGGAGTCAGCCCACGAAGGTCGACGAGGGGAGGGGCAGGGGAGGGAAAGGAAGGGTGGTCGACCTCGGCGTCGTCCACAGCAAGCTCACCGACCTCGGCGAGGAGAGGGAGCGTTGCCGTCGAGGTATCCGTCGGCGTGGACACTAGCGTCCGCCCTGACACCGGCCCATGCGCCGACTTCCACTCCTCCAACGACAGGTCCTCGTAGAACACCACGTCCGACGTGGTGACCACCCAGTTGGCGGCAATGTCGAGGAGCTCCCATCCCTTGCTCGCCTCCGACACACCGAGGTGAAGGCCCCACCTGGCCTTTGGCTTCAGCTTCCCACCACGCTGCTGCTCGGGGACGAGGAACTGCGCCATGCAGCCCCACACGCGCGCCAGCGACAAGTCGGGCTTCGTCCCGGTCAGCAGCTGGTACGGCGTCGTCCCCGGCGTCGCCGATCGCTCCAGGCAGTTGCGGATCCAGACGGCCTGCCGCAGGGCGAGGTGCCACCAATGGTGCTGCACGCCCATGTGCAGCAGCATCGTCCTCACCGACTCCACCACCGTCCGCATCTCCCGCTCCGCCATGCCGTTCTGCTGCGGGGTGTACGGGCAGGTCAGGTCGTGGACGATCCCCTTGCCGTCCACGAAGTCAGTGAACGTCTTCCCGAGGAACTCCCCGCCTCGGTCCGAGCGCAGCATCAGCACCGACTTCTTCGTCTGCCGCTCCACCAGCACCAGCCACTTCTGGAACTCCAGCAGCACATCCGACTTCTTGGCGACCGGCCTCACCCATACGTAGCGGGTCTTGCGGTCCTTCAGCAGCAAGAAGTACAGGCTACCGTCCTTGGCAGCCACGCGGAACGGCCCACACAAGTCGAGGTGGACGACGGCTAGCACGTCGGCGGCGTCGGAGCCTTGGTCGGGGAAGGTGTGCCGTGCCAGCTTCCCGCCGACGCACGAGACACACGGTGGGTCGGCGCCCATCGCCGATTTGAGGTTTAGCCCAATGACGACCTCGTTCTTCGCCGAGCTCCTGATGGTGTCCATGCCGACGTGCGCAAGCCGAGCATGCATCCTGTTTGGCGTCGACTTCGTCTTGGGGACGATCGCCCGCAGGGCCACAACCTCCGGCGTGGGCGACGTCGACCTCGTTGAGCAGGGACGCAGGTCGGTGCAGAGGACTCGCCCGGAGTACGTCGCCCGACCAAGCACCTCTCCCGCTGCCGAGATGAGCAGCACACCATCGCCGTCCTCCCGAAACTTCACGCCATGCTCCTTCAGCTGGCCGGACGACAACAGGTTGGCCCGCACACCCGGGACGTACAGCACGTCGGGGATGAGAACCTGCTTCCCGGCCTCGCCTTGCAAGGCGACCGTGCCCCGGCCTTGGACGTCTTGCAGCGCCCCATTGAAGCCACGCACGTGCTTCAAGTCGCCGCTCGGCCCCAGGTCGACGAAGGCGTCCTTGGTCCCCATCAGGTGGTGGGAGCAGCCGCTGTCCAGCAAGACCACCGCCGGGTTCGCCTGCACTGCTGCTGCCATCGCCTGGAAATCCTCACCGGCCTCCGGCGCCAGTGAGACGGTCGGCTCCACGACGCCGACCAGAGAGCACGACGCCGACTTGTCGTTGCTCCCCTTGCCGCTAGCAGAGGAGTCGGCGTCCTTCGCCGAGGTCGACGACTTGGTCGACTGCTTCTCCTTGCGCGGCTGACTTCCTCCTCGACGAGATCGACGACTGCCAGACCTCCCGCGGCCTCCCTTGTCGTCGTCGTCCGAGTCACTGCGGTCGGGGCACTCGAAGGAGAGGTGGTCGGGGTCGCCGCACAGCCAGCACTCCCGACGTCGACTTCCTCCTCCTCGGCCGTTGTCCTTGGTCGACTTCTTCTTGTCGACCTCCTTGGCCGACTTCGAGCCACTGCTACCACCGCCGCCAGACTGTCCACGCTGCCCCGGTCGACCGCCTTGTTTCGCCGGGGCGACGTAGTTCACCTGCGCCAGGAGCTCTTGGGACCGCTCGGCCTCCTGCATCGCCTCGTCCTGCAGGATGTACGAGGTAAACGTGTCCTCGTTGAGCGTCGCCCGCGTGCTCGGCGCCATCGACAGCCGCTTCAGCAGGTTGTAGCTGCTCGGAAGTCCCTGCATGACATGGGTGACGTACGACGCCGTCGAGTACTCCGCACCGGCCATCCTGATGGTGGCGAGAATTCGCCGGGCCCGGTTGCAGTAGTCGGTCGCCGTCTCCTGGTCGCCCATACGCAGGTGTGTCAGCTGCCCCTCCAGTTGGGCGATGAACAAGTCGTCGGTGACTTGGTAGGTCGACTCAATGAAGTGCCACGCCTGGTGGCCGGCGTCGACGTACTCCCGGCACCACTTCAAGGCGATCTGCACTCCCGGCGAGCAACACCGCGAGATGACCGTGAAGGTCAACAGCTGCACGGCGCGGAACTCTGCGCGCAAGTCGAGGTCGACCGGCGTCTCCACAGTGCCGCGAGCAAAGCTGATGAGCCCGGCCATCTCCAGCTGGGGCTCGATGGCTTCCTTCCAGGTGAGTATGTCGGGTCGACCGACCAGCGGGGGAGTCACCGAGATCCTATCCGGCGTGAACTTGAAGTAGCCGTAGCTCGGCGCAATTCCGCCCGCCGTCACCTGGGACGCCGACATCGGCGTCAACCCGCTTCGTCGACCTCCGACGTCGCCCTGCGAGGTGCCCACAGCCGACGTCGACCGCCTCCCTCGCCCTTGAACGCCGCCGACTTCGTCGGCGTGAATCACACCACGCTGCCTCGACGTGCCTCCCGCACTGCTGCCGACTTGGTCGCCTCCAGCGTTGACACCCAGGTCGACGCCGCCCTCGGTGTTCACCGGTCGAGGAGAAGCAGGCCGAGAAGGGTGCTCCGTCGCCCACAAGGAACGGATGCCAGCCTCGACGACCGCCCACGGCAGGTCGCCATACTCATTGGCCTCGTGCTTCCTCCTCGCGTTTTCCAGCCGTGCCTCCAGGGTGTCCACCACCCCCGTGTCACCTACGGCTACTACCATAGTGACTATCGCACAGCTGCCGGCCTACGAACAACTTAGGTAAGGTGCCTACCAAGTCGACTAGACTGAAAGGTAAGTCGTTGTGCCGTCCACGCTCACCGCACCATGCGGAGATAACTATAGCAACGGGAGCTAGACTACGGGCTAGGCACGTGTGCTCGTGTGATCTCTGCGTTCGTTGGTCCTTAGTCGTTTTCCTAGTGCACACACTGCTTGCTAGTTCACAAGGCAATTTGGCAAGAGTTTCACTAGAGAAAATTGACAACAATGATACAATGAAGTTGGCAACACAAGGCTACATCAGAGCTAGGATGCAAGCAGATCGACTGCCAGCGCAGCACGGTCGACCGCGTGCCAGCACGACTTGGTCGACCGCGCTCCAGCAGTGCAGAGACGCGGCTTGCCAACGCTGTAGGTCGACGGCGTGACAACCGTGCTAGTCGACGGCGTGCCAGCGTTGCTCCTGCAGTCCAGCAGCGCACCAGCTTCGCAGGTGCTCGTAGGCGATTGGCGCGCACTGCTTCGTCACCTGCACAGCGCACACACCAAGTCCACCTCGTGCTGACGACCGCACCTCATCCGCCAGGTCGACCTCGGGATACCACCACCGAGGTCGTCCTCGCCAACTTCGCCTGAGCGACCTTCGCGTGCCTTCGCAGACCCTCGTCACCCAGGTAACCTGGTCGACCAGGCAACCAGGTCGACCAGCCGTTCCCGTGCGTGCCCGTCGACCTCCCAAGTCGACGACCACTTTCGGTCGACCTCCCCAGGTCGACCACTACCTCTGGTATGTGCCGGTCGACCTCCCAAGTCGACGGCTACCTCCAGTCGACCTCCCCAGGTCGACCACTACTCCCTGGTCGACCAGCTCTAGGTCGACGTCACTCCTGGTCGACCAGAGGGTCTGGTCGACGTCCCAGGCCGACCAGAAGAGATTGGTCGACTTCCCAGGTCGACCAAAAGGGCTGGTCGACTTCCCAGGTCGACCAGCCAAAGGTGGCGCCCTCCTGAAGTCGGCGCCCATGCAGTGGCTCCCCGTGCAGGTCGACCAACCTCGTCGACCGACTCGCCCACTGCTGCAGGTCAGCTGCACCCTACACCCGACCACGAAGTCGGCTCCGCCCAAGCGAGGACGGGGCCAACACCCAACTCCCGTTGACAATGCATGCATATTGTACCTTTAATATGTGTTGAAGAGTGGAACGCAGAAACATTTGGGAGTAAAATTGGAGCAAGAGTGAACATAAATTATAAATTTGGAGAATTCTAAATATGCAACGGATGACGAAGAATTTTTCTTACTACAACAATGGAGCGGAGAAGAGAACTGACAATGTTATCAGGCTCGTAAGATCAAAGATTCCACTTGGGATTGGTCCAGTGAGCTGATTATTATGAAGGTCTCTGGTGAATGACACAAGCATTACATTATCAGAAAATGAATGAACAGAACGGACAGGTGTAAAGCAGGCAATGAGACCACTCTGCCTGGTCCAGGATTTGCACGCAATGATCCCATTAAACTGAGACGAATTTGTGCTATGTCACAAGTGCATTTGGTGAGGAACAAAAGTAGCTAGTTTAGACTTACAAGAGAATGGAGAGGGTACATGACACAAGTCGCAGCTCATTTGCATTACCAATCATGCAAGACACATAAAAGTGACTCTAGACACTCCATTTCACCGATGCTACCATGCGACGAAACACGTGCTAATAAACATACGCCTTACAATGACAGGATTCTCTTTGTGATTCTTAATAAAGACTTGCACTCAGGTCAAGTTTCTATCACTGGGTGAGAAGGACGTACAGTTCTGTAAGTGCTATCAATGAGCCAATGGTGCTTGGGATAGTACCAATGAGCTGATTGCCTCCAAGATTCCTGTGATTTTTAAAAAAGGAGAACCGAAATTTCCACATGTATTCCCTCCCAATGATAACACAACGACCATATGACTCTTGTAAATCATAATTGTAAAGGCACCAGGCTTTATCGGCTCGAACCAACAATAGGAGCTAGAGATCTGGCAGAACACAGGAAAAACGACTATGCCAGCGACTGGTTAGCAATATGTGAATGTTGAGACAAAATGAAACGAATTGGACAGAGGTAGAGAGGGAAAATTTTAGCACAGTTCTGTCAATGCCGTGAATGAGCCAATTGAGTTTGGGATGGAGCCTGTGAGCTGATTGCCTCCAAGTGTCCTGTCAAGGTACAATGAATGTGCAGTGAACCATGCAGGTAGGGACAAAGCGGAGGGGAGAAGAGAGGTGAAAAATGGGGCGCGAGTTCGTTGCAGTGGGAGGAGGAAGTAATGGTGAGAGTGGGGTGGGGGGGTGGGGAAGAGAAGTGGGAGGAAGAAGTGACCACTGAAATGTCAGGCCCCACTGAGAAGTTCATAACACTTGCAGTCACATCGCAGTTCCAGCTTTTGGTGATGTCTGAATGCCTGATTTAGTGCCTTTGAAGTGGCACACATAGATCAGACATGCCATATACGCTTTTGTTTGACTACTTGGACGGACAATAGTGCCCGTGCCCCGTAGAATAGATAAGCTTATAAAAGTGTTGACATTTAGGGTCAAGTGTTTCTATCACTGGGTTTCAACATCAGCGATTACCACCTTGGCATGGCACGCCCATGATGGTGAGAAAACCTGCTTCTTCATCCAAAATTCAATCTCCATAGGCACTTGTGACACTATTGGAAATCCATGCGGACATCCGCGAAGTAGGACCACCCACAATCCACAAGGGTTTTTTATGCTGTGTAAAAACACTCACACGAAGTCGGTGCCAAAACTTGATCTCAACACTTCTATCCTTGATCCACTGCTTAACATAGAATCCCAAGTGTTTTTTGCCTACGTTATGTAAATATACAAAACGTGGCACTAACACTTCAAAATTCTTATGCTTTGCACGGTTGGACCCATGGATACCAAGTACGCGAGTACCAATATTCGATGAACATACAGAGATTCCAGAAATATCAAGTCCTGGATGGTAGCAGGGATTGATTCCGTAAGCTTGTTGTTGTGAAGATTCCTGATCACGAATGGGAAAATACATGAGCAATGCAAACTCGCATGGAATGAAGAAATGGAGGGTGACTAGATTGGATGTTACTAAAAAGACTACGACATACCAAACGAAGGGGGGAAAGGGTTGAAGAAAGTGGAGGGGAGGGGGGTAAATATGGGAGGGGGTGGGGAGAAAGGGCGACAAAGAAGGGATGCAGGGAGGGTTGGAAAGAACAGAAACTGGGGAACAGAGGAACGGAAGTGAGGGGGACGGGAAAAGGAGGGGTATGTGGAGGGAGAACAATACGCTTTCAATACAAGGACTTACAGCAAAAGGTTCTGAAAGACCTTACAACACAAGACAGGAAAGGCCTTACAGATATGCCAGGTCTGCAAGATCGCTTAATCCAGAAGGGATTGATCCATTGAGCTCGTTATTAAAAAGGCCCCTGTGAGGAGAGAAACCAAAAATGAATTCAAGACCTCATTGACACCACACACGTGATGGATGATCTAATGTGATGTTGGAAGACGGCAGGGAATAGTGGCGTATCAAAAGTGGAGCATGGAGGTGTGGCGTAGTATAATCAGAGGTAGTAAAGGACCACTAATGACGAAGTGAAAAGGAATTTGGAAAACAAACGTTCTTACAGAAATGGAAATTTAGAAAGGGGAAACAAAGCATGTGCGCACATGCACCCACGCGCACACACAGGTTGTGAACATGTGAGGGTAAGAATTTCAAAATTATGGTGTGATTTTATTTCGGAAGCCTGCAGCACAAACCATGGATCACAATGGGTGGTCTCAACTAATCTTGAAGGGTGACATATACAATGCAATTTTAAACTTCTGCGCTTAAGCCTGTGACATCCCCTTGTCCTTTGTGCACCACCCCCACTTCCTAGGCCTCAAGCTTACTAAGTGTTGCTCAGGACTAGCAATCCATGGCTTTAAGCAGCAGGCTATAAGGGGGTTACGATTGGGTGAACAGTTTCCAGAAAGGAGATTTACAGGGGATAGCAAGTCATGGGAGAATAAGCAGATGCCTTACAAGGCCAACAGGTTCGTAAGCAAGCTGATTGTGTCAGGGATGGAGCCAGAGAGGCCATTGTTGTAGAGATCACTGTGGTGATGTGCAAGAAATATGTATGTACAAGAGGAAGGCAAGAAGATTGCAAGATCTCTACTTGATCAAGTTTATTCTATACAGTGAGTAGCGGTTGCCCAATCGTTTTATGAATGTTCGCCAAGAATGACAGCGGGGTTGATGTTGTTAAACAACGTATGAAAGCATTCTCCTAAATGGGTTGTATACATAACAGGGCAGAGAAGAGAACAACATGCATAAAGGAGAGTCGAAGGCGAGCAAAGGTGCAAAGAAAGGAAGTCAGGAGCTGAAGCAGCTACAATCAGTGAAGTCATAAGTCATAACACAGAGGTTTGAAGAGAAACTGGAGCAAGAAAACCACTATTGGTAAATATGATAAAACATGATTCGTATAGGAACCTATTGATAAGAGTGCATAGGGCATAACAGATCGAACCATAATGGTCAAAAGTGAAAAGTGTACAGAGGACAGATGCCTTACAGAAACGTAAGGTCAACAAGACTGCCAATTTCGGAGGGAATTGGGCCTGTGAGCTGATTATCGTTGAGTAGTCTGGAATGACAGGCAGATGTAAATCAGCCATCCAAACAAGAAACACATAGACAGAGCATTTATCACGGTGTATGATGCACACAGTGCATCTGGAAAATGCGCAGTCAGTATCAGGAGATAGCATAGGGTTATGGAATGGAGAAGAGAGATAGTACTTCCCATATTTGGACAGGTATGCTTAACGCACACATTATGTGAACAAATAGTAAAGGGTTGTTTGGATTGGAATGTGCAATGATCTCCTCAGAGGGGCAACGAAGGGCTTGTAAACGGAAGTGTCAGGGCTGAAAATATTTGCGTGGAGAAGAGAAAACTCAGAATTGGTAATGGTGACAACAAAGGAAAAGAACTTCAGAGGATATGATGGCGTTCAGAAAAGCACAGAAGATGTTCTCGATACGAGAGATGGTAAGGACGTTGTGAGAGGAGTGCAGGTAAATCATGATAAAGGGATGCCACGGCCGTACAGTTCTTTAAGTGCGGTCAATGAGCCAATGGTAGTCGGAATGGATCCAGAAAGCTGATTGCGCCTAATTGTCCTGTCATTGTGAGGATTAGAATGAAGACTTTGTTCAGACGATCAAGGTTGAGCTAAGCAAAAATGAAAAAGTATGGTGGTTGGGGCGAGAAAGGATCGCAGGTGGAAATCGCAAGAAAGAACACATTGTAGGACATGAGCACGACTGCATTGCTTTTAGCATGTAGTGGTTATGATGCCCGCTGTTTCTTATTCAAAAGCATTTGCCACACCATTCGCATAAGTGCAAACGTACTCAATAAGCAAATAATACGCCCCAAGGCTCACGAGGAACACAAATAGGTGGAAGATAATTGTACAGTACACAACGGGCAAACAAATGTCGACATACAGGGATTCCAGGTATATGAAGTCGTGAATTCCAGAGAGGATTGAGCCTGTCAGGTTATTGCTGCTGAGACTCCTGTGAATGGGAATAAGTTGGAGATTGAGCAAAGGCGAAAGAAATGCGACTTGGGGTTTAAATTCCGCATGACAGGGACTAAGGCCTTTGAAGGTGTTGTACTGATGAGTTGATAAGAGAAGCCGAACCGATGAGCGAAATGAGTAGAAAAGCATTGAAGAAGAAAAGAAGGTTAAAACTGGTGTCACAGTGTCACCATTGCAGAAACTTTTTCTAACGCCTATGGACTTGCCACCTGGGAGTAAAGCTCCCCGCTGTACATTACTTTCTACAACAATGAATATCCACTAGCTATCTGATAAAGAATCTACGAGATAGTCAGGGTCTTTTTCTTAAAAGCAGGCGGGCGCTTCATTCAACAGCTTTCTTAGATTGTGCGTATTCAATTCAACTACTCGCAATCAGGTAACCAAATAATATATACAAGTATTACGCATGCCATTCTGGAGGCGTTGATAGATTGAGACATTCATGAAGATCGCGGGTGAAGCTATATGACTCGCCATTCTGGACATCAAATGTTTGATAACTGGAACCGAACATAAAAAATGAGGACTTACAGGGCTTCCAAAGCTTTCAAGTTGCTGATTGAGGATGGGATACTGCCTATGAGCTGATTGTTGTCCAAACATCTGAAATGGTAGCATGAAAACAGCGCGTTGGAATGTTGGCAGACAATAGCAAGGGATAGTCGGTAGTGGTGGAAGGGATTTCTTCACAAAGAATATAGTTACTACAGATGTGACAAATTAAGGGGGTCACAACCGTACACCTTCCAGTCAGCCAACTCTAACAAAGAAGAAGGACATAGACGACTTGGGCAAGCTACTGGCAGTTGTAGACGTTGCTTTCTAGCTTGGTGCGTGTGCAACCCCGTTCCAGCTAGCAACTGAGAACACCACCCACCTTGTTGCTGGGTATGAAAAGCACGTCTGGCACATGTATTAGTGTCCACACATGTACTTTTTCCTCAGATCGTGGTATGTATTCTCCTCCAAGCTCATCATTTTGACAATATTGGTCTAGTCCATTGCAGTTTACAATGTGAACACGTGGTAACAGTGTGAACTGTAAAGAATGGAAGTGAATTGCTGGCTAAAGAGAAGATATGAAAACGGGTTCATGGAATAATCGGGAGAAATAGCTGTGAGTCAGGTCCGTGACTGGCGGAGATAAGAGGGCGCAGCAAAGTGGTATCCGTACAGGTATGCGAGGTGTGCCAGAGAGCCAATTCCAGCAGGAATTGCGCCAGTGAGCTGATTCGTATCAAGATCCCTGTAACAAACAGAAATCAGACATGGGGTGTAACAAATGTAGGTTGCAGTTGTATGCTAATGAAACTGATGGAGCACAGCAGATGAGAGGCAAAAAAAATGGGAAATATAACGAACAATGCAATGTATGCACAGAGCCAAGGAGCCGAGAGAGTACATCAGTGTAGTGGACAGCGTATTAACGCTGCCGTGCCACTGGTACTTGTGCAATGTACCAATATACCAACCCCCTCCCTAGGTTATTGGAGGGGAGGGGATAGAGAGAGGGGGGGGAGGGAAGAGGGAGGGAGGAGGGGAGAGGGGGGGAGGAGGGGGGAGAGAGGGGGGATGAGAAGGGGGGGGAGGGGGAGAGAGGGGGGGGGGGAGGGGGGGGGAGAGAGGGGAGAGGGGGGAGGGAGGGGGGACAGGGGGGAGGAGAAGAGGTGGGGGGGAGGAGAGGGGGGTGGAGGGGGGACAGAGAGGGGGAAAGGGGGGAGAGGGGGGGGGAGGAGAGAGGGGGGGAAAGGGGGGAGAGAAAGGGGGCGGGGGGAAGAGGGGGGAGGGAGGGGAGTTTTGGGGGGTGGGAGGGGGTCAGGGGGAGAGGAATAGTTGACCACCAGCTCTTGTGCCATGTCCGTTCCTGATGGAGGAGTTCCCCAGCTTGTCACGACCAGTCATTCCTAATGTGCATAAGAGGAGAGGACGGTGATAATAGGGCTAAGGCTAAGGGGAAGAATAATCGCGGAGAATGAAAAGGCCTTACAGGTATGCCAGGTTCGTAAGTTTGGAGATCTCGGGAGGGATGAAGCCGGTGAGCTGATTGTTGAACAACTCTCTGTGATGATGATCGTGGATGAGGAAGGCGGAGAGTAGAGATTAGAGTGAAAAGGAGCAGTACGGGAGCAAGCAAATAGCATTGGGGGCCACAATCTCAAAATGTCCAAGTTTGCACTTCAATCATACAGGCGGTTTAAGGGTTCGGAGAGGACATACAAATATGATAATTTCCTCAAGTTGCTGATAGAGCTTGGGATGCCCCCTCGAAGCGTGCGAGACTGTATGGATCTGCATTAAAACATACAATCACACAGATTTTTCCAGCCATAATCATCTTGAGCAAGAAACTCTAGCTCATGGCATGAAGATGAGACCGACATGGTCCGTGGGTACTACTTCGCACTTTCCAGTATCACGGATTTGATCAACTAACTCGGGTGCATTGTTCTCACGTCTCCGTGATCATCCCACTCCAGTCGCATGTGATGCCAGTAGCAGTGGTGCACTCAGGATTCGCGCCACTCCATCCAGGGAAGGTCTGCCCCCATGCCGCCTGGCAGTCCTGCAGGAATCGAGCTGCAGGTTGGTGGAGGGAAGTGGAGTTGTTGGTGGAGTGGGAACATGAGAAACATCCGGGAGTTGTGGTGGATTTGAGAGCAAGAGCGTGATGCGGTACATATGCAGGAACAGTGTACGAAATAGGTACAGGGCCTTCTCCGAAGTCACAGCATACTTCTGATCTTGATACTAAAAACATTAACGGCACGTTAATGAAATGGGTGGCACCCATTTCATGAGGGTGAAGTTGGCGGAAGCGCAGTCGCAGATCAATGACAATGATATGAACCCTAGCGCTTAAGTTCCCGACATCCAAGTGGGCTATGTTGCAAGGTCCGCAGCTACCAGCTTCTGCCGTTCCTACGAGGGACAAAGAACCGCTGTACTGGAATATCACTCACCTTGCGTGGTCTGGAGCGGCTGAGCATTGACAGATGATGTGGCAAGGACGGCGAGGCACCATACGAGAGCCAGCGCGTGCTGCACGCGCTCAAGCGTCTTTTCCTGGCGGCGGCTCACCGCCGCCCAAATCGGACTGGAGCGCAGCATGCTGCCGCTCCGAGAGAAATGCAACCACTTCCCGCGCCGCTGTTCTTTCTAGGATTTCGCTCTGAGTAGTTGGTACACACTAGAAAGGGTTTGGACACGTGGTCTTTAGATAAAGCTACTTGACTGCTTACTGCTGCTGTCCTAATATGTGACCGCAGCGCTGTCTACTAGGTGGAAAACCAAAAAGTTGAGTAAGCTGGGCAGAATGATGGGTACGAGTTGGACAAGGAGTTGTGAGTGCAGAAAACACTGTCCTTCGGAAACTTTCTTTTGTTGAACACTGTCCTTGGAAGCTTCAGAACCCGAGGGCGGGTCATACTTGTGCGGTTCCATCGCAAAACAGAGATGGAAACAGTTTCCGCTTTCCACCGATCTCAACCGTTGCCCACCAGACCGCACCTAACAAATTTAATCGTAGTGACCGCGCAATGGATGGGCGAGCGGAGTCCTCTCTCTACTGGAATAGGGCAAGGAGCGGGGCAAGGAAGGAGAGGGGTTTCTTGTGCGCAGTTTGCGAGGTCCTCGGTTGGCCAGCTCACTCTTTGGATCTCTACGACCGATGTGGCTGCGTTTGTCCTAATGCTTGCTACGTGATTATCGTTTTCTAAGCGACACGCCACCCACGTGACTCGCGGGTCGTGTCAGCACTGGAATGGCACAGCATGTATCGTAGCTCAGTAAAACAATTGTGGATATTTATGAAGCCCTCTTGCAGCTACAAAAGAAACATACTTCGTGCCTGTCAACTCGTCACGAGTGACAGATTCGTACGCAATTATGTTCACGCTCCATCATTGCCGCTGTGTCAAAGCTCTGCTGACCCCAACGTTCCTGCCACTGTACAAAGTACCATGCGCTAGCTCAGCCAAGGATTTGACTTTACGTAAGTACCCTCCGCTGACTCAGCCGAGACTTGATGCCAATGACGGAAACTGACTCTTGGGGATCTTACTAGCATGGTGCTTGTGGGGGGCAACATGACACCGAGCTGCTCGGTAACAGAGACAATATCACGCTTCTGGTTAAAAAAATGATGATTATGGTCACTCTATCTAGAGTTATAACGGCTATGGTAGTTTGTTCACGCATTTAGGCAGCAACAACAAGCGGAGATTCATGCGAATGGTCACACATGTAACTCTCGCCACAAATGACTGAAACTCTGAAAATTTCCTGCTCACGCCAGACCATTCAACTAACTTTGAAAAGGCTCTAAAACCCAATCGGAAGCTGATGCGATTTTGGAACGGATCAACCCTAAACACCAGGCGAGTTACGTATTTAGGGTTGCTCAATCCAAAAATGCATTCAGATTCCTTTTGGGTCCAAAATATGTTTTTTTTTTTTTAGTTTCATTTATGACCATTCGCGTGATTTTTTCCGATCTAATAGTGGGTGATGTCGTGAAACACTTTATCAAACATGTGAAAACAGCCTTACAAGTGACCCTGCTTCGCCAGGGCGACATAGTTGGCCTACGGAAGTAGTTCTGCAGGCCTCTTGGACTCCTCCATGAACTCGTCGTTGATGATCTGGCTCGACAGCGTGTCCTCGTTGAGCGTCTCACGCATACCAGGCATCGCCAGCATCCGGCGCTTCAAGTTGCAGCCCGTCGACAGACCCTTGAGGACGTGCGTAATGTAAGACCTTGTAGAGTATTTGACGCCAGCCATCCGCAGTTCCACCAAAATCCGTCGAGCATGGTTGCAACACTCGGTCGCCGACTCGTGCTCGCCCATCTTGATGTTCCTCAACATCTGCTTTAGTTGGCAGATTTAAAGGTCGTCGGTTGCCTTGTAGGTACACAAGATGTACTGTCAGGCTTGGTAGCCAGCATCCACCTGAAGTCTGCACGGCTTCAATGCGACTTGCACCAGCGGCGAGCAGCACCTCGAAATGACCATAAAGGTCAGAAGATGAGCAGCACGAGACTTTGACCAGAGCTCGACGGCCTCTTCGTTCGGTGTCTACACGTCACCATCGACAAAAATTTACAATACGGCGATTTCTAGCTGTGGCTCGATAGACTCCGTTCAAGTAATCAAATTGTGTCGTCCATCGAGCGGTTTCGGCACAACGATCTTGTCTGGCGAAAATATAAAGTAGCCATACGACGGTGCGATGTGTTCTTCTTAACCAGCCGATGCATGAATCGCCAAAGTCTGCCCGGCTCAACTCCGCTCAGGAAAACAACGTCGACCGTCGCTATTGCTGTTCGAGCTTCCTGCTACCGCTGAACGCTAAACGTGTGCCTGCACTCCGCCGACACCGCCATCGACTGCCCAAATCACTTTACTGTGCATCCTTGTGCCTCCTTCGATGTCGACTTGGTTACCACTGTCGACCTGGTCGTCGATGCCACTTTTGTTACGTGCTGGTCGGGGAGTGGCGGGAGAATATCCGCCTCAGTACGGGTCGTTGTACCTACCAAGGAGGTGCAGGTTGATTCTTTCAGAGCTAGTCGCATTGCACAGATGCCAAGTAGAAAGCTTGTCATCGGTTTCGCCAGGTGCGCACCGTCGACCACGTGCTACCGATCCACATGTCAAACTTTGCCAAAACCTCATGGGAGAAATTTCGCACGCCTCCGCAGGGTTTTGCGCACCTTTGCTAATTCCGTCGGTCAGCTCGACTCTGCTTGGTCGAACAGCGTTCGCCGAGCAGAGCTTCTCGACCAGAGCTCTTCAACTAGAGTTCTTCGACAAGAGATCGTCACGTATAGATCGTCGACCAGAGCTTGTCGCGCAGAGCTCGTCGACCAGATTCCGTCGAGCAGAGCCTGCTCGACCGCAACTTCCGTCGAACTGCAGAAGCCCACTTGTTCGGCCAATCCTTCAAAAACTTCCCATCGACGGCGTGATCGGCTGCAAACAAGCGAGGGCGGGGCCTTCGCAACCCATAACCCAAGAGATAGAATACAAGGAGAAAGTTCGTCTGCGTGCATCCAACACATAGCACACATGTCACCGTACCAACCGTGGAGAAGGGCACAATACCTATTGCTGCACCTCGTCGGGCAGATCACTTGGCCGATTGCGATGGAGCACCGGTTGAAAGTCGGAAAATACAGTGCCTTCATTGGAAGATCTGGCAGCTGCTCAAAGGTCAGGATATACTGCAAAGCAATTTTCATGTGCTTCACCATATGTTGCAGCCATGCGTAGCGTCGCTGCATATGCTCGAGGTTGCCCTTGAGAGCCCCAAGCCTTCTGCGACCGTAATTGCCGACTGATTGTCCACGTGCAGAACAGTCAGCTTCCTTGCATCGAACAGGTGCAATTCTGCAAGTAGGAATAACAGACAAAGAGCCTCCTAGCTGGCTTCTGTTGCCACGAGATACTTCGGCTCGGTCGACGAGAGCGTCACGCACTTGATGCGCTGGCTCGACCACAAGACCGTGGCACTAACGAAGACGAACACATAACCGCCCATGCTCGTCCGATTTTGCTTGTCACCAGCGTCGTTGGCATCTGTAGAGCCATCCAGACACAACGGCTCTGGTCCGCCGCCGAACTCCAAAGCAGCGTCACGTGTCTCATCGAGGTAGTGTAGACAGCGATCGACCTCGCGCCAGTGATTGTCGCTCCGCACTGTCAGGCTCGATCCGAGCTTGCTGCAAGGAAAGGCAATGTCGGGCCCCGTTGTGGTGGCCGCGAAATACAGCGAGCCGACCTTCTGCCGATACTCCTCCTCTGTATTCGCGCGACTGCGCGTCCTCGTCGTCAAAAGTCAGCTCTTTGTAGACATCGACGGGGACTGGCGTCTTCGGCACTCGCCCGGTCTGCTCTTCGTCGATGAAACGCCGACGCAGCTTGTGGGCGTAGAGTTCCTGGTGAAGCCACAGCTTCCGCGCCGGACGGTCGTGTAGATGGTCACTACACAATGGGAGTGGACCACGGAGGAGGGCATGGGGTTGTGTGAGTGAGCGTAGCACTCTCGTAGCGTTCTTACTTGTTTGTGTTCACATAGAAGTTTGGCAAGAATTCCACTAAGGAAGTGGAAAAAATATTTAGCATTGAAAAGTTGATCGTACAATTGAGGCATGCAGAAAGATATTACTAGAATGGCATGCAACACCTAGCAAAGGCAAAATTAGCTAGCGCAGCAGAATAGCGGCTTGCCAACGTTGCAGCAAAGTAGTCTGCCAGTGTTGCACTGCCCGCGGTCTGCCAGCACAGTAGTCGCAAGTAGCTACTTGCAGTGGCAGGTTACCTGCAGTCGCATGTTGTCTATCTGCGCAAATGTGCGCACCTACCAAGTAGGTGCAGGTTGACGGTTTCACCGTCAGGCACATTGCGCAGGTGCCAGGTAGAAAACGTGTCGTCGGTTTTTCCATGTGCGCACCGTCGACCACGTGCTGCCGTTCCGCATATCGAACTTCGTCAAAACCTACTGGGCGAAGTTTCGCACGCCTCTGCATAGCCTCCGCAGAGTCTCGCACACCACTGCAAGTTCGGTCTTATCGACCGGAACTCTTCGACCAGAGTTCATCGACAAGACCTTGTCGCGCAAAGCACGTCGACCAGAGCTCGTCGTGCAGAGCTCGTCGACCAAAGATCTCGATGGGCTTTTCGACCATCGCTCCTCGACGGGCCTCCTCGACCGCTGTCTTCGATCAGCGCTGACCGTCGACGATGTCGAACTCCGTCGAGCAGAGCCTGCTCGACCGCACTTCTGTCGATTTGCAAAAGCCCGCTTCTTTGACCAATCCGTCGAAAACTTCCCATCGACGGCGAGATTGGCTGCGCCCAAGCAAGGGCGGGGGCTTTCTCTTCGACATCAGCAACGTGCTTGACGGAAGTGATGACAACCTTCCCATGGCGCACATGCAGAGCTAGCTGACCCACGAGGTCGATGGCGATGGCAACATCATCACCAACAGATTCTTTGGTAATAACTGCGAGGAGCCGGAGCCAAATGACGAGTAGATTCTCGCTAGAAACGTAAGACATCATAATGTGCATTGATAATATTGGTAGAGACGGATTTGTAGATTTAATATTACTGTGTGTAAAAATGTTTGTTAAATATATATAAAAAAGTACCACTTGGAGGGAAAGGATGCGCTTATAAAAAGTACACGGATTCTAGAGAGTGTGCTTATAATTGAGGACTCGCCATAAGCGCATGGCTCTAGAGAGGATCGCCGGCGCCTTTAATCAGGCAACGCTACTGTTACGAATAGTAATATTTAATATTACTGTGCACTCCTCACCGCAGCAAAAGAAGCACGCAGTAACGAGAATGAACGCGAAGCGTCAGACGGTTGGAATTGACTCGAAGCGACGGACAGTTGGGACGCATCTGGACCGTCGGAGCAGACGGCATCGGGCAGCAGCAGGCAGGATGGTTTTTGCGGGAACAGTTACGAAACTGTACGTGCCGCACGGTTGGGAGTGAATTTGAATAAGGGAATGTACCCCTTAGAGTACATGGCTAGTTAGGTCGTTTCGTATTCCCCTGTACTCTTATTTATATCATCTTGTTTGCATGTTTTATTATCTCAAGCATTTACATTCACTCTGCTATTGAGGTCAAGGGCCCACCAACTATCTCACTGCGTGCGAACCTTCCTGGGTAGATCCTGGGCTACGATCAATTTCTGATCGCAGCATGGTATGAGAGCGGCTCAGGAATCCTTCGCACTGCCACTCCCGAAAATTGCGACATTCGGAAAGTGGCGTCCGGCACACGCTCACGAGTGAAGATGGCCGGAGGATCTAGTAGTCAAACTAATCTGACGGCTGAAGCGCAACCCAATCCGGCTGCGACAAGCGAGAACACGACGACAATCAACTCCGAAGTTCTCGCACAACTTCTTCAGCGACTCACCAGCTTGGAGCAAGGGCTCCAAACATTGCGGAATGGCGATGCGGGAACATCCTCGCAACCATCTCAACCGGCCCCAACTGGCCAGAACACCACTCCGCAAACTTTCTCCCTCGACACCAATGGCTCAACCCCCAAGACTCCCCGTCCCAGTGAAGAGGCAATTCTCTCTGCTCAATCAAGGTTTCTCAGCATATCAAAAATAAAGACAAGTACCTGTTTTGACGGCAGAGACTTTTACACCTGGAGCTTCGAGCTGGAGCTCCTGCTTCAGAACGCCCAGATCTTCCACTACTTCGACGGGAGCTACGCGGAGCCTGCTGAGGACACCGACGACGCCAAGGCGCGATATTACAACGAGTCACTAATGGCGTACGGGGTGCTCCTGCGGAATATGTCGGCGGCGGAGCAGCTTAACATTCGTTCATACAAAACCACAGCTGCTCCAGCCCTTAACGCCTGGAGGCACCTGACGGGAGTCTACCAGCCCAAGGACTCCGTCTCTTCGAGCCGACTACTCCAGGAACTCCTGGAAACCAAGATGACCGCAGGGGAGAAAGTCAACAACTACCTCAACCGCTGTCGGAGCCTTCGCGATCAAATCGTGAAGTTGGGAAGCACGATTTCAGAGGAAATCTTCGTCAACATTGTGCTTCAAGGGCTCGGCCCAGAGTGGCGGCCCTGCAAGGCGCTTCTTCGACAGCAGGGGGTCATCTCGGAGGCCGCCCTTTGCGCCGCCCTTCTCGTCGAACAGAGGGATATGGATCAGCAGCGACCAGCGCCGCGACGAGAACGCGAACGGCTCGCCTTCTACGCCGACAACACTGAAGAGCGAAAGCCACGGCGCCTCTACTGCAAAATCTGCAGAAATTTTGGGCACTTGGCGGATCGATGCAAGTACCGATCCCGCCCTCGCCAGACCAATCCGAGCACCTGGTCCGGCCGTCAAGATGCACGAGGCGACGTGCGTCCAGCCCAGGGGTATCAGCCCCCTCCCGCGCGCAACCTGAACCCAGCGGTTCAGCATCAGCAGCAGCAGCCGTCATCGACTGCCCCAGTTCGCAACGTCATGAGCAGCATGGCCATGACAGGCGAGTCGCGTCGTCGCCGCGTTCGCTCACCGTCACCTGAGCCGGCACCGCACCCGATTGGCGCGTTCACCAACAACAACCCGTTCAGCCCGCGCCACGATTTCACCGACGACGACGACCAAGACTGGAATCTTCCAGTTCCGCTGCTTGAAAGTCCCCCGCACGTACCTGATATGCGGGTGGCGCCACTTGACTGGCTCTCGCGCGAACAGTTTTTGAAGTTCGACACTCCGCACATCGTCACGCCGCGACTGGCGCTGCTCGCACGTGACGACAACAAGCGCTACAACACCTGGTACCTGGACAGCTGCTGCGGCCAGCACATGGTGGGCTCCGAGCATTACATATCCAACGCCGTCCCCACCCCTGCCGTCACCTACGTCACCGTGGCGAACAACACACGCCTGCGCGCAAGCGCGCAAGGCATCGTCGTGCTCAAAGCACGTGGAAGCCGCACGCACATCACGCTTAACGATGTGCTGATCGTCCAGAACCTGCGCTTCAACCTCCTGTCCGCCGCACAGCTCATGGACTGCGGCGTCGACCTCAGCACGGACCGCGCGACGCGAGATATCCTGCTGCACTATGAGGCGCGCAACTTCCCCCGCCGACAGATCGGACGAGCGCACTCCGAAAATGGAGTATACGTGCTGGATTTCGACATCCCCGACTGCAGCGGCGATTCGCACGAGCTGATCGATCTTGTGCCACTGCGCTTCGAGCACATCCACCGCAGGGACTGGAAGCACCCTGACGGCAGGCCGTGGGTGCCGCATCATCCCCACCCACGCGAAACGGCGCTTCACAACCCCGACCCCGACGGGATCTGCAGGGA
Organism: Closterium sp. Yama58-4; assembly: GCA_947470075.1. NCBI lineage: Eukaryota > Viridiplantae > Streptophyta > Zygnematophyceae > Desmidiales > Closteriaceae > Closterium > Closterium sp. Yama58-4. The sequence goes on from CANIUD010000107.1 coordinate 120,422, forward strand.
TTGTCACACGCCGACGACATCAACAAGCGCGATCACAGGACGCGGACTAGCCGCGATCGCTGAAGCAGAGCGCCACGCACCACCAGAGGAAGGAATGTCGCAGCTCGAGGTCGAGGAAACTACCCGCCGCGTGTTCGGCACCGACCAAAGCCCTCACGCTGGACCTCCCTCCCAGCGGCTCGACACTATTCTGCGCGGACAACGCCGCGGAAGCTTGGACTCACGAGGAGTCCCACGCCCCTACACCCTCGAGGAGTTTCGAAAGGTGTATCCTCATCGCCTCGACCCCGCGGCGAAACTTACCGTGGAGCAAGAAGAGGAGTTGGCGCAACGCGAAGCTGAGGAGCTTCGCCAGCAAAGCCTCGCCGAAGCGCGCGGCACCTTCGCTTGCGGCGCATGGGGAGCCGAAGCGGAAGAGAGTGCCTCCAATGAAGGGGGGTGGGGAAGCGCTGGAGGTTGGGGGACAAGCGACACCAGCGGATGGGGAGACGCTGGCGGAACCTGGGCCAACGCGAGCGGCGGATGGGGCACCGCATCTGGCGCTGACAACGGCGGCTGGGGCACTTCCCGTGAAGAACGAAGGGGGGAAGAGGAAGAAGCCGCGGAAACTGAGGCAACACCCGCAGTCGTTCCTCTCGGTCGTCCCCCGCGCCACATCCCGCTCGCACCACCTCCCGTAGACATTCCCCCGCATCGCGACCCGTGGGAAACCATCGTTTGGGGCAACGAGCCGTCAACCCCGCGTCGCACTGTCTACGGACCTGCCCCTGAACCTCGCCAACCCACGCTCGTCCCTGGAACTATCCCTGGGACCAACATCCCACTCTCTGAGATTCGCGACAGAGAGTTTCTGGCGCTGATGCTGACTACCGCGGCAGAAGAGGAGGAAGTCGAAGAAGTAGCAGCAGAACCTGCTCCTGTACCTGACGAAGACCCTGAGGAAGCACGCGCGCGCTATATGCGCACCTCCGGCTTTCGCGCTGACGATGCACTCTGGCACCAGCGCCTCGGACACCCTTCCCGCGCGACGCTGAAAAACTGCATCGACGCTGGCGTCTTCGCTCCTGGCGCACTCTTGCGCCCTGATGGCTCCGAAGTGAGTGGCGCGACACACCCGCGCAACTGCACCGTCTGCCCCGAAGCTGCGCTGAGCCACCAACCGTTCCCGCTGCTCGAACCTGGAACAAACCGCTACCCCAAGCTGCACAAGGTGTACAGCGATTTCCTGAACGTGGGGCATTGCGGAGTCGAAGACGAGCTATACACGCTCACCTTCATCGACGCTGGAACGCGCTACGTATGGGTCGCGAACGTGGAGTCGCGTGACAGAGCCTACGAGGTATTTCGCCTCTGGCTGCCGCACGCGGAGCGGCAATCTGGGAAGAAGCTTAAAACTTGGCAGTCCGACGGCGCAGCAGAGTTCAGAAGCAACCAGATGCAGACGTTCCTGACGCAAAAGGGGATGGAGCATCACATCTCCCTCCCCTACGCGCACCAGCAGCAGGGCGTAGCCGAGCGGACAAATCGCACCTTGATGACGAAGGTGCGCGCGCTGATGAAGCAGTCGAAATTGCCGCCGATCTACTGGACCTACGCTATGCACCACGCCGTATGGGTGCATAACCTGCTTTCAAACACCGCCATCACCGGCAATCTGTCCCCGCACGTCAAGTGGACCGGGACTAAGGGGGACACATCGATGCTGCGCGTATGGGGATGCATGGTTCAATACCGCCCGCCTACATCAACGATCGGGAAGTTCGCCAGTCGCGCGCGCTGGGGGATTCACCTCGGTATCAGCCACGAATACAAGGCCTGGACCGTGCTGGACCTCCTCAGCCAGAAGACCGCCCATGCTCGCGACGTAATTTTCTACGAGCGACTCTTCCTCGACCAATTCCGCCGCGACCAAGAAACAAACGCAAACTGCGTTTACGCCAATGACGGCCACAGCTATGCCACGCCTGAAGACGAAGCCGCTGCAGCAATCTTGGAGCAGGACACAAGGGGAGAATTCACATGGGAGGATCGGCGCAGCAGCGACGACGACGACGACGATTCCTCGGGAGGAGGAGCAGGCGGAAGCGGAACAGGCGGAAGCGGCGGAGGCGCAGCACCACCAGCACCACCTGAACCTGAAAGCGACGACGATGTGCAGGAAGTCGTCCCGCAACATCGCCACGACAGCACCGTCTCGGGACTGCAGCTGCTCGGGCTTCACGCTGCAACCTCGAAAGCGCCGCGCGTCATCGAGCCCCGAAACCCGCGCGAGGCTCTCTCTGGACCACACAGCAAGGAGTGGCGTGAGGCGATGGACGCGGAAATCAAGGCACTGGAGTCACGCGACACCTGGGTGCTCGTCGACCGCGCTGCAATCAAGGGCGCAAGGGTCCTCTTAGGGAAGTGGGTCTTCCGCGTGAAAACCGCAGCGGATGGGACGATCGAGCGCTTTAAGGCGCGATGGGTGGTTCGCAGTTATGACCAGAGGCATGGGATCGACTTCGACCAGACATTTGCCCCAGTCAGCCGCCACACCTCCGTCCGCATCCTGCTCGCCATCGCAGCCGCAAGGCACCTGCCACTCCGACAAATCGACGTGAAGAATGCGTTCCTGTACGCGCTAGTAGACGCCGTGATCTACGTGGAGCAGCCACACACCTACGGCGAAGGGGATTCGCGTGTGTGTCAGCTGCGCAAGTCTCTCTACGGCATCAAGCAGGCTCCGAGGCTGTGGCAGCAGTACCTGCACAACATTCTGCTTGAAATCGGTTTCAAGCAGATGCCGCATGATCCAGGGATGTACCGCCGCGATTTCCGCGGCGAATACATTCTCCTCACAGTGTACGTCGACGACTTGCTCTACACAGGATCGAACAACGAGCTTCTCGAGCAGTTCGAGAAGGCCTTGGCGGGGCGCGTCGACATCACGTGCAACTACGAGGTGAAGCAGTTCCTGGGCCTCAACATCTCCTACGCTCCTGAGGCCATTCACCTCTCAGCGGCTAAGTACGCAGAGGAGTTAGGGAAGCGGTTCAACATCTCACCGGCATCCCTCTCAACTCCCTATCGCACCCCCGGACCGAACCACAAACCTGACAACAAAGCCCTGTCCCCTGCTGGGATTCAGACTTACCAGCAGCAGTTGGGATGCCTCCTTTTCGCCTCTGTCACCTGCAGGCCAGACCTCTCGTACATCGCTAGTCAGCTGGCGCAGTACTCACGCAAACCAACGGCCGAGAATCATCTGGACCTGCAGCGGGCTCTCCAATTCTTCATTTCAACGCCCAAGATTGGGCTGTGCTACTCAACTGCACCAACTCCATCCTTCAACCTCGTCGGCTACGTGGACGCCGATCACGCAGCAGACCCTGATAATCGACGGTCCAGGACCGGCTTCCTGTTCCGACTCGAGCCATCGGGACCAATCTCCTGGAATTCACAGAAGCAGGAATTGGTTGCCCTGTCATCTGCCGAAGCGGAATTCATCGCAGCAACCGCAGCAGTTCGCGAGGGCCTCTATCTGCAGGAACTTCTGCAAGAGGCGAAAATTCCGACTTCGCCGACCTTCCGCCTTCACTGCGACAACCAGAGCGCGATTCGCATCGCGAACAAACCTGGCTTCGTCAACCGCACCAAGCACATCGCGCTGCGGTACTTCTTCGTGAAGGACGAGGTGGACAAGGGCAAGGTCAACTTGACCTACTGCCCGACGGGTGACATGGCAGCAGACTTCCTCACGAAGCGACTGCCACGCCAGCAGTATCAGCACTGCTCCGAACTCAGCGGCGTGGTCAAACAGGTCAAGTCGAGCTACGGCCAGGAGTGAAGGGGGGTGTTACGAATAGTAATACTTGATATTACTGTGCACTCCTCACCGCAGCAAAAGAAGTACGCAGTAACGAGAATGAACGCGAAGCGTCAGACGGTTGGAATTGACTCGAAGCGACGGACAGTTGGGACGCATCTGGACCGTCGGAGCAGACGGCATCGGGCAGCAGCAGGCAGGATGGTTTTTGCGGGAACAGTTACGAAACTGTACGTGCCGCACGGCTGGGAGTGAATTTGAATAAGGGAATGTACCCCTTAGAGTACATGGCTAGTTAGGTCGTTTCGTATTCCCCTGTACTCTTATTTATATCATCTTGTTTGCATGTTTTATTATCTCAAGCATTTACATTCACTCTGCTATTGAGGTCAAGGGCCCACCAACTATCTCACTGCGTGCGAACCTTCCTGGGTAGATCCTGGGCTACGATCAATTTCTGATTGCAGCACTACTATCCCGAGCGATACGGTATCTTATTGCTTTTGTCATTTGATACCCGTACTATTCCGCCAAGGAACAAAGAGTTCATCCTTGGTGTAATATAAAACGACCGTTAGTATAGCGCTGGTATCATAGTTATGGAATATAAAGTGATACATGTTTCGCTTTGAATGCTTTGTCTATATGCATTGCAAAGATGAATTAAATGTGAATGTTTGAAAATTTCCACACCAAATTCTCTCTACAGGTTTTAACATGCGTAGTTGTAACTCTTTTCTACCAGATTGGAAATCTACGAAACCATTCCCTGCAACCGCCAACAGTACCTTCGGAGTGAACTTGTTAGGGGTGCAGTAGTGGTACTATGATATGGACTTGCTGAGCCAGCACAGCCCCTGTTGTGGATCTGAATCCACGCAGCAAAGTCCACAATCAGTCTTGTCTTCCTTCGAGTGATGAAAGTCGTCGGGGTTCGCTGTGCAATAGAGTTTGGATAGAGTTTGTATGCGGTTGCTATCTTGACGGCCAGAATGCAGCGGCATTTAGTGAGAGCGCTTTGGGGTCGCTGAGTCACTCCAAGAGCAGAGTTGTTTGAACAACCCGACTTAAAAGGACTTCATGAGTTGCTGAGTCCTCCACGTAAAACTCGTCTGCCTCACGATCTCGCGAGCCGCATACTGCTGTGTAGGATAATTTCGCGCGACGTGTTTCAGTTTCATCGAATGGAGTCTGCAGCGTCAATGTTGCGGAGAGCTTCAGAGTCCGGATGCCTGCGCGGACGACAAAAAGTACCCCTGAAGTGTTCGCACACTACACTACACGAAGCCTTTGGAATCCGACCAGGCCACTGTTCCGTCGTTCCAGTGCTGACACACCCAAGGATCATCACGTGAAGCCATCATCACGCCACCTCCGCAGTTACAGCCCTGGGCTGGGCCTGCTTCATATCGTCCACCCACTTCGTGGATGGACCTGCTGCGCTTGTGCCCGCAACGCAAAGACTCCGTATCGTGCAGCGCCAACTCTCTGCCCAAACTAATTCTGTGCTTCTCGCCATCTGCGTACATGGATCAGGCTGCATATTGCGGTTGCATACTGCTACTGTCAGCAGTAGTGGGACATGACCCCGTGCGAATCACTCCGCAGACCCTCCACCAGCGCTAATTACGGAGCTCCAGAAGCGGTGAAAGGCCACGAGCAGTGACGCAATCAGTGCCATCCCCTCACACTCCCGTCTCGAGTCTGTAATTCATCGAGCCTAGAAGTGAAGCGAGCCCCGTGGAGCGGCAGCATGCGGCGCTCCAGTCCCGCCTGCCCGACATGGGCTCCACCGGTGGTGGTGAGCCGCCAGGGAATGGCGTATCAGCGCGAGCAGCGCGCACTGGCACTCGCTTTGTGCCTCGCCGCCCTTGCCACTCCTCTCGCCATCGTCCACGCCCTGGACTATCCCGATTGGAGGTGGGCGACAATGGAGTCGTCGCAAGGTGCCACAAACTTAAAGAGTCCGACTCTTTGTTCAGCATCGTCTCCTTGCTCAGTCAACCACCCTCAAATTGCTGTGTTCGTTATCGTCCTTCAACGCTCCCACATCCGCCACCATCCCATCCGCTATCTGTTTTCCCTCTCCATGTTCCTTGTCTGCCCTTTCATCCACCAACATGCAGCCCAATTTCTGCAGGACTGCCAGAGCGCATGGAATCGGACTATAAATGGTTGGAATGGCTCTAACCCCGAATGCTTCTTTGCATATGGCATCAGATGCGACTCCAACGGGATGATCATTTCCTTGTGAGATGTGAAGTCACGATATTCCTGCCGGCAATGGGAGCATGCAGTATGTGGACAGTAGGACGCCTTTGGGGAATCTGAGACGACTGGTGAGAGTAATTCACATGCAAGTGCCACCTGTATGGGTAATTTGCGACCGATGATGATGCCATGTTGCGTGCAGAACCATAATGGACGACAAAAACCTGCAAGGGCCTATTCCGACCTCCATCCGCAACCTCATCGAGCTCACTTACCTGTATGTCCTCTGTAACCTTGTGAGGTGCCTGCCTGTAAGGCCCAGGACAAGCAACAACAAGTGGAACAGAGGGAATTGCAATACTGGATTAAGGTGGACGAACTTTACGAGTGTAATTTGAGGGAGTGCTGCGTCGATAGGAGGAAGGATATCTCAACTCGGATTGACGAGCACGCGTTTGAAAAAAAATGCACTCTGTAATTGATGTAAGTATGAGAGGTGCAAGTGAGCTAGTGGTGGTTGTTTCTGCACGGTTACTAGAGATCAAGTGCTTCTACAACCATTCGTCAGACCCCACAACTACTTCCTCCCTTGGTCCGTCTGTCGTTTTCTTCACTGTTCATCTTTCTTCAGCACCACTTTCGCTCATCCCACCATTTCTGATTGCCCATCCGCATCCTCACTTCTTTGTCATACCCCATGCAAAATTGCCCCTTGTGTAAGTCGTTGTTTTTAATGCCGCCAACTTCCTTCCTGCATCAATCATGTGCTGATTTGTCTGCATCATCACAGCGAACTTTATAACAACAAACTCTCTGGCTCAATTCCAACTGAAATCTTCATGCTTACAAAACTGACATTTCTGTAAGGCACCTGACTTGCTGTCCCTTTCAACGGAGCTCACTCCTTCCCCAATCTTCCCGTCCCTTCTCTTCCAATCCCTACCTACTCGTCTTCGCTCATGTTTTGGCATCCCAGCCCAGTCCACGCCTTTGATACTGACAGCACACACTTCCATAACGTTTTTCATCACGTTGTCTTCCTTTATCTGTCATGACAGCCGTCTCGGTGCGAATCAGTTCAAAGGCACTATCCCAGCTGCGATTAGCATGCTTACAAATCTGGACAGCACGTAAGTTCTTTCTGTTTTGTTCGTTTGTCACTTAGTGAAGATATTTACACTTGCTATCTTTGTTCCTCCCCCTCCCTTGTTATTACCCTCTGCTTTAATATTCTCATTCTTCTCTTCTCCATAATCACTTGCTCGCTCTGCTCTCCCGTCCTAGCACCTTCTCCATTGCTGTGTCTCTTGCACTACCTGATACTAGCTTGGCTTATTTGACAAAGTCCACCGTTGCCATTGTGCATGCATGCTATTCTATGGGAACCTGAACTCCCAAAACAGGGGCTTTGAAGAAAACCTGATGACAGGGTCAATCCCTGCCGAAATCGGCAACCTCGCATCCTTAAGAGCCATGTAAGGCCTCCGTCATGTTGTGCCTCCATATAGTGGTTTACTACCACCCGTGTCCTCACTAAGCAATTGCGCAACCCACTGCTTCCAGGTAGAAGGATTTCCACTCACCTTCAATGTGCTGATGGGGTCATGATTTACTTTGACACCCAGTTGGGGATCGTGGATGGGTAAAATTATTTCGGGCTGGTAACTTGGACGGTAGGCTTGGAGAGCAAGGCAACCACCAACCCATCGGCCATTGTGATCCCCACGTGGGCCAGGAGGGCTTTCTAGACAGTGTAAGCCCAATTGCGAATCCTGTCCTGTATTGTGCTGCTGCAAGTGAGCCCATTCACCCAATTGAGCGTGAACCGATCCTTTACGTGGTGTGAGTGGTTGATAGTCCCTAAAAAACTTTCCGACCAAGCTGGTGTCATGTGACAAGCGTGCGGAACACGCGATCTTGCTGCAATCGCAAGCCTTGGGTACGGAGAAAGGCGGTCCAAGACATAATCGGTCAGCCACAAAGTGGGCTGGGCTAAAGTCTGAGGGGGGGCATGAACGGGTTGGCGAGGAGCCAAACCCTGGCCCCTTAACCGGAGAGAGAGAGAGAGTAGAAGCTGCATGTGCACTGAGTTTAGATTCATCTCCATGTGTCGAGAGTCATCAATTTGTTCCGCAAACTTGCTCCCCTGCACACATGAGGTGCGTTCAATCTTTTCTTTTGCTGAACCGCCTGCGCCTCTGGTGGGAGGGCTCCTTCACATTCAGCCAGCCAGGACTGAAGCGGTAAGGCGGCTGACATGTGCAGGGGCCCTTCGTCCTGGCTTGAGAGTGACGCCATCAGCTGGGTTACTTTGGTGTAGCTGGCGAGGAAGCCAAACACAGTTCTCTGCAAGACCTACCCCTCGGAATGACAGGGGAGAGAGGCTTCAGCCCATACCCGCAAGTGTTCTTCTGTTATGGGGCAACAGGTGTGCAGCAGGCTGTGAGCAAGGTGTGGAGCTGGTCCTGTCCTTAGCCACTTCTGGCCTGGCAGGATCAGGAGGGGCGTTGTCCAGGTGAGATATGATGGCGCCGGGAAATGCAGCGGGTAAGTAGCAAGGATGATAACTGGGATTCAGTTGGAGTGAGTAGTTGAAGAGGTGCAGCATAGTGTGGAGCTGATCAGCTCTCTCGAACATAGGTGGGTACAGGCAAGCACATAATTTCCAGCCAGGCAGCAGACTCACAAGGTACAACTAGTACCTAGGCACCTTCCTACAGCCCGAGCTACTGAGCTCCATAAGAGAGCTTGACAGTTGGCTCTTTGGGACATGGCATTGGTTAAGGCGCCCCACAGGTGGGTTCTCAACCTGGGCTGTGAGGTTGCATTCAATAAGGTGCCAAACCATTTGGCCCGCTGTAGTGCGACCAACCAGTGTTGTCAAAGCTGATGCAGCGGATGAAGTGCTTACGAGCAGCTTAAGGTACTTGAGAACTTCCCCGCATGGGCAACCGTACGTCTCAACGGCAAGCTGGTAGAGGCCGACGTATGCAGCCCGATTGCGGTAATGGTAGATTTTCCATGCCTCTGCTTTGTGTGCTAGCCACCCGTGCCTCTTGACAGCTTCAGGGCTGCGTGTGCTGATTGGATCTGTGGCAGTGATGTCACATCCACACGGCCCCTGAGGGTCTGTTCCTGATTGCGTTCGTCATAAGGCAGGAAAAAGAAGTCTCATTGTGCACGATGAAGCCTGCACAACCCCAAATCTCCCAATCTCTCTCTCTCTCTCTCTCTCTCTCTCTCTCTCTCTCTCTCTCTCTCTCTCTCTCTCTCTCTCTCTCTCTCTCTCTCTCTCGCTATCCACCCATCTCAAAAATAATCTGTCTAAGCTCACTGCTTGTACTATCAACCTGCCCATTTCCATCTGTATATTCTTAAACTTGTGTTTCAATTGACCTACTTAACAGAAGTTTTGGTCCCAACCAGCTGTATGGCACAATTCCTGATGTAATCAGCAAACTTACAAATCTGATATTTCTGTAAGGCCTCATTTATACGTTTCTGTTTCCACACATCCATGCTACAGTTTTTGTCCTCTCATTCTTATGTTGGTTAGAAACATCCCCTGGTTTTTGGGAAGAAAGGAAAAAGAGAATTGAACTTTGCGACATCCTCTGTTCTACATTGTTTCTTTTGAGTGTGTCTTCCTCATGTTTTGTTACATTGTAGAAATGTCCAGAACTGGCAACAACCCGTTAAGTGCTGTATCTGCACTCCTCGTGTTCTTTCGCTACTCTACCTCTGTATCTGTGTCATACACCCACTTCTGTCGTCATGTTCGTCCTGATACCCACTTAGGGTCTCTCATTTCTGTACTGTATGTATTACATGCAAGTTGCAGGCTGCAACAGTGAGTACACATGCTGCAGAAAATTGACCTCTGTCCTTGAAACATTTTGTGCTCGTCATTGCAGGCGTTTCGACAGAAGTCAGCTGAGTGGCTCAATTCCATCTGGGTTTGGCGAGCTCACAGGCCTGCAATGGTTGTAAGTTCCTAACTAAGAAGAATTGTTTCTTATTAACAACGGGTTGTTTATTAAGGTTTATTGTAGGCTTATGTAGTTTTGCAAATGACTGATTTTTTTGCCCCCTTTTCTCTGTTTTTCTTTTACATTCGCCCCCCCTTTGTTAATTCTCACTCTAATGTTCCTCTTCTGTTCTGACTTAAAGGTTCATATTTGTTTCCGAGATCTTCAATTGAATCCTCCCTAAATGACCTGATCCGTGCTCAATTGCTTCATCACTCAACCACTCCAACCGTATTGTTTGGTGTCACGCGCAGGTATCTTGGAGGCAATCAACTCAGTGCTTCCATTCCGGCTACTCTTAGCTTGTTAACCAAATTGAGTGTACTGTATGGAATTTCACCTCTAGTGGCTCTTGATAAATCACTACCAAGGCAATGCTGTTAATGTGCACAATGAATTGTGCGCTGGTGGTTTCTGTCCAAATAGTCGTTCAATTGTTTCCTGTACCAGAAACTTCTCATTCACTCTGTGTCATGTTTTTCTGATATGTGATTCGTTTCCGTCTTGCACTCGTTGCAATTTCATATTTGTTTGTTTTTCTCTGTGGTATTTCCCACTTTGTTGTGTTGTTCCTTCAGCTAGGGAGTGTTTTTCCACACTCCCTGCGTTCTTGGTACATTCGAAGTTTACAAAGATGCTCTTTTATTGGTTCACTTGTTCGTTTTTCCTTCTCATAAATGCATTGTGAATAATGAAATTCATGCTTTCCCCTTTTGTGGTACCTGCAGAACGCTGGCCAGCAACAAGTTCACCGGTGATATTTCAGTCATTTTGGCGCTCACAAAACTGAATCACCTGTAATGCACTTCTGCTTGCTCTCTTTCTTGCGCCCATGTTTGCTGATCAAGAAAAGAACACCATTTTGTACCACGTGGATCACCAAGGTTATGCACATGTTCTATAAATCACACACATCAAACTACAATGCCATACTAGTTCTGCTTCCTTTGGCTTCCCTCGTTGCCTTTCAGGACTCTCAACAACAATCAGTTTAGTGGCTCTATTCCTTCTGACATTGGCACTCGCTTGAGCATTCTGGCATACTTGTGAGGCTTCTTCCTTCTTTTTGTGGAAATGATCAAATTGGGATTTGTCGAATGGAAGGTGTGAATTAATGTTTTCACGGGGTGGCATGAAGAGGGGCATGAAAGCACCACATGGAGTCATGGTGTGAATTAATGTTTCCACGGGGTGGCGTGCTATGCTGGATGTGTTGATGTTGATTATGATCAGTGGTTGCTGCAAACAGAAATGGCCGCTGAACTATCCACCATGGCTCATGGCGAGGCATTCAAGATATTTCAAGATTGTAATGTACCAATTGAAGTGAAGGTGACCAGTAAAGGGCTTGTTATGGACCAGATTCCGTGCGGGTCACATGATTAGAATCACCCTCGACACTGCTCCAACCTGACGCCAAGGTTTCAGCTTTCCTTCAGGTTTCAGCCTCTCGTGCACTTATTGCTATGGTTCGGCAAGGATAACCACTGAAGTAAACGGAATGGAGGGAGAGAAGAGACGAAAGAACAAAAAGGGGACAATATTATGCAGGTAGGAGAGGAGGAAATTGGGGGATTACAAATGGAGGAAGCAAGGGTGGTTAGAGAAGTGGGACAGAAATGGTCAGTAGCGTTTCACTCATGTTTATCTCTTCTCCAACCCTACCTTTTGCTCATCCTCATTATTTCTTCCTCCTCCACTTCCTTCTCCCCCCTGCCCTTGCATTCCTCCTCTTGACTCAGTCTTGTTTTTTTTTGCATCACCAAATGACATTTATTCTTGGGCTTTAAAATTTCCCTCAGTGCTTGCTGCCTCACTCCATCACCCACACCTCCCTCTCGTTTCCTCTCATGTGCAGTGATGCCTCTCACAACTACTTCACTGGATCTGTCTCCAACCTTCCGTATAGCAAGTTCGACTTTTCAAGCAACTACTTGACAGGAGATCTGCTTAGTTCAGCAGACTGCGCTGAAATCCACCTCGCTAGCAATTGCTTCACAGGGCCCAGCTGTCCGACCATGCAGCAGCGGTCTGCTGCAGAGTGCATGGCGTTTTGTGGTGTCTCCAGTGCCACGGGTGCATGTGATGGACATGGCATGTGCTATCCCGACGGGAGCAGTTCTGTCCCAACGTGTTTGTGTGAAGAGGGATATGTTCCGAATGGAAGGCTTAACTGCTTGCCAAATGGTAAACAAGTGAAACCAGTACACTTTCTTCAACTGCGGGCAGTGATGATTATCCAATGTATTCTTTGTATGTGCTTTGCACGTGAGCTTTCTTTTGTACTTTTTTTCTTCGGGTACCACCATTTGCCTTTTTTGCTGATCCATGCAATCTTTAATACCTTACTTTCCTATCTTAGAACAAATCAAATCCAGCTTTCCCAGCTCCACCACTTCCATCCTCGATCTTGGGTTATTGTCATCCCTCGCAAACTTTCGGGTTGGGATCCAGGCGTCTCAATCACCAGGAACATTCTCCCCTCATTCACGGTGCTTACGAAGGGCACTCGACGGGAGACGGTGGGGAAGTTCATGGCCAAGCCAGTGACACTGTTTGCATACCCGAACGGTGTTCACACGACATGTGGCGTGGAGCTGGCTTTCAGTGCCAACTTCACATTCTCCCTAGTTTCCCAGTATGGTTACATGGGGTCCAACGGCTTTGCGCTTGTGGTCACGGCAAAGGCCAAATTGGGGAAAGCTGATGGAGTAGGGTATGGTGGAATGGGAACCCGGAGTGTAGGCATTGAGTTTGACACGCTTCCAAACGCCAAGCACAATGATAAGCCACAGCAGCATGTGGGGCTGAACATTAATGGCTTGGATAGCTCCCTGGTTTTGGTAGAGTCACCCTTTACTTTGAACAACGGTGAGACATATACGGCATGGGTGGACTACGACCCTTGGGGTCATGGCACGATTAGGATGTTTCTGGCGGACTCCAAGACGAAGCCAGACGTGCCACTACTGCAGAGCGCGTTGTCGCTTTGTGTTGTGCTGCAGCCTAGTGAGCAGCAGCCGACGTTCTTCTTTGGCTTTGTGGCATCCACCACGGTGAAGCCCTTCCAGGGGCACGCCATTCTGAAGTCAGGAATGCAAACAGGCAAGTATGTTTCTGGTGGGATAGTGGGGATGGTTATAAGTGTCCAAATGGGAGCATCTTGGCGGAAGGCTGATGAAGATGTTGACTGAATGGTAGAATTAGCAACAGTGATGATGGCAATCAGAAAGGGTCGCCAATGATGAAGACTTGAGATTTCTGGTCAAAGTCGTTCTCTTACGGCTGTTGTTGTTGTTTCTTTCTCATCTTTATCTTATCATAGGTATATCTCCTCCAAAGGTGGTCCAAAATACAACTCAAGGTGAGATATCTGCAATGTGACAAACATTTTCTTAATAGCTAAGCTACTTCTCAGTCTTCACCAAGATTTTTGAAACGAATTTATGCTTTTCGTACCATGTGTGTCTCTCAATCGCCCTTATGAGATAATATCCATACATACATGTACGACTCCCGCCCTTTGTGCACAGCCCTTGGTCTCACATTAGCATATGGCGCATTTGCACCACCTGGAGCCACACGATTTTTCCGCTATGCGAGCACTACTATCAATCAGCATCAAACTTCGTGGACTCGTGGAGCATCCGTGATTTCCACACCTGGGACTCGTTGGCATTCCTGGGATGGCCTGTGAAGGATCAAATGGCTTGCAGTAAGTGGCAAGAGCGTGCTTAAACAAAGTAGTTCAAGTCTGGTCCATGCTAAATCGTAATCCTTTTTTGAATCACAGTGTAAGCTAGTATCCAACTGATATTGATTTCTCAACTGCATGATTCTGCTGTTTGGTCAAACATTATGTGGTGCTGGTGCAGGTTTTGGTACATGTTTTTCTAATTGTGAATGGTCTTAACCCACTCTTCTTAGGTGCGTGCTGGACGTATGCGGTGGTCGCAAGTGTGGAGGCAGCATACGGCATTGCAATGAACCAGACTGCTCCCCAGCTGTCAGTGGAGCCACTCTTTACAGCCATGGGTCTGAGCGACACAAAATGCACAGCTGGAGGCTCTCCCACTGCGGCCTTTGAGAAGCTGATAACTCTTAATGCCACCAGTGGACTGAAAGGAGGCAGTAACCAGGTACGGCAACCTAAATGAGTCGAGATTGAGTCATGAGACATGCGTCTTCATGTGCAGTTTTCCAGTTTGCCTGTAAACGATGGAGGCCGTTACCAAAGGAGGAGGCAGTAACCAGAGGAGGCACAGAGAGGAGGCAGTAACCAGAGGAGGCAGAGAGAGGAGGCAGTAACGCCATGTATTACTATACACGTGACTAATACACACGTGATTTACACAAAAGACCGTTTGGGGGCAGTATCCAGGTAAGGCGACCATAATGAGGTATGGTAATTGGGGCCAGGTAAAGTCATCAGAGGCTTATTCACGTGCACTTTCAATATTTCCATGCTTTCCTGTCAATGCTCATAAATAGTTTTTGGATAAAGGTATGAAACAGAATGATCATTCTCAACGACCTTTGCAACACTAATTTGTTGGTAGCGATTCGTATCCAGCTTTATGTGTTTTCTCCCATGGAGTTTCATGACAGCTAGCTTTCCGTATAGATTCCACTCACGTTTTCCTTTCATCAACGCCTCCAATTTGTTCTCCTGTTCCTAGGCAACACCATATCCGGTCCAAGGATTTGAGCGCGCATACTTCAAGGGGTATGAGGGTCTCCTGCTGGCAGCCAGCCAGTGGTTGTTCACATCGAGGCCTTAGCTGACTCATTCTTTGGCTATGATAGGGTGAGTCGTTCCAGAAGTCATGTACTATAGTACACTCTCGTAGGACAGCACGTACAATCCATTGTGGTTCCGACGCCGTCCTGCAATGCAGTGTCACCATTTGTGCACTGCTGATATCGCGGATGTATGCCCGGTCTGTCCCATATTCTGCTTCAGACGTACAAATACCAGGATCCTGCTTGCTACGCTGGAAGCCTAAACCATGTGGTGCTGGTCATTGGCTACCTCATCAATCGAGTCGACGGCAGCCAGGGACGCATTTCTCCTCCGTTTTGGATCATCCGCAACTCGTGGGGAGTTAATTGGGGCGACGGCGGCCACATGCGCATGGGCATCGAGGGAGGGAATGGCGTGTGTGGCATCAACGTGCTGCCTGGCATCTACCCCATCATCAAGAGTGAGCCATCTATCCCATTGCGAAGTGTGGATTCACCCCATTGTCAAACGTAAGACTGGAGCAAGTAGCAAACCAGAAATGGTTCTGATGTTGCTCACTTGAACCATATTCGTCTTGACCTGAACCAGAACCGGTTTGGTCAAAAGGTCGCTTGGTCTGAACAGTATTGGTCGAGCTGGTAGCAGTATGAACCGTCCCGGAGCTGAACATACTGCTTGTTGCCTTATTGTTATGAGGCAAGCTTGGAACGCCGATAGCACTTACTGGTGCTTAGTTTGAAATGAATCTCAGAGTTTCTGACAGTTAGTTCGATCCAATATTTGACTACCTTCCGTATCCGTATGTTTGTACTTTATCTCTTTATCATCTCTCAGTTCCAGGGGACCCCTGTAGCAGAAAAAGTTATCGTGGAGATAAGGACCCTAATGGCATGAACCCGTGTGGCCGGTTCACATGCCGAGAGATCGGTGAAAACCAGACCTGCAGCTGCATTATTCCTGGACTTCCTCAAACTATGAGGCAACCGTTTGTTGAGGTTGATAATGGATACGGCTCGAGAATATGTGCTTATGGTAAGATCCCATTGTAGCAGATTTAATCTCCACAAACTCGATTGTCCATTGAAGCGCATACTGTCAATAGCAGAGGTTTGCACAGTGATGATAGCCATACGTATCTCAGTCTATCCATATGCTACTCTCTCTCTTTCTCTCTCTCTCTCTCTCTCTCTCTCTCTCTCTCTCTCTCTCTCCCCTATATCTAGCAGCCTCCTGGTACATCCCATCCCCCCCTCTCCCTCCTTCTCCCCTCCCCTCCCCCCTCGCTTCTTCCCACCCCAACCCCCCCCCTCTCCCACTCTCTCCCCCACCCTTCCCCCCTATTTCTTTATCTCTTACACTCTCTCTCTCCCCTTCCCTCTCCCACCCTCTCTCCCTCTTTTTGTTTTCATATACCTTCCACCATCTGTTCCAGTATTCTTGATATTTTCCTTTTCATCACATGTGGTGTTTGTGGCAGTGGACGTGTGTGGGTCGTACTTCATGAACCCCTGCGCCGTGGGCACATGCATCAATGATCTCAAGGGCTCCTACTCCTGCATCTGCCCTCCAAACCACATTGAAAGAGCTACGCCATATGGATTTCCTTCATGTATTCCAGGTGATGCTTCAACAATCTAGATTCTTGGATTTCTTTAACTTCAGCTTAAACTTCAGCTTACCCTTATGATATGTCCAGCATAGGAAAGCTGAAATAAGCCTGCTCTTTTCAAAGCTTTGCTCTCCTCTCTTTCTTGGCGCTTTTGTCTCATTCTGCACACTATCTACAGTCGAAACCTCAGCCACCAACATGACAGTTAGCGGAGACAACTGGCAGTGTTTGGATGTTTATGCAGTTGCTGGCATCTCAATGAACAACTTCTCTTTGAACAATCCGGTGAGGAACGGTATAACTGACGATGTTGTAGTCTGTGTTGAGCGAAGAATATGTGTGCTTCTTAATGCTGTGCATCAGCCATACAATGTATGCAATTTCCTCTCTTGTCACATTGCTCCTGTTCTCCTGTAACATTGCTCTTGCACTTACCCCGCACATGTTTGGCAATGCAGGGGATCGACTGCAACCTGCCACTACCCAATGGCGCTGTTCTTCAGCTTGGTGGTACTCCGGAGAAACCTTGCACTGCCTTCTTCTACGCACTCAAGGTGTAACCATCTGGTATTTTGATTTCCCCGCACCATGCGCAGTAGCTAGCCAAAGCACCGCATGTTATATCCAACACCACTGCAGAAACGTGCACTCTCCTGCGTTCTTTTCAACCCTCCAGGGTGACACCTGTTCATCCATCACGACGCGATTGGGTGGAGTTGATCTGGCCATACTCAACCCCGGCATTGACTGTTCATCCCTCAAGGCGGGCCAGTCAGTGTGCATTGAGCGCAGCACTGCTTACGCCTACACCGTCCCTGAGTGTGCGAGGTCTGGCACGTTGACATCTCAAGACACGTGTGAGGTGCTGCTTCAAAGGGCCACCAAGGAGCCGGGTGCAGCTGTTAATGCAAGTAACTGGGCTGAGCTGTACCGCAACAATCCCGGCCTCACTTGCTCGAGAGCCATCCCTACCGGGACCAAAGTGCAGGTATGGGGTGGGAGGAGTAGGGGAGGGAATGGAGGAGTAAACGGGAGTGGTGCGAGACAAGCAAGGAAGAGAAGGGAGTTTAAAGCATTTGTCGAGATACATGGGTAATTCGAGGGCCTGAAATCATATGCCTCCTAAGTAATCAATATGCGCTGTTACAATGTCTGCAACCAATTTCATCTTATAAGCATTTTGTCGTCACGATGTCTAATCTGTGTTTGATGCCACGGTTCACTTCTCAAGCCTGGTTCTGTTCTCTTTTGTGGCAGATCTGTATCAGGGCAGATGATTGGCCCTTCACAGTGGGAAAATGCACTAATAACGGCATTAAGACGTCTGTGGGCAGGGGTGCAAGATGTACATCTGTATTGTCAGGGTACTTTCCAGGTGGTACACCGGAGTTCAAGAAATATAATAATTACAAGGCTTGTGGTACTACAGTACCAGATGGTGAAGTATGTGTGCCGCCGTAGTTTTTGTCAGAATGTTATGTTTGTCTAGCCTGCAGTGGGGTACTCTATAGTGAGTACAACCCAAACTAGGGTTTCCTATATGTATCCTACCTACTGCTAGTGCAAAACCCTCTTTGCGTGTTTCTCGTTTTCGCCTGCTATCTTGACATGGTATCAGAGCAGGTCGACCCTCCTGGGTCGATCCAGTGGGAGGGCCCACCCGATGCTTCCGCTGCTGTTCTGCTTCTCGCGCGCCTCGGGCGTGTGACGTTTTCAGCCTGCCGCGTTTTTAGGGTTTCTACGATTTTCTGCTCGCCGCGCGCTCCGAAAGCTCGGCGGTTTTCTGCCCGCTGTGCGCCCCGAGGCGCGCGGCGGTTTCCCACCGTCGAAGCGCCCCCCGTCGCCCGTCGAAGCGCCCCCCCCCCCCCTGTCGCCCATCGAAGCGCCCCCGTCGCCCGTCGAAACGCCTCCGTCGCCCGTCGAAGCGCCCCTGGGCCCCGCGCGGGCCGCGCGGCCCGTACGACCTGCGCCAGGCCCGCGCGCGGCCCGTACGGGCTGCGCCAGGCCCGCGCGCGGCCCGTACGGCCTGCGCCAGGCCCGCGCGCGGCCCGGGCAGCCCGCGCGCGGTTCGTTCGACCTGCGCACGCCGTCCCCTGAGCTGCTGACCGCGCCCCACCCCTGCTGCTGCCCGCGCTCCTGTTTTAGGGTTTGGGGGTGGCGAGTGTGGGGGTGATAGGTGTGTGCGCCGTCCCCTGCTCCTCCTCCTCCTCCGGCTCCCACTGCTGCAGCTGCCGCTGAGGGGGGTGGGTGTGTTGGAGCCGTCGGAGTGGTACTAGGGGGGTGGCGTGTGAGCAGTGCTAGAGGTACAGCAGAGGGTGTGTGAAAGGGTTTTGGGACAGCTGGAGGAAGTTGAGTGGAGGCAATCGTCTTGTCGTCCGCAGCGCCTGAAGTCCAGAGAGCCACGACCCCCTGTGGCCTGAGTAGTCCGGGGCTCTACGCCCGGTAGCCACAGTGTGAGCACTCCTGGTAGTCCAGAGAGCCACGACCCGCTGTGGCCTGAGTAGTCCGGGGCTCTGCGCCCGGTAGCCACAGTGTGAGCACTCCTGGGAGCACAGCGAGCCAGCTGCGCCTGTCGCCGTGTAGTCCGGGTTTAGCCTGGTAGCGTCAGTGCTGCGCACTCCTGGTGCCCGTGTGTCTGCAGCTTCAGCCGTCGCCTCCCATCTTCTCGCCCCCACAGTTTTTCCTCCTCCTCACTTGCCCTCTGTGATAGTCTCTAGCTTTGCGTATCATTGTGAACTATTGCTATGCCTGCTTGTTGTGCTGATTATACCCCACTTTGACTATGGGGGTGTGTCAGAATGTTATGTTTGTCTAGCCTGCAGTGGGGTACTCTATAGTGAGTACAACCCAAACTAGGGTTTCCTATATGTATCCTACCTACTGCTAGTGCAAAACCCTCTTTGCGTGTTTCTCGTTTTCGCCTGCTATCTTGACAGTTTTTCCTACGTAGGGCTTATTGAGAAATCAGGATTCTTCCTCTGTGTTGCCTTGAATGGTGTGTGTCATTTGGAGGCTTTCTGTGCGTACCAAGATGTTGATATTATTCCATCTACGATAGAATGTTTTCGTACTTTTTTTTTTGTTATGAAATTTTTTTAAAAGCTGATTGTAATGTAGCAATGGGCAAAGTCGAACCACGCTAAACGCCCGTTTTGGAGTACAAAACGTGGGCTGGAACTCATATTCCCTCCACCCACGTCTCTCCTTTTCAAACGGTTTAGCCAACTTTCCGTTCTCAATTTTCGTCTCCGCACCCAAGCTGGCGAAGCTGAAGTCCCTTCCTTGCTTTCAATCTCTGTCGACCTTTTCGCGCACAACGCAGCAACTATGACACTCAACGGCGGTGAGGATAATACCGCTTCTGCCCCTGCTCGACCGGAGTTTGGAAGAAACGCATGCAAAATCACGGGCAATTGCCCGAACAAGCGCCGGGCAGACGACGGGGAAATTTCCCCGACCGTCGTTGACGTTCTGTTGGGCGGAACCGAGGCACACGCTGCAAGCGTCGAGGCACACGCCCCTGGTGTGCCTCGAGCCCCTGTGGCCCCTGACGCGCCGGCCACGACGGAAAGCGCCAAGACGGCGCCAACCAGCGCGGCTGGCAACCCGTGGCAGCGTCAGCGTCGAAGGCATCAGGGCCCTGACGCGCCTGTGGGCCCTGACGCGCCTGTGGGGCCACACGCGCAAGTGGCGTCCGCAGCGCAAGTGGCGCCGAACTTCACTGCATCCCAACTGCAGTAGCTGCTGACCCTGTTATTGCACCAGGCCCCTGCTATTACCGAAGAAGCCACTACACCAAATGCAACTTTCATTTATGCTAAAAGCGAAAAGGCGAAAACGAAGTCCTTGAAGCGTGTTGCTCCAGCCACAAACAACCCCACCGACAGCGACAATGAAGACGACGTCGACGACGGTGAGGCAAATGCCGCAAATGCCGCTTTTGCACCCCTTGAGCAACTTCCCCCGCTCCCTTCCCCCAACCCCACTCTCACTGCCGCCTCGTTTAAGAATGCCGCCGTGCGCGAGCAAGCCGAGGTCCTGGAACACCTACGGGCATACCTGAAGCACGCGGCGTACAAGGTGCGACACAGCGAGCCGGAGAGCGCCCTCGAATACCTTGGGCGGCTCAACCAAGAATTGCTCCGGATAACCACGCACACACGGGCCGACTCAACAATCCGCACGTATGAACCGTACTGGGCCAACTTCCACGCGTTTTGCACGCGAGTCAAGCTACAGTTCTTTCCATGCACTGACATGACACTCGCGTTGTATCTGGTCCACGTGATTCATCACAAAGCTAATGTATCAATGATACAACTAACATGCTCGGCAGTCAGCTTCGCACATCGAGTGATCGGGACCCCGTGCCCATAATCCGGCCCGTTCACTGTATAAGTGAGAGACATTGCCACACGACACTGCCCGCGCCCACGTCTCAAAGAACCCATCTCTTTGCACCAAGTCCACGACATGGCGTTGAAATATCTAAAGTCGCGCAACCCCAACGAGTTCCAGAATGGTCTCATCCCAATTTTAATGTACGCCGGCTTTCTGCGCTACTCAAACCTCCTCGCAATCAATTGGCACGACATTCAGTTCGAGAACGACGCCATGTGGCTCCTGATTTTACGCTCCAAGACATGCCAGGCAGGCGAAGGTGTATGGGCTCCCGTAGCCGCAAGCTCTGGCCCCTTTTGCCCCGTGCGGTGCACCAAGCGCCTCATCCAGTTAGCAGGATACGACCACACACAGCGCGGCCCGCTCATACGAGGATTCGGCTCAGACACGTCAGGCCCTGGCAGTGCTGCGACACCATCCTACACAACAATTCACAACTGGTGCAAGGAGGCATATCAAGCGACTGGCCTAGGCCTCAAGCACCTCGGCACCCACTCATTCCGTAAAGGCTGGGTCAGTGGCGCAGCAACACTGGCAAAGAGAGGCACATCACCCCGGCGGTCGACCCGTTAGTCGACGCCTCTCGACATGTACAATACTCAGCACGAGCGTCGTCACCAGCACAACACTCAGCGGTCTTGATGCGACAACGGCAACCGCCGCGACACATGTCTCAGAAGACCCACTTGAAATGAGACGATGCCATTGCTACATGGAAGAAAGCCAGCTTTCTAAGTATGAATATTTTTAAAAAGCTGTAACACATTTCAAACTTTTATAATTTGAAGGCGAAGCTGTTTGTAATGTAGCAATGGGCAAAGTCGAACCGCACTAAATGCCCATTTTGGAGTACAAAACGTGGGCTGGAGGTCATTTCCCTCCACCCACGTCTCTCATTTTCAAACGGTTTAGCCAACTTTCCCACCCACCCGCCCCTCGGAACTGTGATAGTCGTAGTAGGGTGTTTCCATATTTGTCTGTTAGAATTGCTTCAATTTCAAATGTACTATAACACTGCCATTGCTACATGAAAGAAAGCCAGCTTTGTAAATGTGTTCGTAAACCGGGGACAACCTACCTCATAAACCGGGTGACTAATTTTGATGCGTATCAAAGAATATGTGTGTTTTTTTTTTTTTATGACGGTTTTTATAGCCTTTCTTCGTTTTCACTACAATTCCGAGTACCGAATTGACCCCTACCGTACCCCCCCCCCTCCCCCCCCCTGTCTGCGTTGGATGTGCATACGGGTTAAGACTCCCCCACAGGTTGTCGTTGTTGTTGCTGCTGCTACTGCTGCTGCTGCTGCTGCCTCCACCGCCGCCGCTGTCAAAGTCGTCATCGTCGTCGCCGCCGCTGTTGCCGTTTGTTCATTTGTTTGTTTGACTGTTCACTTGTTTTATATTATTCATTGTCATTTTTTTTTCCACGCGTTTCATCATTTAAGCGCAATAATAAGTTATAAAACAGGATCCTAACTCTGCGAAATAAAAAATGTATATTATTTGAAACCCAGGCACATGTCAATATCATCAATGCGGAGCGTCAATCTACACAAGGAGCTGGAAAAACGATGCATAAGATGCAAGTAAACCTAGCAGATACGCACGTCGACCATTAGCACACCAAAGTCGGTTACCTGCCAGCACCGCAAGTTGACATCACACCAGCTCTACAGAGAATAGGCTTGCCAACTTTGTAGGTTGGTGGCCTGCCAGCGCTGCACCAAGGCGGCTTGCCAACGCTGCAACATAGCCGCCTGCCAGCATTGCAACTGCAGGTAACAGTAGCGCACATACGCGCACTTACTTCGCAGGTGCTTGTATGCGGTTGAGCACGGCATGCACCATCACGTAGATTGCATGGTGCCAAGTCTGTCATGTACCAGTAGTTGCGCCTGATGTGGCACGTCGACCACATGCAGCCACGTCGTTCGACTTCGCCACGGCTACCTGGCCGACGTTTGTGCACCCCCGTAGAACCTCTTCGACCAGGTCACTCAGTCAGCCATGTAATGCCCCTGGCGCCTGGTTGACGAATACACCCGTCGACCAAATTGAAAATAGCGTCCCCTGGTCGACGAGCTCCTTCGTCGACCAGATAAGCCAAGGTCCGCTGCCGGCTTCCCCTAGTAGTTGTCTAGGCAGTGGTCACATGCAAGTCGACCAAGAATATCAACTCGCTTACCCAAGTCGGCGTCGATTACTGCTGGCAGTTGGCTGTACCTCCCACGCACCCGATTGCGAGGTCGGCTTTGCCCTAGCGAGGGCGGGGTCATTTCATGTCGACAATAATAATAACAACAACAACAATAATGATAATAATATTAGTAATAATAGTAGTATCAGTAATAGTAATAATGATAACAACAACAACAATAATAGAAACTTTATTAATAATAGTAAAAATAATAATCGTTGTCGTCGTTGCCCTCCTCCTCATCGTCGGCGTTTTTGTCATCACCGCCGTCGTTGTCAAGCCGTCATCGTCATCGTCGTCGTTGTCGCCGCCGTCTTAATCATTATCATAATCATGATCATAGTTATAATCATCATCATCATCATCATCATCATCATCATCATCATCATCATCATCATCATCATCATCATCATCATCATCATCATCATCATCATCATCATCATCATCATCATCATCATCGTCATCGTCGTCGTCATCCTCATCATCGTCATCATCGCCACTGTCATCATCATCAGCATCATCAACAGTACATAACGTTGTCTCAGGGACGTAGCATGGGTCATCCTCCTGGTGCTGGAATGGCCGATTGGTATTATCATGGTAGGTGTCATTATCCCCCTCGAACATTCCACTGGGCCATGTACCATCAGAGGGCCCAGCCGTCAATTCTGCACTAGCCTCCTCCTCCTTCTCCTCGTCCGGGCCCACCGAGTTGTCAGCACCCCAGCCATTCACATCCATGTCATCTTTGACATCCATCTTGTTCTTGTTGACGAGGTGCGTTAGACGCATGTCATCCTCTGAACTGTCGAGGCATTTGGTGATCCCACGGGTCTTGTAGGCCTTCTCAATCAGCTTGCGCGGGATCGTGTTCCATGATTCCGAGCTCCACTCGGGCAGCTGGTTAGGGAAATGCTTCCTCAACTTTCCTGAAGCACATGGCAGAGGCAAGCAGGTTAGACGGTGTGCATGTCGGGGGAAGGGCATTCACCGGTAGAGGCAAGGACAGAGAGAGCTCAAAGCTTACAGCGAACAGTCCGCGTGTTGGTGCTTACACGTGCAAACCAGGCGGCGTAGAGTGCCCTAAGCGCGGCCTTGAATGCCTTTTTGATGGAGACGTCCAAGGGTTGGACAAGAGGCATCAAGATACTGTGGATGATGGCGAAGATGATACGTCACTCTAACCAACGGCGTCAGATGCCCTGGATAGGAGTCCACTACCAGCATGCACTGCCGCACCTTGTCTTCTACGCATAGGTTCATGTGGGGTAGGATGGCCTTCTCAATCCAATGCTTCGCGCAATGCCCATCCATCCACTCATTTTGTGCCTGCACCATGACGGGAGTGGGGGATTATAAAAACAAAGCTGTCGGTGCAGACCACATGAGCGACCGCATCAGGATCTGAAGAACCTCAACAACACATGCAAACACGAACACCGCGAGCCCAGTCTCTCTTAAAGTACACCTTTTGGGAAGTCGCATTATGGTGCACTGACTCGCTTAAAGTACACCCACGGCTTTAGATTCACTCTGGTGGCAAGCATGGCTGTCATCCTCTCCTTTTCATAGCCCTAGGAGCACACATGGACCGTCTTCACTCCCTTGAAGTCCAACTTCTGCTCTGCAGGCATTTTAGGCCACACAAGGGTTTGATCTCATGAACGATAAAGTGTGGGACGATCTCGTGCTACGTAGGATTACGCAGTATGAAGGCCCAGGACGTCTCCACCTTTGCCAAGCTCTCTGCATGCCACCACGGTCAGTACAAGGCAATTTAGGAGTAGATTCTGTGAGTAACGAGTCAGCGCAATATGAAAGCCTGAATCCTGCTCGTGCATGAGCTTAGTGAACAACTTGCCCCCGACCTCCCTCTCCATAGCACGAACGCTATTCAGCTCCTTCAGACGCTTCTCTTTCACGGCGATGGAGTGCCACTTGTGCTTCTCTTTGTGAATTTACAGAGAAGGCGGACAAGTGTCAACCTTTATCTTGAGCTATGCTACATCTCAGTGTTCACCAAGGTTTCCAAAACGGATTCATTCTTTTCATACCATGTGTGTCTCTCAAGCGCCCTTCTTATGAGATAATATCCATACATACATGTACTACTCCCGCCGTGCATAGCCCTTGGCCTTGCATTAGCGTATGGCGCATTTGTACCACCTGGAGCCACATGAGTTTTCTACTATGTGAGCAAGGACTATCAATTTCCACACTTGGGACTCGTTTGCCTTCCTTCCAAGGATAGCCTGTGAAGGATTGGATGGCTTGCAGTAAGTGTCAAGAGCGTACTTAAACTAAGTAGTTCAATTGTGGCCTATGCTACATCATAATCCTTTTGAATATCGCATTGTAAGCTAGTATCCAACTTATCTTCAGATTTGAAATGCATAACTATGTTATTCGGTCAAACATATGCGGTGCTGGTGCAGGTTTTGGCACAAGTCTTTCTAATTGTGAATGGCCTTAACCCACTCTTCTTAGGTGCGTGCTGGACGTATGCTGTCATCTCAAGTGTGGAGGCAGCATACGCCATTGCAATGAACCAGACGGCTCTCCAGCTCTCAGTGGAGCCACTCTTTGCAGTCGTGGGTCTGAATGAGACAAAGTGCACAGCTGGTGGCTCTCCCACTGCAGCTTTTGAGAAGCTGATAACTCTTAATGCCACCAGTGGACTGAAAGGAGGCAGTAACCAGGTACGGCAACCTAAATGAGTCGAGATGGAGTCATGAGACATGCATCTTCATGTGCAGTTTTCCAGTTTGCCTGTAAACAATGGAGGCAGTAACCAGAGGACGAGGCAGAAAGAGGAGCCTGAAACACAATGTATTGCTTTACATGTGACTAACACACAAGTGAATTATAAAAAGGATTATCCGGAGCCAGCAATTAGGTAAGACAACCATAATGAGGTATGGTAGTTGAGGCCAGTTAAAGTCATAAGAGTCTTGTTCTTGTGCACTCTCACAATTTCCACAATTTCGTGTAAATGGTCATAAACGATTTTTGGTATGATGGGTTGAGTCATTCCAGAAGTCACATACTATAGTACACTCTTGTAGGACAGCACGTACAATCCATATGTGCTACAGATAAAACACAACCCAACAACCAGCATTGTGGTTTCAACGCCGTCTTGCAATGCAGTGTAAGCGTTGTTGGGTAGACTTGTACACTATTGATATTGCGTATGTATGCCCAGTCTGTCCCCTTTTCTGCTTTAGACGCACAAAAACCAGGATCCTGCTTGCTACATTGGAAGCCTAAACAATGTGGTGCTGGTCATTGGCTACCTCATCAATTGAGATGACGGCAGCCAGGGACGCATTTCTCCTCCATCTTGGATCATCCGCAACTCATGGGGAGTCAATTGGGGTGACGGTGGCCACATGCGCATGGGCATCGAGGGAGAAAATGGCGTGTGTGGCATCAACATGCTACCTAGGATCCACCCCATCATCAAGAGTGAGCCATCTGTCCCATTGCCAAGTGTGAGTTCACCCCATTGTCAGACGTAAGACTGGAGCAGGTGACGAACCATAATTGGTTCTTATGTTGCTCCTTAAACCATAATCATTTTAACCCCATACCCTGAGATTGTCCTTGAAATCAAAAGCCGAACGTGCTACGAGATGGAGACGACTAACTAGTGAAGACAATACGAACGAGTGACTAGCTCCGCTGTCTACTAGAATAATGACAGAACTCTATGAAGTTTCCCTAGAAGCACAACTGGACGATCAATAGTATCTATAGAGTTCGGCGTAGATGACTGCTCTAGAGCTATCTCCTCTACGTCTTTAGACTTGACGGGTACAAAAGCCTCCACACCAGCGAGTGATCTGCTATCTACTGGCGGTTTCTGTTTCCCTATTGCCTTCCTTAACCTATGGCTAGTCCCGCTTCATGTGTCCCAGCTTTTTGCAATAGTGACAGTTCCCTCTAAAACCTGTTTATTGTGATCCGTCACTGTTAACTGCACCAATCTCCATGGGCGATGGTCCGTCCCTCGATCTCAAAGTGTGCGGCAGCCATATAAGTATGCGAGGTGTAGTTTCGTCTGGTGTGACTTCATGTGTGTAGTGCATGAAGTCAAAGGCACTTCTTTGCACCATACGGTGATTGCAGCTCACAGGATCTCCATTTGAGTGAGTTCAGTCAAGGTTGCAGGGATGGCGTCCGTTATCTGGTTGTTTGAAAGTTTACTGGTAGATTCGCATTCAGGGAAGAGGGAGGACGGGCAACCACGAAAAGGAAGAGAGAAAAACACAAGTAAGAGGAAGAGGAAAGGTAATCAACACGATGTACATGGGCCGTGAGCAGAGAGAGATGGCAGGTGAAGGTGGGTGAGGAAAGGTGAACATTGAGTGACTGACAGGGTGGTGAGGGTGAGCATAGAACCAATCTCAGTTGGGATAGGCCCAGACAGTTGGTTGGAACTCAGATCGCTGTGGGGCAGCAGGGATCGTGGAGTGGAGGGTGGACAGCAGGGGGGGAAGGAGGTTGGGAGGACAGTTGGATTGGAAGAGCTTACGGTCAATATGAAAGGTGTCGAAACTAACAGAACAACAGGCTGGCGGTGCTGGGAGAGTAGAATAATGGGTGGAGATGAAAAGAAGCAGCAGTGGCAGGCTTGCAGTAGTGGCAAAGCACGCACAGGGAAATGATGCTGCACAGTGCAGAGATGGAGGTAGCGATGGAGCCTGAGAGGTTGTTGGAATGAAGGTCCCTGTCACATGGGTGGGCAGCAAACTTATCATCACAAGAGTGAGGAATGCGAAGTTAACTGACTGACACGAAAGCGGTAGATATGTTCCGATTTCGAAACAAAATCCTCAATGTGTGGCGTACAAATGTTGTAGAGTGCTGAGCACGATGATGGAGGCAGGGATGTCTCCATACAGCTGGTTGGACGCAAGAGATCTGGGGGTTGATGGATCCATCCAAACGGGCATTAGAAAGAAAATCTAACAGTGAATGATGGTCCAGGTGGGGGGTCAAATGGGCGAGAGGAGTGGATGGGAGAAAGATGTAGGGCAAATCATGATGTACCACCTCAAAAAGGGGGCGTGGTGGGGAGGGGGGGAGGAGGGGGGGGGGGGGCCTTGAATGAAGAGAATTGGGAAAGGGTGTCAGGTGAGGGAAGAGATATCTCCCAGACAACTATTTCTGTGAGAGAACCAAAGCCACCAGGAATCCAGTGCACTCGTTGCTGGTCAACTTCTTGGAGGAGAATCGGAAGCACGATGCTAAAACACTGAGGATTCGCAATGCATGGGAACGGCTTGATGCTAGCCATCAAAATGGGCACAAAAGCATTGGCTTCGATGAGCAGGAGGAGCCTCGACCCGGGTTGGCGCGTAAGGCCCACGCTGGGCTGGCTTTCTTGTTTAAGTTCCATCATGGAGTATTGTAGACGTAGATTTGCCGGTAAAATAAAACTGATGCCAAGTCAGGTGTGGCTTGCTTGGTACATGTGGATGCACGGACCAGAACTTCATATATTGCAGTTGACATTGATGCTGCACCGTAACCATAGGACAGAAAGCTATCATTGAGCCGTTGAAGATGCAGCACAGACCGGTCTGGTTCTACAAAGCAGAAGTGGAAGAAGTGGGGATCCGGCATGGAACTCCCTCTCACTCAGAAGGTGAGTAAGGACTCAGTGATTCCAGCCATAAGGGACGAGTAAGGAGAGTTGAAGGGACCTCTTTGACGGAGAAATCAAGCACAGCTCACAGAATTTCCATCTGAGAGAGTTCCATCAGGCTTGCAGGGATGTTGCCTGAAATCTGGTTGCCCGAGAGATTCCTGGAAGATGAGTGCACAAACATTAAAGGTACAGGTGAGCGAGAGGAAGCGAAGGGAGGGGAACACAGGTGAGGGATGGAGGAATGTGTATGACAATAAGCTGCTGTGCATGGACAATGAGGGACATAAACAGGTGGCTGGTGAGGCTGGGAGTGGAAGGACAAAGAAGGGAGAGACTAACAGTCTGGTGAGGGCGAGCATGGCACAAATCTCTGTAGGGATGTTACCGGACAGTTGGTTTGAGCTCAGATCACTGGGGAGCAGCAGGAACCGTGGAGTGGAGAGTGGAAAGGAAAGAACGACATTAAAGGCTTTAACAACAATAATGAAGCGCTTGAAAACAAGAAGGACTTCAGCCTGTCTATGGTGGGTACAGCAGCAGCAGAATCAGCAGCAGCAGCAGCAGCAGCAGCAGCAGCAGCAGCAGCAGCAGCAGCAGCAGCAGCAGCAGCAGCAGAGGCAGACTTGCAGTGGCAGCACGGCACGCACAGAGCATTGATGTTGCTCAATGAGGAGATGGAGCCAGGGATGGCACCGCTTAAGCTGTTGGATTTAAGGCCCCTGAAGCGTGGTTGTTGAATAGAAACAACTCATCAGGCTGACTGTGGTGGTTGTGTCAGAAACAGCAGTGAACTTCACTTACCCAACGACACCCAATGACAGCGCAATCAAGTTGTGCGGTGAGTTGAGGCAATGGAGCCCAAAGTTTGTTTGTAACAAAGGCATGAGGGAGGATTGACAATGTCAACGCGACGAAAACCAATGTTAGCACCCAGATATGAGAAATATTCCAATGGTAGCATGCACATGTTAGCCAAATCGACTTCTTAGTCCAACAATTTAAACACTGAATGCAAAAAGAATTGGCCTAAACCTAACATGCTTGGTTCAGATTTCACCCATGTTAGTGCATGTACGAGAAGAATCCGTTTGGTTTTTGCCTTTCATGCCTACGTACAATTATTCCCAGACGTGGCCTCCTATATAAGGATGTGTGTGTGATGTAATCCAAAGGGATGTGTGTGGAGTAAAAAAAATTATATATACATTAAAACTACACAAGGAAACGATCATGAATTTGGCACGTGGAAGAAGATGGGCGGAGGTGTAAAGAAGGACAGCAACAACAAATACAACTCATACCAACTACTAGAGCTACAAGCACACTGACAGACACCGGGCTACGAAAACCAGTCCGCACTCGTGGTCCGCATTCAACAGAGCCAACGATGATACCCTAGCATCCAGGAACACTTTTTCTTTTCTTTCGAGACAGCACACTTTCACGCATGGAATCTTGAAATTTCATTTGCCAGCTACTCACAGGGACTTTAGCCTACGGAGCAGACTGACGCCGCTACCAACGATGGTGCCTGAAAACTGGTTGTACGAAAAATCACTGGGATGGTGCAAACGAAGGGTTTAAGGGAAACGATGATGAACCTAGTGCGTAAAGTTGGTCGGATGGAAGTGCACAGAATGGCAATACCATCATATGAATGTGCACACGAAGTATGCAACCATACCAATTACTACGATTACGGCAAACACTGGGTCAAGAACGCGACCTTGGAAAGGAGATGAGAGAGAACACAAGACACAAGCAAACTACGATAGGGCATTACAGATAATCCAACTGCCTGAGCGAATATATGCCATTGATAGAGCCAACCAGCTCGTTGTGGCTCAGATTCCTGCAGGTAATTAAATGGACGGAGTGACACTTAGAGATTCCAAAGTTTTTATGAACATGGTTCGATGTGACCACATTCATGAAACCCTCTTCAGATGTGCACTCACTGTGAGATGAGAAGGACATACAGTGAGTTGCAAAGGATGTGGGGCAACAACGACAAATGCGAACATCACCAAGTGGATGAGAAACTGGGAAAGCACTGGCAATATGAGTGAGCCAAGCAAGCAACTCGCATAGAGGATGATTGGAGGTGAAGAAAAGGCCTGTAAATCTTAGAAAAGGGATAAGGGACTACAAAATGAAAGTAACAGCGTCAACATGTCAATGAAGTGGGCCTCAAGCCAAAGCAAGTGGATCATGTTTACATTCAATAGCCACGTTCCACAAACAAACCAATAGCTCACCTCAGCCAATTGCTCACATGTAGTTTAAACGAGTGAGTGGAGCGATGGCATTATAAATGCTGCCTGACAGTTGATTGCCAGACATGTCGCTGCAATGGTCCGAATGAATGGTTCAAAGGGACGCACACTAGTGGTTGTCGTGCATAGGATGTGTGAAGGCGCATGTGCAAGTTTTGCTGCACGCACCAGAGGTAGAACACATATCCCATCTGGTGAGCTTCATGTGCGCAAGGTCGCACATAATGAAGGTGCATCTGTGAATCAGATTTTGTGTACCAAAATGTAAACGCAGCTCACAGGATTGCCAGCTGACTGAGTCCACTGAAGGACGCAGGGATGCTGCCCGAAAGCTGGTTGGACGAAAGATTACTGAAAGCAAAGCATGCAGGGTGGAGGAATGCACACGACATTAAACTGGGCGATGTACATGGGCAAAGAAGGGCGGCGGCGATAGCAACAATGGCCAAACGCAGACAAACGTGGAAAAGCAATGGAGGAAACGGTTGCAAGCGTTTCGGGTGTAGAATGACAGCATGTGTTCCAGGTATAGAACCAGAGAGTTGGTGTCGCTGAAGGAACAGCAGAGACAGTGGAGTGGAAGGTGGGTTATGCGAGTATTCTCCATACCTCCTTATAAAATGAAAATGATCCGTGGTGTCAGTGGCTGGGTAGTGCGTGCAGACATTGGGTATTGAAAAGCCTTCAGAATTGTGAGAACATTGGGCTGGCTGTAGTGCGGAGAGTGCCACCACAGCACGTATAACGCACTGATCCTGGTTTATTGAATGGGCGGATGGAGCTCCAAAGGGCTGTTAAGATGGGGTCTGCTGCTGCAGCATTAGAGGGTGGCAAAGTATGGTGGCAATTTACTTGGCAAAAATATCAGCAAGATGTGGCGTACAGATATGTCAGGTTGGTGAGCAAGCTGATGGTGTCAGGGATGGGTCCGGAGAACTGGTTGTGATTGAGCTTCCTGGGTGTGGGTATCCGCATTGATTAAGTGGCACAGACCATAGAATGAGTACCAAGAGCCAGGTAAGGTAAGGAAGTAATTATGCTCAGAACGTGAAGAATGGAAGGAAAAGACAGCAACAAGTAACAACAAGGGAACAGGATAACGGTGCCAAAATCACTTCCTTCCTAGTAAGGCTACATGCTTTTGAAACTGTGAACACGAAAACTGTGGCTTTTTCTATCCACAGCTTTAGCCGTTTTTTTGTGGATAATGGGCACATGCGATGAAGGCAGTTTAACTGCATGAGCAGGTTTGGGGCAGAAAGATGCAGCAGCAGCAGCAGGCGAACACCCTTTTCCCTGAAATTGTTTGCAGCGAACTGGACACCGCTCAGGTTCGCCCAGGTGATATGTTCGCTCCCTGCTCATGCCTAGGTCACTGTATTGAAGCCACACACGTATTTGCACCCTCGTCTACCTCACACTGCTTACTTCTACTCCAATAGAAAGTTCTGATTCCAGCTGAGGTTGACCCATGAAGAGGAATGTGGATAATGGGATGGGAGTATCGTGAGGAACCGACCATAAGCACACTGACATAACCATCAAAGCTAGTAATGAAGATTAACGGCCGAAGGTTTGTTGGTGGGGAGAGGGGGAGGAGGGGGGGGGGGGGGGGAAGGGGGGGGAAAGGGGAGGATATAGTGCAGGTGACATAAATTGAAGAGTATGCACGAGGACCGGAACAAAAGTCAGGATACAGATGCCCATCATGTTGAATGCATCAACGCAATAGATTCTAACTTGTTGCGTTCCAAAACGTTTATGTCTACACCGTACCCGCTGCACTGCCTTGCATAGTCCGACGCAGGGAAACTCGGCTAAAGATGAAATAATGACCACTATGTGAGCTCCTAACTGCATGTGAGGTTCTTACAGAGTGGATAGCGCAGTGAGACAGGAGATGCTGCTAGGAATAGGGCCACCAAGGCTTTGGGTCGGCACGCTTCTGCGAAGGGAGTGGGTTGGAAGGATAATTGTTTGAGACTTGCCTTGGTAAATACCAAAAGAATGTTCTCGACACCAGTTGAAGGAAAAAAAAGGTAAAAAAAAAAACAACAACAACAAACCACAAGAAGAAGAAGAAAAGGAAGAAAAAGAAAAAGAAGAAGAACAACAACAACAAGAACAACAACAAGAACAACAACAACAACAACAACAACAGCAGCAGCGGCGGCGGCGGCGGCGGCGGCGGCGGCAGCGGCGGCGGCAGCATCCAATGGCAGCATCAGCGGCAACAACAACAAACAAACATGAAGGAACAATGACGGAAAACTAATGACAACGGCATACATGATTTGTAGGTAGGACACCAAGCCACTAAGCGGCATATCTTGACATTGCATCAGCTGTGTCCTCTGGTAGAAGACAACCTTACGCAAAAAGGAGTGCATCACATGCAAGCCTGCTTCACAATGGATGGGACGTGTACGTTCTACGTGCTGGAACTTCTTTTACCCCTCCTGCTTCGTGCCCTTTCTTGCCTACATTCCTTCCTTCTCTCTTGCTCTCTCCCCTAGTTGCTGATCCCTGCCATGTCCTGTGTCCCTACTTCTTGTGCTGCTCAAAAATTCTCTGCTACTGTTCAGAACTGATGCTCAGCTGCATCGAACAAAAAAAAAAAAAACTCACATTGAGGTAATCATTCCTGAACTGTCACAGCGAACACCAGAAAGTGTGCTGCAGTCGGCTCCTATCGACCACAAACTCCTTCCCCACGCATTATTGCATTCTTGGAGAAACAAAGCTGACAATTGGGGACAGAGAACAGAAAGGAATCAGCAAGGACAGGCCTGCTTGTGGGTGGGATGCATTGATACTACCTGCTCGCACGTGTAATGGTCACCATGATGATGGACTCTAAAATGAAAAGAAACGCGACACTGTCGGGCATGTGAAACTCGCACGCTACGAAGTTGATAAATCCACGATAGGCAAACTTAGTAGTTATCAAGTTCACTTTTAATGTACTATATTAATAGTGACGTCACAACTCGACAAGACGGTTCCAAACAAGTTACTCTAATTTTCGAGCAGCATAACACGCGGCGACCACTGTCGTGATAGGCCCAGTGAAAGGCTCTTTCCATGAGATGTCACCCCAGCACGAGAGTGCTTCACCTTGTGTGGTCTGCAATAGCACTGCATTGACCACCGCGGGCGTAACAAGGACTGCGAGCAACCACGCGAGTGCCAGCGCACGCTGCGCCCGGTGCGCCATCGGCACCGCCAAAAAAGCAGGCGAAATCTGCACTCGGTACGTGGCGGTTTCGCACTACGCTCTGGCTGCCGTTTCCAGAAGTCCTGGTGTCTTTTTAACGGACTCGCGATGCTATATAGCACAAATGCTACTGTTGTGGCCAGTTTCAGGCGGCGGGCTAGTATTTTTAACGATTGCTATGACGCTGATGCAACATCGTTGTGCTACTGATCTGCGAAGCTAGGGCAAGAGGAAGTCCACTGGCGGTGGAAGAGTAGGCACAGGTCTCTGGGGAGGGTCTCTGGGAGAGTGGCAGGCCTAGTGTACACCCTCCCGCAACTCACCCAAGAAGGTCCAAACGGGTTATAGTAACAATTCGACCCAGGGCGGTTAAGAAAGTTGTGTTACGTTATAGACAGCTATGTCTGCGTTAAGACATGGTTGGGAAAGGTACTCAACGATAACGGGATGTATTTTCGTCAGAGCTTGTTTGTCGCCTCGAGTAACTTCGCCCACTATCGCTTTGGTCACCAGCCCGCGAAATCCAAACACTGTAGCCAGTGCTTCGGCGGGTGAGGTGGAGAAAGAGGGTGTACAGCTTGTCAATCTATCAGCGATACGGACGGTGGCGATCTCTCGCTATACGGACGGTGGGGCACCGACAGGGATAATTCAGCGGTTTGCGCCTATACGTGCTGGTCACGCGAGGATGTGCAGCTGAGGGCGCGTTCCCCCCTCCGACCTCTTGCATAGGATCAATCCGCGGCTCTAGCGTGCAACTATAGCATCTCAGCTCGCGGGATAACCAGATTTCTGGAAGGCCATCGAATGTAGAATCACACACAGATTTGGGGATTTACGTGCGACCTTCAGGTTAGTGCGCAAGGTGACAGCCAAGATCGATCGCGGTCGCAGTCACGTCGCTATCTAGACACACGACGCACAGTTTATGGCATCTGATCTATGCGATGGTGCCGCATATTGGCTCTAGTAAACCAACCTGAGATTGAAATTCTGCTCTCAACTCCTACCAATCTTTCCCCAAACCTGAGATTGGTGTGCACGATCTGTTTCATACGGCGATCCTGCCTAGATCACGAAGAGGGAACGCGCCCTGACAACAGAGTTCCTCGCTTTTCCCGGGGAAGAGCTGGTGGTGAGTTGCCCCCATCTGTGCAGTACACGAGCCTTCAGATCATGGTAGCGGCGCCTGTGGCAGGGGACACGTCATCGTGCTTCAAAAAGCGCAGTGATAAAATTGCGCGCGTGCTTCCCAGCAACGTCCAGATCTCGCCCATGTGGTCGCCATCATTTCAAGTGACTCGTCGTGACCAACGCACCTGAGTCAGGCATGTACTGTAGTTCATCCGTACAATACAAGTACTGTAGTACTTTGCACCAAGTTGGTAGCATATACACCCTCATTCTCAAAAGACTGGCTTATGTTATACCTACCAGAACGCTTAGTGTAGCCGCAGCGGACCAAACAAGTCCTATCACATGCGTTATAGTGACAATTTGACCCAAGGCGTTGAGTCAAGGTTTTATACGTTCTTGAATGTTACTGCTATTTCCAAAGCAGTTCAGACGGATATTCAGCGTTAACGGTTTTTTGTTTGCCCAAGTCCCGCTTCCTCGGCTCGTGCGACTTTGCCCGCAACCAAGTTATCTCTCCATCCCGCAACGTCCAAACACTGTAGACAGTGCTTCCGCCGGTGAGATGACTGAGAATGAGGGTGTACTGTACACAGGCCTACCATGGTGTTGCCAACGGTGCATTCCGCTCCACAGCCAAGAATCGGAACGAGAAAATCTTTGCGATGGGGCACCAACCCTGTTACAAGCCAAAGCAGCTTAGAGCGTGATACACATGCCACATTTTCAAGGATCACACAATTGAGATCACCAACACCCAAACCGCACGATTATGATTGCTCAAACAAAATATTTTGGGGACACATCACAATCCTTGCTGGTGTACCATCTGCAGATTTGGAGTGGTGATCCTCTCCGACCAGGCGACATCTTCAAACGCCAGCTTTGCATACGCGTTGACGGAGACCCGCGTCTTCAGCACTCGCCCAGAATGCTTCTCGTCGATGAACCACAGACACAGCTTGTTGACGTATACCTGCTCGTGAAGCCACAGCTTCCCCGCCGATTGGTCGCGCATGATCTCCAACCCGATGTACTTCTTACTAGGGTGAGCTCGCGCTGCGGAGAGTCACCCTACAACGGGAGTGGACTACGGAGAAGGGCACGGAGTTGTGTAGGTGATCGTAGCGCTCGAGTAGCGTTCTAACAGAGTTCTCACTACTTGCTCTGTTCACAGAGAGATTTGGCAAGAGTTTCCACTAAGGAAATTGAAAGTACATTGAAAATTGAGAATTAGAGTACAAGAATGAGCATGCAAAGTGATATCTCTGGAATGGCATTGCAATCCCTAGCAAGCATTCTGCAAGGCGAATTGCCAGCACTGCATCAGAGCGGTTCGCCAACGCTGAAACAGGGCGGCCTGCCAGCGTAGCAGAAGGGCGACATGCCAGCGCTGCAACAGGGCGGCCTGCCAGCGCTGCATTCGCAGGTGAATATCTGCGCAGGTGTGCACCTGCCGAGTAGGTGCAGGTAGACGGTTGCACCGTCAGAGACATTGCGCATGTGCTAGATAGAAAACGCTCCGGCGGTTTCGACAGATGTCAACCACTGAGCACGTGATGCCGTTCCACATGTCGAATTTCGCTAAGAACCACCTGAGCGAATTTCGCATGCCCTCGCAGAGTTTCGCAGTCGCGCGAATTCGGCCGAATAGTTCGCTGAGCTGACGCTCGCCGAACAGCGCCCTTCGATCAGAGAACGCGGCTCCTCGGACAGCACCCCGTCCGTCAGAGATCGCGCGACCCAGAAGCAGATCAGAAGACGAGCTCGTCGAACAGCACCCCGTCGACCAGAGCTCGTTGACGGGCTGGTGAATCAGAGGACAACCTCCTCGAAAACCACCCGCGGTTTCAGAGGACGGGCTGATCCAATGCGACGATCACTTCGTCGAATTCACCACGTCGTCGCAGAGAATGCCTGCGCCCAAGCGAGGGCGGGGCCTTTCACTCCGACACTCCCCTGCCCAGCTCACGCTTGGGCCCCCACACACAAGGTCCACCCAGAACCTAAGTAATAGAATACAAGGGGATACTTCTCTGGCGTGCATACTCCCGCACGCCGATCACCGCACCAGCCATGTTAGAGGACATGGCACCTACTGCTGCACGTCGTCATCGTTGTCACCGATTTCGGCAAGGCGAACCTGGCCGACCGCGACAGAGCACCGGTTGAAGGCCGGAAAGTGCAGCCCTTTCGTGAGGAAGTCCGCCGGCTGCTCGGATGTCGGGATGTATTCCATCGCAATTTTCTTGCGCTTCACCATCTGCTGCAGCCAAGCATAACGTCGCTCCATGTGCTTGAGGTTGCCCTTCAGCCCCAAGCCCTCAGCGACCGCGATGGCGGACTGATTGTCCACGTTCAGAGTAGTCGGCATTCCAGCATCGAGGAGCTGGAACTCGGCGAGGAGGAATCGAAGTCGACGAGCCTCCTTGGCCGCCTCAGTGGCCGCGATGTACTCTGACTCCGTAGAGGACAGAGTCACGCACTTAATGCGCTGGCTCGTCCTCGATACAGCTGCGCCGCCGAAGGTGAAAACGTAGCCACTTGTGCTAGTGCGATTCTGCAAGTCGCTGCGTCGTCAGAGTCCGCGTAGCCGACCATTGTCAGAGTCTTGGGTCCGCCCCCGAACTCCAGAGCACAATCGTGCGTGTCAGAGAGGTAGTTGAGGCAGCGATCGACCTCGCGCCAATGCTGGTCGCTCCTCACCGTCAGACCAGACCCCAGCTTGCTGCACGCAAAAGCAATGTCGGGCCGAGTTGTTGTGGCGGCGAACTGCAGAGAACCAACCTTCTGACGGTACTCCTCTTCTTCGCGCGACTGGAAGTCCTCATCGTCGAAAGCCATCTCCGCGTAAGCATCGACGGAAACAGGCGTCTTCGGACGCCGACCAGTCTGCTCCTCGTCGATGAAGCGCCTACGCAGCTTGTCGGCGTAGTTCTGCTGGTGCAGCCACAGCTTCCGCGCCGGACGGTCGCGCACGATTTCGAGCCCCAAATACTTCTCGACCGGGGTGATCTCGCGCAGCTCAAATACAGCCTCAAGCAACTCCTTCAGCTCCTTCAGCATCGCGGTGCTGCTGCTAGCAGCGAGCAGGTCGTCGACGTAGACGAGCACCCAGCACGCCACTCCGTCGTCGCCAACTCTGAAATAGAGAGCTTCGTCCACCTGGCTCTTGCTCCAACCGGCGCCGGTCAGGACGGCGTCGAGCGCCGAGTACCACAGCAGCGGACTCTGCTTCA
Source organism: Closterium sp. Yama58-4 (assembly GCA_947470075.1). Classification (NCBI taxonomy): domain Eukaryota; kingdom Viridiplantae; phylum Streptophyta; class Zygnematophyceae; order Desmidiales; family Closteriaceae; genus Closterium; species Closterium sp. Yama58-4. The sequence continues at coordinate 158,941 of CANIUD010000107.1, forward strand.
GCCCGTACAAACTCTTCAGCAGCTTGCAGACGCGTCCGGTCCCATCGTTGTAGTAAGCCGGCTGGTCCATGTAGAGCACGCGGTCGAGCTTGCTCTGCAGAAACGCATTCTTCATGTTTAACTACATGAGGTGCATGTCGAGGACGGCCACAATGCTGAGGAAAATTCGCAGCGTGACGTAGCTCCCGACCGGCGCATACGTCTCTTCGTAATCAGCTCCGTAGACCTGCGTGAAGCCCTTCACCACCAGGCGCGCCTTTTCGTGTGCGACCGTGTCGTCGATGTGATACTTCGTCGTCAGAACCCAGCGGTTCTTCATGACATTGACGCCGCGCGGGCGCTCCACCAGCTCCCATGTGCCGTTGGTGATGAGACTTCGAATTTCCTCATCCATCGCCGCTTTCACCGCCTTGCCCTTCCAGCTCGCTAACGCCTCCTTCACTGTCATGTTAGCGATGTCCCAGCGATGCTCCGAATCCGCATGCATATCAGGATCGAGCTCTGGAACGTTGACGTCGAACTGCGCATCGTCGAGCAGAGTGCTGTAGGAGGTCGGCGGCAGGCAAGCATGGTAGCTCAGCTTCTCGCGAGGCTTGCCAAAGTTAGAGCGGGTTGAACGTCGAACTGCGGGCTTGTCGGCAGAGACTTCCACCACGTCGCTATCGCTGGACTGCTCTCCGGCCGAAAGCTCCCCTTCATCGCCGCTGATGACTTCAACAACGTCGCTCGAGGTGCCTTCGTCGAACTGCTCCTCTGTCGTCCGCTCCTCTGAAGTGAGCTCCTTGTTCGACGGCTCCCTTGTCGGCAGCTCCTCTGAAACGCGCTCCCCGTTCGCCGGCTCCCCTGTCGGCGGCTCCTCTGAAACGCGCTCCCCGTTCGCCGGCTCCCCTGTCGGCGGCTCCTCTGAAACGCGCTCCCCGTTCGCCGGCTCCCCTGTCGGCGGAGACTTCACTCCGACGCCGACTTGCTCGCTGACCAGATCACGTCGACCGCCAGCGATGCCAATGGGCGGATCCGAAGGTGACGCACCAATGCTCCCCTCATCGCTGGCGGCCGACGTTGATGCCGACTTAGGCAAGCCGGTGGTGAGCGATGGGAAGGAGGTGGGAAGAGGGGGAGGAGCGTTCGAGGATGGCGGAATGGAGGGAGCGGGATCATCTGAAGGACCATCGTCCTCGGATTCGAGCAACGAAATCACCGCTGGCGATGGACCCGTCGGCAGAGAAATCTTCGTCCGCTCTGACGCCGGCCCGTGCTCCGCCTTCCACTCCGCCAGAGACATCGTCTCGTAGAAGATTGCCTCCACGGTTGTGACAATGCGGTTGTCAGTGAGATCGAGCACCTCCCAGCCCTTGCTCTCCGGCGAAACACCAAGGTGAATGCCCCAGCGTGCCTTCGGTGCCAACTTTCCGCCGCGCTGCTGCTCCGGGACCATGAACTGCACCATGCAGCCCCACACACGCGCCAGCGTAAGGTCCGGCTTCTGTTCGAACAGCAGCTCATACGGCGTCGTCCTCGGAGGAAGGGAGGCCTGTTCGAGGCAGTTGCGCACCCAGACGGCGTGACGAAGAGCGAGGTGCCACCAGTGATGCTTCACCCCCATGTGAAGCAGCATCGTCCGCACAGATTCGACGACCGTGCGCATCTCCCGCTCCGCCATGCCATTCTGCTGCGGAGTGTAGGGGCAGGTGAGGTTGTGGAGGATACCCTTGTCCTCGACAAGTTCGGTGAATTTTCTGAGCGCAACCTTTTCACCGTCGTCGAAGTCTGCCGCTCCACTTCCTTCAGCCACTTCTCGAAAACGACCAGCACGTCGCTCTTCTTCGCGATCGGGCGAACCCACACAAAGCGGGTCTTGCGGTCTTTGAGGAGGAGGAAGTAGAGGCTCCCATCTGCGGCGGCCACACGGAAGGGGCCACAGAGATCAATGTGCACGACGTCGAGGGCGTTTGCAGCCTCTGATCCCATCTCTGGAAACGTATGACGCGCCAGCTTGCCGCCGACACAGGAGGTACACGGCACGTCAGCTCCAGTGGAGTTATCGATGTCCAGGCCGACGGCAACTTCATGTTTCGCTCAGCTCATAATCGTGTCAATGCCAATGTGCGCGAGCCTCGCGTGCCACTTAGCCGGCTTTGACTTCGTCGAGGAGGCGTTCGTCCGCAGAGCAACTGCTTCTGTCGCAGATGTAGTCGATTTCGAGGAGCAGGGGCGGAGGTCGGTGCAGAGGACTCGGCCGGTGTAGCGTGCTCGACCGAGCACATCTCCTGCAGCGGAAACGAGCAGCATCTCGTCACCCTCGTTCTGCAGCTTCACGCCGTTTTCCTCCAGCTGGCCAGAAGACAGTAGGTTCGCGTGCACGCCCGGAACGTACAACACGTCGGGGATGAGAATCTGCTTCCCGGTCTCCCCTTTCAGAGCAACAATGCCACGGCCTTCAACGTTCTGAAGCGCCCCGTTGAATCCGCGCACGTGACGGATTTCTTTTCCTGGCCTCATTTTGACGAAGGCCTCTCGCGTTCCCATCAGATGATGGGAGCAGCCACTGTCGAGGAGAACCACAGTCGGATTCGCCTGCACGGCTGCTGCGACCGCCTGGAAGTCTTCGCCAGCCTCCGGCACTAGCGAAATTGTTGGCTCGACCACGCCAACCATCGAACAAGAGGCTTTCTTTTCGCTCGAAGCATCACCCTCTGATTTCGACGCCGTTTTCGAGGACGCAGGCTTCTCCTTGCGCGGCTGGTTGTCTCGACGACGACTGTCGCTGTCAGACTTCCCGTCCTCTGAACGACTGGCGTTGTCAGACTTTCCGCGGCTCCCTCTCTGATTGTCGTCGGACTCGTCGCGATCAGGGCAGTCGTAGGAGAGGTGGTCAGGGTCTCCACAAATGTAGCAGTGGCGGCCTCCTCGACGCGAACTACTGCTTCCGCGATCATTGCCTTTCGCCGACTTTCCGCGGTCAGCACTCTCCGTAGACTTGGTGTTCGACGACTTTCCGCCACCGCCTCCACCTCTGCCTGACTTCCCACGCTGCCCCGTCTGACGTCCCTGCTTCGTCGGAGCGACGTAGTTAGCCTGCGGAAGGAGCTCTGAAGACCGCTCAGACTCCTGCATAAACGCATCCTGGATGATGTGACTCGAAAGCGAATCCTCGTTCAGAGTCTCGCGCGTGCCGGGCATTATCAGCATCCGTCGCATCAGATTGTAGCTCGAGGGGAGGCCATTGATGACATGCGTGACATACGAAGCCACCGAGTACTTGAAGCCAGCCATTCGCATATCGGACAAAATTCGTCGCGCTCGATTGCAGTACTCGGTCGCCGATTCCTGCTCGCCCATGCGAATGTTGGCCAATTTCCTCTCCAGCTGGCTGATGTAAAGGTCGTCGGTCGCTCTGTAGGTACGCATGATGTACTGCCACGCTTGGTAGCCGGCGTCCACTCGAAGTCGGCACGGCTTCAGCGCGACTTGCACCAGCGGCGAACAACACCTCGAAATGACCATGAAGGTCAGAAGATGAGCAGCGCGAAATTCCGCCCAGAGTTCAGAGTCGTCTTCGTCTGGCAATTCCACCTTGCCGTCAACAAACTTCTTCAATCCAGCGATCTCCATCTGGGGTTCGATTGACTCAATCCATGTGATCAAGTCATGTCGTCCTTCGAGCGGCTTCGGCACAGCGATCTTGTCCGGCGAAAATTTGAAGTAGCCGTACCCCTCCGTCTCGACCAGGCGACGCATGAGTCGCCGAAGTCGGTCTGACTCCACTCCATAGGGGAGATTGACTTCGGCCATTGGCGTTGCCGTTCGAGCTTCCCGCTACCGCCGAGCGCTGAAATCGCGCCTGCATTCCGCCGACACCGACGTCGGCGACCCGAATCACTCCACGACGCCTCGTGCTGCCTCCTTCACTACCGACTTGGTCACCGCCGTCGACCTGGTCGTCGACGCCGCCTTCGTTGCGTGCCGGTCGGGGAGTGGCGGGCAGTCCATCCGCCTCAGTACGGGTCGTTGGATGCTCGCGCGCCCACTGCACGCGGGTTCCAAAGAGCATAACCTCCAAGGTTGCTCCGCCGTACTCGCCAGCTGCGTGGCGTGCCCGAACGTCTTCTAACCGCGCCTGCAGGGTATCCTCTACGCCTGCAGCGACCTCCTCCTGGTCGTCTATGGCGGTCTAGACGGTTGCCGGCCTACAGACAACTTATGAAATTAACGCAAGAGTCGGCTATTTGAAGGTCGCGTGTTCGATCCACGCTCACCGCACCATGCGGAGAGTCACCCTACAACGGGAGTGGACTACGGAGAAGGGCACGGAGTTGTGTGGGTGATCGTAGCGCTCTAGTAGCGTTCTAACAGAGTTCTCACTACTTGCTCTGTTCACAGAGAGATTTGGCAAGAGTTTCCACTAAGGAAATTGAAAGTACATTGAAAATTGAGAATTAGAGTACAAGAATGAGCATGCAAAGTGATATCTCTGGAATGGCACTGCAATTCCTAGCAAGCATTCTGCAAGGCGAATTGCCAGCACTGCATCAGAGCGGTTCGCCAACGCTGAAACAGGGCGGCCTGCCAGCATAGCAGAAGGGCGACATGCCAGCGCTGCAACAGGGCGGCCTGCCAGCGCTGCATTCGCAGGTAAATATATGCGCAGATGTGCACCTGCCGAGTAGGTGCAGGTAGACGGTTGCACCGTCAGAGACATTGCGCAGGTGCCAGGTAGAAAACGCTCCGACGGTTTCGTCAGATGTCAACCGCTGAGCACGTGATGCCGTTCCACAGGTCGAATTTCGCTAAGAACCACCTGAGCGAATTTCGCATGCCCTCGCAGAGTTTCGCAGTCGCGCGAATTCGGCCGAATAGTTCGCTGAGCTGACGCTCGCGGAACAGCGCTCTTCGATCAGAGAACGCGGCTCCTCGGACAGCACCCCGTCCGTCAGAGATCGCGCGACCCAGAAGCAGATCAGAAGACGAGCTCGTCGAACAGCACCCCGTCGATTAGAGCTCGTTGACGGGCTGGTGAATCAGAGGACAACCTCCTCGAAAACCACCCGCGGTTTCAGAGGACGGGCTGATCCAATGCGACGATCACTTCGTCGAATTCACCACGTCGTCGCAGAGAATGCCTGCGCCCAAGCGAGGGCGGGGCCTTTCACTCCGACACGCGCTGCTCAAAGGCGGCCTCCAGTAGCTCCTTCAGCTTTTTCAGCATCGAGAGGCTGCTGTTGGCGGCGAGCAGGTCGTCGACGTAGACGAGCACCCAGCACGCCACTCCGTCGTCGCCGACCTTGAAGTATAAGGTCTCGTCGACCTGGCTCTTGCTCCAGCCAGCGCCCGTCAGTCAGCACCGCGTTGAACGCCGAGTCCCACATCCCAAAAATTCAAAATTTGACGAATCAGGGTGGAGAGAATTCTGAGTTAGCTTGGGCTAACGCCCGTGCTCCGGAACGAGGCTAATCATCTGACCCCAAGCGAGTCTATGTTACAGCATGTTATAACAGCGGCAATGTTTAGGGTTGATTCCACTAACGAGCCTCGCCATATCAGGGTGTAATTTGACAAGTTTTCGTGGAGAGGCAGGCACAATATCGCTGACCAATCACAGATTTCCTCGTCACTTCAGCAGACAGAATGATCGCCACGTACTTTACTGCCCTTCTTCGTAGGTGCTCTCATTCTTCATTGTAGATGCATCAATCTCTCGCCAACTTACCCGCCATGTCTCCCTAGCTTCGCAATCTTCGCTGCATGGCGTATAGTTTCCTGACAGCTATGCATGTACGCAGCAGAGATTAGGTTCCTTATATTTTCATTATTTCACCAACTACGTGATGGTAGTTTTAGGGTTGCCGAGGTTTAGTTACAAGTATTTAACCCCTTTTTTTTTTTTGGCTTCTTCATCGCAGCATCACCAAAAAGTTCAGGTCATAAAACCGTACCTTCGAAAGTGCCCTCTCGGAAGCCTCTTTCGGGTCTCTTCAAACTGTCCCGAATGTGTCTCTGCTCCCGAAAGAGAGATTCGGGACAGTCTACAGTGGTTCTCGAAAATGTTCCATCCCAAATTTGCCCCTTCAAGTTCCGAACTTGGTAAAATTTTGTCCCTAAACCATCTGGCACGTGTGAAATGTCCTAGTGGTTGCGTAAGTTTGTAGACCGAAAGCTTGGAAGTTCGAATCTCGCCATCGTCATGACTTACTTTTCTTTTTGCTCGCAAATGTGTCTATTCTTGTCGACCCACTACAACAACTAGTGCTAGTTCGCAACAACAATGTGTTGTTAGTTGTTGTAATAACATATGCATAAGGCGTTATAATTTCATAAATTGTCTTATACGAAAGATGTGCACAAGAAAATTTTATAATTTAAAGTAACAATATTGTAAGAACGAAGATCGATACAGTAGAATTATATTAACATTATTGTAAGTAGTGTTGGAAAAAAATCACATATGAAACAATGTACATGCAATTCTGTTAGTTTAGTTTATTGAGTTTGTTGATATCAAGTGCATATTGAATTACATGAAACAATTCGGTCGCCATCCCCCCCACCCACCCCCCCCCCCCCCCCCCCCCCCCCCCGCCCCCCCGCCCCATCACGAAACAATCGAATCGATCGAGGGGGGAGGGGAGGAAATTCTCGCCAATTTCGTCCTCCCCCACCCCCCCCGGAACAATCGATCGAGGGGGAGGGAAGGCGAAATTCACGCCAATTTCGCTAGCCCCCCTCCTTCCCCCAACTTTTGATTGAGGGGGAAGGGGATTGGCGAAATTGTCGCCAATTTCAGTAGTCCCCCCCTTTTTCCTCCCCCCCCTCACAAACAATCGATGGCAGGCGAAATTTGTGTGCCTCACAGATGACGCCAACTCAGCGTCACCTGGGAGGCAGATAACTTTCGCGCCACCTGGCATGCACACATCATCTTCACCTGCCACCTGAGCCGAAATAGCTAACATTCCACACCACACGTCAAGCACCACTGCCAACGACTTCATGATTTCAAAGTTAATCGTATTACCGCTTTGAATTCCAAACGAACCCAACCAAACCACATCCTTACCCAGCCATGCTACCAAACTGACAACATTTAAAGCCCAAGTTCTACATGACATTTTTCAAATTCACGATTCTTGAATATGAACTCGCCAAAAACCAGGTTACCACCCAAAGTGCAGCTTTCCTTCACAACTCTGAAGCATGATTGGCCAGCGACAAAAAAAAGTATTCTGCGTGGAGTTGGTCCACTGTTCACCCTCAGTAAACTTGAAAACCAAGTTGTACTTACATACACCCATATTGAATCTAGCACACGTAGTACGCTCCGCTTTTCGGGACCACAAGAGCGCGTAATAGCGCTTCTAGACAATGGCAGCAAGATGTCTAGAACCTTGCAGCAGTCTGACGGTTTTCCCCTTCAACGAAAATAATATTAGCCAGCATAGAGAAAAACGTCATGCGTCACGCCCAAATCTACAGGGTCGATGGAGCTCGCATGTTACGTTCGAAACGGACGGATCAAGCGCACGGATCGGGCGCTAGCCTCACATGTACGTTCGACGCACCCGTCGCACTCTCTTACTCCCATCAAACTCCCTCCCGCCGTCGCCCTACTGCCCGTCGCTCTCCCTAGCGCTCGTCGCACTCACTTCCGCCGTCGCCCTCCCTTCCGCCCGTCACCTTCTCTTCCGCCCGTCGCACTCACTTCCGCCGTCGCCCTCCCTTCCGCCTGTCACCTTCCCTTCCGCCCGTCGCACTCACTTCCGCCGTCGCCATGCCTTCCGCCCGTCACCCTCCCTTCCGCCGTCGCCATCCCTTCCGCCCGTCACCCTCCCTTCCGCCGTCGCCATCCCTTCCGCCCGTCACCCTCCCTTCCGCCGTCGCCATCCCTTCCGCCCGTCACCCTCCCTTCCGCCGTCGCCATCCCTTCCGCCCGTCACCCTCCTTTCCGCCGTCGCCATGCCTTCCGCCCGTCACCCTCCCTTCCGCCGTCGCCATCCCTTCCGCCCGTCACCCTCCCTTCCGCCGTCGCCATCCCTTCCGCCCGTCACCATCCCTTCCGCCCGTCACCATCCCTTCCGCCCGTCACCATCCCTTCCGCCCGTCACCATCCCTTCCGCCCGTCACCCTCCCTTCCGCCCGTCACCCTCCCTTCCGCCCGTCACCCTCCCTTCCGCCCGTCACCCTCCCTTCCGCCCGTCACCCTCCCTTCCGCCCGTCACCCTCCCTTCCCCAACTCATTTGGACCAGTCACGCCCCCTTTCCAACCCACACACACAGTAGCGCTTACCCTAATGATCGCCTTCCACCTCCACACCGCTTACCTCTCTCATTCCCCTTTGTCCCCTTCCCCAAACCCCCCCATCCCCTTCCCTGCTTCCCCCCATCCCCTTCCCTGCTTCCCCGTGTCCCTTTCCCTGCTCCCCCCCATCCCCTATTCCCTTCTTCCCCCCATCCCCTTCCCTTATATTCCCCCATCCCCCTCCCTGCTTCCCCATTTCCCTTTCCCTGCTCCCCCCCATCCCCTATTCCCTTCTTCCCCCCATCCCCTTCCCTGCTTCCCCGTGTCCCTTTCCTGCTTCCCCCCATCCCCTTCCCTGCTTCCCCATGTCCCTTTCCCAGCTGCCCACCATCCCCTTTTCTTCTTCCCCCCATCCCCGTCCCTGCTTCCCCCCACGCCCTTCCATGCTTCCCCCCATCCCCTTCCCTGCTTCCCCCCATGTCCCCGTCCCTGCTTCCCCCCACGCCCTTCCATGCTTCCCCCTATCCCCTTCCCTTTTTCCCCCCATCCCCTTCCCTTATGTTCCCCCATCCCCTCCCCTGCTTTCCCATGTCCCCTTCCCTGCTTCCCCCGTGTCCCTTCTCTGCTTCCCCCCATGTCCCCGTCCCTGCTTTCCCCCACGCCCTTCCATGCTTTCCCCCATCCCCTTCCCTGCGTCCCCATGTCCCTTTCCCTGATTCCCCCCATCCCCTTCCCTTCTTCCCCCCATCCCCTTCCGTTTTATTCCCCCATCCCCTTCCCTGCTTCCCCATGTCCCCTCCCCTGCTTCCCCATGTCCCTTTCCCTGCATGGTACGAGCAAGCATGGTACGAGCACGCATGTACGAGCTAGTCTAGTAGGAGCAAGCATGGTACGAGCACGCATGTACGAGCTAGTCTAGTAGGAGCAAGCATGGTACGAGCACGCATGTACGAGCTAGCCTAGTAGGAGCAAGCATGGTACGAGCACGCATGTACGAGCTAGTCTAGTAGGAGCAAGCATGGTACGAGCACGCATGTACGAGCTAGTCTAGTAGGAGCAAGCATGGTACGAGCACGCATGTACGAGCTAGTCTAGTAGGAGCAAGCATGGTACGAGCACGCATGTACGAGCTAGTCTAGTAGGAGCAAGCATGGTACGAGCACGCATGTACGAGCTAGCCTAGTAGGAGCAAGCATGGTACGAGCACGCATGTACGAGCTAGTCTAGTAGGAGCAAGCATGGTACGAGCATGCATGTACGAGCTAGTCTAGTAGGAGCAAGCATGGTACGAGCACGCATGTACGAGCTAGTCTAGTAGGAGCAAGCATGGTACGAGCACGCATGTACGAGCTAGTCTAGTAGGAGCAAGCATGGTACGAGCACGCATGTACGAGCTAGTCTAGTAGGAGCAAGCATGGTACGAGCACGCATGTACGAGCTAGTCTAGTAGGAGCAAGCATGGTACGAGCACGCATGTACGAGCTAGTCTAGTAGGAGCAAGCATGGTACGAGCACGCATGTACGAGCTAGTCTAGTAGGAGCAAGCATGGTACGAGCACGCATGTACGAGCTAGTCTAGTAGGAGCAAGCATGGTACGAGCACGCATGTACGAGCTAGTCTAGTAGGAGCAAGCATGGTACGAGCACGCATGTACGAGCTAGTCTAGTAGGAGCAAGCATGGTACGAGCACGCATGTACGAGCTAGTCTAGTAGGAGCAAGCATGGTACGAGCACGCATGTACGAGCTAGTCTAGTAGGAGCAAGCATGGTACGAGCATGCATGTACGAGCTAGTCTAGTAGGAGCAAGCATGGTACGAGCACGCATGTACGAGCTAGTCTAGTAGGAGCAAGCATGGTACGAGCACGCATGTACGAGCTAGTCTAGTAGGAGCAAGCATGGTACGAGCACGCATGTACGAGCTAGTCTAGTAGGAGCAAGCATGGTACGAGCATGCATGTACGAGCTAGTCTAGTAGGAGCAAGCATGGTACGAGCACGCATGTACGAGCTAGTCTAGTAGGAGCAAGCATGGTACGAGCACGCATGTACGAGCTAGTCTAGTAGGAGCAAGCATGGTACGAGCACGCATGTACGAGCTAGTCTAGTAGGAGCAAGCATGGTACGAGCACGCATGTACGAGCTAGTCTAGTAGGAGCAAGCATGGTACGAGCACGCATGTACGAGCTAGTCTAGTAGGAGCAAGCATGGTACGAGCACGCATGTACGAGCTAGTCTAGTAGGAGCAAGCATGGTACGAGCACGCATGTACGAGCTAGTCTAGTAGGAGCAAGCATGGTACGAGCACGCATGTACGAGCTAGTCTAGTAGGAGCAAGCATGGTACGAGCACGCATGTACGAGCTAGTCTAGTAGGAGCAAGCATGGTACGAGCATTCGCACTCACAGCAGCCCTGTGTCTGCCCCGCACTGTCTGACACCACCCCCGCGTGGGCCATGGCAGCAGGTAGAGAGGCAGGCTCATCCGGTGCCAGCGGTACATTGCAAGGGGCAGGTGAGCTGTGAGAGCAGTGCGTGTCTCTCACAGGCCCTACTCTCCCACCGCGCCCTCCACTGTCTCTCTCAACTTCAGCCCTACCAACCTCTACGCCCTTGCCTCTCTGCAGCACCATCACCACCACCACCTCCCTGTGGCATGCAGTGGGAGGGAGGGAACGTGAGAGTAGAAGCAATACTTTCAAACAGCTGTAGGATAGTTTTGGGTGAGCGAGGGTGAGTTTGGGTGAGCGAGGGTGAGTTTGGGTGAGCGAGGGTGAGTTTGGGTAAGCGAGGGTGAGTTTGGGTAAGCGAGGGTGAGGGAAGGCATGGGAAGGCATGGGGAGGCATGGGAAGGCATGGGGAGGCATGGGAAGGCATGGGAAGGCATGGGGAGGCCGAGGGGACAGAGGGGGCACAGCGGGCGCAGGGTGAGGGTGAGGGGCAGTCTATTAAGGTACCAAGAGACACAGCAAGCGGCCTGCATCGTCCACCCCTTGTTGGGCACAGGGTTGCGCATGGGGGACCAGGGGACAGAGAAGCACAGAGAGAATGTGAAGTCCCAGGGGGAAGCAGAGGGGAAAACAAGGGGAGCGGAGGGGAGAATGAGGAGAAGCGGGGGAGGGAATGAGGAGAAGCGGAGGGGGAATGAGGAGAAGCGGAGGGGGGAATGAGGAGAAGCGGAGGGTGGAATGAGGAGAAGCGGAGGGGGGAATGAGGAGAAGCGGGGGAGGGAATGTGGAGAAGCGGAGGGGGGAATGAGGAGAAGCGGAGGGGGGGATGAGGAGAAACGGAGGGTGGAATGAGGAGAAGCAGAGGGGAAAACAAGGGGAGCGGAGGGGGGAATGAGGAGAAGCGGGGGAGGGAATGAGGAGAAGCGGAGGGGGGATTGAGGAGAAGCGGAGGGGGGAATGTGGAGAAGCGGGGGAGGGAATGAGGAGAAGCGGAGGGGGGAATGAGGAGAAGCGGGGGTAGTAATGAGGAGAAGCGGGGGGGGGGGGATGAGGAGAAACGGAGGGTGGAATGAGGAGAAGCAGAGGGGAAAACAAGGGGAGCGGAGGGGGGAATGAGGAGAAGCGGAAGGGGAATGAGGAGAAGCGGAAGGGGAATGAGGAGAAGAGGAGGGGGGAATGAGTAGAAGCGGAGGCGGGAAGGAGGGGAAGCAGGGGAGAAACCAGGGGGAGCTGAGGGGAAAACGAGAGGAAGCAGGGGAGTAAACGAGGGAAGAAGAGGGGGGAATGAGGGGAAGGAGACGGGGAATGAGGGGAAGCAGAGGGAATCGAGGGTAAGGTAACAAGAGGGAATGGAAAGGCAGGGAAGCGAGGGCAAGGGGATGGGCAAGTGGGAGAAGGGCAGCGGGAGTGGAGGCGCGAGGAGGGGCAGCGCGACGAGGGTGTTGGCGCGCTGATGGCAGGGGATGTGCGGCGAGGAGAGCGGAGGCGCGGCGAGGAGAGCGGAGGCGCGGCGAGGAGAGCGGAGGCAAGGGGAGGCGAACGTAGGTGCGACGAGGGGAGCGGAGGCGCGGTGAGGCAAGCAGAGGGGCGGCCAGGCGAGCGGAGGCGCGACGAGGGGAGGCTCCCAAAAACGAGGGTACCCTAAATCCGGGAGGCGTGACGATGGGACAGGGGGTGCGGCGAGGGGAGACGCAACGACGGGAGGCGAGGCACAACAACTTTGTGTATACGCGGGTGGAGTTCCTAAAATCTGCGTAGTTTATGCGGCGGTTTCTGACTGTCGGGAAGTTTTCTGACTACTACTAACAAGACTGGTGAGGTAACTCACTTGGTTGGTTTGGTTGGGTTGGTTTGTCGCACACTCATACCGATGAGTGACGACTTCCCAATCTCTTCGCAGCCTAATCTCGCTTTCGCCCCGCCCATATTCTCGAAATGTTTTTTTTATGCTTTTCGCCAACACATTTAAAGCCCTACAGAAAATTCGCCAAAAACCATGTTGACCTTGGGCTTTAACTAGAACCTTCTGCCATTGCCCATTCTGTAAAACGTGTACCACTTTTGTGTCTGCCATTGTTTCGTTATTGTCAATTAACTCCCTTACAATTCTCATTCTATTCGCCCTCGATCTTGTCCATTGCTTAGAATGAGTGTTACGCATCTGCTACCCCTCTAATAACATCTTATTTTCCCGCTTCTCCATTCCATCGCCCCGCGCAGGCCCCGCGGTTTTCCCCTTCACCCCACGCTGCGAGTTTAGCTTTGCGGAGCTACATGCCGCAACTGGTTCGGGTTGCAATGGACACTTGGGGAGTATGATGCTGCCTGTGGGCGATCGCGGCTCCACTGGCGACGAAAGCAGCGCGGATTTCGGGGGGTTTGGCGGAGGCGACGGCGAGGTGAGGGAGTGTGATGTGGCGGTCAGAATGATGAGATGATGGCAATCAAGGTATGTCAACATTTTCATCTAAATTTGTATGTCCCCTGTGCTTTGTTGTCACCAAACTATTGAAGGCGCCCCTTGACAGGTTACATTGATATCTCAAATAACGAGGAAGGAAACCTCTAATGCTTTTGTGTTTGTTGGTGTTTGCAGTTGCAGCTAAGCGCAAAATAGTGAACCCAAACCCAACTTGAAAGAGCGCAGGGACGACCTTGCCGGGCGAAACAAAATTTGGACCGGACTGACAAGTTTGTACCGTTTCAAACGCTGCGGACGTGCAAATCGAACACCTCTGATTGGTTCCCGACAAAAGTAAAACATTCTGGGGATGTTGGCGTCGCATTTCTCATTTCGCACGACAATTGCATAGGCGATCGTTTCGGTATGTCCAAGCGATTTGGCCCAGCTCATGTTTCAAGTTGGGATGGGGTGAAGTACTACCAATTTTGCGTCGCTAGTTAGAAGTAGCTAGGCTAGGCATAGGCTATGTCTAGACTTAGGCCCTCGTTATCTCGACTTGTATTAATCAGATTGTCCGTCGTGTTGTATCCGAAAGCTATGAGTGTAAGCTTTCGAGTCCGTCCTTTTGCGCTCGCGTTCTTCCGTCCCGTCGCTCACGCGATCTCCTCTCGCCTTCCTACCCACGCGATCACTTCTTCCCCCCCATAGCCCTTGCTCTCCGTCCAGCCACCCGCCCATTCTGCCGTCCCGTCGTCCTCCCATTCCGTTGCGCTCGTCGTCGCCCATCCTGTCGCCCACCTCTCTCCCATCCCGTAGCTCCCCTCGTCGCCCTCGCCAATGCCCCGAAACTCCCTCCCGTCGCGCATCCTCTCTCCCATCCCATCGCCCCCCTCGTCGCCCTCGCCAACGAATCAAAACTCCCTCCCGTCGCCCACCTCTCTCCCATCCCGTCGCTCCCCTCGTCGCCCTCGCCAACGCCTCGAAACTCCCTCCCGTCGCGCATCCTCTCTCCCATCCCATCGCCCCCCTCGTCGCCCTCGCCAACGAATCAAAACTCCCTCCCGTCGCCCACCTCTCTCCCATCCCGTCGCTCCCCTCGTCGCCCTCGCCAACGCCTCGAAACTCCCTCCCGTCGCCCACCCCTCTCCCATCTCGTCGCTCCCCTCGTCGCCCTCGCCAACGCCCCGAAACTCCCTCCGTACGCGCATCCTCTCTCCCATCCCGTCGCTCCCCTCGTCGCCCTCGCCAACGCCCCGAAACTCCCTCCCGTCGCGCATCCTCTCTCCCATCCCATCGCTCCCCTCGTCCCCCGTTTCAAACGCCTCAAAACTCCCTCCCGTCGCCCACCTCTCTCCCATCCCGTCGCTCCCCTCGTCGCCCTCGCCAACTCCCCGAAACTCCCTCCCGTCGCCCTTGCTCTCTCTCCGTAGCCCATGCTCTCTCTCCATCGCCCTTGCTCTCTCTCCGTCGCCCTTGCTCTCTCTCCGTCGCCCTTGATTTCTCTCCGTCGCCCTTGCTCTCTCTCCGTCGCCCTTGCCCTCTCTCCGTCGCCCCTGCTCTCTCTCCGTCGCCCTTGCTCTCTCTGCGTCGCCATTTCTCTCTCCCGTCGCGTGTTCTCTCTCCCGTTGCCCTTTCTCTCTCCCGTTGCCCTTTTTCTCTCTCGTTGCCCTTCCACCCTCCCGTTACCCTTCCTCTCTCCCGTCGCCTATCCTCTCCCCCGTCGCCCTTTCTCTCTCCCGGCGCCCTTGCTCTCTCCCGATTCCTATCCTCTCTCCCCTCCTCTCACGTTGCCCTCGATGCAGTCGTCACCTTTCCTCTCTCCCCTCCCGTCACCCACCTCGGCGCTTTCGCGCTCGGCCCGAAATGCCTGCAAGTCGCCCCTTGTTTTTCCCCTCCCATCTCCCAACACCCTACCGTTCCGCACGTTTCGCTGTATCAGCGCTCTCCGTGCGTCCACGTTTCGTTCTCCCTATTCCTTTTTTTATCTCTAACCCGAAACCCTCTGTTTTTCTCCTGCAGTTCTGCTTTTCCTATGCCATTTTTGCCGCCCCAGCAGGCACATGTCTATGGCGTTTGTTGTGCGTGAATTGCGCATGCAACACTTGAAATTGGCCCCCTCATGTGATTGAGAGATTTGCACGTCGCCAACTTGCGACGCATGCTTGCGACGTTTTTTGTGCAAAATCGTGTGAATAGTTTGAACGCGTTTGGGAAACAAAACAAAACAACACTTCGACCGTCAAAACCTTTACAAAGTTAGTTTGAGTTTTCTAGTGGACCCACTAGAAGGGGGGGGGTCACTATTTTAGCTGCTGGCTTTAAACTTTATGGCGATTTATTTTTTTTATGATGCAGGATTGACATGCTGTAACCAGCCATCCTGTCAGTACATTCACTGTCTTGTATTCTAACGAGATAGGATTATTTGTCATTTTCTGTGTTCCTGTGGCTATTTGTTTGAAGTGTCAATCGCATGATTCGCTGTTCAAGCTGCCATGTTTTACTGGAACCGTTTTTGGTTTAGGATCTCAATTTGTTGACTTAATACCCTTCAATCTGTATACATTATTGTTTAATTTGATGTATTTAGAAAGCTTGCTTTCTGCTTTTTGCAAGGCAACGTGCTTCATTTCAATGGCAAGGCAACGTGCTTCATTTCAATTGGGTAATTACAACATTCTCGTCCAACTAAAACAATACATAGAGATCAACTAGGGGCGGGTGGGGGGGAAGCGGAATTGTAAAGTTCCGAAATGAAGACGTGGGTGGAGGCCAAATGGCCTCCAACCCTCGTTATGTACTCGGAAATTTGCATTTGCAGTTGCCTTGCTTCACTACAGTCAGCTGCGCTTTCAAAATAATCATTTTTAGAAAGTGTTTCACAATTTCAAAAAATTTCATATTTAGAAAGCTTGCTTTCTGCTTTTTGCAAGGCAACGTGCTTCATTTCAATTGGGTCTTCTGAGACATGTGCGTCCGCGTACGAAGTGTGGATGGCGGAGCTAATTGATAGCGATGTCCAGTGAGATCGACTGTCAATGACGGACGTTGCGCTCCCCGACGACGAGGTTATGCGAGTTGCTCCTTCCTTGAGGTATACGTCTGTGCCGATGGTTGTCGGTGGAGTGGAAGACTGTGATGTGAAGTGACTTTGTGCTGGCGCGCTGGCACGTGAGGTGGAGGAGGTGGTTGTTGAAGACGGCCCATCTTTCATTCATTAAGTTGCCAGTGTTGCGTGAAGACTGATGCCGCTATTACCATGTTCGTTGGAGAACATGGAGGTGTAGGGTCATTAGCTGATAGCAGTCGTGAAACTGGGGGTGACTGACCAGATTTTGAGGAAAGGGTGCCATTTGGCTACGTCAATAACTGATGCGGTGGTGGTGGGCTTGACATACAAAGCTAAACAACGTCGTAGCAGATTTTTGCAATACGATACATTGCAAATCTGTCCAGGGTGCATCATGACCTTGTATGAATGAAGGCGCATAAGTCACAGATGCAGGCGCGTAATAAGTAACCTGTCGTAGTTGCTATTGCACCCGTAAGATATAGTAACGAAAGGGCCCAGAATCGTATATAATCGTGGTGGAGCGGCCGACTACGCCGACCAGGGCGGTGCGGCATGCCTCGTTTGCAAGATTTGTAGATCCAAAGAGCTACTAGTTCGTAAAAGGAATGTCGCATAACAATACGTATTGTAAGAGAGCTTGAGGAAATGCCTCCAATCGCTGGTTACTAGCCCATCAATTGCCCATCTCTCGGCACATTGGTTGCTCATCTCTTGGCCCGTCGGTTGCTCGTCGCTTGGCCCCTCGATTGCTCATCGTCGGCCCATATGTTGCTCATTGCTCGGCCCGTCAGTCGCTCATCTCTTGGCCCGTCGGTTGCTCGTACCTTGGCCCGTCAGTCGCTCATCTCTTGGCCCGTCGGTTGCTCGTACCTTGGCCCGTCGGTTGCCCGTCGCTCGGCCCATCGGTTGCTCATCGCTTGGCCCATCGGTCGCTCATCGCTTGGCCCATCGATTGCTCATCGTCGGCCCATATGTTGCTCATTGCTCGGCCCGTCAGTTGCTCATCTCTTGACCCGTCGGTTACTCGTACCTTGGCCCGTCGGTTGCCCGTCGCTCGGCCCATCGGTTGCTCAGCTCTTGGCCTGTCGATTGCTCATCTCTTGGCTGGTCGGTTGCGAATCCCTTGGCCGGTCGATTGCTCATCGCTTGGCCCGTTGGTTGCTCCTCGCTTGACCCGTCATTTGCTCACGCTTGGCTCGTCCGTTGCTCATCGCTTGGCCCATGAGTTGCTCATCGCGTGGCCCATCAGTTGCTCATCCCTTGGCCTGTCGGTTGCTCATCTCTTGGCCCGCCGGTTGCTATCTCTTTGCCCTTCGGTTGCTCATCTCTTGGCCTGTCGGTTGCTCTCTTGGCCTATCGGTTGCTCATCGCTTGGCCCGTCGGTTGCTCTTTTCTTGGTTCATCGGTTGCTCATCCCTTGGTCGATTGATTGCTCATCCCTTGGCCTGTCGGTTGCTCATCTCTTGGCCCATCGGTTGCTCATCTTTTGGCCCATTGGTTGCTCATCTCTAACCGATACCGTATTATGACGGCCAATCAATAAAAGGCAACAAGATTTGCCTTGGCTGCCCTGCCACACCATGTTACGGCAGTCCAGTAGCTCCATCAACACAAATATTGTTGAAGCGCGAACAATCACCGGCAATGGAATGCAAGGTGCGTTGAGATTCTGTAACTGCGTTACTTTCCCATACGGTATCCTGTCCGGTGTGACAGAACAAGATAGGGGAGAATAATGGTGGAAATACACTCCCTTTCCTCCTCCCTCATTTGGGTGTGTCCAGCGTGGGTGGGGGAGTGATACAACCAGATCCAATACCGTACCCGTCCTTGCTACCGGTAGTTGCACTCTACCAATCTGACTTGTGGCTTCAACATCCTGTTGAGGCAGGAAAAGCTCTTTTTTTTTTTTCCACTATAGTCATACCATCGTAAACAAATAGCCAAAAATATCTACATATCAACAAACACATTACATAGTTAGGGTTTTCCACATCTCAGCTTTAGTACGCACATCCCCCCTTTCTCAGAAAGTGGCTTCTCTGGCCAGTGTACCGTAGTAGGTACCTACCCCCGGATCTTGGCCCCCTTTGCCCCATGGGGAACGGCTCTCAGGCCGACCTCGGAACCCTCGGTGCCCTTCCCCCCCCTGGGGGCGGCTCTCAGGCCAACTCGGGGACCCTCGGTCCCCTTCCCCCCCCGGGGGCGGCTCTCAGGCCAACTCGGGGACCCTCGGTCCCCTTCCCCCCCCTGGGGGCGGCTCTCAGGCCAACTCGGGGACCCTCGGTCCCCTTCCCCCCATGGGGGCGGCTCTCAGGCCAACTAGGGGACCCTCGGTCCCTTTCCCCCCCTGGGGGCGGCTCTCAGGCCAACTCGGGGACCCTCGGTCCCTTTCCCCCCCTGGGGGCAGCTCTCAGTCCCCTCGTTTTGATGTGCGTGCAGTTGATCCCATCGTCATTGCAGTTTTTTGCGCGCGACTAGAAGAGACCGACTTCAGTCAGCGGCTTTCCATATTGTGCCAGTTTTCCTGCCATTAGAGAGTATTAAGATTGATAGGCAATGACAGAAGAAATTAGAACCGGAAAGAAGAAGAAGGAAAAGAAAAGAACTTTGCAACAATTTTATATGCAGCGAAATAATTTGTGAGGTGACATGGGGTGCTGCACTGCTGGTTGACGCCCAGTCAAACGCCTTAGGCGCGGCAATAGCAGTTTCTTGACTGCCACGCCACTGGCCATTTCGTCCGTGGCGATTTCGTCACAGACGCGCGCCACTGGCGCAAGTGGCGATTTCGCCATACACGCGCGCCAATGGCGCAAGTGGCGATTTCGCCACACACGCGCGCCAGTGGCGCAAGTGGCGATTTCGCCACACACGCGCGCCACTGGCGCCAGTGGCGATTTTGTCAAGATCTTACGCCACTGGCGCACGTGGCAATTTCGTCACTGATGCGCCAGTGGCCGTTGCTTCATGCGCAGCTCTTTCCCGGTTGTGCGCACGCCAAGTGCATCGCGGGCGCGATGTTGTACCCTCCGCAGTTAACGCGCGTAGCAGCTACTAAGTTACGTTGCTGCTGCAGCACTTGTCCTAGCGTTGTCTCCGTACTAAAAAAAATGTGAGAATGAGCATAGAGTGAGAGAAGAAGTGGTTGGACGAGAATGAAGCGGAACTGTAAAGTTCCGAAATGAAGACGTGGGTGGAGGCCAAATGGCCTCCAACCCTCGTTATGTACTCGGAAATTTGCATTTGTTGTTGCCTTGCTTCACTACAGTCAGCTGCGCTTTCAAAATAATCATTTTTAGAAAGTGTTTCACACTTTCAAAAAATTTCATGTAACAAAAGGAGCAGTAGCTAGCAAATTGTACATGGGGATTTAAAGCCATGGTGTATATGCCCATCGTCACACATGTGTGATTGGTCTGTGATTGGACACAAATGTCCCAGAGATGTCCAAATCGGTCCCCCGAAACACTTTCGCAACCCCACCAAAGAGTCTTCCAAGACACATTCAAGACTCTTCAGACCGTACAGTAGTTGTTCCTAAAAGACACTTTGGGGATGAGGGTGAAATGTGTCCCAAAAGTCTCCCGCGGGATGGTTTTGGGACGGTTTTGGGAGCTGGGATTTTTTAGATGAGATTAGCGGTAGGAGCGATGCGTAATTCTTTCACCATCATCGCATAGCGCCATTGAAGTCGCTGTTCTGCTTTCAATGGTGGTCGTAAGGTAAGCGATTAGATTTTAATTTTCATAAAATGTTGTCCGAGGGTTGCGCGATCAACGCCGCTCATTCCGTGTTGCTTCTTGTCGTCGTTGTGTACCTTTTTTTTCAGCTTTCAATTGTCAGAGGTCCACTGGAGATCCCCGATGATCCTAGGGAAGGGTTACATGCACGTTGGCCTGGGGGGTTATGGGCGCACTCACCCGCTACATAAACAAGCCCTTTTATCCCAGTGGTTAGTGACTGGGATTCTGACATGGTATCAGAGCGAAGGTCTCGGGTTCGATTCCCGGTGTGTGCACTTCGGGCATCCCAGTGCGGGGGGGTGTCAGAGGTCCACTGGAGATCCCCGATGATCCTAGGGAAGGGTTACAGGCATGTTGGCCTGGGGGGTTATGGGCGCACTCACCCGCTATATAAACAAGCCCTTTTATCCTAGTGGTTAGTGACTGGGATTCTGACATCAATGGTGGTCGTAAGGTAAGCGAATCGTTTCGATTTTGTGTTGTTTCTTGTCGTCGTTCAGTTTATCTTGCTCGTTGTCATGCTTCATTGCAAATCGTGGCCCTTGCACTGTCCCCAGCAGACCTAAGCTTACTGTTGGGCTGAGGTAGCCCCTTAGGATCTTTTCAAGGGAGAACTCTGGGTAGGGTAAAGTTGTAATAGCGGAAGCTTAATGAGAAGATTGTGAACCACCTTGCGCTCGTATGTGAGGGCAAAGTAGATTGATTATAGCAAGAAAGTACAAGATTATATAATAATGCAAGGAATATGAAAGGATACAGTTATAACTACTTTTACTGTTGCTGTTGCGGTTCGATACAGTACGACTCGGGCAACTGCTCTGTAACGAGTCAGTTGTGTGTCCTTAACTGTCGTGCTGTACTTGTCTGGTCAAAGGTCGCTTGACCTTTGACTTTCGCGTAACCTCCAGCAACCTCTCAACCTCCGAGGGTTGACTCGTGCTTGTTTCGGTATTATTTTCTTCACTTTAGGTGCGATGTTTCGACACGACTGAAGCGCTTAAGTTTCACTGTTTCCAACACTCCCCTTCGCTTCTGGAGTGTCGCTGCTGGTGACGTGGCTTTGTCCAGTCAGCAGCATGCAGTACTCGAATTTCTGCTTTCCGAGCTTCTTGGTCAAATAGTCGGCTGCCATCTCGGACGTGGGACAGTATGACAGCTGAAGTCTCCCCTTCTCGATCTCGTCCTTCACGAAGAAGTAGCGCAGGGCGATGTGTTTCGTCCTGTTCGCGAAGCCGTTCTTGTTGGCGATGCGAATTGCCGATTGATTGTCGCAGAACAGGGTGAAGTTGGGTAACTCGGCCAATTTTGCTTCTTCCAGCAGCTCGCGAAGGTAAAGTCCCTCCTTGGTGGCTGAGCAGAGTGCAATGTATTCTGCTTCGGCTGATGATAGTGCGATTAGCTCCTGCTTGCTCGACTGCCAGGAGATAGGACCGATAGGTTCGAGGCGGTAGATGTAGCCGGTGCGTGAGCGCCTGTTGTCAGAGTCAGCGGCATGATCGGTGTCGACGTAGCCGATTAGCTTAGTTGGTGTAGTTGCGTTCTTGTGGTAGGTCAAGCCGATCGTCGAGGTGCTAATGAAGTAGTGAAGAGCGCGGTCGAGCTCCGCCAGGTGTTCTGTTTCAGGCTTCTTGAGGTAGGTAGCGAGCTGGCTTGCGGAGTATGAGAGGTCGGGACGGCAGGTGACAGCTGCGAAGAGGAGGCATCCTAGCTTCCTCTGATAGTCGCGTATGCCGGCGGGTTTGAGTAGAGTGGATCTTCCCTTGTCGGATCCTGTCGTGTAGCGATATGGCGTTGAAATCGCAGTTGGCGTGAGAGCGAAGCGTTTGGCGATGGTGTCGGCGTATTTCGCGGCGCTGAGGTAGATCGCATCTTCTTCTTCTCGGATGTTGAGGCCGAGGTACTGTGTGACGGTAGACGAGACCGTGAGCGTGAGGTCTTGCTGCAGCTCCCCTTCGAACCAGGTGGTGATCCAGTCATTTGACCCGATGTAGAGGAGATCGTCCACGTAGACGATTAGTAGGACGTAGTCGTCGTTCTTCGTGAGGCGGTACATACCCTGATCGTGCGGAAGTTGCTTGAAGCCGATGCGGATGAGGCGAGCGTGCAGGTATTGTTGCCACAGTCGTGGGGCCTGTTTGATCCCGTAGAGCGACTTGAGCAGCTGGCAGACATGCGTGGAGTCTGTGTTGGAGCCGTGTGGTAGCTCCACGAAAATTTCTGCATCCACAGGTGCGTAGAGAAACGCGTTCGCGACGTCGATTTGCCGCAGCTTCTTCTTCTTCATGGCGGCGATCGCGAGGAGAATTCGGAGCGAGGTGTGGCGGCTGACCGGAGCGAAGGTTTCGGTGAAGTCGCGCCCGTGCTCTTGGTCGAAGCCGCGTACGACCCAGCGTGCTTTGAACTTGTCGATGGTGCCGTCTGCTTTCGTCTTCACTCGGAAGACCCATTTTCCGGTGAGAATGGTCTTGTTTCGTGCTACGCCGATAGGGACGACTTTCCAGGTGTTGCGCTCCTCTAATGCCTTCAGCTCCTTGTCCATGGCTTCGCGCCATTTTTCCCTATGCTCCCCCCCCAGAGCCTGCTGAACCGTCGCAGGCTCCTTAGGAATGTCGGCGCCGTGGACTGCGGTGACGAGTCCAAGGATTTGGAGTCCACTCTGTGTGTAGCGGGGAAGTGTGGTGTCCTCGGGATAGACTGCTTCGTCTCCAGCTTCTGGATCAGGTGCGAAATTGGGCCCTACGCGTTCTGCTTCGTTGGTGTTGACTTGTTCGGGTGTAACGTAACCGTCGTCGGCGAACTTGTAGAAGACTTCGGCGTTGATGCTTTCGCGAGGGTTGTCATCGTCCATTTGTACGTCTACCCAGCAGTACGGGAGTGGTCCAGCTTCTTCCGAGGCTCCGTCCACGTTCTGCTCGTCCCAGTCAGCTTCGTCTTCTGCCGAGGCGAAGGCTCGGGTGCCCACGAATCCGCCCGAGGGATAAGGTCTGTTTGCTCTGACGTACGCAAGATGAACGTCGAGGGTGAGGTTCTCGTAGAAGATAACATCACGTGCTGCTACTGTTTCCTTGCTGTTGATGTCGAAGATTTTCCATGCGTTGTGGTGTTTTTCGATGCCCAGGTGTACTCCCCACTGTGCTCGTTGGGAGAATCGACCGGCGCGTGCAGATGGTGGTCGGTACTGTACCATGCACCCAAAAACTCGTAACATTTTTGTGCTGCCCAATTTTCCTGTCCACAGCAGATGCGGTGATGCGTTGTTCGGAAGCGATGATGACGAGAGCAAGTTGTGCAGCATGACGGCGTGGTCCATTGCTTCGGGCCACTGGTGGTTGGGCAGATGCATGCCACGTAGCAGCTTGCGCATGGTGGCTTGAAGTGTCCTGTTCATCCTTTCTGCTACGCCTTGCTGTTGATGGGCGTAGGGAAGAGAGATGAGTCGCTTGATTCCCCGCTCTGCCAAGTAGTCCTTGAACCTCTGTGAGGTGTATTCTCCTCCCCCGTCTGACTGGAAGCTTTTTAGCTTTACGCCCGATTCTCTTTCTTCTGCAGGGAGCCAGGCGACGAAGGCTTCGAAGGCCATGTCGCGACTTGGAAGATTCAGGTGCCAGACGTATCTGGTAGCGGCGTCGATGAAGGTGATCGTGTAGTTGTAGGTATTCTGTCCAGGTTCACGGTTGTACAAGATGTCGCTGTACACCTTTTCGAGTGGTGCGTAAGCTGGTGCGCTTGGATTGTGGTGAGATGGAAACGGTTGTCATGCTAAGTCTGCTTGGGGGCAGGTAAAGCATGTTCCTCGTGCTCGCTGAAGTTCTCTGCCGTCGGTTAGTAGGAGTGAGTCCTTGTCGAGTACTCCTGCTCTGATTGTATTGTTTAACACGGTGTGGCTCGGATGTCCCATTCTTGCGTGCCAGGTTCCTTCGGAGGCGCCGTGTCCGGGTGAGCGTCGGTACATGTCGGAGTTGGAATAGGAGCCGGCGGTGAAGTTGGCGCTGCGGTGAACTTCTCGCGGCGTTGGTTGAAGCTGTTGTGCGGGTGTTGGTGGTGTATCGTCGACGAAGGATCGTGTCAGTGAAGGACCGGCAACGGATGTTGATGTTCCTGCTGCTATTGTTGTTGTTTCTGCTGCTGCCGATGTTGTCTCTGCTGCTGCCGATGTTGTCTTTGCTGCTGCCGATTGTTGAATCGTTGCTAATGCTCTTGTTCTCTCTGTTTCAGGAATGGTGTGCGAGTACCAGAAGCCGCCCGGACTGAAGTCTGGATCAAGATCTGGAGGGTGTGTCCAGTTGGTGAAGTTAACGATGGCGTGCGTCACTGTCGGCCGTTCCAAGATCGGGAACGAAGTCAAGAACGAAGACGTTGTTCTTGAGGACCGCCTTCCCGATGTAGAGACCTCCTCTCCCGTGGTACAGCTTGAACTCCTGAGTTGTGCTGTCTGCCTCGAGATGAATGCCTTTCGCCATCAACTGACTGACACTCAGTAAGTTGTAGCCCAAGCCCTCTGCAATTAGAACCTTGGACATTTGGAGGATGACGTTTGTCTCTCGTGACTGAAGTTGTACTATGCCTTGTCGTCGTGTGCGCAGGTTTTGGTTGTTGGCGACGGTGATGACGACTTCTCGTTGAAGCTGGTATTCACGTTGTACGAAGCGTCCCGAAGAACACATGTGCTGGCCGCAGCAACTGTCCAGGAACCATGTATCCTTCCCGGATGGCTCGCTTTGGGCGATGGCGGCGTATGTCGGATTCGGTTGAAGTGCTTCGCGGCGAGGTGTCGTTTCATCGAGCTGTACTTCTGATGAGTAGTACGGTGGTGATTCCGTGATGCAGGAGTCACTCAGTCTTGCCATACAGCTAACGATGTTTCTTGCTCCTTGTGCAGGTTGTCCCGTTGAGGTCGTTGAAGCTTGAATTTGAGTCGTTGGGTTCGCCTGTGTTGACGTGACTTGGTTGCTTGAAGGTCGTAGATTCCGCTGCGGAGTTGTTGACTGCTGACGATTCGGGCAGTGCGTGCGCGGGTGCCCTGAAGTCTTGCAGATGTGGCAGAAGGGAGGTACGGGCTTCGGTTGTTGTTGTCGATGATTGTTGTTGTTGTAGCGTCCCTACGCATAGGGCAAACAGTTACCAAGGCGCAACTGTATAACAGTTGCGCTGCGTCGCTTGGGTTGCCTTGTTACAGTCGCGCTGGCGAGACTTTTCAGCTTCGGCAAGGGCGCGGTATCCTGCCGCGCCCCGCGTGTCAGTTTCGCGTACTGTAGACGATGCCTCCTGCTGTCGATTCGACTCTTGAGCTGCCACGCGGGTCGCAACTGCTGTGCTCGGTTGCGCCCCATTGACTCGCCACCAGGTTCATATCCCTCGCTATGGCGAGCCCCTGTAAGCACACTTCGAACAGTGCACTTATAATAAAAGCATACAAACATATTCTCAACACTCCCCTCCACTGTTAGAAGTGTAGAAACGAGGAGAGATGAAGCTCTCCCAGGTTGAAACGGTGATGTCTTTGCCGGTGAATTTGCCGGAACGCCTTGGAAGGCGTCTCGCCGAGTCGCTCGAAATGTTGCGTCGGCGGCACGTTGAAGAATTCCTCCACGTAATGATCCGTGGGAAGTTGCACGTTCGACCTGCTCCAGGAGATGCTCCTGGTGATGATTCAGGTGGTGGGCCCATTTGTAGAAATTACCACAGGTTCCAAGGATTGGACTCTTGCTCGTGATACCATGTTGGAAATAAGAAGTCGCTAGAGCGCAGCGGAAGCTCTAGGAATTAACGACGTCCCTACGGCGGGGCAATGGTCACTCAGAGGTAGCTCTCTTAGCTTGTAACTTGGTGCCAGAGCAGCGGCCGAGGGTAGGCCGGACACAAGCTTGGGAATTGTGTAATATGAGCAAGGCATTACATTCTGTTATATAGCAAACGCATAGGGCAAACAGTTACCAAGGCGCAACTGTATAACAGTTGCGCTGCGTCGCTTGGGTTGCCTTGTTACAGTCGCGCTGGCGAGACTTTTCAGCTTCGGCAAGGGCGCGGTATCCTGCCGCGCCCCGCAGGTCAGTTTCACGTACTGTAGACGATGACTCCTGCTGTCGATTCGACTCTTGAACTGCCACGCGGGTCGCAACCGCTGTGCTCGGTTGCGCCCCGTTGACTCGCCACCAGGTTCAAATCCCTCGCTATGGCGAGCCCCTGTAAGCACACTTCGAACAGTGCACTTATAATAAAAGCATACAAACATATTCTCAACACTCCCCTCCACTGTTAGAAGTGTAGAAACGAGGAGAGATGAAGCTCTCCCAGGTTGAAACAGTGATGTCTTTGCCGGTGAATTTGCCGGAACGCCTTGGAAGGCGTCTCGCCGAGTCGCTCGAAATGTTGCGTCGGCGGCACGTTGAAGAATTCCTCCACGTAATGATCCGTGGGAAGTTGCACGTTCGACCTGCTCCAGGAGATGCTCCTGGTGATGATTCAGGTGGTGGGCCCATTTGTAGAAATTACCACAGGTTCCAAGGATTGGAACTCTTGCTCTGATACCATGTTGGGCTGAGATAGCCCCTTAGGATCTTTTCAAGGGAGAACTCTGGGTAGGGTAAAGTTGTAATAGCGGAAGCTTAATGAGAAGATTGTGAACCACCTTGCGCTCGTATGTGAGGGCAAAGTAGATTGATTATAGCAAGAAAGTACAAGATTATATAATAATGCAAGGAATATGAAAGTATACAGTTATAACTACTTTTACTGTTGCTGTTGCGGTTCGATACAGTACGACTCGGGCAACTGCTCTGTAACGAGTCAGTTGTGTGTCCTTAACTGTCGTGCTGTACTTGTCTGGTCAAAGGTCGCTTGACCTTTGACTTTCGCGTAACCTCCAGCAACCTCTCAACCTCCGAGGGTTGACTCGTGCTTGTTTCGGTATTATTTTCTTCACTTCTGGTGCGATGTTTCGACACGACTGAAGCGCTTAAGTTTCACTGTTTCCAACACTCCCCTTCGCTTCTGGAGTGTCGCTGCTGGTGACGTGGCTTTGTCCAGTCAGCAGCATGCAGGACTCGTATTTCTGCTTTAAGAACTTCTTGGTCAAATAGTCGGCTGCCATCTCGGACGTGGGACAGTATGACAGCTGAAGTCTCCCCTTCTCGATCTCGTCCTTCACGAAGAAGTAGCGTAGGGCGATGTGTTTCGTCCTGTTCGCGAAGCCGTTCTTGTTGGCGATGCGAATTGCTGATTGATTGTCGCAGAACAGGGTGAAGCTGGGTAACTCGGCCAATTTTGCTTCTTCCAGCAGCTCGCGAAGGTAAAGTCCCTCCTTGGTGGCTGAGCAGAGTGCAATGTATTCTGCTTCGGCTGATGATAGTGCGATTAGCTCCTGCTTGCTCGACTGCCAGGAGATAGGACCGATAGGTTCGAGGCGGTAGATGTAGCCGGTGCGTGAGCGCCTGTTGTCAGAGTCAGCGGCGTGATCGGCGTCGACGTAGCCGATTAGCTTAGTTGGTGTAGTTGCGTTCTTGTGGTCGGTCAAGCCAATCGTCGAGGTGCTAATGAAGTAGTGAAGAGCGCGGTCGAGCTCCGCCAGGTGTTCTGTTTCAGGCTTCTTGAGGTAGGTAGCGAGCTGGCTTGCGGAGTATGAGAGGTCGGGACGGCAGGTGACAGCTGCGAAGAGGAGGCATCCTAGCTTCCTCTGATAGTCGCGTATGCCGGCGGGTTTGAGTAGAGTGGATCTTCCCTTGTCGGATCCTGTCGTGTAGCGATATGGCATTGAAATCGCAGTTGGCGTGAGAGCGAAGCGTTTGGCGATGGTGTCGGCGTATTTCGCGGCGCTGAGGTAGATCGCGTCTTCTTCTTCTCGGATGTTGAGGCCGAGGTACTGTGTGACGGTAGACGAGACCGTGAGCGTGAGGTCTTGCTGCAGCTCCCCTTCGAACCAGGTGGTGATCCTGTCATTTGACCCGATGTAGAGGAGATCATCAACGTAGACGATCAGTAGGACGTAGTCGTCGTTCTTCGTGAGGCGGTACATACCCTGATCGTGCGGAAGTTGCTTGAAGCCGATGCGGATGAGGCGAGCGTGCAGGTATTGTTGCCATAGTCGCGGGGCCTGTTTGATCCCGTAGAGCGACTTGAGCAGCTGGCAGACATGCGTGGAGTCTGTGTTGGAGCCGTGTGGTAGCTCCACGAAAATTTCTGCATCCACAGGTGCGTAGAGAAACGCGTTCGCGACGTCGATTTGCCGCAGCTTCTTCTTCTTCATGGCGGCGATCGCGAGGAGAATTCGGAGCGAGGTGTGGCGGCTGACCGGAGCGAAGGTTTCGGTGAAGTCGCGCCCGTGCTCTTGGTCGAAGCCGCGTACGACCCAGCGTGCTTTGAACTTGTCGATGGTGCCGTCTGCTTTCGTCTTCACTCGGAAGACCCATTTTCCGGTGAGAATGGTCTTGTTTCGTGCTACGCCGATAGGGACGACTTTCCAGGTGTTGCGCTCCTCTAATGCCTTCAGCTCCTTGTCCATGGCTTCGCGCCATTTTTCCCTATGCTCCCCCCCCAGAGCCTGCTGAACCGTCGCAGGCTCCTTAGGAATGTCGGCGCCGTGGACTGCGGTGACGAGTCCAAGGATTTGGAGTCCACTCTGTGTGTAGCGGGGAAGTGTGGTGTCCTCGGGATAGACTGCTTCGTCTCCAGCTTCTGGATCAGGTGCGAAATTGGGCCCTACGCGTTCTGCTTCGTTGGTGTTGACTTGTTCGGGTGTAACGTAACCGTCGTCGGCGAACTTGTAGAAGACTTCGGCGTTGATGCTTTCGCGAGGGTTGTCGTCGTCCATTGGTACGTCTACCCAGCAGTACGGTAGTGGTCCGGCTTCTTCCGAGGCTCCGTCCACGTTCTGCTCGTCCCAGTCAGCTTCGTCTTCTGCCGAGGCGAAGGCTCGGATGCCCACGAATCCGCCCGAGGAATCAGGTCTGTTTGCAAGATGAACGTCGAGGGTGAGGTTCTCGTAGAAGATAACATCACGTGCTGCTACTGTTTCCTTGCTGTTGATGTCGAAGATTTTCCATGCGTTGTGGTGTTTTTCGATGCCCAGGTGTACTCCCCACTGTGCTCGTTGGGAGAATCGACCGGCGCGTGCAGATGGTGGTCGGTACTGTACCATGCACCCAAAAACTCGTAACATTTTTGTGCTGCCCAATTTTCCTGTCCACAGCAGATGCGGTGATGCGTTGTTCGGAAGCGATGATGACGAGAGCAAGTTGTGCAGCATGACGGCGTGGTCCATTGCTTCGGGCCACTGGTGGTTGGGCAGATGCATGCCACGTAGCAGCTTGCGCATGGTGGCTTGAAGTGTCCTGTTCATCCTTTCTGCTACGCCTTGCTGTTGATGGGCGTAGGGAAGAGAGATGAGTCGCTTGATTCCCCTCTCTGCCAAGTAGTCCTTGAACCTCTGTGAGGTGTATTCTCCTCCCCCGTCTGACTGGAAGCTTTTTAGCTTTACGCCCGGTTCTCTTTCTGCTGCAGGGAGCCAGGCGACGAAGGCTTCGAAGGCCATGTCGCGACTTGGAAGATTCAGGTGCCAGACGTATCTGGTAGCGGCGTCGATGAAGGTGATCGTGTAGTTGTAGGTATTCTGTCCAGGTTCGCGGTTGTACAAGATGTCGCTGTACACCTTTTCGAGTGGTGCGTAAGCTGGTGCGCTTGGATTGTGGTGAGATGGAAACGGTTGTCGTGCTAAGTCTGCTTCGGGGCAGGTAAAGCATGTTCCTCGTGCTCGCTGAAGTTCTCTGCCGTCGGTTAGTAGGAGTGAGTCCTTGTCGAGTACTCCTGCTCTGATTGTATTGTTTAACACGGTGTGGCTCGGATGTCCCATTCTTGCGTGCCAGGTTCCTTCGGAGGCACGGTGTCCGGGTGAGCGTCGGTACATGTCGGAGTTGGAGTAGAAGCCGGCGGTGAAGTTGGCGCTGCGGTGAACTTCTCGCGGCGTTGGTTGAAGCTGTTGTGCGGGTGTTGGTGGTGTATCGTCGACGAAGGATCGTGTCGTTGAAGGACCGGCAACGGGTGTTGATGTTCCTGCTGCTATTGTTGTTGTTTCTGCTGCTGCCGATATTGTCTCTGCTGCTGCCGATGTTGTCTCTGCTGCTGCCGATGTTGTCTCTGCTGCTGCCGATGTTGTCTCTGCTGCTGCCAATGTTGTCTCTGCTGCTGCCGACGTTGTCTCTGCTGCTGCCGATTGTTGAATCGTTGCTAATGCTCTTGTTCTCTCTGTTTCAGGGATGGTGTGCGAGTACCAGAAGCCGCCCGGACTGAAGTCTGGATCAAGATCTGGAGGGTGTGTCCAGTTGGTGAAGTTGACGATGGCGTCGCTGTCGGCCGTTCCGAGATCGGGAACGAAGTCAAGAACGAAGACGTTGTTCTTGAGGACCGCCTTCCCGATGTAGAGACCTCCTCTCCCGTGGTACAGCTTGAACTCCTGAGTTGTGCTGTCTGCCTCGAGATGAACGCCTTTCGCCATCAACTGACTGACACTCAGTAAGTTGTAGCCCAAGCCCTCTGCAATTAGAACCTTGGACATTTGGAGGATGACGTTTGTCTCTCGTGACTGAAGTTGTACTATGCCTAGTCGTGGTGCGCAGGTTTTGGTTGTTGGCGACGGTGATGACGACTTCTCGTTGAAGCTGGTATTCACGTTGTACGAAGCGTCCCGAAGAACACATGTGCTGGCCGCAGCAACTGTCCAGGAACCATGTATCCTTCCCGGATGGCTCGCTTTGGGCGATGGCGGCGTATGTCGGATTCGGTTGAAGTGCTTCGCGGCGAGGTGTCGTTTCATCGAGCTGTACTTCTGATGAGTAGTACGGTGGTGATTCCGTGATGCAGGAGTCACTCAGTCTTGCCATACAGCTAACGATGTTTCTTGCTCCTTGTGCAGGTTGTCCCGTTGAGGTCGTTGAAGCTTGAATTTGAGTCGTTGGGTTCGCCTGTGTTGACGTGACTTGGTTGCTTGAAGGTCGTAGCTGCCGCTGCGGAGTCGTTGACTGTTGACGATTCGGGCAGTGCGTGCGCGGGTGCCCTGAAGTCTTGCAGATGTGGCAGAAGGGAGGTACGGGCTTCGGTTGTTGTTGTCGATGATTGTTGTTGTTGTAGCGTCGCTGGGTGTGAAATGCAAATTCTGATGCCGTTGTCCTTTTCTTGTGTCGTTCTTCTTGCAGGTCCATGTCCTGCTGCTCGGCGTGGATTTCGGCACAGAGTGCTGCTTCTGAAATTCTCCCGTGGGCTCGGAGAATGGCTTTGGTGGCGCGCCATTGAGGACCGAGACCACCAATGATGACTGTCACGAAGGCGTCTTCAGAGATTGACCCTCCGCATCGAAGAAGCTTGTCGCGCAGTTCGCGACATCGGCTGATATACGCCATTCCTTTCTCTCCTGGTTTCATTTCAACTGTTGTCAACTGCGCCATTAACCTGCTCTGGTTTACACTGTCTGTTGCTTGGTACAGGCTCTTCAGGTGGCTGTACGCGAGCTCAGCGGAGTTGCCATAACCCCGGTAAGAACGTATGTTCTGCTGCTGAGTTGGCGTGACGTTCCTCAGCAGAATCTTATACGCCATCATCGATTGATACGTATACTATTGTTTCTCATACTGTGTGCCGTTTGCTGGGTATTGCAGGGACCCGTCGAAGAAGCCGAGTATCTGCGCGCCTTCCATCATCAACTCGAACTCGAATGACCAGGTGAAGAAATCCTTTCCGTCGAAAGGTCTTGATGTCTGCAGTTTTAGAACGTGCGCGAACTGTGATTGCACTTGTAACGCGTCCAGTGGTTTGTCTTGTCCAGGTGAAGGCTGCGGCATGAAGCTGATCGACCCGCGCTCGTACGGAGCGAAGGTAGGTTGCTGCTGTTGGTTTCCGCGCGCATATGACGACCCGTCGAGGCTCATGGGTGTTGCTCCGTTGTTGTTGCTGTTGTGTGACTGTGCAGGTCCCGACTGCTGGTGTTGCTCGTAGAAGGACATGAAGGAGAAGAACTTCTCCATCATGTTTTGGTCGAAGTTCGCAGGGTGATTTGCGGGAGTCTCAGTAGACGTCGTCCTTGGTCTCGTTCCCGTGCCCTCCTCTGTTTGCAGGCCAGAGGCAGGAGGTGGAGTAGGAGTAGTGCCTGGGGAGCCGTTAGAGGAGCTCCTTTCCTTGTTTGTTGCCATGTCTTGTAATGACTTGATAGTAGTGGAGTTTCCCCTGTTAGCTCTCATACCATGTCGGAAATAAGAAGTCGCTAGAGCGCAGCGGAAGCTCTAGGAATTAACGACGTCCCTACGGCGGGGCAATGGTCACTCAGAGGTAGCTCTCTTAGCTTGTAACTTGGTGCCAGAGCAGCGGCCGAGGGTAGGCCGGACACAAGCTTGGGAATTGTGTAATATGAGCAAGGCATTACATTCTGTTATATAGCAAACGCATAGGGCAAACAGTTACCAAGCCGCAACTGTATAACAGTTGCGCTGCGTCGCTTGGGTTGCCTTGTTACAGTCGCGCTGGCGAGACTTTTCAGCTTCGGCAAGGGCGCGGTATCCTGCCGCGCCCCGCAGGTCAGTTTCGCGTACTGTAGACGATGCCTCCTGCTGTCGATTCGATTCTTGAACTGCCACGCGGGTCGCAACCGCTGTGCTCGGTTGCGCCCCGTTGACTCGCCACCAGGTTCAAATCCCTCGCTATGGCGAGCCCCTGTAAGCACACTTCGAACAGTGCATTTATAACAAAAGCATACAAACATATTCTCAACACTCCCCTCCACTGTTAGAAGTGTAGAAACGAGGAGAGATGAAGCTCTCCCAGGTTGAAACGGTGATGTCTTTGCTGGTGAATTTGCCGGAACGCCTTGGAAGGCGTCTCGCCGAGTCGCTCGAAATGTTGCGTCGGCGGCACGTTGAAGAATTCCTCCACGTAATGATCCGTGGGAAGTTGCACGTTCGACCTACTCCAAGAGATGCTCCTGGTGATGATTCAGGTGGTGGGCCCATTTGTAGAAATTACCACAGGTTCCAAGGATTGGAACTCTTGCTCTGATACCATGTTGGGCTGAGATAGCCCCTTAGGATCTTTTCAAGGGAGAACTCTGGGTAGGGTAAAGTTGTAATAGCGGAAGCTTAATGAGAAGATTGTGAACCACCTTGCGCTAGTATGTGAGGGCAAAGTAGATTGATTATAGTAAGAAAGTACAAGATTAGATAATAATGCAAGGAATATGAAAGGATACAGTTATAACTACTTTTACTGTTGCTGTTGCGGTTCGATACAGTACGACTCGGGCAACTGCTCTGTAACGAGTCAGTTGTGTGTCCTTAACTGTCGTGCTGTACTTGTCAGGTCAAAGGTCGCTTGACCTTTGACTTTCGCGTAACCTCCAGCAACCTCTCAACCTCCGAGGGTTGACTCGTGCTTGTTTCGGTATTATTTTCTTCACTTCTGGTGCGATGTTTCGACACGACTGAAGCGCTTAAGTTTCACTGTTTCCAACACTTACCAGGCGTTCTAGTCGACAATTTATTTAGCTGTGGAAAGAAGATGGTCGTCCTAAAGGGACAGCTGTGATGTGGAGTTACGGTAATTTTTCCAGTGGCACAGGAGCGGACTCTGCTTGCAGACACGGCGAGTGCCGTTTGCGGAGATTTCTATCTAATGGGAGAGTAGGGGAGCTAGGGGCCACGTGGGTAGAACTCAGGTTGTTGCTCTTGACATAGTTGTTGTTGACTTAGTAGAATCCAAGCATAGGTTTCACTAAGAAAAAGAGTTGAACAAGAAGAACATGTTACAAAAAAAGGATCCTTGCAGAAATGCTCCAAGAGGAACGTTTAACTATCATGCATGTGCTACGCCAACTCTACAATGGCATGTGAAAAAACAGCCCATTTTTTTTCCACCTAACTTGGTAGTTGCCCAGGTTGTCCGTGCATAGTTGTGTACGTTTTTGTGGTCACGAAAACGTGTAGCAGGTTCTCTTTCTATTGCTGGTTCAATTTCTCCTGGTAGGTACAATTTCCGCCGAAAATTGATTGGTCAAAATCCCCTGTGCTCCCATTGGTCGAAATTCGCGCACATTGAATTTCTCGCGAAATTCAATTGTGCACTCGCGAGGGTGCGCAGGGGTTGCCGCAACCCTGCGCAAATGAACTTCCGCAAACCCTTGCACCAGCTGCGCCCTCTGCACCTGCGCACGAGGTGTTGCTGCTGCATTCGTGGACACCACAGTACCTCGTGCACAGGTACCTCCATATATCCTGTGCACAGGTACGGTTTCCATCCCGTGCGGACTCCTTAGTACAGCCGCTGCGGAAGCCACATATTTCGCCCGTGCACATGCTGGGCTTTTCTCAACACCGTCACTGTAGTAATCGAGCTGGTATATGCAGAGCACGCGATCCAATTTGCTCTGCAGGAACAAGTTCTTCATGTCAAACTGCATCAGGTGCAGGTCGATGACAGCAACGATGCTAAAGGAAATTCGTAGCGTCACATCATGTGACTCACATAGCTCCCCACCGGCGTATGTCTCGTCATAGTCGGCGTCGTACACCTACTGTCAGAATGTGATGTTTGTCTAGCCTGCAGTGGGGTACTCTATAGCGAGTATAGCCCAAGTAAGGGTTTGCTATATGTACTCAACTGCCTGCTAGTGAAAACCTCTCTCTTTCCTGTTTCTCATTGCTGCCTAGGCTTCCTGACACCTATGTGAATCCATTTACGACCTGCACCTCAGTAATACGGTAATGTAGTGTTCAAAACACAAAACAGAAGAATGTCGTGTGATAAAACCCGAGTGACCCTCCATCTCCCCCCCACCCCGTCCCCCCCAATTTCTTTTTAGGAATTTAGCATAAGACCCTAAGGTCTTATATCCAGGGGAATACGGTACATTATAAACAGCAATTACCACTCAACTTGCCAAGGATATAGAAAATGCACTATCCTCACAACCCTAAAACCACAAAGACGATAGCTCACCAACAATTCTACAAACCTCATTTCATTCCAATAAATCGGAATCTATTCATTATGTGCCACTCTAATGCCCCCTGCTGGGCTTCAAATGCAGCCACGTCCTGACGCCATCAACCATCGAGCTAATGCTCATGGATGAGATCGCACTAGGTTGTGAGCTAGAAGACCCCTGCGATTCCTTTCCACTGCCTCCATATGACTCAGACGGAATATCCCTTGACGACACACCTCCACTGCTTGCACTTTCTTCTTCCCTGATGCTCTCCCATTCGTCCTCCTTTTCCGGGCAATGCCTTTCAATTAGGGAATTGAGGCGGTATGCCACGTCCTTCATGCTAGGACGCAGTGTGCCTGGAGACTTCATGCAGTCCAGAGCCAGGTCTGCAAATTCAACTATGGCCTCCTCCGTAACCATTGGCATCTTGCTGTCCTTCAGCTCATCCAGTTGAAATGCCTCCATCTTCTTTCTTGCCTGGGGGATACCAAGGCAAAGAAGGATAGAGGTGTTACAAAGGAGCATGATAATGGGCAACAGCGATGGAAGGCAGCATGAATTTAAAAATTTGATACTTGCAAGCGTGCAATAGCAAGCGCAGGACAGATCTGACAGGGATGGCCATACCCAGTCTCTGATATGAGATTGTTTGGAAGAACGAGGTGACTTCCCACAGAGCAACTCAAGAAGCACGATGCCAAAGCTGCAAGAATCCACGAAATTGGCTCAAAATCAGAATGCACAGTACATATAACTCAATAAAAGACCGTAATCAAGGAATATCAAGTCTCAGAATTTGTTCATATCCATTCTGCTGTACAAAAGAACAAGCATGCGGACCTGTAGACATCACTCCTGGCAGTGATGACGTTGGTGCGGTTGTAATCCGGGTCCACATAGCCTGGAGTGCCGGCCACTCGGGTGGCATCAGAATCACCATGAGTGAGGAGCTTGAGCAGCCCAAAGTCAGCCACCTTGGCTTGCATGTCGGCAGTCACAAGGATGTTGGCCGGCTTGATGTCGCGGTGAACGATGGGTGTTTCAAACCC
Organism: Closterium sp. Yama58-4; assembly: GCA_947470075.1. Lineage (NCBI taxonomy): Eukaryota > Viridiplantae > Streptophyta > Zygnematophyceae > Desmidiales > Closteriaceae > Closterium > Closterium sp. Yama58-4. The sequence goes on from CANIUD010000107.1 coordinate 194,853, forward strand.
ATGCAGGTATGCCAGGCCCTCTGCTGCTCCCTGTGCTAAGCGCAGCCTCTGGCGCAGTGAGAGGTTCTGGAGGGGAGATCATCAAAGCCAAGCATAACGCATGTTAGCATAATGAACCATGTAATGGGAGAAGTAATAAGCCTCGTTTCTAGCATGAGTCAGCTGAGCTTTTGTGGGCTTTTTCCCGACAAATTACTCGTCATTTTGGACGAGTTTTAATCATACTCGGCCTAGCTTTAAAAAATATCGTCCATTGTCGACCATAGATGTCCTTGTTTAGAGTTAATTGCTGAAAAAAAATCTGGTTCCTCATTTCCCCTAAATCCTCCTTCAGTACCATATGTTGTTGGAATCCTCTTGTACGCTCAGCGTTGTCGAAAAGAACTTGCCAAGCTGGAAAAAGAACTTGTTTTGCTGGAAAGTCGAAACAGACTAGAAAAAAAAAAATGGATAGTAAATCTCGATTCGCCTCGGCTGAGCGTTTTCCGGCGAACTCAAAACTGACAACTCATCCCCCAAAGAGTTCTGTGACACAAGCGAGTTCAAAATTCGCCTCGTTGTTCATGTATACATGTCATGTTCTCAGGTAGACAGCAACAGCCTGTGAAGTGATCGCAACTCACTCTTCGTTTTGTAGATGTGGTATTCCATGTCCCTGTTGCCCACAAACTCGTACACCAGGATCTGCTCCTGCTTGCCCGTCTCCACGTTCTGGTCCAGACAGAAGCCCAGCAGGCGAACGAGATGCGAGTGGTGGAGAGACGCCATGGCTCGCACCTGCAGGCAAAAACACAGTACACTGAAGCTGTAGGTTTGGATCCATTATAAACGGATGGAAGAGACCATGAGGTTTCCGTCGCCTCTGCCTCTGCCACGAACGCACGAACATGGATGCTTATCACTGAATCCACAGGATTCTATCCGATACAAAAGATGGAAGGTAACACGTGTTTCCTTCTCATATGTGGAAGAGGCAGCTAAAACTGAAGTTGGCTTCACCTCAATTTCAAAGTCATTGGTCATGACTGAGGATCGCTTGATGGCCCAGAGCTGGCCGTGTGGCGAGTGGCCTTTGTAGACAATGCCAAAGCCACCCTTGCCCAGCACATTGTCGTCCGACCAGTTGTTGGTGGTCTTCACCATCTGCTGCAGCGAGAACTGCTCACACACATCCAGCCCCTCCCACTTCTCTGCGCACATGCAAAGCCAGACAAGAAGAATGGGCAGGGAAAGGTGACAACAGCATGCATGGTGACAGAACAGGGGAAAAAAGGAGGAGGCTGCAAAATAGGTGCAGCTATGAATGACATGGAATGGAACAAGGGTTGAGAAACTCACTTCGTCCGCGGGGCCACAGCAGCCATGCAACCACCCCAGCGAGCAGAGTGAAGCCAGCAAAGCAGCCCACAGAAATGCCCACAATGGCGCCCGTGGACAGAGAGGAGACTGCCGAGGAAGGGGAACGAGCGAACAAGGAGGTAGGGGTTGGGAGGGTCGGAAGGTTGGGAGGGAGGTGAAGGTGAAGGAGGGGAAGGGGGGAAGGAGGAGGGTTGGTGAGGGACTAGGGGAGGGGGTTTAGGAAGTGAGGATACGGGGAATGAGGGAGGTGAGAGGGGAGGGGGGGTTCAGGATTAAGGGGCTGAGGGTTGAGGGCTTAGAGGGGAAAGGCGAATGATGAGTGTCACAAGGGGAGTGCTGTGTTCTGAATAAGAATAACTGCATGAAATGTGTGGCCACACAACACCATCTCCAAGTGGGACAGTTCGTTTAAGAAGGGCTCACCAGTGGTGGTGGTAGAGTTGACGATGGCACACGTGGATCCATTGCCTGAGTCAAGGGTGGAATAACCTTCATGACAGACACAGGTGAAGTTGGAGGGGGAGGAGGGGGCAGGCGGCACACACTCCCCATGGCCGTCACACGGGCCGTTGTCCGTGATGCTGCAGAACGCCTGGCAGGCTGCCGTGCTGCGCTGGGTGGCGTTGGAAGGGCAATCCGCCTCTGGGGTGAGCGTCAGGCAGTTGCCCGACAGACTCACCCTCGCCTCCTTGCCTGCGCCAACAATCCCGTAATCTCGCATGCTACTGCCTACAGCGCCGCTGCACTTGCCGGCGTGCACACCAAGGAGGTCCCCCAGGTCCAGCACGTTGGGCTCGGTGATGTCAACGGGGCAGACCTGGCAGCCGGCAGCAAAGAGCACGGCATCGCCAAAGAAGAAGTTGTGAGCCAAGTTGATGAGGGCACCGTCGTCCAGCACCATGTTCTTGAAGTTGCGGTTGATGCGCCCGTACAGGCTGTTCCCGCTCACATCGCAGACAGAGTGGCTATTGGTGTTGGGATGCCGTCTCATAACGCACCCATATAATCTATCATTGTGAACTCATACCTCTAGCCACTTTTTGGTGACCTACATTGAGGGTGCGAGCTGCTTGCAAAGCTGCTGCGTGGGCTCACATTTGGTTGACACACTTGTCAAAGAGGCAGTCTGGCAGGGGCCCATAGAGGTAGTGGTTGCTCATCATGCTGCCAGCAGCATAACACACACCAAGCCACAGCTTTAGTCACGCCCATACCAAACAGCATAGGCACGAAGATGAGGCCATTGCAATTTCGAAACATAGCAGCAATAGGTAAGCGATCCTGCTTCACCTAGCACTATTCTACAGGTGCAAAATGGATGCAAATCCTGCTTTAAATTAGTCTCTGAAAATGGCATTAAAATTTAACCCGTGTATGACATACACTCGAATACCCTAAAACCTACATCCTAGATACACCACAGTCCCTCACATGCGCCACAGCAAGGGAAGCGAGCACAGACTAGTTGGCAGATGGCCCTCGATGTTGTTGTTGTCTAGCCAGCTGTGGGAAGTGCAAAAGTAGGTGCAGGAGGCACAATAGTGCCAAAGGTGGCACAATGAACAGGTTGGAGAGATTCTTTTATTTTCTACATTGGTGTTCTAATAACCATGATGTGCTATGCAGGCAATATTTTCCCAGCCTGCCAAGCGTAACTTGGAAAACAGTTAGCAGCCTCACATCTGTTCGAGCTTCTGCAGTCGACTGATGGCATCTGGCAGACTGCCACTCAGACGGTTGTTGGCCATGTAGCTGGAGGGCAATGGCAGGGAGACGATATGTTGCAGTGAAGAGATGCACATGCAAGAGCAGTGAGCGGTGGTACAGGAAAGAGTCACGGGACAGTGGCTCGAAGACTTGATGGATGCTTGGAACTTACAGGTATCTCAGATTCGTCATGCTGAAGACAGCGGAGGGGATAGTGCCGGTCAGTTGATTGTTGTTGAGTGTGCTGCAGGGGCATTGGAGAAGAAGTTCACATGGAACAGCTACTAATGCTAGCAAAGTTTAAAAGATGATATTGCAACTCAACAGCCGGCTTTGATTGGATTCCCAATAGAATAAAGGCATGCTGCAAGGCAAAAAAACTTACATAACTTCGAGGGTGGTGAGGGTGGAGATGGAATCTGGAATAGACCCTGTGAAGTTGTTGCCGCTGAGAGCTCTGACAGCAGAAACACAGCACAAGGAGACATGAGTAGGGTGAATGCAGCTGCAGACTGCTGATCATGGGTTCAATGCGGATAGCTGCACCCTGCTGACTGCTGATCATGGGTCTAATGAGGATGGCTTCAATGCATGCAAATGGACGTCACGAAGCGTAACGTGTGTGGAATATACATGAGTCTAGTTTTGACTCCACTCACACAATTTGTCGCTAGAACTCGAGTCACAGTTTCAAAGAGCTTCATTCCGAAATCACCACAAGAACTTGAGTCTCAGGTTCGGCTGAGTTGATAATTGACTCAGCTGGAACCCAGTTTGACTCAGATAGAACTGAGCCCAAGTAGACTCAACTTGCCTCTTGCTCATGACGAGTTGGCAAGGAAAGAGAAATTGAGCATGGGAAACTGCAAGGTATGGGATGGCTTACATCTGTAGGCAGCTGACGTTCCAACGTGAGAAGTCAGGTAAAGGGCCCCTGAATCCATTCCCTGCCAGGTTGCTGCACATTGCAAGAGCAGCAATTGAGATTCCAGGAGTATGAAAGTAGCCAATGAAATTCCCTCAATCACAAAGAAGTACCACCACATACATTGGTGGTGGCACCACACAGAGGTTGCACCACACAGAGGTTGCACTTCTTACAGTGTAACAAGAGAAGGAGGAGCACTGAGAGTATATGGAAGGCCTCCAGTAAGGAAATTGTTGGCTACTTCCCTGTGTTGCTACACGGGGGGAAATTCAGGGATGGAGCGGTTACATTCAGGTGTTAGGAGTGCATGTAACCCTCCAAAGAGCGTGCATGCATGGTGTGTCATTAACAGACAACAGGCTTGGAACGGCAATGGGGAATTGAAGACCTGAAGCAACCTGCGGGAAAGGAACTTTGTTGGAACTGGTAGAAACTGGCGAAGTACCATTTGAAAGAAGTTTGTCAAATCAGAAGTGATTGTATTCATACATGGCCATTCATTGTTGGGCCGTGGCAAGGTGCTGATAGATTTTTTTTGTTTCGGAAACAAAACATGCAATGGAGCCGTGGAGCTACTTACAGTGAGGACAGCATGGAGAGCTGAAACACGCCGGATGGGATAGTTCCACGGAGTTTGTTGTCATTGAGACCACTGGAAAAATATTGGCAAGCGTCTCAAAGTGATTGATTTGATCTCACAATCCCATACAAACTGCTACAGCGTGCACAAACTAAAGGCTCCTGGACCCCAAACTAGTGCTCCGATTAAAAATTTGTATGTCATTCATGTCCTGCCCATTCAAAGTCCCAACTGGTGGACCGGGCAGCATCGACGCTCACATGGCCTGCAAGTTGACAAGGTTGGTCAGTTCCTGAGGGATCCTCCCAGTGAAACTGTTGTTCCTCAATTCCCTGCCATTGCCGTTCCAGGTGCAACATTAGTTGTCTAGATGGATGTTTCATTCAAGGACACTGCTGAAAGAAAGATGCATCCCAATTTGATGAAAGGAGTGGATGCTTTTGTGCAACCACGAGTGAATGCCTTACAGGTATGCGAGGCTCTCAAGCTGCAGAATCCAATCGGGGAAGGTTCCAGTGAAGTGGTTGCTATCGATAATCCTGAAGAATGACAAAGATGCATGTGGTGGGGAGAGGATGAACACACATGCATGCAGGAGTATGGGAAAGCCAGGTGCTCGTGTACAGACCACTACAACGACGTGAATAAACATGTAGTAAATACGCATTAACAGTGATCTGGTCATTCAGGCGCCCTTAGCAAAATGAAGCTGGCCTCGTTATCATTTAGGTGCCCTTAGCAAACCACCCAGGCAGGTAGGTGTAAAGAAAGGGTGGTGAACAGATAAGGTGAGACATGGGTAAAATGGACTCACAGGGCTGAGAGGCCCTTGATTGCTGCCAAGGACGCTGGAAGCACACCAGAGAAGTTGTTGGCATTGAGGTATCTGCAACGCCAGTGAGATCTCAAGTAAGTAGCTCAGTTACTGCAGGCAGGAAAAGGAAAACGGAAGGCAAAGGAGACAATGTGAGAGAAAAAGGCAGGATCATGAGGCGACGAAGGTAGAGTCCTCACATGTCTGTGAGCCATGTCATCTGAGCGACCACGTGAAAGCCTGAGGTAAGATTGTTCTTGGCAATGTCTCTGATGAGTTGTGCAGTGCAGACACACGGACACACGCATTAGATCACAAGGCTGGGAACGCAGTAACTTGTTAAGAAAAGTACAGCAAGGAACAACCAGTAGCTTGTGATGCTTTGCAGGAAACACTGAACTTCAGTCATTCTCCTAGCTATCAGCATAGTTCCTTGCCGTGGGTACAGGAAAACTAAAGAGACAGGCCGCGGTCTGGGAAGGAGAGACGTACAGAGAACTCATGCCTGTAAGCCGAGTGAAGGTGTTGGGGATGCCTCCTGTGAACAGGTTGTTGGATAATTGACTGCAACCAGGATAGGCCAATAGGAAACATTGCACATAGCGGTGTGGAAAGGGATCTAGGCACAGGAATCGATAGATGGGGCTAGGCAGAAAGTGGAGATAGAAGGGGGCCCAGTAGGACTGGAAGTTCGAAGAGGTTTGTGTAAAAGATGGGCAAACATAGCGGGTCTCACAGATCAACGAGGCTGGGAATTGCCAGGTGTGGTGGGATGGGTCCACTGAAAGTATTGTGGTGAAGTAATCTGGATAGGCAGGCAGAACGGGTGAGGTACTGACTCATTTCAACATTCTCTGTGACCAAAGGTAACCTGCAAAAGGTGTGATGATGACTTTAGATGGACAAAGCACTTCACGTTGGAATACAGGATAGCGAGGGATTGGGCAGAGTGGTGTGAACGGATAGAGTAAGTAGAGAAGAGAAGAGGAAGGATAAGGAGGGATGGGAAGTTCAGGACGAAGTAGAAAGGATGGAAAACGGAACTGGGAGGGGTGAAGGCAAGGTTTAAAATTACGGTTTTCGTAAAATACGGTCCGTTTTTTACGGTCGTTTTTTACGGTGATTTTTCAAAAATACGGCCGTTTTTTTGTTAGAGAACTCTGTTCACCAAGGAAAAAAAGAGAAAAACAAGGTCAAAAACATTTTCAATCATGCCAACAAGTGCATACATGCAAAAGGGGGTCCGTCCCCTTCATGCTGCTCCTTTTCGGGTTCAATTTGGTCCCACTAGGTGACCGTTTAGTTAGTTAAACAGGAAACACCTCCTGGAACCGTTTTAAACCGTTTTTTACGACCGTTTTTTACGATACCGTTTTTTACGGTAAATTTTCAAAAAAACGGTCGTTTTTTTGAACCCTGGGTGAAGGGAAGATGGGCAAAGAGACGAAATAAATGAGCTATAATTATCATAAGGCAGCAGAAGAGATAGTGCGGAAAGTGGGGTTTTGGGGGTAGAGGGGTGGGGGGGGAGAGGGGGGGAGGGGGGTCGGGGGGTGGGGGGTGTGGAAGGAAGGGTGGGTGGGGGGGAGTATGTTGGTATGGGTAGAAAAAAGCAGATGCGTGTGGAATCACAGAATCACTTGGGGGCGATCATATCAGATGTGAATACCACCACGCAGTTTAGATTGTAAATCGTATGAGGCAGATATGAGGAACTCACTAATGCGGCATCAGGCTGGAGGGACTCAGCCATTCATCCATGAGCCAGAACCATTACAGTGTGGGATGCCAAGGGTGCAATGCAAACTAGTGAACCATGTCCCCATTTCAAAGAGCACGGTTCCTGAAGGCATACAAGCACCTTGGCATTGGCAGTCAACAGACGCGAGAGTAGCTTGCCCTTTTACAGCGGTTGGTGGACCTTCAATTTGACAGGACGACAAAAAAGGAAAGACCAACCAGGCCAAAGCGAACAAGCGCAGAGAGAAGAGTCACGTACAGTGTTTGGATGTTGGCTCCGAATGCTCGGGGTATCGGAGCAGAAAGAGAGTTCCACGAAAGGTCTCTGCATTGGCACGTGGAGGAACGAATGTTGATGCAATTAATGAGGACAAGGCGAGGAAATCAGGCAGGGCCAGGGTGGAGTTCACACGAGGGAAAGTAGGGAGCACACAAGCGGCTTACATTAGAGATAGGGCTGTTAGGGCCGAGAATGTTGCTGGAATGGTTCCTTGAAGGCGGTTTTCCCTTAAATACCTGAAGTTAAGCGGGCGCAAGAACGAAACAGAACAAGCCTACCGTATTAAAGATGCATGCAAGTGCTGTTGATGCTGCTGCCAGTGGCACGGAAGCAGGCATGATACCATGGTACAATCGCTGCATGACAGAATGGCAGGATGGATGGTAGTATGGCGAGAACTGAGCTGCGGCTTACAGCTCCTGCAGATTGACCAGAGTGGACCAGCCCTTGGGCAGGTAGCCCTCCAGGTTGTTTCCTTTGATGGATCTGCACAGCACGCGAGCAAGCAACGGATGGACACCTGCTTTTCAGTTGATGGTGAAAGTTGGGCACGACTTGCAAGTGTGTTTCTAGCCCAGAGGAGGCAATGCAGCAAGAAAATGGATATGGTGCATGAATACATGTGATGTGAATACATAAGTGTTTCATGGAAACGTGAAAACCAGCCGAACGTAACTGTGCAATTTTCCTTGGTACACACCCACACCCACTAAGCTCACAGGGTGGTGAGTGCTGTGAGCTCAGACATTTCGTCCTTCAACAGCCCCTGCCGGCGTGGATCGTCCATATCCACATTCCTGCGCACAAGGAAAGGCCGGCAAGACTCTTTGCACTGAGACAATTCCGGTCGCTGTGATATATCCGTGTCTTGTGGAGGATGTAGTGTGTGGCGACCATAGAGAACGAAAAAGCAGGAGCAGCTTACAGATACTGAAGGTTGGAGAGGTGGGTGACCCAATCAGGGAACTCGACAGCACGGAGGTAGGATAGGTCCCTGCAAGGAGGATGGCAAGAGCATGTCACATTGAGAGCAATTATGATTGCGGGTCCCGAAAGTACGTAAACAGTTTCGGGACCCGGTTTTACGTAAAACAGCACGTACAGCTGCGCGATACACACATGTTCCAGGTACGTACACTCCAAACCTGATATATTCCGACTTCCAAAAAACTGACAAAGACTCGCGGATCTACAGTGTGAAACATGTTTTCCAGATCTCGGCTTGTTACCAAGTACTCATTGCCGCACGGGCAATGCGACAGCAGGGTGAGTTCGCCCACAAGCAATGCGACAGCAGGGTGAGTTCGCCCACAAGCAATGCGACAGCAGGGTGAGTTCGCCCACAAGCAATGCGACAGCAGGGTGAGTTCGCCCACTGGCAATGTGGCGAATGTGGTTCTTTTTGCTGCCAGCTCTGTTTGTTTCAGGGACGTCAGATGCTGTATCTCGAGCTGTCTGTGCTGTACGCAACCCAACTTGGGCAGCGCGTCAGAAATTGTTGAACGGTGTAGCGCCGTGTCCAGACGAAGGGATTGGCGAGTGGCGAAAAGCCAGATTGTGGTTACTTTTTTCCTTATGAAATGTATTTGTACTTTCGGGACCCGCCCTGAGAGTTGCGGTCATGTTGGGCGAGGGGTTAGAGGCACTTACTACTGAAGACAAGAAGCAGAGCTTCATGTGTCCTGTCTTGGAACATGAGTGCAGCTTACAGTGCAGTGAGGGCTGTCAAGAATCGAATCTCTCTGGGTATTTCCCCTGTGGCATTGGTGAGCGAAATAATGTTCCTGCGTTCATGCACGCGCAATCAGCAAGGTTCAAGCACATGACAATTGCGAGTTAACAAAGAACATGACATGAAGATTACAAAAGCAAACATGATGAAATAATACGAGAACCATGTGCACTGTACTGATGCTTACAGCTGTTGAAGGTTTCTCAGATGAGAAAGAATGTGCAGGGAGGACAAGTCCCCTGTGAATGCAGCCAAGTACTCTAGACCCCTGGTGGTGGGAGGGCAGCGATGCATGTGAAGAGGCCATGATGATTGTAAGGTACGAGCATGAGTCTTCTCCATGGGTTTCTGGAGTGGCACGCATGGCTGAAAAATATTGCTTTATGCAAACCACATGTGGGGCATACAGTGTTTGCAGGTTGGTGAGGGAGGAGAGCCAAGCCAGTCCGTCCAGAGTGCCTGTCAGCCTGCTGCCATCCACTCCAATCGCTCTGAGTGCACACGTGGCATGTGAGCAGCAAATAACACACATGCAAAGTGCACGTGGAACATTCAGTGGGCATAGGAGACTCGGGGTACAGGGTTTAGGGACAATGAGAATCACTATGTGTAATCAGGTACAACAGCAGGAGTACGGCCGAATGGTTGCAAAAGGTGTGATAAAAGGGAGATGGCAGGAAATAAAGAACCACGTAGAAGGGAGGGTTGAGAGCTCTGATTTCTCGCTGGGAACAAGGATCGAGCTTAAAAGAGAAGGATCAATGGGTCCAAGGAGTGAATGAGGGTGGTGGATGGGGGCATATTGGATGAACCTTGTCCAGCAGTGAACAGCTCTGGTTCGGAAGCATAAGCAGCACATACAAGTAGGTGAGGCCGGTGAGACTGGCGAGGGATGGAATGGGCCCCACAAAGTCAATGTAGGTCAGATCGCTGTGGGGGTGGGAGGACAGGACGAACAATAGAGTAGGCAACGGAAAGATATGATCTACCCTTGAGATGTATGGCCTAGTAACGGTCGCAGTAAAGGAGTAAGAGGTGAGGATGATTACCTGTCACAATAAAGGAGTAAGAGGTGAGGATGATTACCTGTCACAATAAAGGAGTAAGAGGTGAGGATGATTACCTGTCACAATAAAGGAGTAAGAGGTGAGGATGATTACCTGTCACAATAAAGGAGTAAGAGGTGAGGATGATTACTTGTCACAATAAAGGAGTAAGAGGTGAGGATGATTACTTGTCACAATAAAGGAGTAAGAGGTGAGGATGATTACTTGTCACAACAAAGGAGTAAGAGGTGAGGATGATAACTTGTCACAATAAAGGAGTAAGAGGTGAGGATGAACACTTGTCACAATAAAGGAGTAAGAGGTGAGGATGATTACTTGTCACAACAAAGGAGTAAGAGGACGGAGAGGGATAAGATAGAAGGACGGAGCGTGACAACGTTGGGGCAGGGCAGGGGTGAGGCATGGAAGAGTGCGAAAGCACGAGAGAATGGACCATTTGGGCCCGGCGAACGAGGTAATACATGGTGCACGTAAGATGAAAGTAATGGAAGGAGAAAGGGTGGGGGCGTGGTGACGCACAGATATTGCAGAGTGGCGAGAGTAGTGATGGAGGCAGGTATGGCGCCACTGGGGAGGGGATCCGCATCAGAAAATAGCTTTGCATCCCTGCCAAGGCAACCATGCATGCACGCAATGCAGCATCCAATCCATTCGATCCATCCCACCATCCCACTTCCACCACCCCTCCCCTTCCCCGTCCAGAAACCGACTCCCTCCATCTCTCCCTCACATACTCAAAATCCAGCCCACTCGGACATGGTACAGGATGATTGTGTGAGCTGAAGCAAATAGAGGTTACACAGTGATGAATGTGAGGTCGATGAGAGCACGGAAGGGTGACAAAAGGGCAAAGGAGAGGGGTTAGTGGCAACGGGGGGGGGAAGTAGGGGCAACGGGGGGGGAGGAGAGGAGGGAGATAGGGTCAACGAGAACACCAAGCGAGAAATGATGACAAGGAGGGCAACGAGGGCAATTAGAGAAACGAAGGCAATGAGAGCAATGAGGGCAAAGAGGAGAGCAATGAGGGCAGTGAGGGCAATGAGGACAGTGAGGGACGGCAATGGGACGCACAGGCCGGTGACGAGCCCGTTGGGGCTGCAGGTGACGCCAGTCCATGCAGAGCACGCAGTGGTGGCGTTGCTGTTGCCCGCCCACATGCCCCACGCCTCCTTCAGCTGCACCAGCGCCTTCACTGCCGGCACAGGCGGGGGAAGAAGCATATTCGAGTCATTGGCGGCACCTCAGGGCCTTATGTGTGCTTCGATATCTCTACTCCGTGAGAACCGGAGGTACTTAGTTGGGAAGGATGTCGCGAACAGGGAGCCCCAACAAACTCACATTGCGAGCCTTCCAAAACGACAGGCCTCGCGCCGGTGCTCGATCCGTCCGCGGCGGTGGCGGCGCCGAGCTTTAAGAGGGAGCGTCGGCCGCGATTGGGTCGAGGGAGGCGAGACAGGAGGGGCTGTTTGCGCACCCGCGACGGCAGGGCATCATCTCGGCGCGGAGGCAGTGCCGCGCGGTTGGCGCTGGAAACGGAGCAAGGTGTGGCAGCAGGGAGCGCGAGGGCCGTGAGGAGGAGGAGAGTTGTGGCATTTGCAGAGAGAGGCCACACAGGGCCAGGGAAAAGAGGCGTGGTTCTGCGCATTATCCGGAATCGTACTAGTAGTGAGGAGGAAAACGCTCTCTTACAAGGCGCCGGAATATAGACTTCGTGCAAACCAAACTCACAAGAGAATCACCTCGAAGCTAGTGTTGATCGTTCTGCATGAGAGTGTTGTTGTGGTGGTGATAGTGCGACTGTCTGCTGGGATGGGGGGAACAGATAAGAGCGTCGCCATCCCTCTACAGTACAAGTCGACATGTCAAACTTTCGGATCGAGATATCCGACCGCAGTACTGTCGACATTCCTCGACGCCGGACACGCTCTAAGCGCAAATACTGACCTCTTGCCATGTGAAGAGCGAGCTATGTCACTTCAGGTCAGTCGCAGCAAAAATTCTTGGACGACGCGGCAAAGGTGATGTGCCACAACGGTGAGCAGTGCGGTCTGTGCTGGCAGAGTCCACCCCAGCAGTGAAGTGACACCATTGGAGCTCCCCACGGTTATTCTCTGTAGGGGAACCTCAAGTCGTACTATTCCATTGCTCGCGCTAGCGAAATCATGCTGAGTCATACACCACTGGCAACGGCGAACCAATGCCAGCCCCGTCTGAGACATGTTCTCTCACACAGGAAAAATGAAAACAGTGAAGGAGCAGAGGGCCCTTGCAATGTTGTCACCGGATAACCTCGCAACTCGCGGCTGGTATAATGACGTTATCTGTGGCTGTCCAACACATTCTTACTTGGGAGGTGACTACACCTGTCCCTCGCTAAGTTCAAATCAGACACCCCGTGATCTGGGGTGTCAGAGATCACTCTTGTCCAACTTATTGTTCAAAATCTGAAAGGGGAACAAGATTTTTTTGTGATCTAGATTTCTTGCCTCTTCCTCGCATGGAGTCATAAAGGCAGGGGTGTTTGCGCTGAATGCGCTCCGCAAAATAGAAAACAAAAATGAAATTTGCGAGTTACATGTGGATGTCGGTTCTATACCAGGGCTGGAGTTTTTTTCGCCAGCTCTGACGTATTGGCTACCAAAAAGAAAATCCCTACAATTGCAAGGTTGGGTAGAAGGTCGCTCGACAAAAGAACAGTTGATCAACTCATCGTTCGTATGACCGCGATATTCAATTCAAAATCTATGCATTATTTGACATTTATGTGCAAAGTGTGTGTTGCTGCACGTTGAGTTGCTTTCGTATAGATCTCTACTTACGCGGAGTGATTCAGATAATGATACTCATGTTTTTCTACTAAATTTTTATATGTACATATATCAAAATTGAAAGAGTATGGAACAACTGCAAACAGATGAAAAGCTTTTCAGCAAGGTTTGTGAAGTTAGCTTGTGATGGCGGACAGGGGTCAATGTTGGGAGGTTGAGTCTATCTTTTCTATTTTAGCGGCCAGAAGGCCTCCAGGCCTACGTAGTTCAATTCGTAATTTTCGAAAAGTACCCTTTCTCAAATTCCACACTCTCATCTATCACATAATAATGAGCGAACTAATAGCTGACCAACCACTAATAAAAATATGAAAGAAGTACTCAAGATGGGCATTTCTATGCATTCAGGTGCCCAATGAATGTCAAACGATCGAGCGATACTTAGCAACTGCCCACAAATGTGTGGGCAACTGATTCTAGCATGGTTTTTCTCGTACACTCTAGCGCATATGGATCTCTTCATTTCGAGGCCTTCTCGAAACAAAATTTGAGTCTCATACGAAAACACCCCGAATGTTGACAAAATTCTAGACGTGTGCACCCTGCAATAAACCATGTCGACGTTGCTCTGAAGAACAAAAGCCTTTTCTGTGCAGGATGCTGCGTGGGCCTCAGGGCATAAAGGGGTTGGCTAGACTTAGTTAGGCTTCTATTGTTGATGAAATAGGATCTGTTGTCTGGTGCACAAATGTGGGCGACTGGCTGCGATTCGTATTCGAGAGAGGTTGCATGGTGACTTCTACAAGGCCAATGACTTGAGTCAAGATTTCAAAGGCCGACGAAGCGCCCTCCGCAAAGGTCGAACTCGCTAATGGGATTAAGATGACGGGCGGCGAGTTTCCTGGTTAGCGGACAACAAATCATCAGATGGGCATCCCTTATTGACAAAAGTAAAAGCAGACGAGGCAAGTCGAGGATGGCAATGATGAAGAGGAAGATCCTCGTGTGGCATAGCTTGTGTGAGAGTACAACGCGTGTTCTTGCTTGAACTTACTTATTCTTGCTTTCTACTAGATTTTCTTGCTTATGTCTGTCAACGGGAGTTGTGTTTGGCCCCGTCCTCGCTTGGGCGGAGCCGACCTCGTGGTCGGGTGCGCGGGAGATGCAGCCGACCTGCAGCAGTGGGCACGGGGGCCACTGCATGGGCGCCGAGCAGGTGGACGCCGTCCTTAGTGTCTGGGCGGCGTCCTGGGCATCTGCACGGCGTCCTAAGAGGCTGGACGCCGAGCTGGGCGTCTGCTCGGCGTCCTGTGCGCCTGGACGCCGACCGGGGCGTCTGCTCGGCGTCCTGGGCGCCTGGACGCAGTCCTAGGCGTCTTCTCGGCGTCCTGGGCGCCTGGACGCGAACTGGAGCCTCTGCTAGCCGTCCTGGGAAGTGGGACGCCGACCTGGAGGTCTGCTCGGCGTCCCGGGCGCCTGGACGCCGACTTGGGCGCCTGGACGGCGTCCTGGGCGAGTGGACGCCGTCCTGGACGCCAGGACGCCGACCTGGGGACGCCGGGCTTGGTGTAGCCGGCGTCAGGCAGGGCTGGACGACCAGGCAGGGTTGCCCGGTCGACCGGGATACCCGGGCGACATGTGCGAGCGTCGCCGGGGTGGAGTCTGCGAGGCCGACCTCGGGGGTGGTATCCCGAGGTCGACGTGGCTGGTGGGCGCAGTCACTGGCGTGGACCTGATCTAGGCGTCTGCGCTGTGCTCGTGACCAGGCGTGGAGCACCAACCAGCTGCGCGCACCTGCGAAGCAGGTGCACCGTTGTCCTGCGGGTGCAACGCTGTGCAGCCGACTTGCTGCAGCGTTGGCCCGCCACGGACATGCAACGTTGGCGCGCCGCATCTCTGCAACGCTGGAGCGGTGCGAGCATTGCTGCGCTGGAACGCGGTCGACCGTGCTGCGCTGGAGGTCGACCAGCAGCTGTGCTAGCTCTGATGTAGTGATGCATGCCAATGTTGTTGCTATCATTCTGAACTATCATTGTGATGTTTTCCTAGTGGAACTCTTGCCAATTCTCCCCGTGAACTAGCAAGTAGTGTGCGCACAAGGAAACGACTAAGGAACGAACGCAGAGCTACCTCTCACGCACGTGCCTTCCCCGTAGTCAAGCTCCCGTTGCTAGAGTTATCTCCGCATGGTGCGGTGAGCGTGGACGACACCGCGAAGGCACCTCTATTTAGCCGACTTTGCACGTCCCGATAGTGTTCGTAGGCCGGCAGCTGTGCGCTAGCCATCATGGTAGTCGGCGTTGGTGACGCTGGGGTGGCGGACACCTTGGAGGCACGGCTAGAGAATGCAAGGAGGAAGCACGAGGCCAACGAGTACGGCGACCTGCCGTGGGCGGTCGTCGAGGCCGGGCTCCGCAGCATGTGGGCGGCGGAGCACCCTTCTCGGCCTGCTTCTCCTCGACCGGTGAACACCGAGGGCGGCGTCGACGTGGGCGTCAACGCCGGGGGAGGCCAGGTCGGCAGCAGTGCGGGAGGCACGTCGAGGCAGAGAGGAGTGATACACGCCGGTGAAGTCGGCGGCGTTCAGGCGCGAGGGATGCAGTCGTCGGCGGCTGCAGGGACCTCGCAGGGCTACGTCGGAGCCCGACGAAGTGGATTGGCGCCGATGTCGGCGTCACACGTGACAGCGGAATGGATAGCGCTGAGCTACGGCTACTTCAAATTTCCGCCGGACAGGATCCAGGTCACCCCCCCGCTGGTCGGTCGACCGGACATTCTCACCTGGAAGGAGGCAATCGAGCCTCAGCTGGAGATGGCCGGGCTGATCGGCTTCGCCCGCGGCACCGTGGCGACGCCGGAGGAGATCTACCCCGACTTGCGTGCGGAGTTTCGCGCCGTGCAGCTGCTGACCTTCATGGTCATCTCACGGTGCTGCTCGCCGGGCGTGCAGATCGCCTTGAAGTGGTGCAGGGAGCACCTTGACGCCGGGCACCAGGCGTGGCACTTCATTGAGACAACATACCAAGTCACCGACGACCTGTACATCGGCCAGCTCGAGGAGCAGCTGTCGCACCTGCGGATGGGCGAGCAGGAGACGGCGACCGACTACTGCAACCGAGCTCGACGCCTTCTCGCCATGATGAGGATGGCCGGCGTGAACTACTCAACAGCGTCGTACGTCACGCATGTGATCAAGGGCCTCACGAGCAGCTACAACCTGCTGAAGCGGCTGTCAGTGGCGCCGAGCACGCGGGCGACGCTCAACGAGGATTCCCTTACCTCGTACATCCTGCAGGATGAGGCGATGCAGGAGGCCGAGAAGTCCACGGAGCTCCTGCTGCAGGCGAACTACGTCGCCCCGGCGAAGCAAGGTAGCCGACCAGGGCAGCGCGGTAAGCCTGGCAGCGGTGGTAGCGGAGGTGGGAAGCTGGCCAAGGACGCTAACAAGGGTAAGTCGGCGAAGGAAGGCGGTCGCGGAGGAGGAAGTCGGCGTCAAGAGTGCTGGATCTGCCACAGCCCCGACCACCTCTCCTTCGAATGTCCCGACCGCAGCGAATCCGACGATGACGACGCCAAGGGAGGCCGTGGGAGGTCGGCCAGCCGTCGTCCACGTCGAGGCAACCAGCCGCGCAAGGAGAAGCAGTCGAACAAGTCGACCTCGGCGAAGGACGCCGACTCCTCTGCTGGCGGCAAAGGGAGCGACGACAAGTCGGCGTCGTGCTCCCTGGTCGGCGTCGTGGAGCCGACCGTTTCACTGGCGCGGAGGCCGGTGAGGATTTCCAGGCGATGGCAGCAGCAGTGCAGGCGAACCCGGCGGTGGTCCTGCTGGACAGCGGCTGCTCCCACCACCTGATGGGGACGAAGGAGGTCTTCGTCGACATGGGGCCGAGCGGCGACGTGAAGCACGTGCGCGGCTTCAATGGGGCGTTGCAGGACGTTCGCGGCCGTGGCACGGTTGCGCTGCAAGGGGAGGCCGGGAAGCGTGTGCTCATCCCCGACGTGCTGTACGTCCTGGGCGTGCACGCGAACCTGCTGTCGTCCGGTCAGCTGAAGGAGAACGGCGTGAAGCTGAAGGAGGACGGGGACGGCGTGCTGCTCGTCTCGGCGACGGGCGACGTGCTTGGTCGCGCAACGTACTCCGGCCGGGTCCTCTGCACCGACCTGCGTCCATGCCCGACGACGACTGTGTCAACGGGAGTTGGGTGTTGGCCCCGTCCTCGCTTGGGCGGAGCCGACTTCGTGGTCGGATGTAGGGGTGCAGCCGACCTGCAGCAGTGGGCGGGCTGGTCGACGAGGTTGGTCGACCTGCACGGGAGCCATTGCATGGGCGCCGACTTTGGGAGGGCGCCAACTTCGGGTGGTCGACCCGGGACGTCGACCAGCCCTTCTGGTCGACCTGGGACGTCGACTTGCAGCTGGTCAACCAGGGGATAGTGGTCGACCTGGGGAGGTCGACTGGAGGTGGCCGTCGACTTGGGAGGTCGACCGGCACGTACCAGAGGCAGTGGTCGACCTGGGAGGTCGACCGGAAGTGGTCGTCGACCTGGGTGGTCGACGGGCACGCACTGGAGCCTCTGGTCGACCTGGTTGCCCGGTCGACCAGGTTACCTGGGTGACGAGGTGCTGCGAAGGCTTGCGAAGGTCGCCCAGGTGGTTTTGGCGAGGACGACCTCGGTGATGGTATCCCGAGGTCGACGTGGTGCATCAGATGCAGTCGTCAGCACGAGGTGGACTTGGTGTGTGCGCTGTGCAGGTGACGAAGCAGTGCACGCCAATCATCTACGAGCACCTGCGAAGCGGGTGCGATGCTGGACTGCAGGAGCAACGCTGGCACGCCGTCGACTTGCGTTGTTGTCACGCCGTCGACCTGCAGCGTTGGCAAGCCGCGTCTCTGCACTGCTGGAGCGCGGTCGACCAAGTCGTGCTGGCACGCGGTCGACCGTGCTGCGCTGGCAGTCGACCTGCTTGCATCCTAGCTCTGATGTAGTCTTTCCTAGCCAACTTCATTGTATCATTGTTGTCTACTTTCTCTAGTGAAACTCTTGCCAATTTGCCTTGTGAACTAGCAAGCAGTGTGTGCACTAGGAAAACGACTAAGGACCACGAGCACCCGTGCCTAGCCCGTAGTCTAGCTCCCGTTACTAGAGTTATCTCCGCATGGTGCGGTGAGCGTGGACGGCACAACGACTTACCTTTCAGTCTAGTCGACTTAGTTGCACCTTACCTAAGTTGTTCGTAGGCCGGCAGCTGTGCGGTAGTCACCATGGTAGGCGCCGTAGGTGACACGGGGGTGGTGGACACCCTGGAGGCATGGCTGGAGAACGCGAGGAGGAAGCACGAGGCCAACGAGTATG
The DNA here is from genome assembly GCA_947470075.1 of Closterium sp. Yama58-4. Lineage (NCBI taxonomy): Eukaryota > Viridiplantae > Streptophyta > Zygnematophyceae > Desmidiales > Closteriaceae > Closterium > Closterium sp. Yama58-4. The sequence goes on from CANIUD010000107.1 coordinate 213,182, forward strand.
GCGACCTGCCGTGGGCGGTCGTTGAGGCTGGCATCCGTTCCCTGTGGGCGACGGAGCACCCTTCTCGGCCTGCGTCTCCTCGACCGGCGAACACCGAGGGCGGCGTTGACCTGGGCGTCAACGCCGGTGGTGGCCAAGTCGGCAGCAGTGCGGGAGGCACGTCGTCGAGGCAGCGTGGTGTGATTCACGCCGACGAAGTCGGCGGCGTTCAAACGCGAGGAATGCGGTCGTCGGCGGCTGCAGGGTCCTCGCAGGGCGACGTCGGAGGTCGACGGAGTGGGTCCGTGCCGATGTCGGCAACCCAGGTGACAGCAGGCGGGATTGCACCGAGCTACGGCTACTTCAAGTTTACGCCGGATAGGATCTCGGTGACTCCCCTACTGGTCGGCCGACCCGACATTCTCACCTGGAAGGAAGCTATTGAGCCCCAGCTGGAGATGGCCGGGCTCATCAACTTTGCTCGTGGTACCGTGGCGACGCCGAGCGACCCCGACTTGCGTGCGGAGTTTCGCGCCGTGCAGCTGCTGACCTTCACGGTCATCTCGCGGTGCTGCTCGCCGGGCGTGCAAATCGCCCTGAAGTCGTGCAGGGAGCATGTCGACGCCGTGGCACTTCTTCGAGTCGATCTACCAAGTCACCGACGACTTGTTCATCGCTCAGCTTGAAGGGCAGCTGACGCACCTGCGCATGGGCGACGAGGAGACGGCGACCGACTACTGCAACCGGGCCCGGCGAATTCTCGCCACCATCAGGATGGCCGGTGCGGAGTATTCGTTGGCGTCGTACATCATCCATGTCATGCAGGGACTCCGGAGCAGCTACAACCTGTTGAAGCGGCTGTCCATGGCGCCGAGCACGAGGGCGACGCTCAACGAGGACAACCTAACCTCGTACATCCTGCAAGACGAGGCGATGCAGGAGGCAGAGCGGTCCCAGGAGCTGCTGGCGCAGGCGAACTTCGTCGCCCCGGCGAAGCAAGGCGGTCGACCGGGGCAGCGCGGACAGTCCGGTGGCAGTGGTAGCGGTGGCTCGAAGTCGGCCAAGGAGGTCGACAAGAAGAAGTCGACCAAGGACAACGGCCGAGGAGGAGGAAGTCGACGTCGGGAGTGCTGGCTGTGCGGCGACCCCGACCACCTCTCCTTCGAGTGCCCCGACCGCAGTGACTCGGACGACGACGACAAGGGAGGCCGCGGGAGGTCTGGCAGTCGTCGGCCCCGTCGAGGAGGAAGTCAGCCGCGCAAGGAGAAGCAGTCGACCAAGTCGTCGACCTCGGCGAAGGACGCCGACTCCTCTGCTAGCGGCAAGGGGAGCAACGACAAGTCGGCGTCGTGCTCCCTGGTCGGCGTCGTGGAGCCGACCGTCTCACTGGATGGGGACCAAGGACGTCTTCGTCGACATGGGGCCGAGCGGCGACTTGAAGCACGTGCGTGGCTTCAATGGGGCGCTGCAAGACGTCCAAGGCCGGGGCACGGTCGCCTTGCAAGGCGAGGCCGGGAAGCAGGTTCTCATCCCCGACGTGCTGTACGTCCCGGGTGTGCGGGCCAACCTGTTGTCGTCTGGCCAGCTGAAGGAGCATGGCGTGAAGTTTCAGGAGGACGGCGATGGTGTGCTGCTCATCTCGGCAGCGGGAGAGGTGCTTGGTCGGGCGACGTACTCCGGGCGAGTCCTCTGCACCGACCTGCGTCCTTGCTCAACGAGGTCGACGTCGCCCACTGCCAAGGACGGTAGCCTGTACTTCTTGCTGCTGAAGGACCGCAAGACCCGCTTCATGCGGGTGAGGCCAGTCGCCAAGAAGTCGGACGTGCTGCTGGAGTTCCAGAAGTGGCTGGTGCTGGTGGAGAGGCAGACGAAGAAGTCGGTGCTGATGCTGCGCTCGGACCGAGGTGGGGAGTTCCTCGGGAAGACGTTCACCGACTTCGTGGATGGCAAGGGGATCGTCCACGACCTGACCTGCCCGTACACCCCGCAGCAGAACGGCATGGCGGAGCGGGAGATGCGGACGGTGGTGGAGTCGGTGAGGACGATGCTGCTGCACATGGGCGTGCAGCACCACTGGTGGCACCTCGCCCTGCGGCAGGCCGTCTGGATCCGCAACTGCCTGGAGCGATCGGCGACGCCGGGGACGACGCCGTACCAGCTGCTGACTGGGACGAAGCCCGACTTGTCGCTGGCGCGCGTGTGGGGCTGCATGGCGCAGTTCCTCGTCCCCGAGCAGCAGCGTGGTGGGAAGCTGAAGCCAAAGGCCAAGTGGGGCCTTCACCTCGGTGTGTCGGAGGCGAGCAAGGGCTGGGAGCTCCTCGACATTGCCGCCAACCGGGTGGTCACCACGTCGGACGTGGTGTTCTACGAGGACCTGTCGCTGGAGGAGTGGAAGTCGGAGCATGGGCCGACGTCTGGGCGGACGCTGGTGGCCACGCCGACGGATACCTCGACGGCAACTCTCCCTCTGCTCGCCGAGGTCGGTGAGCTTGCTGAGGACGACGTCGGGGTCGTCCACCCTTCCTCCACCTCCCCTGCCCCTCCCCTCGTCGACCTGCGTGGGCTGACTCCGCCGTCGGCCTCCGGCGATGAGGGGAGCAGTGGGACGTCGCCTGTGGCGCCGACCAAGGGCATCGCCGGTGGCCGACAGGACGAGCAGCAAGTCGACGAGCAGCAGGTCGACAAGCAGCAGGTCGACCTGGGAGTGCAGTCGAATTGGAAAAGGGGGGAGCAGGTCAAGGAGGTGCAGCCGACTTGGATGAAGCCGACAGGGGAGCAGGCGGCAACGAGGTCGACCCAGGAGCAGTCGGCGACCTGGCGGTCGACAGGGGAGCTGACCGCAGGGGAGAAGTCGGTCGGGACGCCGACCGAAGTGCAGCAGGACAACGAGGACGGCAGTGAAGATGAAGGGGAGCAGTTGGGCGACGAAAAGCTGGTCGACCAGGAGGTGGCTGTCAGAATGAACGGACTGGAATGATGGACTAGCAGTGAAATGAGTACAAGTACCTAACCCTAGAATTGTGTGTTAAACTGTATTATGCTTGTAGGCTGTAGTGGGGTAGCCAATATGGGGTACAACCCCAACTAGGGTTTCATATTTGTACCCAAACTTCTGCTAGTTCATTCATTCTTGCCTAGTGATTCTGAAATGGTATTCAGAGCAGGAGGTCCCTAGGACCTACCGACCGTTTTTTTTAGGGCCCACCACCGCTCGCATGCGGTTACCACGCTACCCCGTGCCCTAGCCTCGTAGCGCCCTCGTGCGCCCTCGTTAGCGCCCTCGCGCGCCCCTCGTTAGCGCCCTCGCGCGCACCCTCGTTAGCGCCCTCGCGCGCCCCTCGTTAGCGCCCTCGCGCGCCCCTTGCTAGCGCCCTCGCGCGCCCCTCACTAGCGCCCTCGCGCGCCCCTCGCAGTGTCGCCCGCCCGCCGAGCCGCCCGCTCGCAGCCCGCTCGTCCCGCTGCCCGCTTCGCAGCCCGCTCGCCCCGCTGCCCGCTTCGCAGCCCGCCCGCCCGCTCGCTGCCCGCTTCGCGGCCCGCCCGCTTCGCAGCCCGCTCGCCCCGCTGCCCGCTTCGCAGCCCGCCCGCCCGCTCGCTGCCCGCTTCGCGGCCCGCCCGCTTCGCAGCCCGCTCGCTCGCTGCCCGCTTCGCGGCCCGCCCGCTTCGCAGCCCGCCCGCCCGCTAGCTGCCCGCTTCGCGGCCCGCCCGCTTCGCAGCCCGCTCGCCCCGCTGCCCGCTTCGCAGCCCGCCCGCCCGCTCGCTGCCCGCTTCGCGGCCCGCCCACTTCGCAGCCCGCCCGCCCGCTTCGCAGCCCGCTCGCCCGCTCGCTGCCCGCTTCGCGGCCCGCCCGCTCCGCGGCCCGCTCGCCCCGCTGCCCGCTTCGCTGCCCGCTCGCAGCGCCGCCCGCCCGCCCGCTACCTGCTTCGCAGCGTCGCCCGCTGCCTCACTGCCCGCTTGCTGCGTCGCCCGCCCGCCCCGCTGCCCGCTTCGCAGCCCGCCCGCCGCGCTTCTCGCCTGCTGCTCCCTGCCTGTGCACCGCCGCTTGCTCCTGCTGTGGCTGCTAGCTTCGCTCTAGCGCGTCCCCTCTGCTGCTGCCGCTGCTCTGCTGTGCCCTCACGCCTGAGCTATGGCCTCTATTCGCGTTCTTTCCTTCGATGCTGAGGGCCGTCCCGTGCAGTTCACTTCCTGGCTCGACGACCTGCAGTTGTATCTTATGAGCAATAGCACGGACCACATCTCCCTCTATGACTACGCGTCTGGTGCTGCTGCTGCTCCTGCTGCCACAGCCGAGCTTAGTGTTCGTTCCCACTGGCAGACTCGTGACGCAGCTGCTCGCCTAGCCATTCGCAGTCACCTGCCGCTAGCTGAGCTCGAGCATTTTGGCGACTGCAAATCCGCTAAGGCCCTGTACGATGCTGTCGTTGCTCGCTACTCCTCGCCTGCCACAGCCGAGCTTAGCCGCCTCATGCTGCCGTACCTGTTCCCCGATCTGTCCACCTTTACTACAGTCGCCGATCTTATCACCCACCTTCGCACTAGTGATGCTCGCCTGCGTGCCGCCCTTCCCACCGAGTTCTGCGCTAAGAACCCCCCTCCACTGTACTGGACACTCCACTTCATAGTCACCCGTCTCCCTGACACCCTCCGCTCAGTTCGAGACCACTTCCTTGCTCGCTGTCCCACTGAGCTCACAGTCGCCCTCCTAGAGGAGCAGCTGCTCGCGGCCGAAAAGAGCATTGTAGCTGTCGGTGCTGCTCGTGGCGCTCCTCGCACCCCCATCTTTGAGGGGTGTTCTCCCTCTCCCCTCGCTCCCTCCTACGCTGCTGCTGCTGCTGTTGACTTCCTTGGTGCTGAGTCTGTTGGCGCTGCTTCTGCTCCTGGTGGGAGGCGCCGCACCGGCAAGGGCAAGGGGGGCAAGGGTGGTGGTGGTGGCGCTGGGGGGGGAGGAGGTGGGGGAGGTGGGGGGGGAGGCGGTGCTGGAGGGAGCGGTGGCGGGAGCGCTGGTGGGAGTGGGGTCGGTGGTGGAGGCGGGGGCGGCGGAGGAAGCAGTGGCAGTAGTGGCGGCGGCGGCGGTGGCGGCGGTGGCGGTGGTGGCGGTGGTGGCGGTGGCGGTCGGAGCGGTGGTAGTGGTGGCGGCGGAGGTCGGAGTGGAGGCACTGGCTCGGGCCAGAGCTCCCAGCAGCAGCAGCGTCCCCAGACGACCCAGCAGCTTCGTGAGTGGCTTGCTCAGCGTGGGACGTCGGGGGGCAGTGGCCGCTGTTCTTATGTCATTCGCACAGGTGACCGCAAGGGACAGACGTGTGGGAGGTTCCACACCCCGTACCGCTGCTTCTCCCGCCTTGACGACGCTTGGCGTGAGGAGATGGGTGCGGATGTTGAGCGCCCCCGCTGGGCTGAGCTCATGAGGGCTGGTGTTGATGTCTTTGCTCTTGACTATGATGCTATTATTGCTGCCATGTATGCATTGACTGTTAGTGCCGAGGGAGACTGTTACTTGTGTGTGCCGCCTGACCCAGGTATAGAGCCCACTGCCCTAGGTACTAGTGAGTCTGCTCTCTCTGGTATGGTGCCCCCTGTACTTGCTCCCTCCAGTGCTGTCCCGGCTGGTTTCGAGTCTGCTCTCTCAGGTACTGCACCGGCTGAGGCCTGTCACACCTTCACCCTTGACTCAGGTGCTTCCCGTTGCTTCTTTCGTGACAGTACTGAGCTCACACCGCTTCCTGCACCGGTCCCAGTCTCCTTGGCTGACCCCTCTGGGGGCCCAGTCCTTGCCCAGTCCACCACTGTCCTCCCTTGTCCGGCGGTTCCGTCTGGCTCGTTGTCTGGTTTCCACCTCCCCTCGTTCTCGACGAACCTGGTGAGCAACGCTGTCCTCCAGGATCAGTGGGTTGACACCTTTACCCCTGGAGGACAGCGTGTGGCGATCTGCACGTGCTCCAGGACCGGCCGTCACCTGGCTACGTTTACCCGTCGGCCGGGGTCGAGTCTCTACACACTGACCACTGCGTCTCCTCAGGTCGCTGCTGTCGGTCAGGTGTCTGCGTCAGGTCTGGTAGCCCACGCCTGTGAGTGTCGTTCCCTGTCGCACCAGACTCTTCTCTGGCACCACCGCCTGGGTCACCCCTCCTTGCCACGCCTTCGTGGCATGCACCGTCGCCACCTTGTGTCTGGTCTTCCCAGGTCCCTCCCTCCCCTCCCTGCCTCTCCTGCGCCGCCTTGCCTTCCTTGCGTCGAGGGGCGGCAGCGCGCCGCTCCTCACTCCTCCTCGTTCCCCCCGACAGAGGCTCCTCTGCAGACCCTCCACCTGGACGTGTGGGGCCCAGCCCACGTTCGTGGTCAGGGCGGTGAGCGGTACTTTTTGCTGGTTGTCGACGACTACTCGCGTTACACCACGGTCTTCCCCTTGCGCACCAAGGGTGAGGTCCCTGCTGTTCTGATCCCTTGGATCCGCACAGTTCGTCTCCAGCTCCGCCGCCGTTTCCGGACGGATCTTCCTGTCCTGCGTCTGCACTCTAACAGAGGTGGTGAGTTCTCCTCCGATCTCTTGAGGACCTTCTGTCAGGCGGAGGGCATCGAGCAGACCTTCACGCTTCCGGACTCCCCACAGCAGAATGGGGTTGCTGAGCGCCGCATTGGCCTGGTCATGGAGGTCGCTCGTACCTCCTTGGTCCACGCGGCGGCTCCCCATTTTCTGTGGCCGTTTGCTGTCCGGTACGCCGCGCATCAGCTCAACCTCTGGCCCCGTGTCTCCTTGCCGGAGACCTCGCCCACACTGCGTTGGACGGGGGAGGTTGGCGATGCGTCGCGCTTCCGGGTGTGGGGTGCTCGTGCCCTTGTCCGCGATACGTCCGCGGACAAGCTCTCCTCCCGCACGCTTCCCTGTGTCTTCCTTGGCTTTGTCCCTGACGCGCCTGGCTGGCAGTTTTACCACCCCACCTCGCGCCGGGTCTTCGCCTCTCAGGACGTCACCTTTGACGAGTCGGTCCCTTTTTACCGTCTCTTCCCCTACCGCACTGCCCCCCTCCCTCCCCCGCCGCTTTTCCTTGCTCCTGGTCCCCCTCCGGTAGACCCCCTTCCCCCTCAGGGTCCTGCTCCTTCAGGTGTCTCTCAGGTAGACCCTCCTCCCGTCGCTGAGCCTGTCGAGGTCACAGGTGACTCAGGTGCTGCTGCGGGTGGTGCTGCTGGGAGTGCTGAGCCTGGGGGTGCTGAGCCTGCGGGTGCTGGGCCTGGGGGTGCTGGGGCTGCGGGTGCTGGGACTGAGGGTGCTGGAGCTGAGGGTACGGTGCCTGAGAGTACGGAGCCTGGGGGTGCTGAGCCTGGGGGTGCTGACCCTGCGGGTGCGGGGCCTGGGAGTGCTGGGACTGCGGGTGCTGGAGCTGAGGGTACTGTGCCTGAGAGTTTGCCGCCTGGGGGTGCTGAGCCTGCGGGTACTGAGCCTGCGGGTACTGAGCCTGGGGGTGCTGCTACTGAGCCTACGGAGCCTCGGGTTACTGCGTCTGGGGGTGCTCCGGTTCGGGGTGCTGAGCAGTCTCTCACACCGCAGCAGCTTCGTGACTGGTACGTCCGGCGCTTTCGCCGTCCTAGTGGCTCGGCTGGAGTTGGGGGTGCTGGGGCTGCTCGTCCTGGAGGTGCTCGTACTGGGGGTACTGGAGCTGCCGGGACTGGTTGTTCTGGGAGCACTGCGACTGGAGCTGCTGGAGCTGGGGACTCTGGCGCTGGCGGTGCTAGCGGAGTTGGAGCTGCCGACTCTGGGGGTGGCACTGCTGCTGGTGCTGCGGACCCGCCTGGTGGAGCTGCTGCTGGAGCTGAGGACCCGAGCGGTGGCGCTGCTGCTGGTGCTGGGGACCCGGACGTTGGAGCTCCTGCTGGTCCTGAGGACCCGGCCAGCCGTTGGAGTCTCTTATGCTTCTAGAGACGCTGCGCGGCCGCGACCGTACTTCGTACCGCTCCTTCAGCAGGTTCTTGGTCAGGCTCCTCCTCCTTGTCCTCCTCCCTCCGTAGAGTGTCCTCCGCCTGTCCAGCCGCAGTCGCAGTTACCGCCTGCCTCGCCTCTCCCTGCTCCCTCTCCTTACGCTGGTCCCACAGGAGGTCTTACAGAGCGTCGTGAGCCTGAGTCTCGTCCTGCGTCGCCTGTTCGTCCTGCTCGCACTGGTAGTCGTGTCCGTCGTGAGCGTCCTCCTCCTGTCCCAGGCACTCACTACATGACTCTGCGTCCCTCTACTGCTCCTCGGCGTGTCCCTCTACCGTCTCCTCCTGCGTCCTCTTTGCCTGCCGTTCCGGACCCTGAGTCTGACCGGTATCGCGCTGAGCACCCTACAGTCACGCGTCTCCTAGCTACTGTTGTCACTGACCCTACCTTTGAGTCCTCGGCTGCGTCTGCTCTGGTCGCTGAGTTGGTTGACTTTGCTGCTGCCTGTCGTCTAGACTACGCTGCTCGCCTTGTTGCTGAGTCTGAGTCTGCGTCTGTCTGTCCTCCGTCCGTCGGGGGTGAGTGTGCTCTTGGCACGGACGTCCTTGAGGACAGGCAGGAGGACTTTGACTCTCTCGCGGCTGCTGTACCTCATCTCGTGGCCTGGTTGCTTGCCCCTGAGGGAGACCCGGATGCACTAGACATCCCCACTCCGCGCACTTACGCAGAGGCGATCTCGGGTCCCTACTCCTCTCAGTGGCAGACAGCCATGGACGCAAAGATGGCATCCTGGAAGTCCACAGGCACCTACGTCGACGAGGTTCCCCCTCCTGGGGCGAACATCGTCGATGACATGTGGATTTTCAGGGTGAAGCGGCCGCCAGGTTCTCCGCCTGTCTTCAAGGCTCGTTACGTTGCTAGAGGCTTCAGTCAGCGTCAGGGGGTCGACTTCTTCCAGACCTTCTCCCCCACCCCGAAGATGACCACTCTTCGGGTTCTGCTGCACGTTGCTGCTCAGCGTGACTATGAGCTTCACTCTCTTGACTTCAGCACAGCGTTCCTGCAGGGCAGCCTGCACGAGGAGATCTGGCTGCGCCGCCCACCTGGCTTTACTGGGTCGTTTCCTCCTGGTACCCAGTGGAGCCTCCGCCGGCCAGTCTACGGTCTCCGCCAGGCGCCACGCGAGTGGCACGACACACTGAGGACTACACTTGCGGCTCTTGGGTTCGCGCCGTCTACTGCTGACCCGTCGCTGTTTCTGCGCACAGACACGTCGCTGCCGCCGTTCTACATTCTCGTGTACGTCGACGACTTGGTCTTTGCTACTGCTGACACTGAGGCACTCGCTCGTGTGAAGTCGGAGCTGCAGAAGAGACACACCTGCACTGACCTGGGTGAACTGCGTAGCTACCTTGGCTTGCAGATCACCCGGACAGAGCTCGCCGCACCATCACCCTGACTCAGTCACACATGGTGCAGCAGGTCCTTCAGCGCTTCGGCTTCCAGTTCTCCTCACCACAGGCCACACCTCTGGCTACCAGCCACTCGCTCTCAGCTCCACCTCCGGACGAGTCCGTAGAGCCGAGTGGCCCGTATCCAGAGCTTGTGGGCTGCCTCATGTACCTGATGACGTGCACGCGACCTGACCTCGCGTACCCTCTTAGCATCCTTGCTCGTTACGTTGCGCCTGGGAGACACAGGCGAGAGCACTGGGAGGCTGCTAAGAGGGTGCTGCGCTACTTGTGCAGTACATCAGGCATGGGGCTGGTGCTTGGAGGACGCGACAGAGTTGTCCTCACTGGCCACTCGGACGCTTCTTGGGTGGACGACCTGGCTACGCAGCGGTCGTCACAGGGTTACACCTTCAGCCTTGGCTCTGGTTCTGTCTCGTGGCGGTCCACCCGCTCTTCCTCTGTTCTCGGCTCTAGTTGTGAGGCTGAGATCTACGCCACAGCCATGGCTGCACAAGAGTTACGCTGGCTCACCTACCTGCTGACTGACTTGGGAGAGCGGCCTAGTTCTCCTCCAGTTCTGTACGGTGACAACAAGGCGGCTCTTGCCTTGTGTCAGGAGCACAGACTGGAGCACAGGACGAAGCACATTGCTCTTCGCTACTTTCTTGCTCGAGAGCTTCAGCAGCGCGGTCAGCTTCGGCTTGTGTACGTGGACTCGAAGGCCAACACTGCTGATATCTTCACCAAGGCGCTCCCGCCTAGTGATCATCAGCGGCACTGTACTTCCTTAGGCCTTGTGTCCACGTTTCCTCACTTGCTCACTGCTTGACATTCTTTGTACTGTACTTTATATATATCCTGTTGCTTGCTTGCTAGGTTTTGATCACTGTGTTACTTGTCTTGTACTATATCTAGCACTGCATGTGAACTGGCCTTGTGGCCTTTACTTGTGCTCGGAGTGTGGTGACGTTGTGATCCACCCTGGGCTTTGCTTTGCTTTGCTGGACTGGTCTTGTGACCCTTTGTTCTCCCCCACTTTGCCTATGGGGGTGTGTTAAACTGTATTATGCTTGTAGGCTGTAGTGGGGTAGCCAATATGGGGTACAACCCCAACTAGGGTTTCATATTTGTACCCAAACTTCTGCTAGTTCATTCATTCTTGCCTAGTGATTCTGAAATTGTGTACCCCTTATAGGCTAACCCACTGCAGCCTAAACAAGCACAACACATAATGTTTGACACACCCCCATAGGCAAAGTGGGGGAGAGCAAGGGGTCACAAGACCAGTCAAAGCAAAGCAAAACAAGCTCAGGGTGGATCTCAAGGATGCCACACAAATTCTGAGCACAAGCAAGTGGTCACAAGACCAGTTCACATGCAGGTTGATAATATAGCAAGAGATACAGTGAACACAGCCTAGCAGGAGTAAACATGCAGGCAGATATATACAGATCACAGTACAAGCAGAGTCAAGAGGTAAGTAAGTGAGGTCCAGCAGGCACAAGGCCCAGAAGAGTACAGAAACGCTGATGGTCACAAGGCTGAAGCGCCTTGGTGAACACATCAGCAAGGTTGGCCTCAGTGGCCACGTAACGCAGACGAAGCTGACCACGCTGCTGCAGCTCTCGAGCAAGGAAGTACCGCAGGGCGATGTGCTTCGTTCTGTGCTCCAGTCTGTGCTCCTCACACAAGGCAATGGCAGCCTGGTTGTCGACGTACAGCACTGGAGGAGAACGAGGCCGCTCTCCCAAGTCGGTCAGCAGGTAGGTCAGCCAGCGTAGCTCCTGGGCAGCCATGGCTGTGGCGTAGATCTCAGCCTCACAACTGGAGCTGAGAACAGAAGAAGAGCGTGTAGAACGCCAAGAAACTGAGCCGGAGCCAAGGCTAAAGGTGTAACCCTGAGACGACCGCTGAGTAGCCTGGTCGTCCGCCCAAGAAGCGTCTGAGTGTCCAGTAAGTACAACTCGGTCTCGTCCTCCAAGCACTAGCCCCATGCCCGACGTACTGCACAAGTAGCGCAACACCCTCTTAGCAGCATCCATGTGCTCCTTCCTGTGACGGCCAGGAGCGACATAGCGTGCAAGGATGCTAAGAGGGTATGCAAGGTCAGGTCGAGTGCAGGTCATCAGGTACATGAGGCAGCCCACAAGCTCTGGATACGGGCCACTCGGCTCTACGGACTCATCCGAAGGCAGAGCTAAGAGCGAGTGACCGGTAGGCAGAGGAGTGGACTGAGGCGAGGAGTACGTGAAGCGGAAGCGCTGAAGGATCTGCTGCACCATGTGTGACTGAGTCAAGGTGATGGTGCGCCGTGCTCTGTCCCGGGTGATCCGCAAGCCAAGATAGCTTGTCAGTTCACCCAGGTCTGTGCACGTGTGTCTCCTCTGCAGCTCCGACTTCACGTGGGCGAGTGCCGCGGTGTCAGCAGTGGCAAAGACCAAGTCGTCGACGTACACGAGGATGTAGAACGGCGGCAAGGAGGTGTCGGTGCGTAGAAACAGTGACGGGTCAGCAGTAGAGGGAGCAAACCCAAGAGCCGCAAGTGTCGTCCTCAGTGTGTCGTGCCACTCACGCGGTGCCTGGCGGAGACCGTAGACCGGCCGCTGGAGCCTCCACTGGGTACCAGGAGGAACCGACCCAGTGAAACCAGGAGGGCGGCGCAGCCAGATCTCCTCGTGCAGGCTGCCCTGCAAGAAAGCAGTGCTGAAGTCAAGTGAGTGAAGCTCGTAGTCGCGGTGAGCGGCTATGTGCAGCAGCACCCGAAGAGTGGTCATCTTCGGGGTGGGGGAGAAGGTCTGAAAGAAGTCAACTCCCTCTCGCTGACTGAAGCCTCGAGCCACGTAGCGTGCCTTGAAGACAGGAGGAGAACCCGGTGGCCGCTTCACCCTGAAGATCCACATGCCACTGACGATGTTCGCCCCAGGTGGGGGAACCTCGTCGACGTAGGTGCCTGTGGACTTCCAGGAAGCCATCTCTGCGTCCATGGCTGTCTGCCACTGAGAGGAGTAGGGACCCGCCATCGCCTCAGCGTAAGTGCGCGGGGTCGGGATGTCTGGTGCATCCGGGTCTCCCTCAGGGGCAACTAGCATGGACACGAGGTGGGGTAAAGCAGCAGCAAAGCACTGGAACTCCTCCTGTCTGTCCTCAAGGACGTCCGTGCCAAGAGCACACTCACCCCCGACGGACGGAGGACAGACAGACTCAGACTCAGCAACAAGGCTAGTGGCGTAGTCTAGACGACACCGGGCAGCAAAGTCTATCAACTCAGCGACCAGAGCAGACGCAGCAGAGGACTCAAAGGTAGGGTCAGTGACAACAGTAGCGAGGAGACGGGTGACAGTGGGACTGGCAGCACGACGGGAGTCAGACTCCGGATCAGGAAGAGTAGGCAGAGAGGACGCAGGAGGAGACGGCAGCGGAACACGCTGAGGAGCAGTGGAGGGACGCAGAGTCATGTAGTGAGTGCCAGGGACAGGAGGAGGACGCTCACGTGGGACACGACGACCAGTGCGAGCAGTACGAACAGGCGACGCAGGACGAGACGCAGGCTCACGACGCTCTGCAAGACCTCCTGTGGGACCAGTGTAAGGAGAGGGAGCAGGGAGAGGCGAGGCAGGCGGTAACTGTGACTGCGACTGGACAGGCGGAGGACACTCTACGGAGGGAGGAGGACAAGGAGGAGGAGCCTGACCAAGAACCTGCTGAAGAAGTGGTACGAAGTACGGTCGCGGCCGCGCAGCGTCTCTAGAACCAGCAGAGACACCAGCGGCAGGGTCCTCAGCACCAGCAGCAGCTCCAACGTCCGGGTCCTCAGCACCAGCAGCAGCTCCACCGCTCGGGTCCTCAGCACCAGCAGCAGCTCCACCGTCCGGGTCCTCAGCTCCAGCAGCAGCGCCACCGCTCGGGTCCGCAGCACCAGCAGCAGCTCCAACGCCCGGGTCCTCAGCACCAGCAGCAGCGCCACCGCTCGGGTCCGCAGCACCAGCAGCAGCTCCAACGCCCGGGTCCTCAGCACCAGCAGCAGCCCCAACGCCCGGGTCCTCAGTACCAGTAGCAGCGCCACCCCCAGGGTCCGCAGCACCAGGAGCACCACTCCGAAGACTGCAGCGCCGCGTGTACCACTCTCGGATCTGCTGAATGGGGGGGAGCTCCTGGGCAGGAGGGGAAGCACTGGTACGAGCTCCAGTAGCACCTCTCCGGAGGCGGCAGTACTGTAGGTACCTCTCCTGCAGCTGCCGGGAGGAGAGGGCTCCTCCAGGTGTAGCACGCTCAGGCTCAGCACCCCCAGACTCAGCACCCCCAGACTCAGCACCCCTAGGCTCAGCACCTCCAGGCTCAGCACCCCCAGACTCAGCACCCCCAGGCTCCGCACCTCCAGGCTCAGCACCCCCAGGCTCCGCACCTCCAGACTCAGCACTCCCAGGCTCAGCACCCCCAGACGCAGCACCCCCAGGCTCAGCACCCCAGCAGGACAAGAGTCGACAGCCACCTCGACAGGCTCACCCGGGTCTACCTGGGACACACCTGAGGGGCGGCACCCTGAGGGGGGAGGGGGTCTGGTACCTCAGCACCTGGAGCGAGGAAGAGAGGCGGGGGGGGAGCGGAGCAGTGCGGTAGGGGAAGAGGCGGTAGTAGGGGACGGACTCGTCAAAAGTGACGTCCTGAGAGGCCAGGACACGACGCGAGGTGGCGTGGTAGAACTGCCAACCAGGCGCGTCCGGGACAAAGCCAAGGAAGACACAGGGGACAGCGCGACGGGAGAGCTTGTCCGCGGACGTATCGCGAACAAAAGCTCGGGATCCCCAGACCCGAAAACGCGACGCATCGCCAGCCTCTCCCGTCCAACGCAGTGTCGGAGAAGTCTCCGGTAGGGAGACACGGGGCCAGAGGTTGAGCTGATGCGCAGCGTATCGGACCACAAACGGCCACAGAAAGTGGGGGGCAGCCGCATGAACCAAGGAGGTACGAGCTACCTCCATGACTAAGCCAATGCGGCGCTCAGCAACCCCATTCTGCTGTGGAGAGGCCGGAAGCGTGAACGACTGCTCAATGCCCTCCTGCTGACAGAAGGTCTCCAAGAGGCCAGAGGAAAACTCCCCACCTCTGTCAGAGTGCAGACGCAGGACAGGGAAGTCGGAGCGGAAACGCTCACTGAGCTGGAGACGAGATCTGCGGATCCAGGGGATCAAGACATCAGGGACCTCACCCTTGGTGCGCAAGGGGAAGACCGTGGTGTAGCGCGAGAAGTCGTCAACAACAATCAGGAAGTACCTCTCCTGACCCTGACCACGGACGCGGGCTGGGCCCCACACGTCCATGTGGAGTGTCTGCAAAGGAGCAGTCGTCGGGGGAAAGGAGGAGGAGTGAGGAGTGGCGGTGGGGGTGGAGGTGGGACTGGAGAGGCTAGTGGCGGCAGTGGGGGTGGTGACAGCAGCGGCGGGAGCAGTGGCAGGGGCGGAGGCGGCAGCGGAGGCGGAGGTGGTCGTGGCGGCGGCAGGGGTGGAGGTGGCCGAGGCGGTGACGGCGGCGGTGGTGGTCGTGGAGGCGCTGGCGGTGGCCAGAGCCAGCAGCACGCCCCGTCGCTCCAGGAGGCACGTGAGTGGTACTCGCAGCGGGGGGGGGCGGGTGGCTTTACCTGCACGTACGTCATCCGCACTGGAGACCGCACTGGCCAGACGTGTGGGAGGCCGCACCCCACGCACCGCTGTTTCTCGCGCCTCACCGACGCTTGGCGCGCTCAGTTCCCTGGCGGCACTAAGCTTCCCCGCTGGGGTGATCTGGAGAGGAAGGGAGTTGATATCTGGGCTTTAGACTTTGATGCTATTCTCACTGCCATGTATGCGATGTTTACTAGTGGAGAGGGTGCCCAGTACTTGCGTGTTCCGCCCGACCCGGGCATTCTGACCAGTCCGGCTGCCGCTCTAGGTGCTAGTGAGTCTGCTGCCCCAGGTCCTGGTGAGGCTGCTGCTCTAGGTGCTCGTGAGTCCGTCCCCCCTGGTACTGAGTCGACTGCCGCACTTCACACCTTCACACTGGACTCTGGTGCTTCTCGCTGTTTCTTTCGTGACCGCACTGTCCTTGAGCCACTCGCTCGGCCAGTTGCTGTCTCCCTCGCTGACCCCTCTTGGGGTCCGGTCATTGCGACCTCCTCCACTGTCCTTCCTTGTCCTGCAGTCCCGTCAGGCACACTGTCAGGTCTCTACCTCCCCTCGTTCTCTACGAACTTGGTGGCAGGTAGTGCGCTCCAGGACGGGGGTGTTCACCAGTTCACCCCTGCATACGAGCGCGTGACGCACTGCACGTGTGCTCGGACGGGCCGTCACCTGGCTACCTTCACTCGGCAGCCGGGGTCGGACCTGTACACACTGACCACTAAGTCCCCTCAGGTAGCTGCGTCTGTGTCTGCGTCTGCGTCATGTCAGCTGTCCGCCCCCTGCTCGTGTCGCTCTCTGGCGCATGAGACTGTCCTCTGGCACCACCGTCTTGGTCACCCGTCTGTGCAGCGCCTTCGGGCCATGCACAAACGGGACCTTGTTGCTGGTCTTCCCAGGGTTCCCATGGACTGGAATGATGAACTAGAAGTTAAATGAGTACAAGTACCTAACCCTAGAATTGTGTACCCCCTATAGGCTAACCCACTGCAGCCTAAACAAGCACAACACATATAATGTTTGACAGTGGCCGACCAGTCCACCGACCATGACGAGGTGGGGGTTCCGCCTGAACCCCGGAAGTCTGGTCGACTTCGAAGGCCGCCCGACTTCTTCATTCCCGCTGCCTTCACCACGGTGTACGACGTGGAGGACGACGACGACCTGCTGTACGACGACGCTGATGAGGACGAGGAGTTTCCGGAGCTCGACCCCGACATGCTGGCCGACCCCGAGCACCGCTGGGACATCTCGACGATGACGGTGAAGGAGGCGCTGGCGAGCTGGAAGGGTCCAGCAGTGAAGGCCGCCATGGAGGAAGAGATCCGTAGTCTCCTCGCCATGGGCACGTGGGAGCTGGTCGAACGCCCGCCGGGAGTGAATGTCATGAAGAACCGGTGGGTGCTGACGACGAAGTACAACATTGACGACACCGTCGAGCGGGAGAAGGCTAGGCTGGTCGTGAAGGGCTTCACGCAGGTGTACGGCGCCGACTACGACGAGACGTTCGCGCCGGTGGGGAGCTACGTGACGCTGAGGATCTTCCTCAGCATCGTCGCCGTGCTCAACCTCAACCTGATGCAGCTCGACATGAAGAATGCCTTCCTGCAGAGCAAGCTCGACCGGGTGTTGTACATGTCGCAGCCGGACTACTTCAACGACGGAACCGGCCGGGTGTGCAAGCTGCTGAAGAGCCTGTACGGGCTGAAGCAGTCGCCGCTGCTGTGGTACTTGGCGCTCAACGACGTGCTGGTCGGCGCTGGGTGGAAGAAGAGCCAGGTCGACGAGGCCCTCTACTTCAAGGTCGGCGACGACGGAGCGACTTGCTGGGTGCTGGTCTACGTCGACGACCTGCTCGCCGCCAGCAGCAGCCCCGAGATGCTGAAGCAGCTGAAGGAGCTACTGGAGGCCGCCTTCGAGCTGCGCGAGATCTCGCCGGTGCAGAAGTACCTCGGGCTGGAGATCGTGCGCGATAGGTCGGCGGGGAAGCTGTGGCTGCACCAGCAGGGCTACGCCGACAAGCTGCGTAGGCGCTTCATCGACGAGGAGCAGGGCGGACGGACTCCGAAGACGCCGGTCTCCGTCGACGCCTACGCCGAGCTCACCTTCGACGACGAGGAGGCGCAGGAGCGACAGGAGGAGGAGTACCGGCAGAAGGTCAGCTCGCTGCAGTTCGCGGCGACGACGACGAGGCCGGACATCGCCTTCGCATGCAGCAAGCTGGGGAGCGGCCTCACGGTGAGGAGCGACCAGCACTGGCGCGAGGTCGACCGCTGCCTCGCCTACCTCGCCAACACGCGCGACACCGCCCTGGAGTTCGGCGGTGGACCTGAGTCGCTGGAGCTGGTCGGCTACGTGGACGCCGACGACGCCGGTGACAAGCAGAGCAGGACGAGCACGGGCGGCTACGTGTTCATCTACGGAGGGGCCGCGGTCTCCGCGGTCTCCAGCACGGAGGGCTCGCTACTCCTCGCCTGCCACAGCCGAGCTTAGCCGCCTCATGCTGCCGTACCTGTTCCCCGATCTGTCCACCTTTACTACAGTCGCCGATCTTATCACCCACCTTCGCACTAGTGATGCTCGCCTGCGTGCCGCCCTTCCCACCGAGTTCTGCGCTAAGAACCCCCCTCCACTGTACTGGACACTCCACTTCATAGTCACCCGTCTCCCTGACACCCTCCGCTCAGTTCGAGACCACTTCCTTGCTCGCTGTCCCACTGAGCTCACAGTCGCCCTCCTAGAGGAGCAGCTGCTCGCGGCCGAAAAGAGCATTGTAGCTGTCGGTGCTGCTCGTGGCGCTCCTCGCACCCCCATCTTTGAGGGGTGTTCTCCCTCTCCCCTCGCTCCCTCCTACGCTGCTGCTGCTGCTGTTGACTTCCTTGGTGCTGAGTCTGTTGGCGCTGCTTCTGCTCCTGGTGGGAGGCGCCGCACCGGCAAGGGCAAGGGGGGCAAGGGTGGTGGTGGTGGCGCTGGGGGGGGAGGAGGTGGGGGAGGTGGGGGGGGAGGCGGTGCTGGAGGGAGCGGTGGCGGGAGCGCTGGTGGGAGTGGGGTCGGTGGTGGAGGCGGGGGCGGCGGAGGAAGCAGTGGCAGTAGTGGCGGCGGCGGCGGTGGCGGCGGTGGCGGTGGTGGCGGTGGTGGCGGTGGTGGCGGTCGGAGCGGTGGTAGTGGTGGCGGCGGAGGTCGGAGTGGAGGCACTGGCTCGGGCCAGAGCTCCCAGCAGCAGCAGCGTCCCCAGACGACCCAGCAGCTTCGTGAGTGGCTTGCTCAGCGTGGGACGTCGGGGGGCAGTGGCCGCTGTTCTTATGTCATTCGCACAGGTGACCGCAAGGGACAGACGTGTGGGAGGTTCCACACCCCGTACCGCTGCTTCTCCCGCCTTGACGACGCTTGGCGTGAGGAGATGGGTGCGGATGTTGAGCGCCCCCGCTGGGCTGAGCTCATGAGGGCTGGTGTTGATGTCTTTGCTCTTGACTATGATGCTATTATTGCTGCCATGTATGCATTGACTGTTAGTGCCGAGGGAGACTGTTACTTGTGTGTGCCGCCTGACCCAGGTATAGAGCCCACTGCCCTAGGTACTAGTGAGTCTGCTCTCTCTGGTATGGTGCCCCCTGTACTTGCTCCCTCCAGTGCTGTCCCGGCTGGTTTCGAGTCTGCTCTCTCAGGTACTGCACCGGCTGAGGCCTGTCACACCTTCACCCTTGACTCAGGTGCTTCCCGTTGCTTCTTTCGTGACAGTACTGAGCTCACACCGCTTCCTGCACCGGTCCCAGTCTCCTTGGCTGACCCCTCTGGGGGCCCAGTCCTTGCCCAGTCCACCACTGTCCTCCCTTGTCCGGCGGTTCCGTCTGGCTCGTTGTCTGGTTTCCACCTCCCCTCGTTCTCGACGAACCTGGTGAGCAACGCTGTCCTCCAGGATCAGTGGGTTGACACCTTTACCCCTGGAGGACAGCGTGTGGCGATCTGCACGTGCTCCAGGACCGGCCGTCACCTGGCTACGTTTACCCGTCGGCCGGGGTCGAGTCTCTACACACTGACCACTGCGTCTCCTCAGGTCGCTGCTGTCGGTCAGGTGTCTGCGTCAGGTCTGGTAGCCCACGCCTGTGAGTGTCGTTCCCTGTCGCACCAGACTCTTCTCTGGCACCACCGCCTGGGTCACCCCTCCTTGCCACGCCTTCGTGGCATGCACCGTCGCCACCTTGTGTCTGGTCTTCCCAGGTCCCTCCCTCCCCTCCCTTCCTCGCCTGCGCCGCCTTGCCTTCCTTGCGTCGAGGGGCGGCAGCGCGCCGCTCCTCACTCCTCCTCGTTCCCCCCGACAGAGGCTCCTCTGCAGACCCTCCACCTGGACGTGTGGGGCCCAGCCCGCGTTCGTGGTCAGGGCGGTGAGCGGTACTTTTTGCTGGTTGTCGACGACTACTCGCGTTACACCACGGTCTTCCCCTTGCGCACCAAGGGTGAGGTCCCTGCTGTTCTGATCCCTTGGATCCGCACAGTTCGTCTCCAGCTCCGCCGCCGTTTCCGGACGGATCTTCCTGTCCTGCGTCTGCACTCTGACAGAGGTGGTGAGTTCTCCTCCGATCTCTTGAGGACCTTCTGTCAGGCGGAGGGCATCGAGCAGACCTTCACGCTTCCGGACTCCCCACAGCAGAATGGGGTTGCTGAGCGCCGCATTGGCCTGGTCATGGAGGTCGCTCGTACCTCCTTGGTCCACGCGGCGGCTCCCCATTTTCTGTGGCCGTTTGCTGTCCGGTACGCCGCGCATCAGCTCAACCTCTGGCCCCGTGTCTCCTTGCCGGAGACCTCGCCCACACTGCGTTGGACGGGGGAGGTTGGCGATGCGTCGCGCTTCCGGGTGTGGGGTGCTCGTGCCCTTGTCCGCGATACGTCCGCGGACAAGCTCTCCTCCCGCACGCTTCCCTGTGTCTTCCTTGGCTTTGTCCCTGACGCGCCGGGCTGGCAGTTTTACCACCCCACCTCGCGCCGGGTCTTCGCCTCTCAGGACGTCACCTTTGACGAGTCGGTCCCTTTTTACCGTCTCTTCCCCTACCGCACTGCCCCCCTCCCTCCCCCGCCGCTTTTCCTTGCTCCTGGTCCCCCTCCGGTAGACCCCCTTCCCCCTCAGGGTCCTGCTCCTTCAGGTGTCTCTCAGGTAGACCCTCCTCCCGTCGCTGAGCCTGTCGAGGTCACAGGTGACTCAGGTGCTGCTGCGGGTGGTGCTGCTGGGAGTGCTGAGCCTGGGGGTGCTGAGCCTGGGGGTGCTGGGCCTGGGGGTGCTGGGGCTGCGGGTGCTGGGACTGAGGGTGCTGGAGCTGAGGGTACGGTGCCTGAGAGTACGGAGCCTGGGGGTGCTGAGCCTGGGGGTGCTGACCCTGCGGGTGCGGGGCCTGGGAGTGCTGGGACTGCGGGTGCTGGAGCTGAGGGTACTGTGCCTGAGAGTTTGCCGCCTGGGGGTGCTGAGCCTGCGGGTACTGAGCCTGCGGGTACTGAGCCTGGGGGTGCTGCTACTGAGCCTACGGAGCCTCGGGTTACTGCGTCTGGGGGTGCTCCGGTTCGGGGTGCTGAGCAGTCTCTCACACCGCAGCAGCTTCGTGACTGGTACGTCCGGCGCTTTCGCCGTCCTAGTGGCTCGGCTGGAGTTGGGGGTGCTGGGGCTGCTCGTCCTGGAGGTGCTCGTACTGGGGGTACTGGAGCTGCCGGGACTGGTTGTTCTGGGAGCACTGCGACTGGAGCTGCTGGAGCTGGGGACTCTGGCGCTGGCGGTGCTAGCGGAGTTGGAGCTGCCGACTCTGGGGGTGGCACTGCTGCTGGTGCTGCGGACCCGCCTGGTGGAGCTGCTGCTGGAGCTGAGGACCCGAGCGGTGGCGCTGCTGCTGGTGCTGGGGACCCGGACGTTGGAGCTCCTGCTGGTCCTGAGGACCCGGCCGCTGGAGTCTCTTCTGCTTCTAGAGACGCTGCGCGGCCGCGACCGTACTTCGTACCGCTCCTTCAGCAGGTTCTTGGTCAGGCTCCTCCTCCTTGTCCTCCTCCCTCCGTAGAGTGTCCTCCGCCTGTCCAGCCGCAGTCGCAGTTACCGCCTGCCTCGCCTCTCCCTGCTCCCTCTCCTTACGCTGGTCCCACAGGAGGTCTTACAGAGCGTCGTGAGCCTGAGTCTCGTCCTGCGTCGCCTGTTCGTCCTGCTCGCACTGGTAGTCGTGTCCGTCGTGAGCGTCCTCCTCCTGTCCCAGGCACTCACTACATGACTCTGCGTCCCTCTACTGCTCCTCGGCGTGTCCCTCTACCGTCTCCTCCTGCGTCCTCTTTGCCTGCCGTTCCGGACCCTGAGTCTGACTGGTATCGCGCTGAGCACCCTACAGTCACGCGTCTCCTAGCTACTGTTGTCACTGACCCTACCTTTGAGTCCTCGGCTGCGTCTGCTCTGGTCGCTGAGTTGGTTGACTTTGCTGCTGCCTGTCGTCTAGACTACGCTGCTCGCCTTGTTGCTGAGTCTGAGTCTGCGTCTGTCTGTCCTCCGTCCGTCGGGGGTGAGTGTGCTCTTGGCACGGACGTCCTTGAGGACAGGCAGGAGGACTTTGACTCTCTCGCGGCTGCTGTACCTCATCTCGTGGCCTGGTTGCTTGCCCCTGAGGGAGACCCGGATGCACTAGACATCCCCACTCCGCGCACTTACGCAGAGGCGATCTCGGGTCCCTACTCCTCTCAGTGGCAGACAGCCATGGACGAAGAGATGGCATCCTGGAAGTCCACAGGCACCTACGTCGACGAGGTTCCCCCTCCTGGGGCGAACATCGTCGATGGCATGTGGATTTTCAGGGTGAAGCGGCCGCCAGGTTCTCCGCCTGTCTTCAAGGCTCGTTACGTTGCTAGAGGCTTCAGTCAGCGTCAGGGGGTCGACTTCTTCCAGACCTTCTCCCCCACCCCGAAGATGACCACTCTTCGGGTTCTGCTGCACGTTGCTGCTCAGCGTGACTACGAGCTTCACTCTCTTGACTTCAGCACAGCGTTCCTGCAGGGCAGCCTGCACGAGGAGATCTGGCTGCGCCGCCCACCTGGCTTTACTGGGTCGTTTCCTCCTGGTACCCAGTGGAGCCTCCGCCGGCCAGTCTACGGTCTCCGCCAGGCGCCACGCGAGTGGCACGACACACTGAGGACTACACTTGCGGCTCTTGGGTTCGCGCCGTCTACTGCTGACCCGTCGCTGTTTCTGCGCACAGACACGTCGCTGCCGCCGTTCTACATTCTCGTGTACGTCGACGACTTGGTCTTTGCTACTGCTGACACTGAGGCACTCGCTCGTGTGAAGTCGGAGCTGCAGAAGAGACACACCTGCACTGACCTGGGTGAACTGCGTAGCTACCTTGGCTTGCAGATCACCCGGGACAGAGCTCGCCGCACCATCACCCTGACTCAGTCACACATGGTGCAGCAGGTCCTTCAGCGCTTCGGCTTCCAGTTCTCCTCACCACAGGCCACACCTCTGGCTACCAGCCACTCGCTCTCAGCTCCACCTCCGGACGAGTCCGTAGAGCCGAGTGGCCCGTATCCAGAGCTTGTGGGCTGCCTCATGTACCTGATGACGTGCACGCGACCTGACCTCGCGTACCCTCTTAGCATCCTTGCTCGTTACGTTGCGCCTGGGAGACACAGGCGAGAGCACTGGGAGGCTGCTAAGAGGGTGCTGCGCTACTTGTGCAGTACATCAGGCATGGGGCTGGTGCTTGGAGGACGCGACAGAGTTGTCCTCACTGGCCACTCGGACGCTTCTTGGGTGGACGACCTGGCTACGCAGCGGTCGTCACAGGGTTACACCTTCAGCCTTGGCTCTGGTTCTGTCTCGTGGCGGTCCACCCGCTCTTCCTCTGTTCTCGGCTCTAGTTGTGAGGCTGAGATCTACGCCACAGCCATGGCTGCACAAGAGTTACGCTGGCTCACCTACCTGCTGACTGACTTGGGAGAGCGGCCTAGTTCTCCTCCAGTTCTGTACGGTGACAACAAGGCGGCTCTTGCCTTGTGTCAGGAGCACAGACTGGAGCACAGGACGAAGCACATTGCTCTTCGCTACTTTCTTGCTCGAGAGCTTCAGCAGCGCGGTCAGCTTCGGCTTGTGTACGTGGACTCGAAGGCCAACACTGCTGATATCTTCACCAAGGCGCTCCCGCCTAGTGATCATCAGCGGCACTGTACTTCCTTAGGCCTTGTGTCCACGTTTCCTCACTTGCTCACTGCTTGACATTCTTTGTACTGTACTTTATATATATCTTGTTGCTTGCTTGCTAGGTTTTGATCACTGTGTTACTTGTCTTGTACTATATCTAGCACTGCATGTGAACTGGCCTTGTGGCCTTTACTTGTGCTCGGAGTGTGGTGACGTTGTGATCCACCCTGGGCTTTGCTTTGCTTTGCTGG
Source organism: Closterium sp. Yama58-4 (assembly GCA_947470075.1). Taxonomy (NCBI): domain Eukaryota; kingdom Viridiplantae; phylum Streptophyta; class Zygnematophyceae; order Desmidiales; family Closteriaceae; genus Closterium; species Closterium sp. Yama58-4. The sequence goes on from CANIUD010000107.1 coordinate 236,575, forward strand.
ACTGGTCTTGTGACCCTTTGTTCTCCCCCACTTTGCCTATGGGGGTGTGTTAAACTGTATTATGCTTGTAGGCTGTAGTGGGGTAGCCAATATGGGGTACAACCCCAACTAGGGTTTCATATTTGTACCCAAACTTCTGCTAGTTCATTCATTCTTGCCTAGTGATTCTGAAATTGTGTACCCCTTATAGGCTAACCCACTGCAGCCTAAACAAGCACAACACATAATGTTTGACACACCCCCATAGGCAAAGTGGGGGAGAGCAAGGGGTCACAAGACCAGTCAAAGCAAAGCAAAACAAGCTCAGGGTGGATCTCAAGGATACCACACAAATTCTGAGCACAAGCAAGTGGTCACAAGACCAGTTCACATGCAGGTTGATAATATAGCAAGAGATACAGTGAACACAGCCTAGCAGGAGTAAACATGCAGGCAGATATATACAGATCACAGTACAAGCAGAGTCAAGAGGTAAGTAAGTGAGGTCCAGCAGGCACAAGGCCCAGAAGAGTACAGAAACGCTGATGGTCACAAGGCTGAAGCGCCTTGGTGAACACATCAGCAAGGTTGGCCTCAGTGGCCACGTAACGCAGACGAAGCTGACCACGCTGCTGCAGCTCTCGAGCAAGGAAGTACCGCAGGGCGATGTGCTTCGTTCTGTGCTCCAGTCTGTGCTCCTCACACAAGGCAATGGCAGCCTGGTTGTCGACGTATAGCACTGGAGGAGAACGAGGCCGCTCTCCCAAGTCGGTCAGCAGGTAGGTCAGCCAGCGTAGCTCCTGGGCAGCCATGGCTGTGGCGTAGATCTCAGCCTCACAACTGGAGCTGAGAACAGAAGAAGAGCGTGTAGAACGCCAAGAAACTGAGCCGGAGCCAAGGCTAAAGGTGTAACCCTGAGACGACCGCTGAGTAGCCTGGTCGTCCGCCCAAGAAGCGTCTGAGTGTCCAGTAAGTACAACTCGGTCTCGTCCTCCAAGCACTAGCCCCATGCCCGACGTACTGCACAAGTAGCGCAACACCCTCTTAGCAGCATCCATGTGCTCCTTCCTGTGACGGCCAGGAGCGACATAGCGTGCAAGGATGCTAAGAGGGTATGCAAGGTCAGGTCGAGTGCAGGTCATCAGGTACATGAGGCAGCCCACAAGCTCTGGATACGGGCCACTCGGCTCTACGGACTCATCCGAAGGCAGAGCTAAGAGCGAGTGACCGGTAGGCAGAGGAGTGGACTGAGGCGAGGAGTACGTGAAGCGGAAGCGCTGAAGGATCTGCTGCACCATGTGTGACTGAGTCAAGGTGATGGTGCGCCGTGCTCTGTCCCGGGTGATCCGCAAGCCAAGATAGCTTGTCAGTTCACCCAGGTCTGTGCACGTGTGTCTCCTCTGCAGCTCCGACTTCACGTGGGCGAGTGCCGCGGTGTCAGCAGTGGCAAAGACCAAGTCGTCGACGTACACGAGGATGTAGAACGGCGGCAAGGAGGTGTCGGTGCGTAGAAACAGTGACGGGTCAGCAGTAGAGGGAGCAAACCCAAGAGCCGCAAGTGTCGTCCTCAGTGTGTCGTGCCACTCACGCGGTGCCTGGCGGAGACCGTAGACCGGCCGCTGGAGCCTCCACTGGGTACCAGGAGGAACCGACCCAGTGAAACCAGGAGGGCGGCGCAGCCAGATCTCCTCGTGCAGGCTGCCCTGCAAGAAAGCAGTGCTGAAGTCAAGTGAGTGAAGCTCGTAGTCGCGGTGAGCGGCTATGTGCAGCAGCACCCGAAGAGTGGTCATCTTCGGGGTGGGGGAGAAGGTCTGAAAGAAGTCAACTCCCTCTCGCTGACTGAAGCCTCGAGCCACGTAGCGTGCCTTGAAGACAGGAGGAGAACCCGGTGGCCGCTTCACCCTGAAGATCCACATGCCACTGACGATGTTCGCCCCAGGTGGGGGAACCTCGTCGACGTAGGTGCCTGTGGACTTCCAGGAAGCCATCTCTGCGTCCATGGCTGTCTGCCACTGAGAGGAGTAGGGACCCGCCATCGCCTCAGCGTAAGTGCGCGGGGTCGGGATGTCTGGTGCATCCGGGTCTCCCTCAGGGGCAACTAGCATGGACACGAGGTGGGGTAAAGCAGCAGCAAAGCACTGGAACTCCTCCTGTCTGTCCTCAAGGACGTCCGTGCCAAGAGCACACTCACCCCCGACGGACGGAGGACAGACAGACTCAGACTCAGCAACAAGGCTAGTGGCGTAGTCTAGACGACACCGGGCAGCAAAGTCTATCAACTCAGCGACCAGAGCAGACGCAGCAGAGGACTCAAAGGTAGGGTCAGTGACAACAGTAGCGAGGAGACGGGTGACAGTGGGACTGGCAGCACGACGGGAGTCAGACTCCGGATCAGGAAGAGTAGGCAGAGAGGACGCAGGAGGAGACGGCAGCGGAACACGCTGAGGAGCAGTGGAGGGACGCAGAGTCATGTAGTGAGTGCCAGGGACAGGAGGAGGACGCTCACGTGGGACACGACGACCAGTGCGAGCAGTACGAACAGGCGACGCAGGACGAGACGCAGGCTCACGACGCTCTGCAAGACCTCCTGTGGGACCAGTGTAAGGAGAGGGAGCAGGGAGAGGCGAGGCAGGCGGTAACTGTGACTGCGACTGGACAGGCGGAGGACACTCTACGGAGGGAGGAGGACAAGGAGGAGGAGCCTGACCAAGAACCTGCTGAAGAAGTGGTACGAAGTACGGTCGCGGCCGCGCAGCGTCTCTAGAACCAGCAGAGACACCAGCGGCAGGGTCCTCAGCACCAGTAGCAGCTCCAACGTCCGGGTCCTCAGCACCAGCAGCAGCTCCACCGCTCGGGTCCTCAGCACCAGCAGCAGCTCCACCGTCCGGGTCCTCAGCTCCAGCAGCAGCGCCACCGCTCGGGTCCGCAGCACCAGCAGCAGCTCCAACGCCCGGGTCCTCAGCACCAGCAGCAGCGCCACCGCTCGGGTCCGCAGCACCAGCAGCAGCTCCAACGCCCGGGTCCTCAGCACCAGCAGCAGCCCCAACGCCCGGGTCCTCAGTACCAGTAGCAGCGCCACCCCCAGGGTCCGCAGCACCAGGAGCACCACTCCGAAGACTGCAGCGCCGCGTGTACCACTCTCGGATCTGCTGAATGGGGGGGAGCTCCTGGGCAGGAGGGGAAGCACTGGTACGAGCTCCAGTAGCACCTCTCCGGAGGCGGCAGTACTGTAGGTACCTCTCCTGCAGCTGCCGGGAGGAGAGGGCTCCTCCAGGTGTAGCACGCTCAGGCTCAGCACCCCCAGACTCAGCACCCCCAGACTCAGCACCCCTAGGCTCAGCACCTCCAGGCTCAGCACCCCCAGACTCAGCACCCCCAGGCTCCTCACCCCCAGGCTCAGCACCCCCAGGCTCCGCACCTCCAAGCTCAGCACCCCCAGGCTCAGCACCCCCAGACGCAGCACCCCCAGGCTCAGCACCCCAGCAGGACAAGAGTCGACAGCCACCTCGACAGGCTCACCCAGGTCTACCTGGGACACACCTGAGGGGGCAGGACCCTGAGGGGGGAGGGGGTCTGGTACCTCAGCACCTGGAGCGAGGAAGAGAGGCGGGGGGGGAGCGGAGCAGTGCGGTAGGGGAAGAGGCGGTAGTAGGGGACGGACTCGTCAAAAGTGACGTCCTGAGAGGCCAGGACACGACGCGAGGTGGCGTGGTAGAACTGCCAACCAGGCGCGTCCGGGACAAAGCCAAGGAAGACACAGGGGACAGCGCGACGGGAGAGCTTGTCCGCGGACGTATCGCGAACAAAAGCTCGGGATCCCCAGACCCGAAAACGCGACGCATCGCCAGCCTCTCCCGTCCAACGCAGTGTCGGAGAAGTCTCCGGTAGGGAGACACGGGGCCAGAGGTTGAGCTGATGCGCAACGTATCGGACCGCAAACGGCCACAGAAAGTGGGGGGCAGCCGCATGAACCAAGGAGGTACGAGCTACCTCCATGACCAAGCCAATGCGGCGCTCAGCAACCCCATTCTGCTGTGGAGAGGCCGGAAGCGTGAACGACTGCTCAATGCCCTCCAACCGACACCTCCGCGGCGACGCTGCCTCTGCTCGCCGAGGTCGGTGAGCCTGCTGAAGAGGACGCCGAGGTCGTCCTCCCTTCCTCTGCCCCTCCCCTCGTCGCTGACCTGCATGGGCTGACTTCGGCGTCGGCCTCCGGCGATGAGGGGAGCAGTGGGGCGTCGCCTGTGGCGCCGACCAAGAGCATCGCCGGTGGCCGCCGTGACGCCCAGCAAGTCGGCCTGGAAGTGAAGTCGACAGAAGGGACGCCGGGGAAGCAGCAGGCAGCAGCGCGGCCGACCCAGGAGCAGTCGGCGACCTGGCAGTCGGCAGGGGAGCTGACCGCAGGGGAGACATCGGTCGGGACGCCGACCGAGGTGCAGCAGGGCGAGCCGACGCAGGTGCAGCAGGACGCCGAGGACAGTGAAGCCGGCGAAGCTGAAGGGGAGCAGTCGGACGCCGGGCAGTCTACTGACAGCGACAGCGATGCTGTGGAGGTCAGCGCCGAGCAGCCTGGACTGTGGCGTTCGGGACGAGTCCGGAGGCCGCCAGAGCGGCTAACCTACCATGTCTGCCTCCCGGCGGCTGCCTTCACTACGCTGTACGACGACGACGACGACGACCCGGTGTACGATGACGCCGGCGAGGACGAGGAGTTTCCGGAGCTCGACCCCGACATGCACGCCGACCCCGAGCACCGCTGGGACATCGCGACGATGACGGTGAAGGAGGCGTTGGCGAGCTGGAAGGGCCCGGCGGTGAAGGCTGCCATGGAGGAAGAGATTCGCAGTCTCCTCGCCATGGGCACGTGGGAGCTGGTAGAACGCCCGCCGGGAGTGAACATCATGAAGAACCGGTGGGTGTTGACCACGAAGTACCGCATCGACGACACCGTCGAGCGTGAGAAGGCGAGGCTGGTCGTGAAGGGCTTCACGCAGGTGTACGGCGCCGACTACGACGAGACGTTTGCGCCGGTGGGGAGCTACGTGACGCTGAGGATCTTCCTCAGCATCGTCGCCGTGCTCAACCTCAACCTGATGCAGCTCGACATGAAGAACGCCTTCCTGCAGAGCAAGCTTGACCGGGTGCTGTACATGTCGCAGCCGGACTACTTCAACGACAAAACCGGCCAGGTGTGCAAGCTGCTGAAGAGCCTGTACGGGCTGAAGCAGTCGCCGCTGCTGTGGTACTTGGCGCTCAACGATGTGCTGGTCGGCGCCGGGTGGAAGAAGAGCCAAGTCGACGAGGCTCTGTACTTCAAGGTCGGCGACGGAGCGACTTGCTGGGTGCTGGTCTACGTCGACGACTTGCTCGCCGCCAGCAGCAGCCCCGCGATGCTGAAGGAGCTAAAGGAGCTGCTGGAGGCCGCCTTTGAGCTACGCGAGATCTCGCCGGTGCAGAAGTACCTCGGGCTGGAGATCGTCCGCGACAGGTCGGCGGGGAAGCTGTGGTTGCACCAGCAGGGCTACGCCGACAAGCTGCGTAGGCGCTTCATCGACGAGGAGCAGGGCGGACGGACTCCAAAGACGCCGGTCTCCGTCGACGCCTACGCCGAGCTCACCTTCGACGACGAGGAGGCGCAGGGGCGCGAGGAGGAGGAGTACCGGCAGAAGGTCGGCTCGCTGCAGTTCGCGGCGACGACGACGAGGCCGGACATCGCCTTCGCCTGCAGCAAGCTGGGGAGCGGCCTCACGGTGAGGAGTGACCAGCACTGGCGCGAGGTCGACCGCTGCCTCGCCTACCTCGCCAACACGCGCGACACCGCCCTGGAGTTCGGCGGTGGTCCGGAGACGCTGGAGCTGGTCGGCTACGTTGACGCCGACGACGCCGGCGACAAGCAGAACCGGACGAGCACGGGAGGCTACGTGTTCGTCTACGGAGGGGCCGCGGTCTCCTGGTCGAGCCAGCGCATCAAGTGCGCGACGCTGTCGTCGACCGAGTCGGAGTACGTGGCGGCCGTCGACGCCGGGAAGGAAGGACGCCGACTTCGCTTCCTCCTGGCAGAGTTCCGGCAACTGGACGCCGGGAAGCCGACTGTCCTACGCATGGACAACAAGTCGGCCATCACGGTCGCCGAGGGCATGGGGTTGACAGGCAACCTCAAGCACATGGAGCGGCGACAGGCTTGGCTGCAGCACATGGTGAAGCGGGGGAAGTTTGCGCTGCAGTACATCCCGACCACCGAGCAGCCGGGTGGATCTTGACGAAGGCGCTGCACTACCCGGCCTTCAACCGGTGCTCCGTCGCGATCGGCCAAGTGCGCCTGGCCGGAGTTGGCGACGGCGATGACGTGCAGCAGTAGGTGCCATGCCGTATTGAATCAGACACCCCGTGATCTGGGGTGTCAGACATCACTCTTGTCCAACTTATTGTTCAAAATCTGAAAGGGGGAACAAGATTTTTTTGTGATCTAGATTTCTTGCCTCTTCCTCGCATGGAGTCATAAAGGCAGGGGTGTTTGCGCTGAATGCGCTCCGCAAAATAGAAAACAAAAATGAAATTTGCGAGTGACATGTGGATGTCGGTTCTATACCAGGGCTGGAGTTTTTTTCGCCAGCTCTGCCGTATTGGCTACCATTAAGAAAATCCCTACAATTGCAAGGTTGGGTAGAAGGTCGCTCGACAAAAGAACAGTTGATCAACTCATCGTTCGTATTGTCAAACTATATATGTTATACTTGTGTAGGCTGTAGTGGGGTAGCCAATATGGGGTACAACCCCTTTAGGGTTTGCCACTTGTACCCAACCTTCTTTCAATGCAATCATTCTTGCCTAGTTACTTTGATATGGTATTCAGAGCAGGAGGTCCCTAGGACCTACCGACCGTTTTTTTAAGGGCCCACCACCGCTCGCATGCGGTTACCACGCTACCCCGTGCCCTAGCCTCGTAGCGCCCTCGTGCGCCCTCGTTAGCGCCCTCGTGCGTCCTCGTTAGCGCCCTCGCGCGCCCTCGTTAGCGCCCTCGTTAGCGCCCTCGCGCGCCCCTCGTTAGCGCCCTCGCGCGCCCCTCGTTAGCGCCCTCGCGCGCCCTCGCTAGCGCCCTCGAGCGCCCCTCGTTAGCGCCCTCGCGCGCCCCTTGCAGCGTCGCCCGCCCGCCGAGCCGCCTGCTCGCAGCGTCGCCCGCCCGCCACGCTGCCCGCTCGCCCCTCGCCCGCCGCGCTGCCTACTCGCGGCGTCGCCCGCTCGCCCCGCAGCCCGCTTCACAGCCCGCCCGCCCGCTCGCTGCCCGCTTCGCGGCCCGCCCGCTTCGCTGCCCGCTCGCAGCGTCGCCCGCCCGCCCGCTGCCCGCTTCGCAGCGTCGCCCGCTCGCCCCGCTGCCCGCTTCGCAGCCCGCCCGCCCGCTCGCTGCCCGCTTCGCGGCCCGCCCGCTTCGCTGCCCGCTCGCAGCGTCGCCCGCCCGCCCGCTGCCCGCTTCGCAGCGTCGCCCGCCCGCTTGCTGCCCGCTCGCAGCGTCGCCCGCCCGCCCGCTGCCCGCTTCGCAGCGTCGCCCGCTCGCTCGCTGCCCGCTCGCAGCGTCGCCCGCCCGCCCGCTGCCCGCTTGCAGCGTCGCCCGCCCGCCTCGCTGCCCGCTTGCAGCGTCGCCCGCCCGCCCGCTGCCCGCTTGCAGCGTCGCCCGCCCGCCCGCTGCCCGCTTCGCAGCCGCCCGCCGCGCTGCCCGCTCGCCGCGTCGCCCGCCCGCCCCGCTGCCCGCTTCGCAGCCCGCCCGCCGCACTTCCCGCCTGCAGCGCCGCCCGCCTCGCCTGCTGCTCCCTGCCCGTGCACCGCCGCTTGCTCCTGCTGTGGCTGCTAGCTTCGCTCTAGCGCGTCCCCTCTGCTGCTGCCGCTGCTCTGCTGTGCCCTCACGCCTGAGCTATGGCCTCTATTCGCGTTCTTTCCTTCGATGCTGAGGGCCGTCCCGTGCAGTTCACTTCCTGGCTCGACGACCTGCAGTTGTATCTTATGAGCAATAGCACGGACCACATCTCCCTCTATGACTACGCGTCTGGTGCTGCCGCTGCTCCTGCTGCCACAGCCGAGCTTAGTGTCCGTTCACAGTGGCAGACTCGTGACGCTGCAGCTCGCCTGGCTATTCGCAGTCACCTGCCGTTCGCTGAGCTAGAGCACTTTGGCGACTGCAAAACCGCTAAAGCCCTATACGACGCTGTCGTTGCTCGCTACTCCTCACCTGCCACAGCCGAGCTTAGCCGCCTCATGCTGCCTTACCTGTTCCCTGACCTGTCCACCTTTGCTACAGTCGCCGATCTTATCACCCACCTTCGCACTAGTGATGCTCGCCTGCGTGCCGCCCTTCCCACCGAGTTCTGCGCTAAGAACCCCCCTCCCCTGTACTGGGCACTCCACTTCATAGTCACCCGTCTCCCTGACACCCTCAGCTCAGTGCGCGACTATTTCCTTGCTCGCTGTCCCACTGAGCTCACTGTCGCCCTCCTAGAGGAGAAGCTGCTAGCAGCCGAGAAGAGCATTGTAGCTGTAGGTGCTGCTCGCGGCGCTCCTCGCACCCCCATCTTTGAGGGGTGCTCTCCCTCTCCCCTCGCTCCCTCCTATGCTACTGCTGCTGCTGTTGACTTCCTTGGTGCTGAGTCTGCTGGCGCTGCTTCTGCTCCTGGTGGGAGGCGCCGCACCGGCAAGGGCAAGGGGGGCAAGGGTGGCGGGGGTGGCGCTGGGGGGGGAGGGGGTGGGGGAGGTGGGGGGGGAGGCGGTGCTGGAGGGAGCGGTGGCGGGAGTGCTGGTGGGAGTGGGGCCGGCGGCGGAGGCGGGGGCGGCGGCGGGAGCAGTGGCGGTGGTGGCAGCGGCGGCAGTGGCGGCGGTGGCGGTAGTGGCGGTGGCGGTGGCGGTGGTGGCGGTCGGAGCGGAGGTAGTGGCGGCGGTGGAGGTCGGAGTGGAGGCACCGGCTCGGGCCAGAGCTCCCAGCAGCAGCAGCGTCCCCAGTCGACCCAGCAGCTTCGTGAGTGGCTTGCTCAGCGTGGGACGTCGGGGGCCAGTGGCCGCTGTTCCTATGTTATTCGCACAGGTGATCGCAAGGGGCAGACGTGTGGAAAGTTCCACACTCAGTACCGCTGCTTCTTCCGCCTTGACGACGCTTGGCGTGAGGAGATGGGTGCGGATGTTGAGCGCCCTCGCTGGGCTGAGCTGATGAGGGCTGGTGTTGATATCTTTGCTCTTGACTATGATGCTATTATTGCTGCCATGTATGCATTGACTGTTAGTGCCGAGGGAGACTGTTACTTGTGTGTGCCGCCTGACCCAGGTATAGAGCCCGCTGCCCTAGGTACTAGTGAGTCTGCTCTCTCTGGTATGGTGCCCCCTGTACCTGCTCCCTCCAGCACTGTCCCTGCTACTTGCGAGTCTGCTCTCTCAGGTACAGCACCCACAGAGACTGCTCTCTCAGGTACTGCACCGGCTGAGGCCTGTCACACCTTCACCCTTGACTCAGGTGCTTCCCGCTGCTTCTTTCGAGACAGTACTGAGCTCACACCGCTTCCTGCACCGGTCCCAGTCTCCTTGGCTGACCCCTCTGGGGGCCCAGTCCTTGCCCAGTCCACCACTGTGCTCCCTTGTCCAGCGGTTCCGTCTGGCTCGTTGACGGGTTTCCACCTCCCCTCGTTCTCGACGAACCTGGTGAGCAACGCTGTCATCCAGGATCAGTGGGTTGACACCTTTACCCCTGGAGGACAGCGTGTGGCGATCTGCACGTGCTCCAGGACCGGCCGTCACCTGGCTACGTTTACTCGTCGGCCGGGGTCGAGTCTCTACACACTGACCACTGCGTCTCCTCAGGTCGCTGCTGTCGGTCAGGTGTCCGCGTCAGGTCTGGTGGCCCACGCCTGTGAGTGTCGTTCCCTGTCGCACCAGACTCTTCTCTGGCACCACCGCCTGGGTCACCCCTCCTTGCCACGCCTCCGTGGCATGCACCGTCGCCACCTTGTGTCTGGTCTTCCCAGGTCCCTCCCTCCCCTCCCTTCCTCGCCTGCGCCGCCTTGCCTTCCTTGCGTCGAGGGGCGGCAGCGCGCCGCTCCTCACTCCTCCTCGTTCCCCCCGACAGAGGCTCCTCTGCAGACCCTCCACCTGGACGTGTGGGGCCCAGCCCGCGTTCGTGGCCAGGGCGGTGAGCGGTACTTTTTGCTGGTTGTCGACGACTACTCGCGTTACACCACGGTCTTCCCCTTGCGCACCAAGGGTGAGGTCCCTGCTGTTCTGATCCCTTGGATCCGCACAGTTCGTCTCCAGCTCCGCCGCCGTTTCCGGACGGATCTTCCTGTCCTGCGTCTGCACTCTGACAGAGGTGGTGAGTTTTCCTCCGACCTCTTGAGGACCTTCTGTCAGGCGGAGGGCATCGAGCAGACCTTCACGCTTCCGGACTCCCCACAGCAGAATGGGGTTGCTGAGCGCCGCATTGGCCTGGTCATGGAGGTCGCTCGTACCTCCTTGGTCCACGCGGCGGCTCCCCATTTTCTGTGGCCGTTTGCTGTCCGGTACGCCGCGCATCAGCTCAACCTCTGGCCCCGTGTCTCCTTGCCGGAGACCTCGCCCACACTGCGTTGGACGGGGGAGGTTGGCGATGCGTTATACGACTGGGGGTGCTGAGCCTGCGTGTACGGAGTCTGGGGGTGCTGAGCCTGGGGGTACTGCGCCTGAGGGTACTGAGCCTGGGGTTGTCGCGTCTGGGGGTGCTCCAGTTCGGAGTGCTGAGCAGTCTCTCACTCCGCAGCAGCTTCGTGACTGGTACGTCCGGCGCTTTCGCCGTCCTCGTGGCTCGGCTGGAGTTGGGGGTGGCGCTGCTGCTGGTGCTGCGGACCCACCTGGTGGAGCTGCTGCTGGAGCTGAGGACCCGAGCGGTGGCGCTGCTGCTGGTGCTGGGGACCCGGACGCTGGAGCTCCTGCTGGTACTGAGGACCCGGCCGCTGGAGTCTCTTCTGCTTCTGGAGACGCTGCGCGGCCGCGGCCGTACTTCGTACCGCTCCTTCAGCAGGTTCTTGGGCAGACTCCTCCTCCTTGTCCTCCTCCCTCCGTAGAGTGTCCTCCGCCTGTCCAGCCGCAGTCACAGTTACCGCCTACCTCGCCTCTCCCTGCTCCCTCTCCTTACACTGGTCCCACAGGAGGTCTTACAGAGCGTCGTGAGCCTGAGTCTCGTCCTGCGTCGCCTGTTCGTACTGCTCGCCCTGGTCGTCGTGTCCGTCGTGAGCGTCCTCCTCCTGTCCCAGGCACTCACTACATGACTCTGCGTCCCTCTACTGCTCCTCAGCGTGTCCCTCTACCGTCTCCTCTTGCGTCCTCTTTGCCTGCCGTTCCGGACCCTGAGTCTGACCGGTATCGTGCTGAGCACCCTACTGTCACGCGTCTCCTAGCTACTGTTGTCACTGACCCTACCTTTGAGTCCTCGGCTGCGTCTGCTCTGGTCGCTGAGTTGGTTGACTTTGCTGCTGCCTGTCGTCTAGACTACGCCGCCAGTCTTGTTGCTGGGTCTGAGTCTGTCTGTCCTCCGTCCGTCGGGGGTGAGTGTGCTCTTGGCACGGACGTCCTTGAGGACAGGCAGGAGGACTTTGACTCTCTCGCGGCTGCTGTACCTCATCTCGTGGCCTGGTTACTTGCCCCTGAGGGAGACCCGGATGCACTAGACATCCCCACTCCGCGCACTTACGCAGAGGCGATCTCGGGTCCCTACTCCTCTCAGTGGCAGACAGCCATGGACGCAGAGATGGCATCCTGGAAGTCCACAGGCACCTACGTCGACGAGGTTCCCCCTCCTGGGGCGAACATCGTCGATGGCATGTGGATTTTCAGGGTGAAGCGGCCGCCAGGTTCTCCGCCTGTCTTCAAGGCTCGTTACGTTGCTAGAGGCTTCAGTCAGCGTCAGGGGGTCGACTTCTTCCAGACCTTCTCCCCCACCCCGAAGATGACCACTCTTCGGGTTTTGCTGCACGTTGCTGCTCAGCGTGACTACGAGCTTCACTCTCTTGACTTCAGCACAGCGTTCCTGCAGGGCAGCCTGCACGAGGAGATCTGGCTGCGCCGCCCACCTGGCTTTACTGGGTCGTTTCCTCCTGGTACCCAGTGGAGCCTCCGCCGGCCAGTCTACGGTCTCCGCCAGGCGCCACGCGAGTGGCACGACACACTGAGGACTACACTTGCGGCTCTTGGGTTCGCGCCGTCTACTGCTGACCCGTCGCTGTTTCTGCGCACAGACACGTCGCTGCCGCCGTTCTACATTCTAGTGTACGTCGACGACTTGGTCTTTGCTACTGCTGACACTGAGGCACTCGCTCGTGTGAAGTCGGAGCTGCAGAAGAGACACACCTGCACTGACCTTGGTGAACTGCGTAGCTACCTTGGCTTGCAGATCACCCGGGACAGAGCTCGCCGCACCATCACCCTGACTCAGTCACACATGGTGCAGCAGGTCCTTCAGCGCTTCGGCTTCCAGTTCTCCTCACCACAGGCCACACCTCTGGCTACCAGCCACTCGCTCTCAGCTCCACCTCCGGACGAGTCCGTAGAGCCGAGTGGCCCGTACCCAGAGCTTGTGGGCTGCCTCATGTACCTGATGACTTGCACGCGACCTGACCTCGCGTACCCTCTGAGCATCCTTGCTCGTTACGTTGCGCCTGGGAGACACAGGCGAGAGCACTGGGAGGCTGCTAAGAGGGTGTTGCGCTACTTGTGCAGTACATCAGGCATGGGGCTGGTGCTTGGAGGACGCGACAGAGTTGTCCTCACTGGTCACTCGGACGCTTCTTGGGTGGACGACCTGGCTACGCAGCGGTCGTCACAGGGTTACACCTTCAGCCTTGGCTCTGGTTCTGTCTCGTGGCGGTCCACCCGCTCTTCTTCTGTTCTCGGCTCTAGTTGTGAGGCTGAGATCTACGCCACGGCCATGGCTGCACAGGAGTTACGCTGGCTCACCTACCTGCTGACTGACTTGGGAGAGCGGCCTAGTTCTCCTCCAGTTCTGTACGGTGACAACAAGGCGGCCCTTGCCTTGTGTCAGGAGCACAGACTGGAGCACAGGACGAAGCACATTGCTCTTCGCTACTTTCTTGCTCGAGAGCTGCAGCAGCGAGGTCAGCTTCGGCTTGTGTACGTGGACTCGAAGGCCAACACTGCTGATATCTTCACCAAGGCGCTCCCGCCTAGTGATCATCAGCGGCACTGTACTTCCTTAGGCCTTGTGTCCACATTCCCTCATTTGCTTACTGCTTGACTTTCTTTGTACTGTCCTTTATATATATCTCGTTGCTTGCTTGCTAGGTTTTGATCACTGTGTTGTTTGTCTTGTACTATATCTAGCACTGCATGTGAACTGGCCTTGTGGCCTTTGCTTGTGCTCGGAGTGTGGTGACGTTGTGATCCACCCTGGGCTTGCTTTGCTTTGCTAGACTGGTCTTGTGACCCCTTGTTCTCCCCCACTTTGCCTATGGGGGTGTGTCAAACTATATATGTTATACTTGTGTAGGCTGTAGTGGGGTAGCCAATATGGGGTACAACCCCTTTAGGGTTTGCCACTTGTACCCAACCTTCTTTCAATGCAATCATTCTTGCCTAGTTACTTTGATACGTATGACCGCGATATTCAATTCAAAATCTATGCATTATTTGACATTTATGTGCAAAGTGTGTGTTGCTGCACGTTGAGTTGCTTTCGTATAGATCTCTACTTACGCGGAGTGATTCAGATAATGATACTCATGTTTTTCTACTAAATTTTTATATGTACATATATCAAAATTGAAAGAGTAAAGAACGACTGCAAACAGATGAAAAGCTTTTCAGCAAGGTTTGTGAAGTTAGCTTGTGATGGTGGACAGGGGTCAATGTTGGGAGGTTGAGTCTATCTTTTCTATTTTAGCGGCCAGAAGGCCTACAGGCCTACGTAGTTCAATTCGTAATTTTCGAAAAGTACCCTTTCTCAAATGCCACACTCTCATCTATCACATAATAACGAGCGAACTAATAGCTGACCAACCACTAATAAAAATATGAAAGAAGTACTCAAGATGGGCATTTCTATGCATTCAGGTGCCCAATGAATGTCAAACGATCGAGCGATACTTAGCAACTGCCCACAAATGTGTGGGCAACTGATTCTAGCATGGTTTTTCTCGTACACTCTAGCGCATATGGATCTCTTCATTTCGAGGCCTTCTCGAAACAAAATTTGAGTCTCATACGAAAACACCCCGAATGTTGACAAAATTCTAGACGCGTGCACCCTGCAATAAACCATGTCGACGTTGCTCTGAAGAACAAAAGCCTTTTCTGTGCAGGATGCTGCGTGGGCCTCAGGGCATAAAGGGGTTGGCTAGACTTAGTTAGGCTTCTATTGTTGATGAAATAGGATCTGTTGTCTGGTGCACAAATGTGGGCGACTGGCTGCGATTCGTATTCGAGAGAGGTTGCATGGTGACTTCTACAAGGCCAATGACTTGAGTCAAGATTTCAAAGGCCGACGAAGCGCCCTCCGCAAAGGTCGACCTCGCTAATGGGATTAAGATGACGGGCGGCGAGTTTCCTGGTTAGCGGACAACAAATCATCAGATGGGCATCCCTTATTGACAAAAGTAAAAGCAGACGAGGCAAGTCGAAGATGGCAATGATGAAGAGGAAGATCCTCGTGTGGCATAGCTTGTGTGAGAGTATAACGCGTGTTCTTGCTTGAACTTACTTATTCTTGCTTTCTACTAGATTTTCTTGCTTATGTCTGTCAACGGGAGTTGTGTTTGGCCCCGTCCTCGCTTGGGCGGAGCCGACCTCGTGGTCGGGTGCGCGGGAGATGCAGCCGACCTGCAGCAGTGGGCACGGGGGCCACTGCATGGGCGCCGAGCAGGTGGACGCCGTCCTTAGTGTTTGGGCAGCGTCCTGGGCATCTGCACGGCGTCCTAAGAGGCTGGACGCCGAGCTGGGCGTCTGCTCGGCGTCCTGTGCGCCTGGACGCCGACCGGGGCGTCTGCTCGGCGTCCTGGGCGCCTGGACGCAGTCCTAGGCGTCTTCTCGGCGTCCTGGGCGCCTGGACGCGAACTGGAGCCTCTGCTAGCCGTCCTGGGAAGTGGGACGCCGACCTGGAGGTCTGCTCGGCGTCCCGGGCGCCTGGACGCCGACTTGGGCGCCTGGACGGCGTCCTGGGCGAGTGGACGCCGTCCTGGACGCCAGGACGCCGACCTGGGGACGCCGGGCTTGGTGTAGCCGGCGTCAGGCAGGGCTGGACGACCAGGCAGGGTTGCCCGGTCGACCGGGATACCCGGGCGACATGTGCGAGCGTCGCCGGGGTGGAGTCTGCGAGGCCGACCTCGGGGGTGGTATCCCGAGGTCGACGTGGCTGGTGGGCGCAGTCACTGGCGTGGACCTGATCTAGGCGTCTGCGCTGTGCTCGTGACCAGGCGTGGAGCACCAACCAGCTGCGCGCACCTGCGAAGCAGGTGCACCGTTGTCCTGCGGGTGCAACGCTGTGCAGCCGACTTGCTGCAGCGTTGGCCCGCCACGGACATGCAACGTTGGCGCGCCGCATCTCTGCAACGCTGGAGCGGTGCGAGCATTGCTGCGCTGGAACGCGGTCGACCGTGCTGCGCTGGAGGTCGACCAGCAGCTGTGCTAGCTCTGATGTAGTGATGCATGCCAATGTTGTTGCTATCATTCTGAACTATCATTGTGATGTTTTCCTAGTGGAACTCTTGCCAATTCTCCCCGTGAACTAGCAAGTAGTGTGCGCACAAGGAAACGACTAAGGAACGAATGCAGAGCTACCTCTCACGCACGTGCCTTCCCCGTAGTCAAGCTCCCGTTGCTAGAGTTATCTCCGCAATGTCCTACTTCGTTGTTTTTACTATAGTTATTAAAGATTTAGCACCGAATAAGGTTACGTGCACCGATTCATGTTTTCTAGAGTTATCTTGTGTTTTCTCGCGTGTTCGAGATTATTACCAATTTTATTCAAGCGCATTCAAAAAGCTTTCGTTTCCGACAGTTCTCGATGCACGGAACATTCGCATAACATCATTGTTACCTGCCTTGTGTCTAAATGTATACTCATGTAGTTGTATCCGGGATTCATAATGTACTTTTGGAACCCAGGACTCAATCCTTACATCTCTCGACCTGCGCAAACGTCTTCTCGTAATTGGTTCCGTATACCTCGTGTAGCCCTTCACCACTAGGCGTGCCTTCTCGCAGGCGGCCATCTTGTCAGCGTGACACGTCATAGGCACCTACCGATTCTTAATGACGTTGACGACACATGGTCGATGCACGAGCTTCCATGAGCCACTTGCGACGAGGCTCCATAATTCCTCACATGTAGCTATTTTGACCACCTTTCTCTACCAGCTAGCCAGCTCCTCCTTAACGATCATCGTAAAGACATTCGAATGCCACTCCGGGCCAACGTGCATGCTGGTATCTATCTTGGGTAGGTCGAGGAGTGTGTTGTTTGTAAATGCCGAGTGACAAATTTCCGTTACACGATCACCTATAAGAAGGGAGCCTCGAATATCGCCGATGCACTGACCCGCCCAACTACCGAGATACACGCCATACTACTCGACCAGACCAGTCCACTACTTACAGGGTTATTTAACCGCGGCTATCAAGCATACCCATTCCTTACCGGAAGAAACTTAGAGCAATTCGCAACAAAAAAAGGGATCAAATACGTAAAAGCCAACACTGATTACATCTAGGTACCGGGCTACACCTTACTGCAGAAATTACTGCTACAAGAGGCACATGACGGGGTTACCTCATGACATTTTGGCGTAGAGAAAACACGGCAGCAGTAGCAGCGATACTACTACTGGCCCGAAATGCTGACTGACGTACGGCGACACATGGCATCGTGCCCCACCCGCCAACTCATGAAGTCGCCATGACAACGCCCGGCAGGACAGTTGCAGTCGATACCACCCCAAGAGCATGTTTGGCAGCGGATGACGATAGACTTGGTCACGGGATTTCCGACCGAAGCGAGCGGGAACGACGAGATCCTAGTCGTGGTTGATCTGCTAATGAAGATGCACGTTTTACATTCTGCAAAAAAAACAATCACAGGCAAAGAGCAGCTCGACTCTTCATCTTCACTATCGTTTAACTGCAAGGGATACCATCAGCAATCATTAGCGACCGTGACACGAAATTCATTAGCAACTTCTGGCGGAACCTGTGGCAGCAGTTTGGCACTCGACTAGAGTTCAGTTTATCAGACCACCCCGAAACCGTCGGTCAAACAGAACGGACAAACCAAACCGTGGAGAAGTTAATTCGAGCCACGTGCCACAACCTGGCAACCTCGGAACAGCAGCTGCCACTCATCGAATTCGCATACAAAAACTACACGTCAGCCACGATGCAACAGTCACCGTTCTACCTCAATTACGACCAGAACCCAACAGTACCCATGAACCCAAATCCCGACAATCCAGTACCACGTCCACAACGGTTCGCCGAAATCTACAGGGAGCCCGGACCCGAACAGCAGACACAATTAAAAAAGAATATATATATATATCATTGCTAAGCGCAACGCCGATCGCCACCACTGCCCCATCACTTACCAGCCCGAATACCTCATTCTGCTCGACACTTAGAACCTCCGCCTGCCCATCGCCCCAAAACTTCGCCCACGATATTGCGGGTCAATTCGCATCAACCACACGATCACACCCGTTATCGCCCACCTCCTCCTCCCTGCTGACTGGTACGTCAGCCCGTCATTTCACGTCAACGTACTCTGCCCATACGTCCCATCTGCCAGCCAGTTGTCTCGCAACCGCCCAGCCAGCATGACACGACCGGCAACGGAGCCGACCATCACACCCGAAAAAGTATTGAGCCACCGAGTTCGTGATCCACGTGGAGCTCGCAGGATGGAGTTTCTGATTTGCTGGAAAGACCGCACTCCGACCGAATTGACAACCACCCTGTCCTCATCGAGGATCTACGCAGCCACAACTTTCGGGATGTACACGCACTTTCTATGGAGGGCCTTGTTAAGGGGGGGAAGAGGGGAAGGGGGGGGGGGAGGTTGGAGAGAAATAGTGTAAGGATAATTCATTTTCCTTACTTCGCGCCCCTGCTTAGCACGTACACTACTGTTCCCGCCAACAGTTCCTAAAAGTGCACTGTTACCACTCGCGACACTCGCCTCGACCACTAATCTCGCCATTGTTTACGACCCGACCCAACCTCACGGCTCGGTTTTTAACCCGCGCTCCGGACCTCCACCTCGACATTTCCAAACATCGGCGCTAGGCCCATAGCGCACCCCGTTACCACGCTAGTTTGCTCTATAATCTTCGCTTATTCCTTCGCTCGATGTACTGTTTTTCTTCGATAGTGCAATTCTCGCTCGCTAGATCAATTGCACTCATAACACATTTAAGTAATGGGTGTCTAACTAATTAATGTGTATATTTCACTTTCTTAAAATAACTAATAAGGCATCGCAACAAAATATATAACCGAGTCCTGCAGGTGAAACTCAAGCCGAGTGGCATAGAATTGGCCATTCACATGGTCAGCACTTTCCCTGCTGGAGCCAGCACAGCTTTCGTATGATCTGTTTATCCACGCAGCAAGTTCCGTCCGTGACCAGTCTGTCTTCTTGTAGTGACGCAAGTCGTCGCTCGATGAAGTTTGGTTTGAATAAAATCCTCTCCGTCTCTCGTCTGCGACAGGGATTCAGCGCGAGAGGGCTTTGGGGGTCGCAGAGAGTCACCTGAGCAGAATGGCCGAGCTACCAGACTCGTGGAGTCCTCCACACGTAGAACCACCGGGAGAGTACAAGGCGGAAAATTATTCTCTGTGACAATTGCGACACCACAAGGATCCTGCGTATAATTTAACGCTCGCATACCGTACTCGCTGGCAGCACTAGTAGCGGGACAAAGGTCCCGTGCTTCAAGGGAATCATACTGCAGTCCCTCCTCCGCCGCGCTAATTCGCGAGCATTATCCAAAGCACCGAGCGCAATTGAGCTCCATTTGACGCAATTCGTGGTTCTAGTACCGCCGCTCCCTCCATGGCGCTTACTAGTACACGGCGCGCCACGGCCTTTCACCTCCTCCTGCTCCTCCTCGTGCCGTTTTTCACCTCCTCTGTCGCCGCTTACTGCCTCGCAGGCTCTCACTCCCCCCGCCATGCCGCGTCTCAGCAACCAGCGGCGCTGCCAGTTCCAGTGCCAGTTCCACAGCGGCGCGGGGTGTCACGGCGCGGGCTGGGGGTGTCCCCTCCGCTGACTGCGCCCGTTGGACGGCAAAAAACCGTTGGCGCGGGCCGTAGTGGCCTGAGGAACAGGCGCCGGTCGTTGCTGAGGGAAGCGATTGGAGGCCGAAACTCTGGCGTGCTGGCCGAATCGCACTGTGAGTCACTGGTGGTGGTGGTGGTGGTGGTGCTGCTGCTGCTGCTGCTGCTGCTGCTGCCGCCGCCGCCGCCGCCGCCGCCGCTGCTGCTGCTGCCGCTGCTGCCGCCACCATGCCGCCTCTTCTGATTAGCGGACACCACCCCCCTTCCCCTCCATCCCTCCCCCTCCTTTCAACCCCACCCTCGGTCCTCCTCCCTTCCGCTTCCCTGCTTGCAACGAGAAGCATGGCGTGCTCATCTCAGCCATTCCTTCTCCCAATTGACCCCAGTGCCTCCATCTCTCGATTGAGCCCATTTCTTTGGCAGTGGCCGCGCTGGTGCAGCTGCAGGAGGCGTGGGGCGCGTGGGCGGGCAACAGCAACGCCACCACTGCGTGCTCTGCATGGGCTGGCGTCACCTGCAGCCCCAACGGGCTCGTCATTGCCCTGTGAGTCACGTGCAGGACAGCACAGTCGTCGAGGGCATGTGGCTGCCCTGTGAGTTACTTATCATGTGATTCTCGTAGCGTGCGTGAGGAGTTTTTTCATGCAGTATCTTGTTTTGAGGAACTTGAGGGGTTTGTCTGGTCTTCTTGTGTGCCACACAATAATGGGATGCCTTGGTGGTGATGGGGGGTGCATTTGGGACGCCAATGTTCCATGAATGCCCGATTTTCATGTCAATGTTCTTGTCAAGACCTGACTCTGTCTTTGCGTGCATGTGTGCGCACGCGCGCGCGCGCGTGTGTGTGTGTGTGTGTGTGTGTGTGTGTCTGTGTGTGCATGTACTGTGCACATCTGTGTGTGGCTATGCATGCATGTGTGAGCTTGAGTGCGTGGATCTGTGCCTGTGCATATCCATACATGTGGGTATTTTCAGGGATATGAAGGCCCTTCCCATTGATCCTCGCCCCAGTGGTTTCATACCTGCCTCCATCACAAATCTCGCCACTCTCCAATATCTGTCCGTCCTGTCACTACCCACACTTTTCTCCCTTTGCACCACCCATTCTCTTCTTCCCCACCCACCCGTCAATTCCCCCTACCATCCACCCTTCTCTCCATCTCGGTTATCCTCACCACCACCGCCTGCCTTTCCGATCTTCATAGACTTGCTTCCCCCTCGCCTGCTGCTCATCCGTCGTTGACACTGTCGCTGCCATGGTTCTTGTGCCGTTTTCTACTGAGTTAACGCTTCAACAGTCATAACACAGTGCCCTCCCAAGTCTCTCCATCCGCCCTCCCGCCCGCCACGCCCTCCTCCTGCCCGTCACTTGATTCGTCTTTCTTCCATCCACCTGCCATTTTCCATATAACCCATTCGCCTTACTGCTTGCTTTCGCATCCGCACAGAGATCTCAGCTATGTTGATTTGGAGGGGCCCATTCCATCCCTTGCCAGCCTCACCCAGCTCACCCACCTGTACGTGCCTTTCCCATGGGTTTCAATCAACACCCTTTCTACCTTATGCATACAGAATGCCCCTCTAATTTCCACCATCCACGCCCCTCTCTCTCCCTGCGTACAAGGTGTGGCTGTCAGTGTTGTCACTCATGACCATCCATGTACCCTCCTTCTCCATGCTCTTTTCTGCATTCTCCATGCTTCTTCCCCTTGTCCCTCTCCGCCCGCCCCCATGCCCCTTGTTTATTGATCCCCATTGCACGCTTACCTCCCTTAGGCCACAACCCAACCCCTGACTTTCAATTCAACCCAACCCACCCCCGCAAGTTACCCCCTTACCCTGTGTGCATCCACCCATTGTCTGTGATAATCCATCCACCCACCCTTATTGCCCGTGTGCTGCTTTCCCTCAGATTCATAGGAACAGATGGTTGCAGGCTGGCTGGCACTCTAGACGGACTCTCCTGGCTCACCTCCCTTCACCGCCTGCACACGCTGTACGCCCTGCGTTCTTTCATTCATTCATTGCATGCCCTGCCTGCACACATGCGCACACGCCCTCACACGCACCTCCCCCTCCCCCCTACCAACACACATACGCACACCAGACAAACTGTTGCCCTTTACACTCTACACATGGTTCCGCATGGACCAGTGCCCACCCACTGGAAATTCCTAAAATCCCTGTGGCACACACTCCTCACGTTCCACATGTGTACGCATTCATCCTTGCTTCTGCTGTATGCTTACTCCTTCCACTGGTGCTCTCTTCTCTCCTCTTGTGCTCTCTCGCTCCAGCCATTCTTCCCGTCCTGTGTACGCTCGCCCATTTCACACGCTCTCCCTTCCCGCCCTCCACTTTACAGGCTTCCTCTTCCCTCCGTCAGTATGCTCGTTCACTCCTCACACTCTCTCTCCCTCTGCATGCTCACTCGCTCTGCTCTCTCTGTGCGCCTGCCACCCACCACCAGCGGTCTCCTTGACCTGTCGAGGTTCACAGGGGACTTGTCCTCCCTTGCTATACTATCCCAATTGGAAAGCCTCCAGGACTTGTAAGCGCCAGAACAGAACCCAGCAGTGCACTCTGTCTTCACCTCGTCTCACTCTGTGCTTTCATACACGTTTCTTCCCTCCTCCAACCCGTGCTCCCTCAACTCACCTCTTGTGCCTGTATTCACCCGTCTGCACACCCAGGCGATGGTGGTGGCAGGCTGTTGAATAGCACCCACTCATCCCTTCCCTACCCGTTGTGCTCTCCACTTCTCTTTTGCCTGTCTGCAGGAGAATTATTAGCCTCCCGAATGCAACAGGGGAGATTCCCAGGGAGATTCGATACTTGACTAACCTCACTGCCCTGTACGCCTGCACTGCGCATGACTGCACTGCTTGTACCCTTTGGCATGTAGCCTCTTCTCCCTTCACTTGCACTACGTGCTGTGCACGCTGGTGCCCTCCACGTGCAGTATGCGCTCCTTGCACAATGCATATGCGCTCCTTCCACCATGCATATGCGCTCCTTGCACTATGCATATGCGCTCCTTGCATATGCGCTCTGCATATGCGCAGTGTGTAGTATGCACCGCACTATGCATTGTGGGTGGACTGTGCACCATGCATACATGCACTATGCACACGCCACATCTTTCTTCCCCTTGCATGCAATTTGCCGTGCAGTGATGTGTCATACCTTCGTGCTTTGGACTTCCCCAAGTGGGTCACTCAGCTCTCCCACCTTCAGTACCTGTGAGCTCCTCCTCCTCCTCCTCCTCCTCTTCCTCCTCCTCCTCCTCCTCCTCCTCCTCCTCCTCCTCCTCCTCCTCCTCCTCTCCTCCTCTTCCTCCTCCTCCTCCTCCTCCTCCTCCTCCTCCTCCTCCTCCTCCTCCTCCTCCTCCTCCTCCTCCTCCTCTTCCTCCTCCTCCTCCTCCTCCTCCTCCTCCTCCTCCTCCTCCTCCTCCTCCTCCTCCTCCTCCTCCTCCTCCTCCTCCTCCTCCTCATCTTCCTCTTATTTTCTTCCCTTTTCTTTCCCTCCCTCTCCTCCTGTTACTGCAACTCCCTTGCTCACTCCATCCGCGCCCGGTGAATCTTACCACTGGGAATTAGAATTGACCAGATTAGAGCCTCTATAGGGTCTCGCTCCCACCCTCCCTTATCAACTGAGTATGATTCTGTGGCTGTGCCTCTGTGCGTGTGCCTTGTGTCTGTGCCACGTGCGTGCACAGAAACACGGAAACTGACGAGTCAAGGCGGCAAGGCATCTTGCCAGAGGGCATGTCAGAGCTCACAGCTCTCACCAGCCTGTGAGTGGAATGGAGCGTGCCTGGCACTTGATCAGACTCCAGAACCATGATAGACTACTAGAGTTCTCACGTTGTAAGAAGTCCAGGGGACTGTTCAGAGTACTGGAGGGGCAACAACCAAGCAGCGTGGAAGGACCCAACTTGGATTGTAAAATCCAGCTTATTACTGGAACGGATTCTTTTTGCCAGGCCAGTCAGGGCTCACGGGGAAGATTCGTATGAGTGAGTGGAACGGATTGTTCTCTTCAGAATCCTGGAAAAGAGTCATAGCCCAATGCAGCATTTGAAGTGTCATTCCTCACTCAACCTCTCTTCTGCTGTTTTACCATTGGCTGTGCCCGAATTCCAATGGTGCTGGGTACAGATCACTTGCGGGAAACAATCTGGAGGGCGGCCTTTTCAAGAGCTGGTCCACGCTGGTTAATCTGGAAGAGCTGTGAGTCACAGATGCCATGCTGCTGTGGCCATGCTGCCGTACTCGGTCTCTCCCTTTTGCTGCAGTGCTGTGCTTCCCTGCTCCCGGGCTGCCATGCGATTCTGGTCGTGACAGCTTGCCATACACAAGCTGTCTGACTTGATTCTTGATGCAATCAATGCCTTTTGCTGACTTGCTTTTTCCCTGGCATACATGATTGCCTGCTAGAGCGCCTGAGAGGCTGAGATTGCTGAGCATCCATCTGTCCTCACTCTGCCTCTCCCCTCCCCTGCCCACAACCACAATCAGCAATCTGTCTTACAACCACCTCCAGGGTGACATACCTGAAACCTTCTCTGCGCTCACAGCCCTCACTGCACTGTAAGTGCTGCTCTCTTCGTGCATGCTGCTCTGCTCACCTGTTCTCCTCAGGCATGCCACCACATTCACTACTTCAGGTGGTCTCTTCTCAGTTGCATTGGCTGGCCGTAAGAGTCCACATGGCAGTCACCTTTGAGAACTCTCAAAAGCGACTCCCGTATAGCAAGTCCACGTGGCACTGAGGTAAACTGATATCCCCAGGAGGTCTGCTCCTCTGCTCAGTTGCCCTGGGCTTCCCCTGAGAGCGTCCTCAGGAGGAGTGGTGTCTTGCTACAGGTGAACCGCCCGCTCCTTCAGCAGGGAAACGCGGTGATCAGGCCCGACAGATGGCAGCTGGGGGGTGTGTAGAATCCTGACCTGGTTCACTTCCTGAGAGAACTCCTCTGGCAGAATTCTTCGCCCAACATGATCTGAGAGCTACTCTCAAGCTCTTTGGTGCACCTCATTCTGCCTTACAGCAGGGTCAGGCCTGGTGACACGGTGTCACCGCCGCCTTTGTGAGCTGGCAGATGGGGGTTGCGGTGTAGTGTAGACTCGGTACACGATTTTGTGTGATGGCAGTGGAGGAGGCCGTACCGTCTGAGGCGCGTGGTGAGGTTGGTGAATTCTGCCATGGCCACAGCGGGTGGGCCTATGATCCAATGCTGGTAGGGAGTATGAAGCAGCGGCAGTAGGGCGTATGAGGGCGTATGAGGGCGTATGAGGGCGTATGAGGGCGTATGAGGGCGTATGAGGGCGTATGAGGGCGTATGAGGGCGTATGAGGGCGTATGAGGGCGTATGAGGGCGTATGAGGGCGTATGAGGGCGTATGAGGGCGTATGAGGGCGTATGAGGGCGTATGAGGGCGTATGAGGGCGTATGAGGGCGTATGAGGGCGTATGAGGGCGTATGAGGGCGTATGAGGGCGTATGAGGGCGTATGAGGGCGTATGAGGGCGTATGAGGGCGTATGAGGGCGTATGAGGGCGTGTGAGGGCGTATGAGGCAGCGGCAGTAGGGCGTATGAAGGTGATTCATCCACGCTTGCCGTTCCAGTAGATGTTGGAGTAGCCAAGTGCCATATCACGTAGATGGTTCTGAATGGTGGCTACTTTTGAAAATTCTCAAATCATCCCACAGGTGGGGGGCATGGGGGTTTACATAGCTGGGGAGGTGCCCCAGCTGTGAATGGAAGGAAGAAGGAAGGAAGAAAGGTCGAGCTTTGAGAGGAGCCACAGGGCTAGTTACCTCTCTCCCTCGCTCTCTCTTACTTGTTCTCCCCATCCCTCCTTCCGCTGTGATGCGTTTGACAGCCACCCCCTTCTTTCTGTGTTCGACCTTTGCCTTCATACTCCCTTGCAGAGATCTATCCTGGAATTATCTGTCGGGGGAAATACCCCAAGCATTCGCCAGCAACATACAAACGTTGTGTGTATCTCCCACTCTCGTCCCATACCTATGTTAAATCCCTCCTCTACCATCCTTTCCAACTCCTCCCACTCTTCCTGTATAGCTGCTCTCGCTCTCACTTTTGCTTGCTTACTCCATCTTTCGTTGCTCTATTGCATGCATCTACTTGTCATGCCATCTGCAGTCCTTTCGTTCCAATTGCATCTCCGCATCTCTTCCTGCTTGCCTTCATTCGTCCTACTGCACCTTCGCACACCCTCACGCACCCACCTGCTCTCTCACCCGCCCACCCGCTCGCTCCCACCCATCTTCTCGCTCCCACCCACCTGCTCGCTCTCACCCATCTGCTCGCTCCCACCCACCTGCTCGCTCTCACCCATCTGCTCGCTCCCACCCACCTGCTCTCTCTCAACCACATGCTCGCTTTCACCCACCCTCTCCCTCCCGCCCACCTGCTTGCTCGCTCATGCAGGTCCCTAAGCTACAATGCCTTTGACGGTCGCATTCCACCACACCTCGCATTGCCCAGCCTCACAGATCTGTGAGTGCTGCCACATCCCTGCCACATCCCTGCCACATCCCTGGAACATGACTCCGCCCCCCACACGCCCCACTCGCCACACTCCCTGTATCCATGGATGTTGGGATTCTCCAAGGGAGCCCACCTTGTGTTATGCTGTGAGATTCTGTTCATCTTAATTAGTAACCCTCTCTTCATCCCCTCTTCTCCCTCTGTTTGTCCTCTCTCCATCCCCTCTTCGTCCTTTTTTTATCCTCGTGCTTTTTTATTTTTTGTCCTATTAATTACTGTGCATTCTTTTTTTTTTTCAATCATTGTTATACACATTTTGTGTACCCTCTTTTATCTTCATCCCCTCTTTCTCCCTGGTCGATGGCACACTGCATCCGTTTGCCTTCCACACAGGGCTCTGACCAGCAATTTCTTCACAGGAGCCATTCCCTCCACCTTCACACGCCTCACCGGCGTTAGTACTCTGTGCGTCCTCCGTCTGCCTGTGCGTCCTCTGCCTGTCCATGCGTCATCTCCTCTGCCTGTCCATGCGTCATCTCCTCTGCCTGTCCATGCGTCATCTCCTCTGCCTGTCCATGCGTCATCTCCTCTGCCTGTCCATGCGTCATCTCCTCTGCCTGTCCATGCGTCATCTCCTCTGCATGTCCATGCGTCATCTCCTCTGCCTGTCCATGCGTCATCTCCTCTGCCTGTCTACACGGCGAATGGCATACCTCTCCCCTATCGATTTGCCGGATTGCATGGCCATTGGCAATATTATTGCTCCATCCTTTGTTGGCCATGCAATCCACAAGATTTCACGAGGAGATGCAGGTTGTAGAATGAGGATCGGTGAACTTGAGGCATAATGAGAGAAGAGCAATATATCCTTAGTAGGAAGATGGTACAAGCCTGACAGGCTAGGGCAATGTCCTTTCCAAGGATGAGTTCTAGAGAAGTGGGAAGCCACATATATGTGGCTGAACTCTTGAGGCTAGCTGCAGCACCTCAAAGCTGAGGGCAAGGCTAGCCAACCTTGCCAAGCTAGCAATTGAGGCCACATGTTGCACATGTGGGCCAGGCTGGAACAACGGCCTACATGGCGGCATGTGGCACACCATAGGAGCCAGCAAGGTGAGTATGGGATGGGTGGATAGATGGCAATGCCAACTGTGACCACACTTCACTGTGGGTGAGTGTGGTGGAGTGTGGGAATGTCATGTTGGGCATAATGAGAAGAGAAAGTGCTGCTGCTGAGAGTTGAACCCGCGACCTCTAAGACCAAAGGTGAGAGTCTACCCACTGGGACATTCTTGCTTGCACAACACCCCCCCTCAAGGATGTCCCCGGGGTAGGGTGCTTCAAGAGGAAACATGGGTGAGACCGAGAAGACCACGGATGCGAAGAAAAGGGTCACGGGGCAAAGGCTTGGTGCCAATGTCAGCGAGGTTGTCTTGAGTAGGAACATAGTGAAGGGTGATGGAGTGGTCGGCAACATGATCGCGAATGAAATGGTGCTTGATGTCGATGTGCTTGGCCTTGGGATGAAAGACGCCATCGTCCTTGGCGAGAATGATGGCACTGTTGTTGTCACACGAGATACGGGTGGGGCAGGTTGGGGGAAGACCAACTGCAGTAAGGAGTGAACGAAGCCATAATGCCTCGTGCACCGCGGCGCCCAAAGAGTAATATTCAGCTTCACATGAAGAGGTAGCAACAACGGCTTGGCGTTTGGACTGCCAAGAGATGAGTGACGGACCGAGGAAGAACAAGTAGCACGTAACGGAGCGACGCAGCTCCCCCTCCGGTCCCCAAGAAGCGTCACACCAGCCATGAAGTTCGAGGGTGTCGGGAATGCCACCAAGGAGAAGCCCAAGGGAGGTAGTCCCTTTCAAGTAGCGAGCAATGCGTTTGGCAGCCGAGACGTGAGGAGTAGACCAATCGTGAAGGTGACGAGCAAGAACTCCAGCGCTATATGCGAGGTCGGGTCGGGTCCCCACCATGGCATACATGATGGATCCGACAAATGAGGTGTAAGGGAAGGAGGAGGAGGGCGGGGAGGAAGTCACGGGTGGCTGAAACTTTGAGTCCATGGGAGTGGCAGCGGGGTTTAGTGGAGAGAAGGAGTAGGTGTCTAGAATGGAGGTGATGAATTTGGATTGATGAAGGTGGAGAGTGCGGGATGTCCGATCACGAGTGATGTGAAAGCCAAGGTAGTAGGAAAGAGGTCCGAGGTCACGAAGTTTGAAGCGAGATGAAAGGGCATGCTTGAATGAGGCAAGAAGAGAGGAGGAGGAGGAGAGAATGATGAGGTCGTCAACGTAGACGAGAAGCATGAAGAAGGATGCAGCGGTAGGCCGATAAGGTGAGTGAGGAGGAGCAATGAAGAGGCCGGGGTCCGCACGAGCAGCAAAGAGGTGAAAGGCAGCAAGCTCCTCACGAAGCTTGCGGTACCAGCATCGCGGTGCTTGCTTCAACCCATACAGCGGTTTGTGCAAAAGACAAACTTGCTCAACACCATGGACCGCCGGAAGTTCATAACCGGGAGGCTGCATCATGTAGAGAATCTCATCAAGGGTGCCGTTGAGGAAGGCGTTGGAGATGTCCAGCTGATGGACTTCCAGGTTGAAAACGGCGGCTATGGTGAGAAACAAGCGGAGGGTGGCGAAGCGGACGGTAGGAGCAAAGGTGTCATGAAAATCAACACCATCACGTTGCTTGAAGCCTTTGACAACAAGGCGGGCTTTGCGGCGTTCAATAGAACCATCAGCATTTTCCTTGACCTTGAAAATCCATTTGCATGGAATCGGCTTGCACTTGGGTGGTCGAGGAACAATGATGTAGGTGTCATTAGCGTGCAGGGCAGCGGGTTCCGCATCAGCAGCCTTGATCCATTCAGCAGCATCAGGGCCGGTGCGAGCCTCATGAATGGTTTGAGGTTCGTAATGATGGTGAAGGGCAGCATTGGCAGAGGTTTTGGAAAGAGGAGGAAGAGTGAAGTCAATGGGTTCGGAAGGGGATGGTAAGACCTTGAGGAAGGAGGAAAGGGAAGGATCGTGAAGAGCTGAAGGGGATGGTGGTGAGGAACGAGTCGTGCAATGGGAAGGAGGAGGCGAAGAGGGAGGAGAGAAGGATGGAAGGTGAAAGTCTTGCGGCGTCGAGGGCAGAGGAAGGTTGGAAAACAATGGAGGAGGAGAAGATGTGGCTGGTGCGGGCAGGTTTGGGGATTGTGGGTGGGGGTTGGTGGAGGAAGGTATGGTGGGGGAAGGAGAGGGAGGGGAGGTTGGGGCCAAGGAAGAAGGGTGTGGAGGAGGAGGTAGTGAGGAGGATGTGGGTGGAGATGACGATGGAGGGTCGCGAGGGTCGTCGGAAGGTGGTGCAGAGGGCTCCATGAAGATGACATCACGAGAAAGGATGACAC
Organism: Closterium sp. Yama58-4; assembly: GCA_947470075.1. NCBI lineage: Eukaryota > Viridiplantae > Streptophyta > Zygnematophyceae > Desmidiales > Closteriaceae > Closterium > Closterium sp. Yama58-4. Next base: position 265,751 of record CANIUD010000107.1, read on the forward strand.
GGTGTTGAGATGGGATATAGATGCGGTAAGCTTTGGTGCCGTCGAGATGACCATATCCAACCATGATGCCGGCCGTGCTTCGGTCGTCGAGCTTAGAACGCCGTTGGGAAGGAATGAGGACCGAGACGGGTGAACCGAAGATGCGGAGGTGTGATACATCCGGACGTGCACCGGTCCATAGTTCCATGGGAGTCTTAGAAGTTGAACCACCCCGACTAATGGCGTGATTACGGAGATAGGCAGCAGTAAGAGCGGCTTCACCCCACCAGCCTTTGTCCATGTGTGCATCATGTAGCATGGAACGGACCATCTCAAGTAAAGTCCGGTTGGCCCGCTCAGCTACTCCATTTTGCTCAGGTGTTTATGGCGTGGAGAGGTGGCGAGCGATGCCATGAGCTGTAAGGAATGAAGTGAAGTCTTTGGAAGTGAACTCCAAGGCACCGTCAGAGCGAAAGGCCTTGATGGTGTGTGGGGAATGCATGTTGTGCACCCGCGTGACGTAAGCCTTGAAGCATGAAAGTGCTTCCGACCGGTGGCGTAGGAGATACACTGTAATATGGCGGGAGTAGTCATCGATGAAGGTGAGAAGGTAGCGAGCGCCGCCAATGGTAGTTCCATATGAAAACGGTCCAGCAATATCTGAGTGAATGAGTTGGAGTGGTGCTGTGGTGCGAGAATGGGACACGCCAAATGGCTGACGTGTTTGTTTCCCACGATAGCACGAGATGCAGGGGGGAATCGAGGTGGAGGAGAGGTGAAGACCAGTGACCAGCTGCTGCCGATGAAGTGTGGATAAGTCCTGCATGTTGAGATGCCCGAAACGACGATGCCAGAGGTACGAGGAGGTGGTGGTGGAGGCTGGACATGCAGTTGGCTTGATAGAAGGAGCAGCACTGCTCCCATGATGCAGTTGAAGATAAAACAGGTTGTTGAGGGTGTAACCCTCGCCAATAGGAGCGTCATCAGATGTGAGAACAACGCGCCCAGCAGCGGGGAACGAGACAGGCAACGCCGGCAGCACCAAGTGCACGAACAGAGAGCAGGTTGTGAACTGATGAAGGGAGAAATAGAACGTTTCAAGCTGAATGGTGGTTTCCGATGTGTGTGACCGAAGAGTAGCCACCACCGTGCCGACTCCCAAGACCTTGTAAGTCTCTCCCCCACCAAAACGAACAAGGATATCTTCGTTGGGCTTCTTGAGAGACGAAAACAGCGAACGATCCGAGCAGATATGGGAGGATGCGCCGCTGTCCACCAACCACGACGAAGTCCGCTCCATGTTGAATGAGGAGGCCGTGAATGCCGATGCGTAGGGAGCCCCATAAGGGAAGAGGAGGAGGAGAAGGAGGATGGTGAGAATGAAGACAGCAGCGACGAGAGGAGTCCATGTGGAGAAGATGGGGTGGTGGCTGGTGCTGACAGCAATGTCAACGTACCGGGAATCAGGTACGGACTGAGCGGCTGATGGGGCAGGAGTTGGTGTAGGGGTCGGAGTAGTTTCAGCAGAGGAGCTGGTGGAGACATGCACCGAGGGCTGGATGGCGGATTTCTCGCGTTTAGAGCTTTCTTCAAGCTCTTTCTTCTTCTTCAATTTGAAGCATTCATCGATGGTGTGACCCGTTTTCTTGCAATAACGGCAGGTGGGCGACAGGCGTGAACCGGAGCGAAGAGGGTGGGAGGGCTGGGAATTGAGGTTGTATGCACCCTCCATGTTGCGGCTTGTACCAGATTGTGACCGCTCCCAATCGGCATCGAGTAGGCGTGACTGTAGGTATTCAACCGTCATAGACTTTGTCTTTCACGGTGCAAATGGTTTCAATAAGGGTCTTGAACGAGTCCGGAAGGTTGAGGATGATGGAGATTACCATTACCCATGATGGTAGCTCAAAGCCGGCAGATTTGAGTTGGTGTGTAAGGTTTCCAACTCGATCGAAGTAGGAGCGAAGACTTGTTGTTGGGTCCATCCGTGTAGTGATGAGGTCCCGGAAGAGAGCCACTTGTGCATGGTTGCTCATGCAGTCGAACCGCGCCATGATGCATCCCCACATATCCTTTGTCGTGTTGGCTTGAGCAAGAGTGAGCGATAGTTGAGGATGGACGGCTGACATGAGAAGATAGTATGCATGCTCCTCGTTTTCTTCATCCGGCAGCGAAGCAATCGAATGGGCTGTTTTGGGGGCTGCACCGCTGTTGCCTTCGGTAGTCTCTCCACCGCTGGTTGTGGAAGAGGAAATTGAAGGACGCGAAGCAACCTTGGGATCTCCAAGGAGGGAGATCAGCCCAAGGACATTGAAGATGTAACATATATTTTTCTTCCATGGAATGAAGTTGGAACCATCTGGTTCCAAGATGGGAAGGGTGTGCCGACCGAGAGGCGTTTCAACTTGAGCCATCAAGTGTGCAACGTTCACTAAGCTAGAAGCCTTGCTCTGATAGCATGTAGAATGAGGATCGGTGAACTTGAGGCACAATGAGAGAAGAGCAATATATCCTTAGTAGGAAGATGGTACAAGCCTGACAGGCTAGGGCAATGTCCTTTCCAAGGATGAGTTCTAGAGAAGTGGGAAGCCACATATATGTGGCTGAACTCTTGAGGCTAGCTGCAGCACCTCAAAGCTGAGGGCAAGGCTAGCCAACCTTGCCAAGCTAGCAATTGAGGCCACATGTTGCACATGTGGGCCAGGCTGGAACAACGGCCTACATGGCGGCATGTGGCACACCATAGGAGCCAGCAAGGTGAGTATGGGATGGGTGGACAGATGGCAATGCCAACTGTGGGTGAGTGTGGTGGAGTGTGGGAATGTCATGTTGGGCATAATGAGAAGAGAAAGTGCTACTGCTGAGAGTTGAACCCGCGACCTCTAAGACCAAAGGTGAGAGTCTACCCACTGGGACATTCTTGCTTGCACAACACAGGTCATATCCCAATCTAGAATATTCCCCTTTGAATGGTGTTCCATGAAAGAGAGTTTGTTGTTTCTCTGTCTCACGTTTTTTTTGCTCCACACATCACCATCTCAAAACCTTGTTCTTCTCGTCGACCTTAAACAACCCATGCCACACTTGTCCTCATCACACCACCACACTACGCGTTCCACAACCCATGCCACACTCCTCGTTACACCTCACTGCACCGCAATTCACAACATTGCACCATACCACGCCACCTGCAAAACCCAGGTCTTTGACCAACAACAGTCTCAGCGAAGGACTGGAAGTGCTCGCTCAAATGACATGGCTTACAGCCATGTGAGTTGTCCTGTGTGCCCACAGTTGTGTCATTGCTCTTTTCTTTCTCATTGCTCTTCGTGTCAGCCAGGTGCCTTGCTACTCTGCTCACATCTTATTGCTTTCACTCCTTCGTTTCGCCCTACGCCATCCAAACCACGCTCTCCTACCCCAACTTGTGCAACACAGTCTCCTTGACAGTAACAACTTCTCGGGTGTTTTTCCAATGTCCTTCACGGCTTTTGAAAACCTCTTATACATGTGAGGCTTTCCCTTCCTGGCGCTTTCCCTTATTGTCCATCTGTGTGCTGTCCCTCGTGTGCGTTGTTCGTTGACTTTGCTCGTCGTGTGCTGCTATTTGTGTATGCTGTCATGGGTGCGGCCCTTCATGTGTGCTGATCTTTGCACGAGCGGCTCTTTGTGTGTTCCTTCTCGTGTATGCTACTCGTTCTGTGTGCTGCTCTTTGTGTGTGCTGCTCTGTGTGTGTTCTACTCTTCCTGTGCACACATGCGTGCATTTCCAATCAACCATCCTCACAAGCCTGGTACCATCCATCCATCCACCCTTTGCAGAGAGATTGGCAACAACCGTTTCTCTGGGCCCTTTCCTGAATCTCTACTAGCCCATAAGGGACTTCAAGCGTTGTAAGCCAGTCATCATCTCAAGTACTGTAAGTCATTTTCCTATGCCTGCATAAGGATTGGAACCACTGTTTTATTCTCTTCCTACGCCAAAAGTGCATGCTTGCTTCTCGTGTGGGCTTATCTCTATGGTTTCGGCATGGCAATGGCAGAAGCTTGAGGAACAACAGTTTCTCGGGTTCCATCCCACAGCAACTGACAGAGCTTTTTTATCTTACAGATATGTGAGTGATGGCACACATGTGAGTGATGGCACACATGTGAGTGATGGCACACATGTGAGTGATGGCACACATGTGGGTGATGGCACATGTGTGGGTGATGGCACACGTGGGTGATGGCACACGTGGGTGATAGCACACATGTGGGTGATGGGGATGCGAGCCCTGTTTGCAGTTGGGTTGCTTGCACGAACAACTGAACAACCTGTCAGTTGACTCTCAAGTAAGAAAATCCTTATGCGGGCGAAAAAAGGGAGATGTAAGTCATTCTCCTACGCCCGGTTTGCTATTGCTCCACCAGACTTGAGTCTCACTAGTGATCACACCAAGTATAAACTCCAGTTTTTCTCCATGAGGGCATGATGATTACAGAACAAAATCATCAGTGTTGCAGAGTCTTTTTGACTGGCTGATCTTCCCAGATTCCACAAGCACATGACGAGTGGCAGGGAGTTCCATGCTTGCCATGATGAGTTGCATCCCTGTTGGCATGTTGATGGCCACTGTGGCTCAAGGCGAACTGGGTATTTTTTTTCCTAGTCCTCCTGTACTTTCAATTGCTCTAAAAATGTATTTTCTGTTCCAGACGCTATGAGCCGAGCCTTCCGCAATACCCCAATATCACTGACTGAAAATTCCAATTCCCCAATACCCCTCGGCTCGACCCTTCATGACATAATCACAAGCCAGGGAGGGCTTGAAATCACGTCAAGACCACACAAGCTCCCTTGTTCAGACATGTCAAGTCACCATCGTCTTCCCCATAATGTGAACTGGCCCTGATACGGCCTGGCCAGGCTTGAAATGAGCTCGTTAGAATCCTTTCACCAAACTCAGCTCCCCTTTCCACCTCATCGTGAACTGGGCTTGCTACCAGGCTAGCGGGACACACCTAATGTGTGGCTCCGGGCTGAGCCTGCTGCACCAGGTTGCAACATTCGGCACACTCATTCACCTCCTGTCATGTGTCATGCTTTCTCACCCCATTCCTCTTCCCATCGTTTCGCCTCCCCATCTCCTTTTCAGTGATTTGACGGACAATAATTTCCATGGGACGATTCCACCTGAACTGTTTCAGCTGCCTCAGCTGTTCTCACTGTGAGTTTCCCTGGGCAGCCACACAGCTCACATGGCCTCCCCCCTTTTTCTCTCACTCCCGACCATCTCTTTCATTAGCTTTCCTCTCTCTCGTTCGTCTCCCTCCCTCGTCAATCTTTCCTCACTCACCCTCCTCCCTTCGTCGTCTCTCTCCTTCCTGCTTACACTTCTCTCACTCCCTGCATCTCCCTGCTCCTTTGGCTCTCCTTTGCGCCAACCAGATGTGCATGTCGTGTGAGAGAGGCAACTGTTGAAGTTCCTCCTCCTATATCCTTTATACATACCCATCTTCCCTTCCCTCCCTCCTCCCCCCCCCTCCCCCCCTCTCCCCGCCTACCTCCTCTCCCCTCTCCCATGCTGCCCTGCTGTAGGCAACTGGGGAACAACTTCTTTTCAGGTGTTCTTCCAGTACCACTCAACGCGTCACCCACTCTTGAACTTCTGTGAGAACTGTGACAGCTCTCAACCCTTTCGCGAATGTGCGGTGTACCCCATCCAAGCTAAGAGCCAAGTCCATACCGCGCTTGTTTTCCCCTCCACGTTGAGGGTTGGTTGGGTGGGAGCCATGCCAAGTTCTGTGCCTCTGCATTGCTTGCACCCATCCCATCCCATCACCTGCTCATTCGGTAGTCTCGTGTGCTCGCCCCCTTTCAGTGGTTTGCCTCTGTAAATCTCCACCCCTCATGTTCTCTGCCATTTTTTTTCTCTGCTGTCCGCTGCATTGTAGTGCTCTGGAGGGGAACGGCCTTACAGGCACCTTGCCGGAGTTTGCTCGCTGGAATGTCAGCATCAGGAGCTTGTACGTCAGCCTCTTTTTCTCTCATTCTCAAACGGTCTGTTGTAATTATGCAGTGGCAAGTACGCGCAAGGCAGTGCACCCTTAGCTAGATGCTACTACTAGTCTACCATGAGCAACAGTTCAAAGCACGAGCCAACCGCTCTGGTCATCAGCTTGGTTCATCCAAGCCGAGCCGAGCCGAGCCGGCGATTTCATCTGGCCGGCTCTGGAGCCTCTGGCTCAACTCGTCCACCAGCCGGCTTGTCGCAGCTCAGCTCGGACCGAGCCTGACAGGCTCGGACTAGGGCTCGTGCGTATCAAATACCTCTCACCTCCCTCTGGGGCTGGAGTGGGATTTGTGAGGTGAAACAGGTAACTCTCCAGCAATCACTTTGACAGATTGGTGGCTATGGCTAAGTGTGTCTTGCAGTGCAAGGCACTGGCATGAGCCCTCTGGGAGGTAATGGTCATGTCCTGGCTGAGCATGTGAAAGAGGTTTGCTGCCTCAGCAAAGGTGAAGCTGGTTCGGAAGCGTTTCAAGGCTGCGAATTAAGCACTTGTCCGGAGGCACCAAACACCACGAGCGAGCTGCCGCCGTAGTAAAAGAACAAAAAAAAAGCGAAGAAGGGATTGCATCCAGAAAGGAGGAGTGAGGGTGAGTGTGTAGTGGTTGGGAATGGTGTACAGGTTTACCACCGCCATCCAAATGAAGCCGGCAAATTGAATGGCTCTAGTAAACGTGTGCCTGGTTAGCCCAGACAAGGCGAGGATGACAGCAGGTGGTTCGGAGGATGAGAAAACCTGATGAATAGTGACTCAATGGTCATCAATCAGAACAAACCCGAAGCAATGGCTTAGTGGATCATGTGGACAGGGTCGAGTAGGCAAATTAGAGAAGGAAGTTTGGAATGAGGAGGAACCCATTTTTTTATGATAAATGGCTTGTAAGAGGGCTTTATATAGCTGGAAAATGTGCCCTTTAATCAATGTTCGTGCCCCTCATAATCTAACAACCATTGCATTGCACGTGTGTTTTTCAGGGCTCTCAGCAACAACAACTTCACTGGATCTATTCCCGATTCCATTTCCGCGCTTACTAACCTCGATTCAATGTAATCTTATGCACTTATATTGCATTCATCATCAGTGTGTTGCATGATCCTCGCATGGTGTAGGAATTTGCCAAGGATTCGTTTGCCAATATGCCATCGTGTGGGTTTCGCTATGTGATCGGAAATCGCCATACAACAGGAGCTTCTACTAGCAGCATGTGTGCGCATTGCACTCTGAGTCTCTACCACATGCCGTGTTTTAGCATCACGCCTCGTGTCATGCCTTGCTTGCCCATACAGCATCCTCAACAACAACCAGCTCTCGGGCTCCATTCCAGCTTCCATCTTCAACATGACCAATCTCAAGTTCCTGTGAGTGTCAACTCCCTGTGACTATCAACTAATCATCACTGCCTTGGGGTGTTGGTCATCATACACAATACACACTTGCACTCTCCTATTCTCTCATTCACACCGATGCAAATGCCTGCTTCTCGTTGTGACCCCTTTCTTTTCCCACGCATCCACTGCTTTCCCCCATGATGCCTCACCATTCTCTCCCACACCGCGCCTCCCCTGCACCACGGCTCCCTCACTCACTTGTTTCTTTTGCGTTCCTCCCATGCAGCTATCTGGCCAACAACCATCTCAGCGGCAGTCTACCGTCTGACATCAGCCGACTGAAGAAGCTGGAGCAGCTGTGAGACCCCTCTTCTCCTCTGTTGTCTGCCCTCCTCCCTCCGTGTTCCCACCAACCTGAGCGCCCGTCTGTGAGTCCCTCGCTCCGTCAATCTATCCATGCTTCCATGGTTATGGTATAGGACCCAGCACCTCTCTTGCTACACCCACGTGTACCATTTCCTCCCTGCCTGCCCCCCCAGCTGGCTGGACAACAACAACATCGAGGGCCCTCTGCCATCTGCCATCTGCTCGATTCCCTGGCTGTGGCGCATGTGAGTGGCTGTGGCGCATGTGAGTGGCTGTGGCGCATGTGAGTGGCTGTGGCGCATGTGAGTGGCTGTGGCGCATGTGAGTGGCTGTGGCGCATGTGAGTGGCTGTGGCGCATGTGAGTGGCTGTGGCGCATGTGAGTGGCTGTGGCGCATGTGAGTGGCTGTGGCGCGTGGGAGTGGCTGTGGCGCATGTGAGTGGCTGTGGCGCATGTGAGTGGCTGTGGCGCATGTGAGTGGCTGTGGCGCATGTGAGTGGCTGTGGCGCATGTGAGTGGCTGTGGCGCATGTGAGTGGCTGTGGCGCATGTGAGTGGCTGTGGCGCATGTGAGTGGCTGTATGACATTTGTCCCTGACCCGGTATCCACCCCTCTTCCCAGAACTATTGTCTCTGTCAAAATCCATTTGCATTATGCCATCTTTTGCATTCCCCGTAGTCATCACTTCCCCTTGACATGTATCATATGTGCTTTAGACTGCGTGTGCTCTATGGTGTGATGTGGTGATGTGGTGACAGTATGGCGAGCAACAACAAACTCTATGGGCCTCTTCCAGACTGCCTCTTCAACAAGTGTGTGAACCAAATGTGAGTTCCAACCTATTACCAGCTTGTTTAAGTGGAATGACGCGATACGGATACCTTCAGTACGTTTCACAGGCAACCTGGAAGCAAAAGCAAAATGCATTTTACATCGTCACCCCCAGCTCCAACACTTAGAAACGGCCCGACACTCAATAATGTTGCAACGGTCAACTCAATAATGTCACAACCGCAAATAATGTCACAGCGTAGTGTCAGAACAGTCAATAATGCTGCAACATTGTGTCAGAACAAGTGAGTACGTCCAAAAACGTCTCTAACTTCAGGTCAGTATACTTAAAGAAATCTGCCACACTGCCACACTGCCACACTGCAGAAGAGCCAGTAATGTCACAACAGCCAATAGTGTTGCAAGAGTCAATCCGCAGCCAACGAGGTGTAGACAGCCAATAACGTCACTAATCCAATAAACTTCCCAACTTACAAATAGTGGTTTGGTTGGATTCCCAACCCAACCCCATCCATTTGCTTCCTTTTCTCATCCCAGTGTTTTTTGTACTAGAGACGAAAAAACTTCCTTCGTAATCTATCCATTCAAGCTTTCTATTCTGACACCTGTCACCTCCCATAACCACCCCTAACCCTTCTAAACCGCAGCGATGTGAGCAACAACAGCCTGTACGGGCGCATCAACCGCAACTTCAAGAACATGGTGGCAGATGGGGAAGCACTCATCAACTTGGCTCACAACTTCTTCTTCGGAGATGCCGTGCTCTTTGCTGCCGGCTGCCAGGTCTGCCCCGTTGAGATCACCGACCCCAACATGCTGGTGCTGGGGGACACAAGTTCCGGTTCTGCCCAAGGGGCTGGGAAGTGCATTGGTGGCATAACTTTCATGAAAGATTACTCGGTTGCCGCGGCAGGCAAGGGCGCGAGGGTGAGTCTGCTGGGCAACTGCCTGACGCTCAGCCCGGACGGAGATTGCGCTTCCAACGCCACCCAGCGCAGCAAAGCAGCCTGCCAGGCGTTCTGCAGCATCACGGACAACGGCCCGTGTGACGGCCATGGGGAGTGTGTGCCGCCTGCACCCGGTTCCACCTCCAACTTCACCTGCCTCTGTGATGCCGGCTACTCCACCCTCGACCTTGGCAATGGCTCTACCTGTGCCATTGTCAACTCCACCACCACCACTGGTGAGCCACCACATACATGAAAAAACAGTGTCCACAAAAGTGTTCTTCTCCGCTTCATGCAAACACTGTTTTTTTTTTCCTGCTGCAATTACACCTTGGTTTCAAGAATCTCTCCTTAAGCAGCCAAGTTGCATCCGTTGTGCCCTCTCCACTCCCCTTTTCCCTCAACCCACTCCCTCCCCTCTCCCCACCTCACCCCCCCCCCCCCCCCCCCCTTGCCTCTTTCCAGCAGTGTCCACTTGCTCCCACTGGCACCATATTGGGCATTGCTGTGGGGTGCTTTAATGGCGTCAATCTATATTTGCTGCTGTCCCCACCCTTCCCCTCCCGCTCCGCCTGCAACAGTTTCCTCTCTCTCCACGGGCGCCATAGTGGGCATTGCTGTGGGCTGCTTTGCTGGCTTCACTCTGCTGGCTGCTGTACTCACATGGCTGCTGTGGCCCCGCAAACAGAGTGAGACATCCTACCCTGCTGCCCCCTCTCCTGCGTCGCTCCTCCCATCCTCTTGCATACCACTCTGCAATCTCCATCCCTCTTCTTCCTCTCAGTTCCCATCCAGCATCGTGATATCCATCCAAAAGCTATAGTATCCTTCCAACCTTAGCAACCCCCCTCCTACTGTCAATGTGCTCTGTATGTATGCCTCGTGTGCAAGCAGAGAAGTGGCAGGGGCTGGACGTGTGTGAGCAGTACACGCTGCAGCAGATCTTGAAGGCGACAGACAACTGGGCGAAAGAGAATGAGCTGGGCAAGGGGGGCTTTGGCGTTGTGTACAAGGGCTGCTCCCCACAGGGGCAGCTGTGGGCTATCAAGCGCTCCAAAGTCATGACCAACGAGTTTGAAACAGAGGTGAGAGCCATTCTCCTTGTAGAGATGTATTTCTCTGCGGTTTCTTCAAAAGGAAGAGAAGATTGGAATATTGAAATCACAAAAGAACCGACAAGTTACTGTTTCAGTTTTTCTTTGCATGCTCCTCTTTTGTTCTTTCATAGGTGCGAGCCATGGCATCCCTCCACCATTCGAATCTGGTGCGCCTGCTGGGGTTCTGCCAGGATCAGAACGTGGAGACGGGCAAGCAGGAGCAGATCCTCGTGTACGAGTTTGTGGGCAACAGGGACCTGCAGTACCACATTCACAAGTCCAGCCGTGAGTTCCGGGGCTGCTCTGTGAATCTTGGTAAACCGTTGCTGCTTCGTTTGGTGAATCATACGACCTCGGCTTTGGTTTTCTCTCTGTTCCCTTTAGTGAGATTTTAATACATCTCAAGGTGAAACCACTGTCGATGTGCCCTCACTCTGCCCCAGGCCCACTCTCCCTGAGGCAGCGACTGAGGCTGGCACATGGTGCAGCAGAGGGCCTGGCATACCTGCATGGGTTTGAGACACCCATCGTTCACCGCGACATCAAGCCAGCCAACATCCTTGTGACTGCCGACATGCAAGCCAAGGTGGCTGACTTTGGGCTGCTCAAGCGCCTCACTCATGGGGACTCCGATGCCACGCGGGTGGCTGGCACCCCGGGCTATGTGGACCCGGATTACAACCGCACCCGCATCATCACTGCCAAGAGTGACGTCTTCAGGTCTGCTTTGCATCATACATTGCTGCTTTACACAGCAAATGAAGCTTCCATGCTTTCTCAATCCTAGATTGTAACTGTCATGGGCTCAAGCATGTTTCTTGTTTGTTCTTTTTCTGTGTTCCGCAACTTTCATACGCCAAAGCATTTTTCTTGTTTGTTGTGCTGGTTGTAAGCTTGTTCTCTACTGCATCTATGCCTACTGTCATGAGTGCTTGCAGCTTTGGCATAATGATTCTGGAGTTGCTGACTGGAAAGGCACCCCATGATCTCCTTGGGTTGGCTATCAAAGATTGGGTACTTAATCCCATCCCACGTCAGAACCATCTCTTGGGTTCCCTTCTTTTATCTTTTGTCAACTCATTTTAATCATAACTCATTTTTTACACAACCTTTCATGGCGTCTGTTCTTGACCATTCTAATTGAGTCATATATCCTCTGTATCGGGCCGCTTTGTGATATCTTTCCTCTTGACCGTGCTGCCTCTTACCATGTCTCCACTTCAGTAAGCCACCTTGAATTGCTTGCCTTTCTTCAGAATGCTGCCTTGCGCCACGTTGCCTCCTATCATTCCACCTTCATCCGCCGTGCCTCTGAATTATGCTGGCCTGTATCACACCTTTCTTCTATGACGATTCTTCGTGCGGGGTCACTACAGGCTCCTGAGTTATACTAACTTTTATCGTACACAATGAGTGTATTCTCTTGTCATGTTCCCTGCCTTGCACAATGGGTTGTATCTTCTCTAACGCATTTCTTTTCAGGCGATGAAGGAGATGGAGGCGTATCACTTGGATGATCTCAAAGACAACAAGCTAGAAGCAAGTGAGGAGGCCATAGTGGACTATGCCGACCTGGCTTTGGACTGCGTCAAGTCACCCGGCACACGACGTCCTGACATGGAGGACGTAGCATACCGAATCAAAGCACTTATTGAGAAGCATTGCCCTGAAAAGGAGGCCGATTGGGAGTGCACGGAGCAAGCAAGCAACACAATTACCAGTTTTTCGGTTCCACCGTCGAATAGTGGTTCTGTGTGTGATGTTGGTGGACAAGAGTCACACATGGGATCTCATCTGTCTCAGGGCTCATTTGGGTGGAGCGGATTCTCTTTTGACTTTGGGTTGGGGGTTACTACAATCAAGAGCTGGTTTCAAACAAGGCTTTCACCATAATATTGAGTAGGTACAGCTGGCATATCATTGAGTGCTTTTAGTGTTTGCCAACAGCATTACACATGGTAGTAGTACATTCATGTGCATACCATTAGACGGGTTTTATTTGGGAAAATGTAGAGCCTTTTTATTGTACTTGTAACCAGTAATGTTGACAACATGTGATGTGCGGTAAAAATTGCCATAGGTTTTAAAGACTTTCCTCTAAACTTGCTGGTACGGTCATAGCACCAAAGCATCGCATATTGGTTTAAATATATATACATGTGTATACACCACCCTATTTGGTGAACACTAGGGACGTCAAGTTTCTGCGGAGATAACTACTACAACGGGAGCTAGGCTGCGGGCTAGGCACGGATGCTCGTGTAATCTCTGCGTTCGTTGGTCCTTAGTCGTTCCCTTGTGCGCACACTACTTGCTAGTTCACGGGGAGAATTGGCAAGAGTTCCACTAGAGAAAGTTGACAACAATGATACAAAGAAGTTGGCAAGGCAAGACTACATCAGATCTAGCATGCAAGCAGGACGACTGCCAGCGCAGCACGGTCGACCGCGTGCCAGCACGACTTGGTCGACCGCGCTCCAGCAGCGCAGAGTCGCGGCTTGCCAACACTGCAGGTCGACGGCGTGCCAACGTCGCAGGTTGACGGCGCGCCAACGTTGCTCCCGTTGGACAGCAGCGCACCTACTTCGCAGGTGCTCGCAGATGATTGGCGTGCAGTGCCTCGTCACCTGCACAACGCACACACCACATCAACTTCGTGCTGACGACTGCTTCTGATGCACCACGTCGACCTCGGGATACCATCACCGAGGTCGTCCTCGCCAAAACCACCTGGGCGACTGTCGCGCACCTCCGTAGGGCTTCGTCACCGAGGTAACCTGGTCGACCGGGCAACCAGGTCGACCAGAGGCTCCAGTGCGTGCCCGTCGACCACCCAGGTCGACGACCACTTCCGGTCGACCTCCCAGGTCGACCACTGCCTCTGGTGCGTGCCGGTCGACCTCCTAAGTCGACGGCCACCTCCAGTCGACCTCCCCAGGTCGACCACTATCCCCTGGTCGACCAGCTCCAAGTCGACGTCACTCCTGGTCGACCAGAGGGTCTGGTCGACTTACCAGGTCGACCAGAAGGTCTGGTCGACGTCCCAGGTCGACCAGAAGGGCTGGTCGACTTCCCAGGTCGACCACCCGAAGTTGGCGCCCTCCCGAAGTCGGCGCCCATGCAGTGGCTCCCCGTCCAGGTCGACCAACCTCGTCGACCAACTCGCCCACTGCTGCAGGTCGGCTGCACCCTACACCCGACCATGAAGTCGGCTCCGCCCAAGCGAGGACGGGGCCAACAAACGGAGACAAGCTCGTCGACGTGCACCCAACACACAGCACGTCGTTCACCGCACCAGCCATGCAGGAGGGCATGGCACCTACTGCTGCACGTCGTCGTCGCCGTCGCCCACGTCGGCCAGACGCACTTGGCCGATGGCGACGGAGCACCGGTTGAAGGCCGGATAGTGCAGCGCCTTCGTCAGGAAGTCGGCCGGCTGCTCAGCGGTCGGGATGTACTGCAGCGCAAACTTCCCCCGCTTCACCATGTGCTGCAGCCAGGCCTGTCGCCGCTCCATGTGCTTGAGGTTGCCCGTCAACCCCATGCCCTCGGTGACCGTGATGGCCGACTTGTTGTCCACCCTTAGGACCGTCGGCTTCCCAGCATCCAGCTGCTGGAACTCTGCGAGGAGGAAGCGAAGTCGGCGTCCCTCCTTGCCGGCTTCGACGGCCGCCACGTACTCCGACTCGGTCGACGACAGTGTCGCGCACTTGATGCGCTGGCTCGACCAGGAGACCGCGGCCCCTCCGTAGACGAACACGTAGCCACCCGTGCTCGTCCTGTTCTGCTTGTCGCCAGCATCGTCGGCGTCCACGTAGCCGACCAGCTCCAGCGACTCAGGTCCACCGCCAAACTCCAAGGCGGTGTCACGCGTGCTGGCGAGGTAGGCGAGGCAGCGGTCGACCTCGCGCTAGTGCTGGTCGCTCCTCACCGTGAGGCCGCTCCCCAGCTTGCTGCAGGCGAAGGCGATGTCCGGCCTCGTCGTCGTCGCCGCGAACTGCAGCGAGCCGACCTTCTGCCGGTACTCCTCCTCCTGGCGCTCCTGCGCCTCCTCGTCGTCGAAGGTGAGCTTGGCGTAGGCGTCGACCGAAATCGGCGTCTTCGGAGTCCGTCCGCCCTGCTCCTCGTCGATGAAGCGCCTACGCAGCTTGTCGGCGTAGCCCTGCTGGTGCAACCACAGCTTCCCCGCCGACCTGTCGCGGACGATCTCCAGCCCGAGGTACTTCTGCACCGGCGAGATCTTGCGTAGCTCAAAGGCGGCCTCGAGCAGCTCCTTTAGCTCCTTTAGCATCGCGGGGCTGCTGCTGGCGGCGAGCAAGTCGTCGACGTAGACCAGCACCCAGCAAGTCGCTCCGTCGCCGACCTTGAAGTAGAGAGCCTCGTCGACCTGGCTCTTCTTCCACCCGGCGCCGACCAGCACATCGTTGAGCGCCAAGTACCACAGCAGCGGCGACTGCTTCAGCCCGTACAAGCTCTTCAACAGCTTGCACACCCGGCCGGTTCCGTCGTTGAAGTAGTCCGGCTGCGACATGTACAGCACCCGGTCGAGCTTGCTCTGCAGGAAGGCGTTCTTCATGTCGAGCTGCATCAGGTTGAGGTTGAGCACGGCGACGATGCTGAGGAAGATCCTCAGCGTCACGTAGCTGCCCACCGGCGCGAACGTCTCGTCGTAGTCGGCGCCATACACCTGCGTGAAGCCCTTCACGACCAGCCTCGCCTTCTCGCGCTCGACGGTGTCGTCGATGTGGTACTTCGTCGTCAGCACCCACCGGTTCTTCATCACGTTCACTCCCGGCGGGCGTTCGACCAGCTCCCACGTCCCCATGGCGATGAGACTGCGGATCTCCTCCTCCATGGCGGCCTTCACCGCCGGACCCTTCCAGCTTGCCAACGCCTCCTTCACCGTCATCGTGGAGATGTCCCAGCGGTGCTCGGGGTCGGCCAGCATGTCGGGGTCGAGCTCCGGAAACTCCTCATCTTCGTCGGCGTCGTCGTACAGCAGGTCGTCGTCCTCGTCGACCACGTCATAGACCGTGGTGAAGGCGGCCGGGATGAAGAAGTCGGGAGGCCTCCGAAGTCGACCTGACTTCCGGGGTTCAGGCGGGACCACCACCACGTCACGGTCGGTGGACTGGTCGACCACCTCCTGGTCGACCAGCTCCTCGTCGCCCAACTGCTCCCCTTCATCTTCACTGCCGTCCTCGTCGTCCTGCTGCACTGTGGTCGGCGTCCCGACCGACTTCTCCCCTGCCGTCAACTCCCCTGCCGACTGCCAGGTCGCCGACTGCTCCTTGGTCGGCCTTGCTGCTGCCTGCTCCCCTGTGGGCTTCACCCAAGTCGGCTGCACCTCCTCGACCTGCTCCCCCCTTATCCAGGTCGACTGCACTCCCAGGTCGACCTGCTGCTTGTCGACTTGCTGCTCGTCCCGTCGGCCACCGGCGATGCCCTTGGTCGGCGCCACAGGCGACGTCCCACTGCTCCCCTCATCGCCGGAGGCCGACGGCGGAGTCAGCCCATGCAGGTCGACGAGGGGAGGGGCAGGGGAGGGGGAGGAAGGGTGGACGACCTCGGCGTCGTCCTCAGCAAGCTCACCGACCTCGGCGAGCAGAGGGAGCGTTGCCGTCGAGGTATCCGTCGGCGTGGCCATCAGTGTCCGCCCTGACACTGGCCCATGCTCCGACTTCCACTCCTCCAGCGACAGGTCCTCGTAAAATACCACGTCCGACATGGTGACCACCCGGTTGGCGGCAATGTCGAGGAGCTCCCAGCCCTTGCTGGCCTCCGACACGCCGAGGTGAAGGCCCCACTTGGCCTTCGGCTTCAGCTTCCCACCGCGCTGCTGCTCGGGGACGAGGAATTGCGCCATGCAGCCCCACACGCGCGCCAGCGACAAGTCGGGCTTCGTCCCGGTCAGCAGCTGGTATGGCGTCGTCCCCGGCGTCGCCGACCGCTCCAGGCAGTTGCGGATCCAGACGGCCTGCCGCAGAGCGAGGTGCCACCAGTGGTGCTGCACGCCCATGTGCAGCAGCATCGTCCGCACCGACTCCACCACCGTCCGCATCTCCCGCTCCGCCATGCCGTTCTGCTGCGGAGTGTACGGGCAGGTCAGGTCGTGGACGATCCCCTTGCCATCCACGAAGTCGGTGAACTGCTTCCCGAGGAACTCCCCGCCCCGGTCCGAGCGCAACATCAGCACCGACTTCTTCGTCTGCCTCTCCACCAGCACCAGCCACTTCTGGAACTCCAGCAGCACATCCGACTTCTTGGCGACCGGCCTCACCCACACGTAGCGGGACTTACGGTCCTTTAGCAGCAAGAAGTACAGGCTGCCATCCTTGGCAGCCACCCGGAATGGCCCGCACAAGTCGATGTGGACGACGGCTAGCAAGTCGGCGGCGTCGGAGCCTTGGTCGGGGAAGGTGTGCCGCGCCAGCTTCCCGCCGACGCACGAGACACACGGTGAGTCGGCGCCCGTCGCCGACTTGAGGTCCAGCCCAATAGCGACCTCGTTCTTCGCCGAGCTCCTGATGGTGTCCATGCCGGCGTGCGCAAGCCGAGCATGCATCCTGTCCGGCGTCGACTTCGTCTTGGAGACAATCGCCCGCAGGGCCACAACCTCCGGCGTGGGTGACGCCAACCTCGTTGAGCAGGGATGCAGGTCGGTGCAAAGGACTCGCCCGGAGTACGTCGCCCGACCAAGCACCTCCCCTGCTGCCGAGACGAGCAGCATCCCGTCGCCGTCCTCCCGAAACTTCACGCCGTGCTCCTTCAGCTGGCCGGACGACAACAGGTTCGCCCGCACACCCGGGACGTACAGCACGTCGGGGATGAGAACCTGCTTCCCGGCCTCGCCTTGCAGCGCAACCGTGCCCCGGCCCTGAACGTCTTGTAGCGCCCCATTGAAGCCACGAACGTGCTTCACGTCGCCGCTCGGCCCCAGGTCGACGAAGGCGTCCTTTGTCCCCATCAGGTGGTGGGAGCAGCCGCTGTCGAGCAGGACCACCGCCGGGTTAGCCTGCACAGCTGCCGCCACCGCCTGGAAGTCCTCGCCGGCCTCCGGCGCCAGCGAGACGGTCGGCTCCACGACGCCGACCAGAGAGCACGACGCCGACTTGTCGCCCTAGTTGCTCCTTGCCGCCAGCAGAGGAGTCGGCGTCCTTCGCCGAGGTCGACGACTTGGTCGACTGCTTCTCCTTGCGCGACTGACTTCCTCCTCGACGAGGTCGACGACTGCCAGACCTCCCGCGGCCTCCCTTGTCGTCGTCGTCCGAGTCACTGCGGTCGGGGCACTCAAAGGAGAGGTGGTCGGGGTCGCCGCACAGCCAGCACTCCCGACGTCGACTTCCTCCTCCTCGGCCGTTGTCCTTGGTCGACTTCTTCTTGTCGACCTCCTTGGCCGACTTCGAGCCACCGCTACCACCGCCGCCAGACTGTCCTCGCAGGGCGACGTAGTTCACCTGCGCCAAGAGCTCTTGGGACCGCTCGGCCTCCTGCATCGCCTCGTCCTGCAGGATGTACGAGGTCAACGTGTCCTCGTTGAGCGTCGCCCGTGTGCTATGTGTCATCGACAGCCGCTTCAGCAGGTTGTAGCTGCTCGGAAGTCCCTGCATGACATGGGTGACGTACGACGCCGTCGAGTACTCTGCGCCGGTCATCCTGATGGTGGCGAGAATTCGCCGGGCCCGGTTGCAGTAGTCGGTCGCCGTCTCCTGGTCGCCCATACGCAGGTGTGTCAGCTGCCCCTCCAGTTGGGCGATGAACAAGTCGTCGGTGACTTGGTAGGTCGACTCAATGAAGTGCCACGCCTGGTGGCCGGCGTCGAGGTACTCCCGGCACCACTTCAAGGCGATCTGCACGCCCGGCGAGCAGCACCGTGAGATGACCGTGAAGGTCAACAGCTGCACAGCGCGGAACTCCGCTCGCAAGTCGGGGTCGCTCGGCGTCGCCACGGTACCTCGAGCGAAGCTGATCAGCCCGGCCATCTCCAGCTGGGGCTCGATGGCCTCCTTCCAGGTGAGTATGTCGGGTCGACCGACCAGCGGGGGAGTCACCGAGATCCTATCCGGCGTGAACTTGAAGTAGCCGTAGCTCGGCGCAATTCCGCCCGCCGTCACCTGGGACGCCGACATCGGCGTCAACCCGCTTCGTCGACCTCCGACGTCGCCCTGCGAGGTGCCCGCAGCCGACGTCGACCGCATCCCTCGCCTTTGAACGCCGCCGACTTCATCGGCGTGTATCACACCTCTCTGCCTCGACGTGCCTCCCGCACTGCTGCCGACTTGGTCGCCCCCGGCGTTGACGCCCACGTCGACGCCGCCCTCGGTGTTCACCGGTCGAGGAGAAGCAGGCCGAGAAGGGTGCTCCGTCGCCCACAAGGAACGGATGCCAGCCTCGACGACCGCCCACGGCAGGTCGCCATACTCGTTGGCCTCGTGCTTCCTCCTCGCGTTTTCCAGCCGTGCCTCCAGGGTGTCCACCACCCCCGTGTCACCTACGACGCCTACCATGGTGACTACCGCACAGCTGCCGGCCTACGAACAACTTAGGTAAGGTGCCTACTAAGTCGACTAGACTGAAAGGTAAGTCGTTGTGCCGTCCACGCTCACCGCACCATGCGGAGATAACTACTACAACGGGAGCTAGGCTGCGGGCTAGGCACGGATGCTCGTGTGATCTCTGCGTTCGTTCCTTAGTCGTTCACTTGTGCTCACACTACTTGCTAGTTCACGGGGAGAATTGGCAAGAGTTCCACTAGAGAAAGTTGACAACAATGATACAAAGAAGTTGGCAAGGCAAGACTACATCAGATCTAGCATGCAAGCAGGACGACTGCCAGCGCAGCACGGTCGACCGCGTGCCAGCACGACTTGGTCGACCGCGCTCCAGCAGCGCAGAGTCGCGGCTTGCCAACACTGCAGGTCGACGGCGTGCCAACGTCGCAGGTTGACGGCGCGCCAACGTTGCTCCCGCAGGACAGCAGTGCACCTACTTCGCAGGTGCTCGCAGATGATTGGCGTGCAGTGCCTCGTCACCTGCACAACGCACACACCACATCAACTTCGTGCTGACGACTGCTTCTGATGCACCACGTCGACCTCGGGATACCATCACCGAGGTCGTCCTCGCCAAAACCACCTGGGCGACTGTCGCGCACCTCCGCAGGGCTTCGTCACCGAGGTAACCTGGTCGACCAGGCAACCAGGTCGACCAGAGGCTCCAGTGCGTGCCCGTCGACCACCCAGGTCGACGACCACTTCCAGTCGACCTCCCAGGTCGACCACTGCCTCTGGTGCGTGCCGGTCGACCTCCTAAGTCGACGGCCACCTCCAGTCGACCTCCCCAGGTCGACCACTATCCCCTGGTCGACCAGCTCCAAGTCGACGTCACTCCTGGTCGACCAGAGGGTCTGGTCGACTTACCAGGTCGACCAGAAGGTCTGGTCGACGTCCCAGGTCGACCACAAGGGCTGGTCGACTTCCCAGGTCGACCACCCGAAGTTGGCGCCCTCCCGAAGTCGGCGCCCATGCAGTGGCTCCCCGTGCAGGTCGACCAACCTCGTCGACCAACTCGCCCACTGCTGCAGGTCGGCTGCACCCTACACCCGACCATGAAGTCGGCTCCGCCCAAGCGAGGACGGGGCCAACATACAACTCCCGTTGACACTCCCCTGCCGCGTTCACACTTGGGCCCCCAGCCCACACGACAGTACTTCTCGGAGACAAGCTCGTCGACGTGCACCCAACACACAGCACGTCGTTCACCGCACCAGCCATGCAGGAGGGCATGGCACCTACTGCTGCACGTCGTCGTCGCCGTCGCCCACGTCGGCCAGACGCACTTGGCCGATGGCGACGGAGCACCGGTTGAAGGCCGGATAGTGCAGCGCCTTCGTCAGGAAGTCGGCCGGCTGCTCAGCGGTCGGGATGTACTGCAGCGCAAACTTCCCCCGCTTCACCATGTGCTGCAGCCAGGCCTGTCGCCGCTCCATGTGCTTGAGGTTGCCCGTCAACCCCATGCCCTCGGCGACCGTGATGGCCGACTTGTTGTCCACCCTCAGGACCGTCGGCTTCCCAGCATCCAGCTGCTGGAACTCTGCGAGGAGGAAGCGAAGTCGGCGTCCCTCCTTGCCGGCTTCGACGGCCGCCACGTACTCCGACTCGGTCGACGACAATGTCGCGCACTTGATGCGCTGGCTCGACCAGGAGACCGCGGCCCCTCCGTAGACGAACACGTAGCCACCCGTGCTCGTTCTGTTTTGCTTGTCGCCAGCGTCGTCGGCGTCCACGTAGCCGACCAGCTCCAGCGACTCAGGTCCACCGCCAAACTCCAAGGCGGTGTCACGCGTGCTGGCGAGGTAGGCGAGGCAGCGGTCGACCTCGCGCTAGTGCTGGTCGCTCCTCACCGTGAGGCCGCTCCCCAGCTTGCTGCAGGCGAAGGCGATGTCCGGCCTCGTCGTCGTCGCCGCGAACTGCAGCGAGCCGACCTTCTGCCGGTACTCCTCCTCCTGGCGCTCCTGCGCCTCCTCGTCGTCGAAGGTGAGCTCGGCGTAGGCGTCGACCGAAACCGGCGTCTTCGGAGTCCGTCCGCCCTGCTCCTCGTCGATGAAGCGCCTACGCAGCTTGTCGGCGTAGCCCTGCTGGTGCAACCACAGCTTCCCCGCCGACCTGTCGCGGACGATCTCCAGCCCGAGGTACTTCTGCACCGGCGAGATCTTGCGTAGCTCAAAGGCGGCCTCGAGCAGCTCCTTTAGCTCCTTTAGCATCGCGGGGCTGCTGCTGGCGGCGAGCAAGTCGTCGACGTAGACCAGCACCCAGCAAGTCGCTCCGTCGCCGACCTTGAAGTAGAGAGCCTCGTCGACCTGGCTCTTCTTCCACCCGGCGCCGACCAGCACATCGTTGAGCGCCAAGTACCACAGCAGCGGCGACTGCTTCAGCCCGTACAAGCTCTTCAACAGCTTGCACACCCGGCCGGTTCCGTCGTTGAAGTAGTCCGGCTGCGACATGTACAGCACCCGGTCGAGCTTGCTCTGCAGGAAGGCGTTCTTCATGTCGAGCTGCATCAGGTTGAGGTTGAGCACGGCGACGATGCTGAGGAAGATCCTCAGCGTCACGTAGCTGCCCACCGGCGCGAACGTCTCGTCGTAGTCGGCGCCATACACCTGCGTGAAGCCCTTCACGACCAGCCTCGCCTTCTCGCGCTCGACGGTGTCGTCGATGTGGTACTTCGTCGTCAGCACCCACCGGTTCTTCATCACGTTCACTCCCGGCGGGCGTTCGACCAGCTCCCACGTCCCCATGGCGATGAGACTGCGGATCTCCTCCTCCATGGCGGCCTTCACCGCCGGACCCTTCCAGCTTGCCAACGCCTCCTTCACCGTCATCGTGGAGATGTCCCAGCGGTGCTCGGGGTCGGCCAGCATGTCGGGGTCGAGCTCCGGAAACTCCTCATCTTCGTCGGCGTCGTCGTACAGCAGGTCGTCGTCCTCGTCGACCACGTCATACACCGTGGTGAAGGCGGCCGGGATGAAGAAGTCGGGAGGCCTCCGAAGTCGACCTGACTTCCGGGGTTCAGGCGGGACCACCACCACGTCACGGTCGGTGGACTGGTCGACCACCTCCTGGTCGACCAGCTCCTCGTCGCCCAACTGCTCCCCTTCATCTTCACTGCCGTCCTCGTCGTCCTGCTGCACTGTGGTCGGCGTCCCGACCGACTTCTCCCCTGCCGTCAACTCCCCTGCCGACTGCCAGGTCGCCGACTGCTCCTTGGTCGGCCTTGCTGCTGCCTGCTCCCCTGTGGGCTTCACCCAAGTCGGCTGCACCTCCTCGACCTGCTCCCCCCTTATCCAGGTCGACTGCACTCCCAGGTCGACCTGCTGCTTGTCGACTTGCTGCTCGTCCCGTCGGCCACCGGCGATGCCCTTGGTCGGCGCCACAGGCGACGTCCCACTGCTCCCCTCATCGCCGGAGGCCGACGGCGGAGTCAGCCCATGCAGGTCGACGAGGGGAGGGGCAGGGGAGGGGGAGGAAGGGTGGACGACCTCGGCGTCGTCCTCAGCAAGCTCACCGACCTCGGCGAGCAGAGGGAGCGTTGCCGTCGAGGTATCCGTCGGCGTGGCCATCAGTGTCCGCCCTGACACTGGCCCATGCTCCGACTTCCACTCCTCCAGCGACAGGTCCTCGTAAAATACCACGTCCGACATGGTGACCACCCGGTTGGCGGCAATGTCGAGGAGCTCCCAGCCCTTGCTGGCCTCCGACACGCCGAGGTGAAGGCCCCACTTGGCCTTCGGCTTCAGCTTCCCACCGCGCTGCTGCTCGGGGACGAGGAATTGCGCCATGCAGCCCCACACGCGCGCCAGCGACAAGTCGGGCTTCGTCCCGGTCAGCAGCTGGTATGGCGTCGTCCCCGGCGTCGCCGACCGCTCCAAGCAGTTGCGGATCCAGACGGCCTGCCGCAGAGCGAGGTGCCACCAGTGGTGCTGCACGCCCATGTGCAGCAGCATCGTCCGCACCGACTCCACCACCGTCCGCATCTCCCGCTCCGCCATGCCGTTCTGCTGCGGAGTGTACGGGCAGGTCAGGTCGTGGACGATCCCCTTGCCATCCACGAAGTCGGTGAACTGCTTCCCGAGGAACTCCCGAGCGCAACATCAGCACCGACTTCTTCGTCTGCCTCTCCACCAGCACCAGCCACTTCTGGAACTCCAGCAGCACATCCGACTTCTTGGCGACCGGCCTCACCCACACGTAGCGGGACTTACGGTCCTTTAGCAGCAAGAAGTACAGGCTGCCATCCTTGGCAGCCACCCGGAATGGCCCGCACAAGTCGATGTGGACGACGGCTAGCAAGTCGGCGGCGTCGGAGCCTTGGTCGGGGAAGGTGTGCCGCGCCAGCTTCCCGCCGACGCACGAGACACACGGTGAGTCGGCGCCCGTCGCCGACTTGAGGTCCAGCCCAATAGCGACCTCGTTCTTCGCCGAGCTCCTGATGGTGTCCATGCCGACGTGCGCAAGCCGAGCATGCATCCTGTCCGGCGTCGACTTCGTCTTGGAGACAATCGCCCGCAGGGCCACAACCTCCGGCGTGGGCGACGCCGACCTCGTTGAGCAGGGACGCAGGTCGGTGCAAAGGACTCGCCCGGAGTACGTCGCCCGACCAAGCACCTCCCCTGCTGCCGAGACGAGCAGCATCCCGTCGCCGTCCTCCCGAAACTTCACGCCGTGCTCCTTCAGCTGGCCGGACGACAACAGGTTCGCCCGCACACCCGGGACGTACAGCACGTCGGGGATGAGAACCTGCTTCCCGGCCTCGCCTTGCAGCGCAACCGTGCCCCGGCCCTGAACATCTTGTAGCGCCCCATTGAAGCCACGCACGTGCTTCACGTCGCCGCTCGGCCCCAGGTCGACGAAGGCGTCCTTTGTCCCCATCAGGTGGTGGGAGCAGCCGCTGTCGAGCAGGACCACCGCCGGGTTAGCCTGCACAGCTGCCGCCACCGCCTGGAAGTCCTCGCCGGCCTCCGGCGCCAGCGAGACGGTCGGCTCCACGACGCCGACCAGAGAGCACGACGCCGACTTGTCGCCCTGCCCCTTGCCGCCAGCAGAGGAGTCGGCGTCCTTCGCCGAGGTCGACGACTTGGTCGACTGCTTCTCCTTGCGCGGCTGACTTCCTCCTCGACGAGGTCGACGACTGCCAGACCTCCCGCGGCCTCCCTTGTCGTCGTCGTCCGAGTCACTGCGGTCGGGGCACTCAAAGGAGAGGTGGTCGGGGTCGCCGCACAGCCAGCACTTCCGGTGTCGACTTCCTCCTCCTCAACCGTTGTCCTTGGTCGACTTCTTCTTGTCGACCTCCTTGGCCGACTTCGAGCCACCGCTACCACCGCCGCCAGACTGTCCACGCTGCCCCGGTCGACCGCCTTGCTTCGCCGGGGCGACGTAGTTCACCTGCGCCAAGAGCTCTTGGGACCGCTCGGCCTCCTGCATCGCCTCGTCCTGCAGGATGTACGAGGTCAACGTGTCCTCGTTGAGCGTCGCCCGTGTGCTATGTGTCATCGACAGCCGCTTCAGCAGGTTGTAGCTGCTCGGAAGTCCCTGCATGACATGGGTGACGTACGACGCCGTCGAGTACTCTGCGCCGGTCATCCTGATGGTGGCGAGAATTCGCCGGGCCCGGTTGCAGTAGTCGGTCGCCGTCTCCTGGTCGCCCATACGCAGGTGTGTCAGCTGCCCCTCCAGTTGGGCGATGAACAAGTCGTCGGTGACTTGGTAGGTCGACTCGATGAAGTGCCACGCCTGGTGGCCGGCGTCGAGGTACTCCCGGCACCACTTCAAGGCGATCTGCACGCCCGGCGAGCAGCACCGTGAGATGACCGTGAAGGTCAACAGCTGCACAGCGCGGAACTCCGCTCGCAAGTCGGGGTCGCTCGGCGTCGCCACGGTACCTCGAGCGAAGCTGATCAGCCCGGCCATCTCTAGCTGGGGCTCGATGGCCTCCTTCCAGGTGAGTATGTCAGGTTGACCGACCAGCGGGGGAGTCACCGAGATCCTATCCGGCGTGAACTTGAAGTAGCCGTAGCTCGGCGCAATTCCGCCCGCCGTCACCTGGGACGCCGACATCGGCGTCAACCCGCTTCGTCGACCTCCGACGTCGCCCTGCGAGGTGCCCGCAGCCGACGTCGACCGCATCCCTCGCCTTTGAACGCCGCCGACTTCATCGGCGTGTATCACACCTCTCTGCCTCGACGTGCCTCCCGCACTGCTGCCGACTTGGTCGCCCCCGGCGTTGACGCCCACGTCGACGCCGCCCTCGGTGTTCACCGGTCGAGGAGAAGCAGGCCGAGAAGGGTGCTCCGTCGCCCACAAGGAACGGATGCCAGCCTCGACGACCGCCCACGGCAGGTCGCCATACTCGTTGGCCTCGTGCTTCCTCCTCGCGTTTTCCAGCCGTGCCTCCAGGGTGTCCACCACCCCCGTGTCACCTACGACGCCTACCATGGTGACTACCGCACAGCTGCCGGCCTACGAACAACTTAGGTAAGGTGCCTACTAAGTCGACTAGACTGAAAGGTAAGTCGTTGTGCCGTCCACGCTCACCGCACCATGCGGAGATAACTACTACAACGGGAGCTAGGCTGCGGGCTAGGCACGGATGCTCGTGTAATCTCTGCGTTCGTTGGTCCTTAGTCGTTCCCTTGTGCGCACACTACTTGCTAGTTCACGGGGAGAATTGGCAAGAGTTCCACTAGAGAAAGTTGACAACAATGATACAAAGAAGTTGGCAAGGCAAGACTACATCAGATCTAGCATGCAAGCAGGACGACTGCCAGCGCAGCACGGTCGACCGCGTGCCAGCACGACTTGGTCGACCGCGCTCCAGCAGCGCAGAGTCGCGGCTTGCCAACACTGCAGGTCGACGGCGTGCCAACGTCGCAGGTTGACGGCGCGCCAACGTTGCTCCCGCAGGACAGCAGTGCACCTACTTCGCAGGTGCTCGCAGATGATTGGCGTGCAGTGCCTCGTCACCTGCACAACGCACACACCACATCAACTTCGTGCTGACGACTGCTTCTGATGCACCACGTCGACCTCGGGATACCATCACCGAGGTCGTCCTCGCCAAAACCACCTGGGCGACTGTCGCGCACCTCCGCAGGGCTTCGTCACCGAGGTAACCTGGTCGACCAGGCAACCAGGTCGACCAGAGGCTCCAGTGCGTGCCCGTCGACCACCCAGGTCGACGACCACTTCCGGTCGACCTCCCAGGTCGACCACTGCCTCTGGTGCGTGCCGGTCGACCTCCTAAGTCGACGGCCACCTCCAGTCGACCTCCCCAGGTCGACCACTATCCCCTGGTCGACCAGCTCCAAGTCGACGTCACTCCTGGTCGACCAGAGGGTCTGGTCGACTTACCAGGTCGACCAGAAGGTCTGGTCGACGTCCCAGGTCGACCAGAAGGGCTGGTCGACTTCCCAGGTCGACCACCCGAAGTTGGCGCCCTCCCGAAGTCGGCGCCCATGCAGTGGCTCCCCATGTTGGTCGACCAACCTCGTCGACCAACTCGCCCACTGCTGCAGGTCGGCTGCACCCTACACCCGACCATGAAGTCGGCTCCGCCCAAGCGAGGACGGGGCCAACATACAACTCCCGTTGACACTCCCCTGCCGCGTTCACACTTGGGCCCCCAGCCCACACGACAGTACTTCTCGGAGACAAGCTCGTCGACGTGCACCCAACACACAGCACGTCGTTCACCGCACCAGCCATGCAGGAGGGCATGGCACCTACTGCTGCACGTCGTCGTCGCCGTCGCCCACGTCGGCCAGACGCACTTGGCCGATGGCGACGGAGCACCGGTTGAAGGCCGGATAGTGCAGCGCCTTCGTCAGGAAGTCGGCCGGCTGCTCAGCGGTCGGGATGTACTGCAGCGCAAACTTCCCCCGCTTCACCATGTGCTGCAGCCAGGCATATCGCCGCTCCATGTGCTTGAGGTTGCCCGTCAACCCCATGCCCTCGGCGACCGTGATGGCCGACTTGTTGTCCACCCTCAGGACCGTCGGCTTCCCAGCATCCAGCTGCTGGAACTCTGCGAGGAGGAAGCGAAGTCGGCGTCCCTCCTTGCCGGCTTCGACGGCCGCCACGTACTCCGACTCGGTCGACGACAATGTCGCGCACTTGATGCGCTGGCTCGACCAGGAGACCGCGGCCCCTCCGTAGACGAACACGTAGCCACCCGTGCTCGTCCTGTTTGGCTTGTCGCCAGCATCGTCGGCGTCCACGTAGCCGACCAGCTCCAGCGACTCAGGTCCACCGCCAAACTCCAAGGCGGTGTCACGCGTGCTGGCGAGGTAGGCGAGGCAGCGGTCGACCTCGCGCTAGTGCTGGTCGCTCCTCACCGTGAGGCCGCTCCCCAGCTTGCTGCAGGCGAAGGCGATGTCCGGCCTCGTCGTCGTCGCCGCGAACTGCAGCGAGCCGACCTTCTGCCGGTACTCCTCCTCCTGGCGCTCCTGCGCCTCCTCGTCGTCGAAGGTGAGCTCGGCATAGGCGTCGACCGAGATCGGCGTCTTCGGAGTCCGTCCGCCCTGCTCCTCGTCGATGAAGCGCCTACGCAGCTTGTCGGCGTAGCCCTGCTGGTGCAACCACAGCTTCCCCGCCGACCTGTCGCGGACGATCTCCAGCCCGAGGTACTTCTGCACCGGCGAGATCTTGCGTAGCTCAAAGGCGGCCTCGAGCAGCTCCTTTAGCTCCTTTAGCATCGCGGGGCTGCTGCTGGCGGCGAGCAAGTCGTCGACGTAGACCAGCACCCAGCAAGTCGCTCCGTCGCCGACCTTGAAGTAGAGAGCCTCGTCGACCTGGCTCTTCTTCCACCCGGCGCCGACCAGCACATCGTTGAGCGCCAAGTACCACAGCAGCGGCGACTGCTTCAGCCCGTACAAGCTCTTCAACAGCTTGCACACCCGGCCGGTTCCGTCGTTGAAGTAGTCCGGCTGCGACATGTACAGCACCCGGTCGAGCTTGCTCTGCAGGAAGGCGTTCTTCATGTCGAGCTGCATCAGGTTGAGGTTGAGCACGGCGACGATGCTGAGGAAGATCCTCAGCGTCACGTAGCTGCCCACCGGCGCGAACGTCTCGTCGTAGTCGGCGCCATACACCTGCGTGAAGCCCTTCACGACCAGCCTCGCCTTCTCGCGCTCGACGGTGTCGTCGATGTGGTACTTCGTCGTCAGCACCCACCGGTTCTTCATCACGTTCACTCCCGGCGGGCGTTCGACCAGCTCCCACGTCCCCATGGCGATGAGACTGCGGATCTCCTCCTCCATGGCGGCCTTCACCGCCGGACCCTTCCAGCTTGCCAACGCCTCCTTCACCGTCATCGTGGAGATGTCCCAGCGGTGCTCGGGGTCGGCCAGCATGTCGGGGTCGAGCTCCGGAAACTCCTCATCTTCGTCGGCGTCGTCGTACAGCAGGTCGTCGTCCTCGTCGACCACGTCATAGACCGTGGTGAAGGCGGCCGGGATGAAGAAGTCGGGAGGCCTCCGAAGTCGACCTGACTTCCGGGGTTCAGGCGGGACCACCACCACGTCACGGTCGGTGGACTGGTCGACCACCTCCTGGTCGACCAGCTCCTCGTCGCCCAACTGCTCCCCTTCATCTTCACTGCCGTCCTCGTCGTCCTGCTGCACTGTGGTCGGCGTCCCGACCGAATTCTCCCCTGCCGTCAACTCCCCTGCCGACTGCCAGGTCGCCGACTGCTCCTTGGTCGGCCTTGCTGCTGCCTGCTCCCCTGTGGGCTTCACCCAAGTCGGCTGCACCTCCTCGACCTGCTCCCCCCTTATCCAGGTCGACTGCACTCCCAGGTCGACCTGCTGCTTGTCGACTTGCTGCTCGTCCCGTCGGCCACCGGCGATGCCCTTGGTCGGCGCCACAGGCGACGTCCCACTGCTCCCCTCATCGCCGGAGGCCGACGGCGGAGTCAGCCCATGCAGGTCGACGAGGGGAGGGGCAGGGGAGGGGGAGGAAGGGTGGACGACCTCGGCGTCGTCCTCAGCAAGCTCACCGACCTCGGCGAGCAGAGGGAGCGTTGCCGTCGAGGTATCCGTCGGCGTGGCCATCAGTGTCCGCCCTGACACTGGCCCATGCTCCGACTTCCACTCCTCCAGCGACAGGTCCTCGTAAAATACCACGTCCGACATGGTGACCACCCGGTTAGGGCAATGTCGATGAGCTCCCAGCCCTTGCTGGCCTCCGACACGCCGAGGTGAAGGCCCCACTTGGCCTTCGGCTTCAGCTTCCCACCGCGCTGCTGCTCGGGGACGAGGAATTGCGCCATGCAGCCCCACACGCGCGCCAGCGACAAGTCGGGCTTCGTCCCGGTCAGCAGCTGGTATGGCGTCGTCCCCGGCGTCGCCGACCGCTCCAGGCAGTTGCGGATCCAGACGGCCTGCCGCAGAGCGAGGTGCCACCAGTGGTGCTGCATGCCCATGTGCAGCAGCATCGTCCGCACCGACTCCACCACCGTCCGCATCTCCCGCTCCGCCATGCCGTTCTGCTGCGGAGTGTACGGGCAGGTCAGGTCGTGGACGATCCCCTTGCCATCCACGAAGTCGGTGAACTGCTTCCCGAGGAACTCCCGAGCGCAACATCAGCACCGACTTCTTCGTCTGCCTCTCCACCAGCACCAGCCACTTCTGGAACTCCAGCAGCACATCCGACTTCTTGGCGACCGGCCTCACCCACACGTAGCGGGACTTACGGTCCTTTAGCAGCAAGAAGTACAGGCTGCCATCCTTGGCAGCCACCCGGAATGGCCCGCACAAGTCGATGTGGACGACGGCTAGCAAGTCGGCGGCGTCGGAGCCTTGGTCGGGGAAGGTGTGCCGCGCCAGCTTCCCGCCGACGCACGAGACACACGGTGAGTCGGCGCCCGTCGCCGACTTGAGGTCCAGCCCAATAGCGACCTCGTTCTTCGCCGAGCTCCTGATGGTGTCCATGCCGACGTGCGCAAGCCGAGCATGCATCCTGTCCGGCGTCGACTTCGTCTTGGAGACAATCGCCCGCAGGGCCACAACCTCCGGCGTGGGCGACGCCGACCTCGTTGAGCAGGGACGCAGGTCGGTGCAAAGGACTCGCCCGGAGTACGTCGCCCGACCAAGCACCTCCCCTGCTGCCGAGACGAGCAGCATCCCGTCGCCGTCCTCCCGAAACTTCACGCCGTGCTCCTTCAGCTGGCCAGACGACAACAGGTTCGCCCGCACACCCGGGACGTACAGCACGTCGGGGATGAGAACCTGCTTCCCGGCCTCGCCTTGCAGCGCAACCGTGCCCCGGCCCTGAACATCTTGTAGCGCCCCATTGAAGCCACGCACGTGCTTCACGTCGCCGCTCGGCCCCAGGTCGACGAAGGCGTCCTTTGTCCCCATCAGGTGGTGGGAGCAGCCGCTGTCGAGCAGGACCACCGCCGGGTTAGCCTGCACAGCTGCCGCCACCGCCTGGAAGTCCTCGCCGGCCTCCGGCGCCAGCGAGACGGTCGGCTCCACGACGCCGACCAGAGAGCACGACGCCGACTTGTCGCCCTGCCCCTTGCCGCCAGCAGAGGAGTCGGCGTCCTTCGCCGAGGTCGACGACTTGGTCGACTGCTTCTCCTTGCGCGGCTGACTTCCTCCTCGACGAGGTCGACGACTGCCAGACCTCCCGCGGCCTCCCTTGTCGTCGTCGTCCGAGTCACTGCGGTCGGGGCACTCAAAGGAGAGGTGGTCGGGGTCGCCGCACAGCCAGCACTCCCGACGTCGACTTCCTCCTCCTCGGCCGTTGTCCTTGGTCGACTTCTTCTTGTCGACCTCCTTGGCCGACTTCGAGCCACCGCTACCACCGCCGCCAGACTGTCCACGCTGCCCCGGTCGACCGCCTTGCTTCGCCGGGGCGACGTAGTTCACCTGCGCCAAGAGCTCTTGGGACCGCTCGGCCTCCTGCATCGCCTCGTCCTGCAGGATGTACGAGGTCAACGTGTCCTCGTTGAGCGTCGCCCGTGTGCTATGTGTCATCGACAGCCGCTTCAGCAGGTTGTAGCTGCTCGGAAGTCCCTGCATGACATGGGTGACGTACGACGCCGTCGAGTACTCTGCGCCGGTCATCCTGATGGTGGCGAGAATTCGCCGGGCCCGGTTGCAGTAGTCGGTCGCCGTCTCCTGGTCGCCCATACGCAGGTGTGTCAGCTGCCCCTCCAGTTGGGCGATGAACAAGTCGTCGGTGACTTGGTAGGTCGACTCGATGAAGTGCCACGCCTGGTGGCCGGCGTCGAGGTACTCCCGGCACCACTTCAAGGCGATCTGCACGCCCGGCGAGCAGCACCGTGAGATGACCGTGAAGGTCAACAGCTGCACAGCGCGGAACTCCGCTCGCAAGTCGGGGTCGCTCGGCGTCGCCACGGTACCTCGAGCGAAGCTGATCAGCCCGGCCATCTCTAGCTGGGGCTCGATGGCCTCCTTCCAGGTGAGTATGTCAGGTTGACCGACCAGCGGGGGAGTCACCGAGATCCTATCCGGCGTGAACTTGAAGTAGCCGTAGCTCGGCGCAATTCCGCCCGCCGTCACCTGGGACGCCGACATCGGCGTCAACCCGCTTCGTCGACCTCCGACGTCGCCCTGCGAGGTGCCCGCAGCCGACGTCGACCGCATCCCTCGCCTTTGAACGCCGCCGACTTCATCGGCGTGTATCACACCTCTCTGCCTCGACGTGCCTCCCGCACTGCTGCCGACTTGGTCGCCCCCGGCGTTGACGCCCACGTCGACGCCGCCCTCGGTGTTCACCGGTCGAGGAGAAGCAGGCCGAGAAGGGTGCTCCGTCGCCCACAAGGAACGGATGCCAGCCTCGACGACCGCCCACGGCAGGTCGCCATACTCGTTGGCCTCGTGCTTCCTCCTCGCGTTTTCCAGCCGTGCCTCCAGGGTGTCCACCACCCCCGTGTCACCTATGACTCCTACCATAGTGACTATCGCACAGCTGCCGGCCTACGAACAACTTAGGTAAGGTGCCTACTAAGTCGACTAGACTGAAAGGTAAGTCGTTGTGCCGTCCACGCTCACCGCACCATGCGGAGATAACTACTACAACGGGAGCTAGGCTGCGGGCTAGGCACGGATGCTCGTGTAATCTCTGCGTTCGTTGGTCCTTAGTCGTTCCCTTGTGCGCACACTACTTGCTAGTTCACGGGGAGAATTGGCAAGAGTTCCACTAGAGAAAGTTGACAACAATGATACAAAGAAGTTGGCAAGGCAAGACTACATCAGATCTAGCATGCAAGCAGGACGACTGCCAGCGCAGCACGGTCGACCGCGTGCCAGCACGACTTGGTCGACCGCGCTCCAGCAGCGCAGAGTCGCGGCTTGCCAACACTGCAGGTCGACGGCGTGCCAACGTCGCAGGTTGACGGCGCGCCAACGTTGCTCCCGCAGGACAGCAGTGCACCTACTTCGCAGGTGCTCGCAGATGATTGGCGTGCAGTGCCTCGTCACCTGCACAACGCACACACCACATCAACTTCGTGCTGACGACTGCTTCTGATGCACCACGTCGACCTCGGGATACCATCACCGAGGTCGTCCTCGCCAAAACCACCTGGGCGACTGTCGCGCACCTCCGCAGGGCTTCGTCACCGAGGTAACCTGGTCGACCGGGCAATCAGGTTGACCAGAGGCTCCAGTGCGTGCCCGTCGACCACCCAGGTCGACGACCACTTCCGGTCGACCTCCCAGGTCGACCACTGCCTCTGGTGCGTGCCGGTCGACCTCCTAAGTCGACGGCCACCTCCAGTCGACCTCCCCAGGTCGACCACTATCCCCTGGTCGACCAGCTCCAAGTCGACGTCACTCCTGGTCGACCAGAGGGTCTGGTCGACTTACCAGGTCGACCAGAAGGTCTGGTCGACGTCCCAGGTCGACCACAAGGGCTGGTCGACTTCCCAGGTCGACCACCCGAAGTTGGCGCCCTCCCGAAGTCGGCGCCCATGCAGTGGCTCCCCGTGCAGGTCGACCAACCTCGTCGACCAACTCGCCCACTGCTGCAGGTCGGCTGCACCCTACACCCGACCATGAAGTCGGCTCCGCCCAAGCGAGGACGGGGCCAACATACAACTCCCGTTGACACTCCCCTGCCGCGTTCACACTTGGGCCCCCAGCCCACACGACAGTACTTCTCGGAGACAAGCTCGTCGACGTGCACCCAACACACAGCACGTCGTTCACCGCACCAGCCATGCAGGAGGGCATGGCACCTACTGCTGCACGTCGTCGTCGCCGTCGCCCACGTCGGCCAGACGCACTTGGCCAATGGCGACGGAGCACCGGTTGAAGGCCGGATAGTGCAGCGCCTTTGTCAGGAAGTCGGCTGGCTGCTCAGCGGTCGGGATGTACTGCAGCGCAAACTTCCCCCGCTTCACCATGTGCTGCAGCCAGGCCTGTCGCCGCTCCATGTGCTTGAGGTTGCCCGTCAACCCCATGCCCTCGGCGACCGTGATGGCCGACTTGTTGTCCACCCTCAGGACCGTCGGCTTCCCAGCATCCAGCTGCTGGAACTCTGCGAGGAGGAAGCGAAGTCGGCGTCCCTCCTTGCCGGCTTCGACGGCCGCCACGTACTCCGACTCGGTCGACGACAATGTCGCGCACTTGATGCGCTGGCTCGACCAGGAGACCGCGGCCCCTCCGTAGACGAACACGTAGCCACCCGTGCTCGTCCTGTTCTGCTTGTCGCCAGCGTCGTCGGCGTCCACGTAGCCGACCAGCTCCAGCGACTCAGGTCCACCGCCAAACTCCAAGGCGGTGTCACGCGTGCTGGCGAGGTAGGCGAGGCAGCGGTCGACCTCGCGCTAGTGCTGGTCGCTCCTCACCGTGAGGCCGCTCCCCAGCTTGCTGCAGGCGAAGGCGATGTCCGGCCTCGTCGTCGTCGCCGCGAACTGCAGCGAGCCGACCTTCTGCCGGTACTCCTCCTCCTGGCGCTCCTGCGCCTCCTCGTCGTCGAAGGTGAGCTCGGCGTAGGCGTCGACCGAAACCGGCGTCTTCGGAGTCCGTCCGCCCTGCTCCTCGTCGATGAAGCGCCTACGCAGCTTGTCGGCGTAGCCCTGCTGGTGCAACCACAGCTTCCCCGCCGACCTGTCGCGGACGATCTCCAGCCCGAGGTACTTCTGCACCGGCGAGATCTTGCGTAGCTCAAAGGCGGCCTCGAGCAGCTCCTTTAGCTCCTTTAGCATCGCGGGGCTGCTGCTGGCGGCGAGCAAGTCGTCGACGTAGACCAGCACCCAGCAAGTCGCTCCGTCGCCGACCTTGAAGTAGAGAGCCTCGTCGACCTGGCTCTTCTTCCACCCGGCGCCGACCAGCACATCGTTGAGCGCCAAGTACCACAGCAGCGGCGACTGCTTCAGCCCGTACAAGCTCTTCAACAGCTTGCACACCCGGCCGGTTCCGTCGTTGAAGTAGTCCGGCTGCGACATGTACAGCACCCGGTCGAGCTTGCTCTGCAGGAAGGCGTTCTTCATGTCGAGCTGCATCAGGTTGAGGTTGAGCACGGCGACGACGCTGAGAAAGATCCTCAGCGTCACGTAGCTGCCCACCGGCGCGAACGTCTCGTCGTAGTCGGCGCCATACACCTGCGTGAAGCCCTTCACGACCAGCCTCGCCTTCTCGCGCTCGACGGTGTCGTCGATGTGGTACTTCGTCGTCAGCACCCACCGGTTCTTCATCACGTTCACTCCCGGCGGGCGTTCGACCAGCTCCCACGTCCCCATGGCGATGAGACTGCGGATCTCCTCCTCCATGGCGGCCTTCACCGCCGGACCCTTCCAGCTTGCCAACGCCTCCTTCACCGTCATCGTGGAGATGTCCCAGCGGTGCTCGGGGTCGGCCAGCATGTCGGGGTCGAGCTCCGGAAACTCCTCATCTTCGTCGGCGTCGTCGTACAGCAGGTCGTCGTCCTCGTCGACCACGTCATAGACCGTGGTGAAGGCGGCCGGGATGAAGAAGTCGGGAGGCCTCCGAAGTCGACCTGACTTCCGGGGTTCAGGCGGGACCACCACCACGTCACGGTCGGTGGACTGGTCGACCACCTCCTGGTCGACCAGCTCCTCGTCGCCCAACTGCTCCCCTTCATCTTCACTGCCGTCCTCGTCGTCCTGCTGCACTGTGGTCGGCGTCCCGACCGACTTCTCCCCTGCCGTCAACTCCCCTGCCGACTGCCAGGTCGCCGACTGCTCCTTGGTCGGCCTTGCTGCTGCCTGCTCCCCTGTGGGCTTCACCCAAGTCGGCTGCACCTCCTCGACCTGCTCCCCCCTTATCCAGGTCGACTGCACTCCCAGGTCGACCTGCTGCTTGTCGACTTGCTGCTCGTCCCGTCGGCCACCGGCGATGCCCTTGGTCGGCGCCACAGGCGACGTCCCACTGCTCCCCTCATCGCCGGAGGCCGACGGCGGAGTCAGCCCATGCAGGTCGACGAGGGGAGGGGCAGGGGAGGGGGAGGAAGGGTGGACGACCTCGGCGTCGTCCTCAGCAAGCTCACCGACCTCGGCGAGCAGAGGGAGCGTTGCCGTCGAGGTATCCGTCGGCGTGGCCATCAGTGTCCGCCCTGACACTGGCCCATGCTCCGACTTCCACTCCTCCAGCGACAGGTCCTCGTAAAATACCACGTCCGACATGGTGACCACCCGGTTGGCGGCAATGTCGAGGAGCTCCCAGCCCTTGCTGGCCTCCGACACGCCGAGGTGAAGGCCCCACTTGGCCTTCGGCTTCAGCTTCCCACCGCGCTGCTGCTCGGGGACGAGGAATTGCGCCATGCAGCCCCACACGCGCGCCAGCGACAAGTCGGGCTTCGTCCCGGTCAGCAGCTGGTATGGCGTCGTCCCCGGCGTCGCCGACCGCTCCAGGCAGTTGCGGATCCAGACGGCCTGCCGCAGAGCGAGGTGCCACCAGTGGTGCTGCATGCCCATGTGCAGCAGCATCGTCCGCACCGACTCCACCACCGTCCGCATCTCCCGCTCCGCCATGCCGTTCTACTGCGGAGTGTACGGGCAGGTCAGGTCGTGGACGATCCCCTTGCCATCCACGAAGTCGGTGAACTGCTTCCCGAGGAACTCCCCGCCCCGGTCCGAGCGCAACATCAGCACCGACTTCTTCGTCTGCCTCTCCACCAGCACCAGCCACTTCTGGAACTCCAGCAGCACATCCGACTTCTTGGCGACCGGCCTCACCCACACGTAGCGGGACTTACGGTCCTTTAGCAGCAAGAAGTACAGGCTGCCATCCTTGGCAGCCACCCGGAATGGCCCGCACAAGTCGATGTGGACGACGGCTAGCAAGTCGGCGGCGTCGGAGCCTTGGTCGGGGAAGGTGTGCCGCGCCAGCTTCCCGCCGACGCACGAGACACACGGTGAGTCGGCGCCCGTCGCCGACTTGAGGTCCAGCCCAATAGCGACCTCGTTCTTCGCCGAGCTCCTGATGGTGTCCATGCCGACGTGCGCAAGCCGAGCATGCATCCTGTCCGGCGTCGACTTCGTCTTGGAGACAATCGCCCGCAGGGCCACATCCTCCGTCGTGGGCGACGCCAACCTCGTTGAGCAGGGACGCAGGTCGGTGCAAAGGACTCGCCCGGAGTACGTCGCCCGACCAAGCACCTCCCCTGCTGCCGAGACGAGCAGCATCCCGTCGCCGTCCTCCCGAAACTTCACGCCGTGCTCCTTCAGCTGGCCGGACGACAACAGGTTCGCCCGCACACCCGGGACGTACAGCACGTCGGGGATGAGAACCTGCTTCCCGGCCTCGCCTTGCAGCGCAACCGTGCCCCGGCCCTGAACGTCTTGTAGCGCCCCATTGAAGCCACGCACGTGCTTCACGTCGCCGCTCGGCCCCAGGTCGACGAAGGCGTCCTTTGTCCCCATCAGGTGGTGGGAGCAGCCGCTGTCGAGCAGGACCACCGCCGGGTTAGCCTGCACAGCTGCCGCCACCGCCTGGAAGTCCTCGCCGGCCTCCGGCGCCAGCGAGACGGTCGGCTCCACGACGCCGACCAGAGAGCACGACGCCGACTTGTCGCCCTGCCCCTTGCCGCCAGCAGAGGAGTCGGCGTCCTTCGCCGAGGTCGACGACTTGGTCGACTGCTTCTCCTTGCGCGGCTGACTTCCTCCTCGACGAGGTCGACGACTGCCAGACCTCCCGCGGCCTCCCTTGTCGTCGTCGTCCGAGTCACTGCGGTCGGGGCACTCAAAGGAGAGGTGGTCGGGGTCGCCGCACAGCCAGCACTCCCGACGTCGACTTCCTCCTCCTCGGCCGTTGTCCTTGGTCGACTTCTTCTTGTCGACCTCCTTGGCCGACTTCGAGCCACCGCTACCACCGCCGCCAGACTGTCCACGCTGCCCCGGTCGACCGCCTTGCTTCGCCGGGGCGACGTAGTTCACCTGCGCCAAGAGCTCTTGGGACCGCTCGGCCTCCTGCATCGCCTCGTCCTGCAGGATGTACGAGGTCAACGTGTCCTCGTTGAGCGTCGCCCGTGTGCTAGGTGTCATCGACAGCCGCTTCAGCAGGTTGTAGCTGCTCGGAAGTCCCTGCATGACATGGGTGACGTACGACGCCGTCGAGTACTCTGCGCCGGTCATCCTGATGGTGGCGAGAATTCGCCGGGCCCGGTTGCAGTAGTCGGTCGCCGTCTCCTGGTCGCCCATACGCAGGTGTGTCAGCTGCCCCTCCAGTTGGGCGATGAACAAGTCGTCGGTGACTTGGTAGGTCGACTCAATGAAGTGCCACGCCTGGTGGCCGGCGTCGAGGTACTCCCGGCACCACTTCAAGGCGATCTGCACGCCCGGCGAGCAGCACCGTGAGATGACCGTGAAGGTCAACAGCTGCACAGCGCGGAACTCCGCTCGCAAGTCGGGGTCGCTCGGCGTCGCCACGGTACCTCGAGCGAAGCTGATCAGCCCGGCCATCTCCAGCTGGGGCTCGATGGCCTCCTTCCAGGTGAGTATGTCGGGTCGACCGACCAGCGGGGGAGTCACCGAGATCCTATCCGGCGTGAACTTGAAGTAGCCGTAGCTCGGCGCAATTCCGCCCGCCGTCACCTGGGACGCCGACATCGGCGTCAACCCGCTTCGTCGACCTCCGACGTCGCCCTGCGAGGTGCCCGCAGCCGACGTCGACCGCATCCCTCGCCTTTGAACGCCGCCGACTTCATCGGCGTGTATCACACCTCTCTGCCTCGACGTGCCTTCCGCACTGCTGCCGACTTGGTCGCCCCCGGCGTTGACGCCCACGTCGACGCCGCCCTCGGTGTTCACCGGTCGAGGAGAAGCAGGCCGAGAAGGGTGCTCCGTCGCCCACAAGGAACGGATGCCAGCCTCGACGACCGCCCACGGCAGGTCGCCATACTCGTTGGCCTCGTGCTTCCTCCTCGCGTTTTCCAGCCGTGCCTCCAGGGTGTCCACCACCCCCGTGTCACCTATGACTCCTACCATAGTGACTATCGCACAGCTGCCGGCCTACGAACAACTTAGGTAAGGTGCCTACTAAGTCGACTAGACTGAAAGGTAAGTCGTTGTGCCGTCCACGCTCACCGCACCATGCGGAGATAACTACTACAACGGGAGCTAGGCTGCGGGCTAGGCACGGATGCTCGTGTAATCTCTGCGTTCGTTGGTCCTTAGTCGTTCCCTTGTGCGCACACTACTTGCTAGTTCACGGGGAGAATTGGCAAGAGTTCCACTAGAGAAAGTTGACAACAATGATACAAAGAAGTTGGCAAGGCAAGACTACATCAGATCTAGCATGCAAGCAGGACGACTGCCAGCGCAGCACGGTCGACCGCGTGCCAGCACGACTTGGTCGACCGCGCTCCAGCAGCGCAGAGTCGCGGCTTGCCAACACTGCAGGTCGACGGCGTGCCAACGTCGCAGGTTGACGGCGCGCCAACGTTGCTCCCGCAGGACAGCAGTGCACCTACTTCGCAGGTGCTCGCAGATGATTGGCGTGCAGTGCCTCGTCACCTGCACAACGCACACACCACATCAACTTCGTGCTGACGACTGCTTCTGATGCACCACGTCGACCTCGGGATACCATCACCGAGGTCGTCCTCGCCAAAACCACCTGGGCGACTGTCGCGCACCTCCGCAGGGCTTCGTCACCGAGGTAACCTGGTCGACCGGGCAATCAGGTTGACCAGAGGCTCCAGTGCGTGCCCGTCGACCACCCAGGTCGACGACCACTTCCGGTCGACCTCCCAGGTCGACCACTGCCTCTGGTGCGTGCCGGTCGACCTCCTAAGTCGACGGCCACCTCCAGTCGACCTCCCCAGGTCGACCACTATCCCCTGGTCGACCAGCTCCAAGTCGACGTCACTCCTGGTCGACCAGAGGGTCTGGTCGACTTACCAGGTCGACCAGAAGGTCTGGTCGACGTCCCAGGTCGACCACAAGGGCTGGTCGACTTCCCAGGTCGACCACCCGAAGTTGGCGCCCTCCCGAAGTCGGCGCCCATGCAGTGGCTCCCCGTGCAGGTCGACCAACCTCGTCGACCAACTCGCCCACTGCTGCAGGTCGGCTGCACCCTACACCCGACCATGAAGTCGGCTCCGCCCAAGCGAGGACGGGGCCAACATACAACTCTCGTTGACAGTTTCTTCAAGGGAGATCGACGACACGTGACGTTGGTTGACATCGAGAGTCACAAAAACTTGGCATTAGCAATACATGAAGGATATTCTCCAGACTTGCCCACGTGCTCTGATTGTTACAAGCTATGAGGTATAGCCCCTCCCCATGATAGTCCCTTACACCTCCTTATGAGGATATAATGGGGAGGTTCATTATGATAGTGCAAGTCCTGTAAAAGTCACATGATATATTTTTCCGTACATCACGACTATGCTACATTCCCAAGCTGGAAAGATGCATACATTGTAATGGATATCTTGGACTATGCATGTTGTCTTTCCTCTAACCTTGCCAACCTCATCTATCTTCAAAGAGTCATGTGCTTTACCATAATACTCCTCCCCTCCTTCATACATGACTATTTCGATGTCGTCCCAACAAACCACATCTTCGACCTGTTCAATAACGTAAGGTGTTGACGAAGGCCTCGTTTGTTTCCATTAGGTGGTGAAGGCAGCCGCTGTCGAGTAAAACCTTCTAATATGCCTGAACGGCAGCGACAACTGCCTTTAAGTCCTCGCCAGACACTGGCGCTAGCTAGACCGTCGGCTCTGCGTGTGCCCATGGATCACGAAGCGTCTCCATTGCCTCATGCCTTTTTGTTGGAGGAGTCGGCGTCTTTCACCGACGACGTATGCTTTTCCTTGCGCGGCTTGTTGTTCTGACATCGATGACTGCCATACAGTCCGCGGCCTCCCTTGAGGTTGTCGTCGTCGGACTCTTCACGGTCGGGTCAATCGTAGGAGAGGTGATCTGGGTCGCTACAGACCCAGCATCGCTATCAACCACCGCTGCTACGACCGTTGTCCTGAACCTAGTGTGTCTAGTCAACGTCTTGTGCCGAACTCCCACCTCCGTCAAACTTCCCACGCTACCCCTACTGATGTCCCTGCTTTGTTAGGGTGACGTAGTTCACATAAAGGATGAGCTCCATGGGCCTCTCGGCCTCCTGTGCAGCCTCATCCTTAATGATGTCGCTCGCCAATGTGTCCTCGTTCACGACTCACGCACGTCGGGCATCGCCAGCACCCGGCGCTTAAGGTTGTAGCCAGACAAGAATCCCTTGACAACGTGTGTTATGTAAGACACCGTCGAGTAGTCAACATCGGCCATTCACATGATAGCCAGAACCCACTGCGCCCGGTTGCAGTAGTCAGTTGCCAACTCCTGCTCGCCCATACAGTGTTCGTCAACCGCTCTTCCAATTGGCTGATGTTGTGATCGTCAGTCGCTTGGTAAGTCTACGTAATGAAGCGCCAAGCTTGGTGGCTGGCATCGAGTCAAAGTCGCAGGGCTTCTGGGAAATCAGCACCATTGGCGAGCAGCAACGAGAGATGACAATGAAGGTCAACAAATGAGCGTCGTGGAATTCCGTCCGGCCTCGCTCAACGTCTCCACGTAATTGTCGGCAAAGCATTTTTAACCCGGCAATTTCTAGCTGGGGCTCGATCGACTCCTTCAACGTAATGAGGTCATGTCGACATTCCAGCAGCACGAACACTGCGAACTTGAAGTAAGCACTTGAAGTATTCGATGCAATCCCGCCCGCCAACACGTGGGTCGCCAATGTGGCCTCACACTGCTTTGCAAAGGGGAATATCGTCATCTATGGACATCGTCATGCGCGCTCCCTGCGATGGCTGTCGACCGCAGGCCTCGCGCCTGCATCCTGCCAACAATGACGTCGACGGTCCTGATTATTCCACAAGTCACCCCTGTGCACTTGTGAGTGCCGACTTGGTCACCGTATTCGACTTGCTTGTCGACGCCCCCTTTGTTGCGCGCCGGTCAGGGAGAGGCAGACACACCATCTGCTCCAGCACAGGGAGGGGTGATCGCACGCCTACTGCGCACGAGTTCCTAGGAGCGCCCACTCCAAGGAGACCTCGCCGTACTCGCCAGCCATGTGGCATCTCTGAACATCAACTTATCATGCCTCGAAGTTATCCTCTATGCCTGCGGCCTCTGGCGGGGTAGGAGCCATGGTCTATACGAGCTCCCGGCCTAACAATAATTTAGGTAGGTGCAAGAATTTGCTATTGTTTGAAGGTTGCGTGTTCGATCCATGCTCACTACACCATGTGAAGGTCACTATAAACTGGTGGGAGCTAGAGTCTGGGTGGTTGAGCGATCGTATCATTTGCTCGTGTTCTCTCCATTTGCGCATTCACAAGGAAAATTGGCAAGAGTTTCATTGGTAAAAGTTGGAGAAAATGATGAAAGAGCAATAGGAAGAATGACCGCATCAGATACAAGGCATCCTAGCAGTCAAGCAGGTCGACAGCCAGCGCAGCAGCGTCGGCGACCTACCAGCACTACAAGTCGACACCGTGCCAACGCTGCAGAGAGGCGACTTGCCAACGCTGCACCAAGATGGCTTGACAACGCTGCAGTTGAGCGGCTTGCCAGCGTTGCAACTGCATGTGAGGGTACTTTGCATGCATGCACCTAAATTCGCAGGTGTTAGTAGATGGTTGAGCACGACGTACACCTTCACGTACATTGCGCAGGTACCAAGTCGGCCATGTGCCCATGGCTGCGCCTGATGCACCATGTCGCACGTGCTGCCACGTCAGTCGACTTCGCCACCACAACCTCAACAGCGTTCGCACCCCTCCATAGAACCTCGTCGACCAGGTAATTTGGTCGGGTGGGTAGCCTTGAAGTCCGCGCCAATTGATGGGTGGTAGGAGCCTGCAAACTGATGCACATGTTCGTCAATTGCCCAGTCGATGCCACCTGCCGACTCTATCAGGTCGGCGTCCCCGCAAAGTGACAAACTCCTTCGTCGACCACTCAGATCGAGGTCAATTGTTGAGTTTCCGTCGTCGGCGGATACGAAGTGGTCTCGCGTAAGTTGACCAAACCCGTGACTTCTTCGTCCGAGTTAGTAGCGACCACAGAAAGCAGTTGAGAGCAGTCGGCTGCGCCTTCCTGCACTGACCGCGAAGTCAGCTTAGCCCAAGCGAGGGCAAAGCTAACTCTCGTCAACAGCAGGGGTGAAAGGAAGGCCAAGATGTGGTTAGAGGACGAAAAGCGGAGGGGGGGGGGGGGGGGGGACGAGTATAACTGGTTGATGATATTGAGAGAATTAACGGCACGCCGCTTTTATCTTTTTACATAACGTGCATGAATTAGGCACCACAATTGATTGTGCCGCAAAAACCGAAGATGCGTTACCGCATTAACGTACTCTTATACCCAACTAACAAGCTTGAATGCAATGCACTAACATGGCGGGCATATGCTTCGGCCGAGTATGGAAATATGGGCGATCCACCTTTAAATAACGCGTCACATGTGCGAGAGGCTGAACCAGCCCACATTTGACATTGGTCGTCTCATACAATGACAATTTATTCCTCGTTCTCGGCATACTGTGCCAAGCAACGGGATAATAACAGTTGGTTCAGAGTTTATAGAAGTTGTGTCTCAAAGGTTTCTAAATTTGTTTAGAAATAGAGATTTGTTACAGCATTTATTTGTTCAGATGAGTACAGCATTCTAAAAGAATACATTGCCACGCTTCACATTGTCACGCAAACGCACCATGCCCTCGTCCTGAACAGTCAGCCTGGGACAACCACCCACCACCAACGAACACCAACACCCCACTTGCATAAGGATCAGATCAGCTGTAGCTCGAGCCTCAGCTGACTTTCCAGCAGTCATACCTGCAACCTATCCGTTGTTTTCCTGCTCATACGCCACTTCCGAATTATGCGCAGATCCACGCCTCGTTCCCCTGGGCCTGTGTGGCCACTCTATGCAAATGCCACAACTCTCCTCCTCCTCGCGGCCCTCGCGCTCCCTGCCGCCACACCTTGCTCCGTTTCCAGCGCCAATCGCGCGGCACTGCCTCCACGCCGAGATGCCCCGCGTCGCGCGTGCGCAAACAGCCCCTCCTGTCTCGCCTCCCTCGACCTAATCGCGCCCGTCGCTCCCTCTTAAAGCTTAACGCCGCTGCCGCAGCCGCCGGATCGACCGCCGCTGCGAGGCCTGTCATCTTGGAAGGCTCGCAATGTGAGTTGGTGCGACTCATCCTCCCTTCCAACGGAAGAGCTCCGGTTCTCACGGAGTATAGATTTTGAAGGACACGGCGTGAATGTCCCGCAACGTCACACGGAGTTTCCAACTCATGTTTTAGAGTCAGACGACGTGCACAGGACGCTGGGAGGTTCAATCTAGATCCGTTTTTCTCCTCTAACACTGGCAGTGAAGGCGCTGGTGCAGCTGCAGGAGGCGTGGGGCATGTGGGCGGGCAACAGCAACGCCACCACTGCGTGCTCTGCATGGACTGGCGTCACCTGCAGCCCCAACGGACTCGTCACCGCCCTGTGCGTCTCCCTGCCGCCCCCCACTGCCCTCGTTGCCCTTGTTGTCATGATTTCCGCTTGGTGTTCCGGTTGCCCCTACTTCCCCTCCGTTGCCCTAACCCTCCCATTGCCCATTTGTCGCCCTTTCATACCCTCCTTGCCTCACATTCATCACTCTGCCACCTCTGTTTGCTTCTGCACGTGCCAAAAGCCTGTGCTATTTCTGGAATGGGCTGAAATTTGAGTGTATAAGGGAGGGATGGAAGGAGGTGGGATGGTGGGATGGAATGGACTGCTGCGCTCATGCATGGTATTGCGCGCATGCATGGTATTGCGCGCATGCATGGTATTGCGCGCATGCATGGTAGTGCGCGCATGCATGGTATTGCGCGCATGCATGACATTGCGCGCATGCATGGAATTGCGCGCATGCATGGTATTGCGCACATGCATGGTATTGCATGCATGCATGGTATTGAACGCATGCATGGTAGGTATTGCACGCATGCATGGCATTGCGCGC
Organism: Closterium sp. Yama58-4; assembly: GCA_947470075.1. NCBI lineage: Eukaryota > Viridiplantae > Streptophyta > Zygnematophyceae > Desmidiales > Closteriaceae > Closterium > Closterium sp. Yama58-4. Next base: position 310,322 of record CANIUD010000107.1, read on the forward strand.
ATGCATGGTATTGCGCGCATGCATGGTATTGCGCGCATGCATGGTATTGTGCGTATGGATGGTTCTCAATGCGCGTCGCATTTCCGACCCCGTGCCGTCGTTTTCCACAATCCCTTTCCGTTGCCCTTTGTCATCCAACGTCGCCCTCACATACACTCATCACTGCGCCCATCCCTACTATTTTCTTCTGCACATGCAACAATCCTAGATTCTGAGTGTCTGAGTGAGGGAGAGATGGAGGGAGTCGGATTGTGGCGAGGTGGGGAAGGGAACGGGGAATGGGATGGGGTGCCGGAGGTGCGGTGCTGCGATGGTGAGATTGAATGTTCTGGATACTGTACTGTGTGCATGCATGGTGGTGGTCGGGTGTTGGCTGGCAGGGATGCAAAGCTATTCTCAGACGCGAATCCTCCCCCAAGTGGCGCCATACCTGCCTCCATCACTAGTCTCGCCACTCTGCAATACCTGTGCGTCACCACCCAACCTATCTCTCTCTGATGCGTCCATCGTCTGCCATGCCCAACATCTGCTAGCTCTTGTGCTTTCACTCTCTCTCATGCCTCGGGCTCATGCTCCACCCCAACCTTCAATAGTATAGTCCTTCTCTCCTCCCCCTCCCCTCCTTCTCCCCCCCCCCCCCCCCCCCCCCCCCCGCCCCCCCTGGGCACAGCCGATCGTTCTCTCTCCAAGGGCCACTTCTCCACTGACGATCACACTGTAATGTGTCACTTTTCCAAGGGTCAATTCTATCTTTCCATGGCTTCTCCTTTGTTCTTCCTCTCTTCCCATCCCCACAGCGATCTCACCTACATTGATCTGGTGGGGCCCATTCCATCGCTCGCCCCTCTCACCGGCCTCACCCACCTGTATGTGCAGCTCATGCTTCCAAACCAGAGCTGTTCACCGCTGGACAAGGCCCATCCAGTATGCCACAATTCACCACACTACTCCACTCCTCTGGATCCCCTGGTCCTGCTCTTTCAAGCTCGATTGCTGTTCCCATCCGTGTTCCAAAAACTGATGTCATTATGTCATATCGATCCCCACCCTCTACCCCACCCCACCCCAACCCCCCCTTCCAAGACTTCACCACGTGGCTTGCCATTTCCTCTCCGTTTTCTCGCACCATTCATTACAATTCGCCCCCACCCCTGCCTTTTAACCTATAAAATATGCTTCCCGTTGCCTCGAGATCCTATACCCAAGTGGCATGTGTCCCCAAGTGGGCGTGTTTTCCCCCTGACTGAGCCACGTGCACCCTGCATGTGCTCTATTGCTGCTTGCATGACACGTGTGCACCCAGAGCAATTGGAACGGACGGCGACAACAGGCTGACTGGCACTCTGGAAGGACTGTCTTGGCTCTCCTCCCTCACCAACCTGCAAACACTGTACGCCCTGCACACACTGCTGGGGCTGCAAGCACTTTTCGCCCTGCAAGCAAAGATAATCGGCCACCCAAGCCATGTTCGCCGTGCAAGCTATGTCACACCCTACATGTGATTATTTGGCATATCACTTTGACTTTCCAGCCAGGCGTGCCACATCGCTTCAGCAACCCATGCAGAAGTCCCATGCTCCTATCCTGCACGCACCCCCTTGCATGTCGCACTGACCTCTCACCACCAGGAGACTAGTGAACTTGGTGGAATTCACAGGGGACTTGTCCTCCCTGCACATTCTTTCTCGTCTGGAAAACCTTCAACAGCTGTAAGCGTCATTAAGGTTCACAACATAATGCAACCACGTCATGTTTCTATTCCTTTCCTAGTAGTCATGCGATCGTGGTGTATTCGGACTTGTATTTGTCACTTGATTTACTCTTGCTGATTACGTGTGCATGCATGCATACAGGCTACTTGTTTCGCTCCCCAACGCCACAGGGGAGATACCCAGAGAGATCCGATACTTGACTGCCCTCACTTTACTGTAAGCTGCACGCAAGTCCGTAGGGACCAACCAATGAAGTACTTCTGTTAATGCTCACAAGAATAACCTCTATCCCCTATCCCAACATGACTGGAAGTCTCTGCTATTTGTCTGTCTACATGCATGCTCGTGCCGTCCTCCCTGCAGGGACCTATCCTACCTTCATGCTGTGGAGTTCCTTGATTGGGTCACTCACCTCTCCAACCTTCAATCTCTGTGAGCTCCTCCTACTTTCCTCTCATTCTTCAGTCAAAATTACCACACGCATCATCTTCCACAAGGGACCCCATCATCATGACTGAGCTGGTCTCATTGGTGAGCATCTTGCCAGTGTTGCCTTGTGCGCAGCAACGTAAACACGGACGAACAGCGCCGGCAGGGGCTGTTGAAGGACGACATCTCAGAGCTCACAGCTCTCACCAGCTTGTGAGTTTAGTGCTGCTCATGGGAGTGAAGTGAGAAGAGTTGCTCAGAGTTTGCTCTTAGCTAGGAGATGCCAGTCTATTTTTCAACCTTCAACTGTAATTCCACAGGAAATTCCACAGGAAAAGAAGGTTATGATGTTACTGATTAAATGCCAAGGTAATGTGATTAGTACCAGTGCTGTGTGGTGAGCAGATGGTGTGTACGGTGTGTTAATGTTAGCCATCAATCTCACACTTTGTACTTTATATATTTATATCCTAGAGTAGTGTAGTTTGCACTTTGTGTTTGGTTGGGTGTACACCCACATCCCAACCAAACCCAAATGTAATCTCCAAGCAATCTCCAACCCACCAATTGGAGATTGCCATGGGATTACCCCCAATCCCTAGGGATTGCCCCCGATTTCCTTCCCCATCCATTCCTTGCCCTTCTTGGATGTACTTAAAGAGCTTCAAGCTCACTACTAATGCATCAGTTGTAAGCCTAAGTTCTGACATGGTATCAGAGCCCTTCAACCGCATACGCGGATCGTGATCCTCTTATCTCTGCGGATACTTGTCCCGCAAACCTCGGCGAAGCCATCGTCAACCTCGTCGCCGGTGATTCGTGACATTTGTCTGCGGAAATTCTCCCGCCGCACCTTCCCGTCACTTTCGACGACAATTTTTCTGGTAAGCGCATCGTCGGCGCTATAACCTAACGCTCGTTCTCGTCGATCATCATTTCGTCACTTCTTCTCCTCGTCGGTCCGCCGCCCGTCGCCTTGCAGCTTCTCGTCGGGCCGCCGCCCGTCGCCCCGCAGCTTCTCGTCGGGCCGCCGCCCGTCGCCCTGCAGCTTCTCGTCGGGCTGACGCCCGTCGCCCTGCAGCTTCTCGTCAGGCTACCGCCCATCGCCCCGCATCTGCACTCCTACCCCTTCCCCCTTCCCGCAGCTGAACAGGTGCAGCAGCGCAGCCGAGCAGCAGCGTAGCCGCGAAGCCGAGCAGCCGTGTAGCCGCGAAGCCGAGCAGCAGCGCAGCCGCGAAGCTGAGGGTGGTGTGTGGGGGGGTGTGTGGGATTAGGGTTAGATCTACGGAAATCGGCAGATTCGACCTAATTTCGGCGGCCTGAAAAATCCTTCTACGAGGCATTTCGACGCGGCCGACATTGACGATTTTTTCTATTCGGGTCCGTCGGACTTCAAAATCGGCCGAAGTGACTATCGGTGACTTAAGAGCGGCGCTCCGCGCGAGAAGTTAAGGGGTTTTCATCATGGCTCTCTCCTCTTCCACCATGGCCAACCCCATCACCCCGCTCCGCCTATAAGCCGATGGCTCCAGCTCCAACTTCAAGGCATGGAGCTACGGAGTTGACAAGCACCTCCTGAGCCGTGACGTGCAGGGCCTTGACCTCAAGGACGTCCTCCTCAACCGTGGCAAGGGGAAGCAGCCTACTCTCCCCCGTGAGCCGACCGAATCCGCAAGTGATGCTGACTTGAGGGCGTACGAGGAAGCTGTTGAGAAGTACCGGAAATGGGAGAAGGCCGATGCTGCCATCATCAGCGTCTTCATCGCCTCCACCCCTCCCGAACTTGTCAACACGTTCCACAACTACCCTACCTCCAACGCCAGCCGATGCTGCCATCATCAGCGTCTTCATCGCCTCCACCCCTCCCGAACTTGTCAACACGTTCCACAACTACCCTACCTCCAACGCCATCTGGAAGTATCTCCAGGATCGGTTCATGAACAAGACGGCGGTCGGAGTGGCCATTCTCATCCCCAGCATGTTCCAGGTCCGTCTTGAGGACTGCTCGGGAATGGCTGACTACATTGCCAAGGTGCAGACCATTCATGGCGAACTCAAGGAGCTGGGTATAGTCTTCCCCGAGCAAGCCCCTGCAGCCGCCCTTCTTGTTGGTCTCACCTCGGCATATGAAGTCACGAGGAAGATGCTCCTCACGCTCTCAGCGGAAGACCTCACTTTTGCTAAGGTCTCCACCGCACTCCTCTCTGCCGAGAAAGACTCCACGGCTCAGGCCAAGGCGTACGCCATCCGCGCTCCCATGCCCCAAGCAAGTGTCGCAGCGGCTCTCGCCTCGGCGCCCTTCCAGCGCAACCGCTTTCCTCCGTGCCCCTACGTCGTCAAGTATGGCAACCGCAAGGGACAAGTGTGTGGTGGCACTAACCACCCCCTTGCTACGTGCTTCAAGAAGAAAGACGACGAGTGGTATGCCGTCCACGGAGTTGACAAGAAGCCGCCAAACTGGATGCCCTCTCGTAAGGCCAACTTAGTTGAGGTCCAGGACCCCGCTTCGGCTAGTGCTAGTGATAGTGCTCCTGCTGATGTGCGTATCAACCTGTTGTTCCCTGGCACTGCCATGATTAATGAAGCAACCTCCCAGTACATCGGCTCATCACAGGCACCACAATACATAGAGTTCACACTCGACAGCGGGGCCACTCACACTGTGCTCAAGGAGACACTCTCCTTCAAACCCTACCCAACACCTATCCCTCTCTTAGGAGCTGACTCAAGCTTCACCACCCTCGCCAAGGGTACCTCCACAGTCCCATGCCCCGCCTTCCCATCCGGCACTGTCACTGGCATGTGCGTGCCTTCACTACGCCACAACCTAGTGGCTCAAACGGAAATTCAGGATGCGGGGCTACGCACCATCTTCTCGGAGAATGAGGACTATTGCGACATCATCGATCCACTCACCAACAAAGTCTTGGCCCGCTTCACCCTCAATAGCAGCGGCCTCTACACGCTACGCGTACCTCTTCCTCAGGTTTCAAACACCCAAGCACAGGCGATCACCACACCGTGCTCATGTCGCAGCCTCTCCAACCCGACCATCCTGTACCACCATCGGCTAGGGCACCCGAACTTCCGCACGCTAGCTGACATGGCCTCCAAGAAACTTCTTCTCGGCCTGCCAGCCACACTTCCTCCACCACCTGACTCACCCGCTCCCACGTGCCTTGATTGCACCAAGAGCAAACTGCGCCAACAACCCCATGCTGCCTCACCCACAGTTGCAGCAGCCCCACTGGACCTAGTGCACATGGACGTCTGGGGCCCTGCCCCTGTTCTCGCACGAGGTGGCTATCGCTACTTCCTTGTTATCGTGGATGACCACTCCCGCTACGTCTCTGTTCACCTCCTCCACACTAAGGCCCAGGCCCCTGAGGTCATCATAGCATGGGTCAAGTAGGCACAGACCACCTTTGACCGCAAGGTCAAGCGCCTTCACTCGGATGGGGGGGGTGAATTCTGCAACGACAAGCTTAAAGCCTTCTGCTCCTCTGAAGGCATCCAGCAAAACTTCAACCTTCCCGACAGCCCGCAGCAGAACGGCATAGCAGAAAGCCGCAACCACACCCTGGTGCAAATCACTCGGTGCCTCCTCAGCCACTCCAATGCTCCACTCTCTCTCTGGGGGTACGCCCTCTACCATGCTGCCCTCCTCTACAATCTTTACCCCCACCTGCATCTTCCTGACACCACTCCTACCACATTTTGGCTCGGGAAAACACCCACTGCTCGCTCTCTCCGCGTCTGGGGATGCACCGCCTATGTCCTCCTCAACCCTCAGGCTAGGCGGCACCACGGTGGCAAGCTCGGCCCCAAGACTCAAACGTGCGTCTACCTTGGGCACAATGCCGACTCCCCTGACTACCTCTTCCTCAACCCCTCTACGCAACAGCTAGTTCGGAGCCGCGACGTGGTCTTTGATGAGACCCGCCCATTCTACTCCACCTCGGGTCAGGATCCTCCCTCTGACCCGCCCTCTCTTGTCTGGGTAGACTTTGATGCGCCTCCCGAACTCCCGCCTGCACCAGCTCCCTCGCCTCCTCCCATCGCACCATCCCCCTCCGAGGTCTCTGACCCGACCTCACCGGTGTCTTCGGCAGCCGCTCCTCTATCCCCCTCACCTCCCCCTCTGCCAGCTGCGCCGCTCCCTCCGAGCGCACCCATCACATACCATCGGCGGTCGAACCCTCCGGCCCCACCTCCTCCACCAGTCCCCTCTTCCACCCAGGAAACCGCTCCACCAAAGTCGCCCAAACTGATCACGTACCAACGGCGACCAATTCCCCCACCTAAGTCTCCTAAATCAACCCCTCCAACGCCGCCTGCCCCACCCTCCTCTCCGGTGGCTCACGGCACTCGCTCACACGGCGCTGCCCTCCCACTGGCACTGCTTATCCGCTGCACAGCGATCACTCCGACTCCTCCTGCTGGGGGGGATGTGCCCTCTACCCTTCTGGAAGACAGGCATGAGGAGCTCTGTGATCTTCACGCAGTCATTCCTCAGCTCTCGCACATCTCCCCCGACATCACTGATTCACCCTCACTCAACTTCACGAAGAACCCGACCATCCCTATCCCTCTCACCGTCCAAGAGGCTCTCTCGGGTCCCCATGCTGCCGAATGGCGTGCTGCCATGGAAGCTGAGATTGAAGCCTTCACCCGCAACCACTCCTTCGACGACGAGACTCCTCCTCCCGGAGTCAACATCGTCGGGGGCAAGTGGTTGTTTCGTGTGAAACAGCTCCCTGACGAGGCCCCGGTGTTCAAAGCGCGTTATGTTGCCAAGGGTTTCACCCAACAGCAGTACCACGACTTCTTCAAGACCTTCTCCCCCACATCCAAACCTCCCACCATTCGTACGCTCATGGATGTCGCAGCATGAGAAGACTTTGAGATCAAATCCATGGACGCTTCATCAGCTTTCTTACAAGGACACCTCAAGGAAACAGTGTTCATGGACAGACCTGAAGGCTTCCCAGGGGAATTCCCTCCCAACACTGTCTGGAAGCTGAATCGCCCCGTCTACGGCCTTAAGCAAGCCCCTCGCGAATGGCACAACAAGGTGAAAGAAGTCCTTCTCTCCTTGGACTTCCACCCATCATCTGCTGACCCGACTCTCTTCATCCGCCGTCATTCTGAGCCATTCTACATCCTGGTCTACGTCGATGACTTCATCCTCGTTGCCAAGGACTCGGCCCAGATGACCTCTGTCCAGACGGCCTTGAGCAAGGCCCTCCAGATGAAAGACCTCGGCGACCTCAAGCACTACCTGGGGATGGAGATCACTCGTGATCGCAAGGCTCGCACCATTTCACTCTCCCAGGAGTTCTACATCAACAATGTGCTCAAGCGGTTTGAGATGGAGCTGTGCACACCCGTTGCCACCCCTCTGCCACTGCAACACCTCCTCACAGCCCCAGCTGTACCCACACCAGAGGCCTGCTCTGAGCCATACCCAGAGCTTGTTGGGTCCCTCATGTACGCCATGATGTGCACCAGGCCGGACTTGGCATATCCAGTCAGTGTCCTCTCTCGCTACGTGGCCCCTGGACGCTTCACTGATCTTCACTGGAAGGCGGCAAAGCGGGTGTTGCGCTATCTCCAGGGCACCAAGTCTCACGTTCTCACACTTGGTGGGCTCTCCCCTCCTCGGCTGGAAGGCTACACTGACTCCTCTTGGGCTGATGACCAGACCGACCGACGCTCCTCTCAGGGGTACTGCTTCACCCTTGGGAGCGGAATTGTCAGTTGGCGCTCCACCAGGCCGTCAGCAGTCTCCCTCTCCTCCTGTGAGGCAGAGCTCTACGCTGGCACCATGGCTGCTCAGGAGGCCCGTTGGCTCACTTTCCTACTCCAGGAGCTGGGTTTCCCTCAGTCCACCCCCACCCTCTGGTGTGACAACCAGAGTACTATCCACCTCTCCCAGGACCCTGTGTATCACACTCGCACCAAACACATCGAACTTTGGCACTTCTTCATCCGTGACCTTGTCCAGCGAGAGCAGCTGAACGTGGAGTACGTTGCATCTGACTGCAACCTGGCTGATCTGTTCACCAAGCCCCTTGGGAAAGTTTCTCATCACCGTCTCCTTGGCGCCATGGGGCTCTGTGCTCCACCTTCTCTGCCCTGAGTTCGATTGACGCCTATGGGGGGGTGTTAATGTTAGCCATCAATCTCACACTTTGTACTTTATATATTTATATCCTAGAGTAGTGTAGTTTGCACTTTGTGTTTGGTTGGGTGTACACCCACATCCCAACCAAACCCAAATGTAATCTCCAAGCAATCTCCAACCCACCAATTGGAGATTGCCATGGGATTACCCCCAATCCCTAGGGATTGCCCCCGATTTCCTTCCCCATCCATTCCTTGCCCTTCTTGGATGTACTTAAAGAGCTTCAAGCTCATTACTAATGCATCAGTTGTAAGCCTAAGTTCTGACACGGTGTGCCTTGCTAAAGTCGATATTGATAAACTCATCGTTTGCCGCACCATGTGAAATTCTACCCTTGCTCTATTGCCGCCTCCAGTAGGGCAAGAAAGGCACTCGTGAGTCCAGCCCAAACTTTCCATGACCCCCATCTCCTTCCATTGTGCACATGTCCTTCCATTGCATGCTCCCATGGTGTGCAGATCCATCAGTGGAAACAACCTGGAGGGCTACCTGTCCAAAAGCTGGTCCACTTTGGTCAATCTGCAGGAGCTGTAAGTCATGCTCTTGCCATACCATCCTGCCAAGCTGCAATGCCGCTTCCAAGCTGCCACGCCATCCTGCCATCACGTAATGCTGTCTCCAAATTCCACTCTGCTGGCAGCAGCATTTCTGTTGCACCATGCCAATGCCCATCTTGACAAACCCAACAACACTCCATTGCATCCTTAGTATGGCTAGATTGTTGCTGTTTTGTTCTCCTCCCTTGTTTCCCTTCAGATATTTAAACGGCAACCGTCTCCAGGGATCCATTCCAGCAACATTTTCAGCGTTAACGGCACTGTCTTTGATGTGAGTTTCTTGTGTCCTCCTCCCACGTTCACCTTCCGGTCTTATGAATGAACTTCACTCTCTTTAATAAGTTCACCACTGATCGTCGTCCCATTTTGTGTGCCATTGCAGCGACCTTTCGTGGAATTCTCTTTCTGGTTCGATACCCCAAGTGTTCAGCACCAACATTCAGAATATGTATGTTACTTTCTTGTGTAGGAGTAGTGTCCTTCTCTTTCTTTTGTGCACCCCCTGCTGAACCATGTTCGACCTTCCTGTTGTTTGCCCTCCTATGTTATTGACATTCTTGGCCCACGCATCTGCTCTCTACTCATACCAGCATACCCACCTCACCTCCCTCCCAATCCCATCCTCCACCCTTCGTTCCTTCCTTCCTTCAGCATTTCCATCAACCCCTCTTCATCCTTCAATCCACTTCTCTCTTCTCTCTTTATCTGTTCATACCACTCTGCCCCAACCCTTGATACCTTTGCTCCAAAAGTTTCTCTGCAGTCATCACACCTTCCTGTGCTAATGACATTTGGTCGCATTAAATGCTGAAATGAATCGGTGACTCACCTGTCATGCCTGCCTATCCAGAATTTTTGGATACAATTCTTTCAGTGGACCCATCCCACCACACCTGGCATTGCCCAGCCTTGTTGAACTGTGAGACCCATTCTTTGAACCCCCAGTCATATTGGCCCCTTTGTCATATAGAAATTCCTGCGGCAATGCCTTTCCACACCAATGCTCTGTGCCGTGGTTCCTGTTTGGCTGTCATGGATGATGCAGTCAGCTAAATGATAATCAATTCACAGGAGGCATCCCCAACACCTTCACTCGGCTTACTGGCTTGAGTTCTCTGTACGTCTCTCCCCATGTTCACTCCCCACTGTTTCCCTTACCCACTGCTCTAAGCTGCTGGCAAAGGAAATGACAGAAGCACAGCTGTTGCTGTGTTGTTCATAACAGGCTACTGTGTTGTTCATTGAATTTTTACCAAGTTACTGCGCTCCCAGCCTTCTGCTCGTCACCTCTAACGCGTGGGTCTGTGTGTCTCTGCACAACTTGTCAGAAACCTTGCTAATAACAGTCTCAGCTCAGGCCTTCACGTGGTGGCTCAGATGACATGGCTCACAGACATGTGAGGACTCTCCCCTCATCGCCTCTCCTCATCTTCGTGCCGTTTGCTGCACGTTGTTCTCCCTCCCCCCTTCTATCTCTTCCTGCCTGCACCATCTGAGCCACATCCTTGAGATCCCACTGGCTGTGCAGATTTCTCAATAATAACAACTTCTTTGGTGTGCTTCCAGCGTCCTTATCAGCAATCAAGGGCCTCTTGTTCATGTGAGTCCACTCTATCCATCTCTCACTTCGTCGGTGTAACAACCTCTCTCTTTACACATACCTCTGATTGGATTAAGCAACAGCTAGGGTTCCGACTACCCGTGATTTAAGGGCACCTGAATGGCATTGCTGTCTCTTTCATCATTAGTTCCCGTTCCTTTGGATTTATATGATTGAATTCGCATCTTCATGTGTTGGCCTGTCTCCATTTGTGCGCATGCAAACCGTTGTGGACAGAAACAATCTTCTGTGGCCACGTGTCCTCAAATGCTTTCCCATGAGTGCCTCAATGTGTGCTATCCCATACAAACATTCTGCATGAATGCGTGATCATCATCTCCCCACCACATTCAGGTCTATCGGTAGCAACCACTTCACTGGAACCTTTCCTGATTTTATCTTACACCTCAAGAGCCTTCAATCTCTGTAATACTTGGAACACAGTAGCTTTCCTGATTGTGATTTCCAGACAATGCGTGTACCTGCTCTGCTTGAACCTGATCCGTGAACAGACAACCCCGATGTGTGTGTCGACCCGGCCTGGCTCAAAATCATGCTTTTTGGGTTTTGGGCCGACCTGACCAGCCCGGATAAACCTGGCCCAACCCGGTCGAATTGGGGATATTAAATAGACTACCCACCCAGGCCAAAAGCCAGGTCGGGTCGGGCCGAATAGACTACTGAAATAGACTACGTGAACATTGACCTGTTGCACAAGTTGAGCAAACGCTGCCATATTTGTCGAATCGTATCTCTCTTTCATGGTGCCCCTGAAACGTCCATCTAAACATCAAGTGTGTGTGCTTGAATTGCCTATGGCAGGGAATTGAACAACAACAGTTTCACTGGGACTATCCCCCACGAACTGACCAAACTCGTCAACTTGAGATTTATGTGAGTGGCGCTGCTGCCTGGTCCAGCACAAGTGCAGTTGTGGGTGCAATAGCTTGCAGAAAGAAGGAGGTTGTTGTTGGTTTATGGGACCTGGGACAAGAGAAGAATCGCTAAGCTGAGATATGGTTTGGGGTTGAGGAGCCTTTGGGCCTTCTGCAATGGAATTTCTAATTATCTACCATCACTTTGGGACCCTTGACATCATTGCGCAGTAATCTCAATGACAACAAATTCCGTGGACCTATCCCATCTAGCCTGTTTCAGCTATCCATGCTCCAATCACTGTAAGTAACTCCACAGCTCCATTGCACCTTTTGTTTCCGAAACGTATTGTTACTATAATCTCTTCTCCTTGATGAGCCGTTGAAGGTCTGATTATCCATAAACGTTATGACTGCATATATGACTAGTAGTATTTTTGTGATCCTTTATTCACATGGTGCTTTGCCAGTATATCCACCGGAGTGCCAGCTACTGATACGGAGGTTATTTGCCCATTAATGCTTCACTTTTCTGCTTCCTGTGCCTACCCACTCGTCTTCTTCCCAGCCCTTCTCCAACCTTGCTGTCTATTGACGCCCCCCCATGCATGCGTGCATGTTATGTTCAAGTCTCTTCCTTACAGCTGGATGAAACCGCTTCTTCCCTTCATCCCCCCTCCTTCCAAATGCAGGGAGGTAGCTAATAACTTCCTTTCTGGGGGCCTTCCACATACTCTCAGTGCCCCTTCTTCTCTTTGGACACTGTAAGCGTTGTATGATGTCACCAATGTGCTTTTCTATACCACTTTGCATATGTGGGGCTACCTTTTCAGTTCCTGCTTTATTCTCATTTGCGTCTCCATCTGCCCCTCCTGCGATCTGCAGTAGTCTGGCGGGAAATGGATTCAGCGGCTCGTTACCAGACTTCTCACGCTGGAACGTCAGCTGCCTACAGATGTAAGCCTCTCCGTGCCCTCTTCCTTCACTTTCTTCCCCAATCATTTCTAGTGTCCCACTCTCAATATCGCTTGCCCAATCTCGCTCTCAAGTATACATGCGCATGTGGCGATATGAACCGGCCATGCTGACACCACTCGACTAGAGACGAGTCGGCTGAGTCGAGTCAAATCATAACTAGTCTCGCTGCCTTTTTGCATTCACATTCCCCTAACTCATGTCTCTTGCTGCCTTGCTTGTGTTGTGCCTCAGAGATCTCAGCGCCAACAACTTCACAGGGTCCATTCCTGACTCCATCTCCACCCTCACCACCCTCGAAGTCATGTGAGCCATGTCAACATGCCCTTCCAACAGATGCCCCTCAAACCATGCCCTTCAACACATTCTCAACATCCAATCGACAAGGGTTGTGTTGGAGTCCCATCTTTGGACCCAGAGTTGTGGGGGAACACTAGCAGTGGTGGCGTATGTGCTTGTATTTCCCATGTGCTAGCAGCAGCGGCTCAATATGCACCTCTCTTCCCATGCCCCCACAGCATCCTCAGCAACAACCAACTGACGGGCACCATCCCCTCTGCTATTTTCAGCATGACAAATTTGAAATCCCTGTAAGTTTCAAGCATCCGTAAAGTGTTCTCGCAACTGCCCCCTAGCGCTTTCCTGCACCACCTCTCATTGCTCTTTCAGACGTCACCTCTCGTTGCAACGTCTTGTCTCCCTGCCATGGCCCTCCAGCTACATGGCCAACAACCGTCTGAGTGGAAGTCTGCCAGATGCCATCAGTCGACTGGAGATGCTACAACAGATGTGAGGGTGCTACCTGTCTTCCTCCTCCTTGCCACAGTGCGTGCATGAAAGAGTGCCAGCACAAGAAAATCAAGCACATCATGTTTGCTGCAACGTCAAGGCACAAACTACAGTTGTTTACTTCTTTTACCGTAAAACAATGAGTCTTTTCAATAAAATTTTCGTTGACATCGTTTTGATGTGGTTCCACAGGTATGGTGCCCGCTTTCTGTATGGTAAAAAGAAAGAAAAGGAAAGTAATGGTCGTTGATTTCTAACCAGGGGGGTGGGTAGGGGCACCAACTCGGCATGAGAAAATAGCAAAATCACGCACGTTTCAGGTCAGGTCGAACAGTTTAAAATATTCAGCAGTCGAACGAGACATATTTGGAGTCGATCAGTTTTCAGGATTGGGGTGTTCGACTATAAAAGTCGACCATTGGACATGTTTGAATAGAACCTGTTACGATTTTCCCTAATGTCTTATTTTGTTACACTCACACAATTTGTTTTCCTGTTTCGGGGGGGTAAAAGTCGTCAGAGAGGGTTTGGGCAATTCAGCAAAGCACTGAACGAACATACACTAGGGCATTATGTTAAACAAAACAGCATTACAGACATGACCGTGTGCACAATGCTATTTTATTCATTTCAATCTAAGAACCCATTTTGCGACCCGAATTGCATGAGGATAAAGAAGTGTAGGTTCAACGCGGTTTGACACTATCTGACTAATGCACCAACTCGTGGACCCTTTCTTGCATGTTTCCCTTCGTCGCCTTGCGTAGAAATATATCTGACCAGTTTTTCTCTATGAGGTGACCACGGTTTTATATACACATGCGTGTGTGTGTGTGTGTGTGTGTGTGTGTGTGCGTGCGTGCGTGCGTGCGTGCGTGCGTGCGTGCGTGCGTGCGTGCGTGCGTGCGTGCGTGCGTGCGTGCGTGCGTGCGTGCGTGCGTGCGTGCGTGCGTGCGTGCGTGCGTGCGTGCGTGCGTGCGTGCGTGCGTGCGTGCGTGCGTGCGTGCGTGCATGCGTGCGTGCGTGTGTAGGCGCTCGCGTGCGCACACATGTATGTTTTTACCCATGACATAGAAATTGGACCTTGCTGTCCACCCTGTTGCTCATCGTGCCCCCTTCAGAAATTATCGTTTTCTTACAGAAGTAGAAAAAAAATGTGTTTTAACTTCACCCTTGCAACCAGCCATTGACATTATGTGCCTCCTGTCACTTCTCTGCCTGTTCCCACAGCTGGCTGGACAACAACAACATTGAGGGTCCTCTGCCAACTAGCCTGTGCTCACTTCCCTGGCTGTGGCGAATGTGAGTTGCAGTGGTGCACTTACGTGAGTATATGCCATATGCCATACCCGAGTGAGAAATTTGACTGCAAAAGTTGAGAGACTACTCCCATGTAGGGAACAGTACCTCGGTGCTTATGCCGTTCCGTCTGGGTGTGACTAATGCTGTTGCACGGTCTGTGACACTCTGCTGGCAGCATGATGAGCAACAACTACCTCTACGGGCCCCTGCCAGACTGCCTCTTTGACAAGTGTGTCAACCAAATGTGAGCATCTAAATTTCACATGCCAGCTCGCACCTTCAGCATGGCTGTCCCAGGGAGGGACAAAGACACATGAGGTCACTGTAATAGAGTAAATGGCGGCGGGACCACATTGCCCTGTGTCTGCCCCCTGTGCTTCCCCACAGCGATGTGAGCAACAACAGCCTGTACGGGCGCATCAACCGCGACTTTAAAAACATGGTGGCGGATCAGGGTGACGCGCTCATCAACTTGGCTCACAACTTCTTCTTTGGCGATGCCGTTCTCTTTGCTGCCGGCTGCAAGGTTTGCCCCGTTGAGATTACCGAACCCAACAACCTGGGCATGGGGGATACCAACTGGGTGCGTGCCGGCAAGTGTAGCGACGCTGCAGCCACTGGTCTGCGAGTTTACTCCGTGGCGGGGGCTGGCAAGCAGGCGAGGGTGAGTCTGCTGGGCAACTGCCTGACGCCTAGCACAGACCGGGCGTGCTCCTCCAACGCCACCCAGCGCAGCACGGCAGCCTGCCAGGCGTTCTGCAGCATCACGGACAACGGCCCGTGTGACGGCCATGGGGAGTGTGTGCCGCCTGCACCCGGTTCCACCTCCAACTTCACCTGCCTCTGTCATGCCGGCTACTCAACTCTCGACATGGGCAACGGCTCTACCTGTGCCATCGTCAACTCCACCACCACCACCACCAATGGTGAGCCCTGCTAGAAGTTGTTGCCCTATTTTAAGGTGGTGTTGTGTTGCCCCATCTCATGCAAGTATTCATAACACATCGTTCCTCTTGTTTCCCTCATTATTCGCCTTTCCTCCCAAGAACTTTCTTCCCCCCGTCCCCTCACTTCCTAAACCTCCCTTCCCCCTTTCATCCCCCCCATCCTTCAATCCGCCCCTCCCAACCCTCCTCTCACGTTCTTTCTTTCCGCTTCTTTACCAGTGTCGTCACTCTCCACTGGCGCCATAGTGGGCATTGCTGTGGGCTGCTTTGCTGGCCTCGCTCTGCTTGCTGCTGTGCTTGCATGGCTGCTGTGGCCCCGCGGACCAAGTGAGGCCCTCAACCCTTGGTCCATTCCCTCTCCCCTTATGCTGCCACCATTCATGCACTTCAAATCGGTCCCCGTGCTTTGTCTGACCATCTACACCGTTAATTAAACACACGTCACGTTTGGCCTTGTATGTGCACACTATGTGACGAAAGACGCGTCTAGCGTCTTGGACGCTTGCGACTAAGACGCTTGACGCCCATTAGGGCTAGTTAGACACTGAAAAAGACGCAAGCCCGGGCAAGCAAAAGAAACCTCCAGGCAGGCAAAAAAAACCGTCTAAGAGGGGGGGAGTGGGGGTTTCGGGACATTGCAACCACATTTCACAAGGATTGTTCCTAACCCCTTACCTCAACACCCTTGGTTGGTCACTCCTCGTGTCACTCCTCTTGTGTGTGCGCAGAGAAGTGGGAGGGGCTGGATGTGTGTGAGCAGTTCTCGCTGCAGCAGATGGTGAAGGCCACCAACAACTGGTCGGACGACAATGTGCTGGGCAAGGGTGGCTTTGGCATTGTCTACAAAGGCCACTCGCCACACGGCCAGCTCTGGGCTATCAAGCGATCCAAGATTATGACTAATGACTTTGAAACAGAGGTGAGGCTTATCCCTGGTTAGCAGCCCCTTCCACACATGGGAGACATGTGAAACACAAGTTATCTCTTGTGTTTTTTTGTTAATCCAAACCTGCGAATTCAATGCTTTCCAGGTGCATGTACCTGCGGATTGTGTTTTGCCTGTAGGTGCGAGCCATGGCATCTCTCCACCACTCGCATCTCGTTCGCCTGCTTGGGTTTTGTGTAGATCAGAATGTGGAGACGGGCAAGCAGGAGCAGATCCTCGTGTACGAGTTTGTGGGCAACAGGGACCTCGAGTACCACATCTACAAGACTAAGAGTGAGTTCCAATACCTTTTTGTTGACTCATTTTTAGGATCTAGAAAATCTAATAACACCTGTTGATTCACTGTAAGCACACGTTTCGATTCGCTCTAAATAGTCCACACGGGGTCACCTCCAAGGTTCCTAACCAAGGTCCATGTTTGTAGAGAGATCTCCGAAGTCTGATTTCACTTTTGTGCACTAGAACACTCCCAACTTGTGTTCGAAACGCATGTGTAGGAATTTGCCACATTGTGTTCGAAAAATGGTTACCCGACTTCTGTTTGCACTTCCTCCTAATGTCATTGCTGAATCCTCACGAGCAATCAGAAATTCTTATGTAGAATCGTGATCCCTCGTACAGGATTACCATTTTCCAGTTGTAAAACGGAAATTATAACGAATTTTACTGCTTTGCACCTGCATTGAAATAGTCGTGTTATGTGCGCAAATTTCTGGCGAACTTCAGTGTTCGCCACTTCCGAAAAGACGAAACTCAAGATTCAGTTTTTCAACTAAATTTTTATGTCAATCCCAATCACACCTCGGGAACTCTCGGCACTCTTCGCAACCCACGATCACACCCGAGGGGGCGCTGTCCTGACATGGGCACGGCTAATATTATCGCCCTGTCTTGTTGCGATCGTGGTTCCTGACGCGCTCGCAACAGTGCCGAGACACACGTGAGATCTGGACCCCACGTGCAGTCCAGATTCTCGCGCCCTTTGTTTACCTTGACCAGCGCTACATATCTGACGGGCAAAAACACTCGCTTTCCCCTCATGAAAACACATGAAAGCGCATAAAAAGAAACAAAATTGTATGAACTTACATGAATACTCATGAAAATGCGGAGATAACTACTACAAAGAAAGCTAGACTACGGGCTAGGCACGGGTGCTCGTGTGATCTCTGCGTTCGTTAGTCCTTAGTCGTTTTCCTAGTGCACACACTACTTGCTAGTTCACGGGGCAAGTTGGCAAGAGTTTCACTAGAGAAAGTTGACAACAATAATACAATGAAGTTGGCAAGACAAGACTACATCAGAGCTAGCATGCAAGCGGAAAACCTGCCAGCACAGCACGGTCGACCGCGTGCCAGCACGACTTGGTCGACCGCGCTCCAGCAGTGCAGAGACGCGGCTCGCCAAAGCTGCAAGTCGACGGCGTGACAACAGCGCAAGTCGACGGCGTGCCAGCGTTGCTCCCGCAGGACAGCAGCGCACCTACTTCGCAGGTGCTCGCAGATGATTGGCGTGCAGTGCCTCGTCACCTGCACAGCGCACACACCACATCAACTTCGTGCTGACGACTGCTTCTGATGCACCACGTCGACCTCGGGATACCATCACCGAGGTCGTCCTCGCCAAAACCACCTGGGCGACCATCGCAAGCCTTCGCAGCACCTCGTCACCCAGGTAACCTGGTCGACCGGGCAACCAGGTCGACCAGAGGCTCCAGTGCGTGCCCGTCGACCACCCAGGTCGACGACCACTTCCGGTCGACCTCCCCAGGTCGACCACTGCCTCTGGTACGTGCCGGTCGACCTCCCAAGTCGACGGCCACCTCCAGTCGACCTCCCCAGGTCGACCACTATCCCCTGGTCGACCAGCTCCAAGTCGACGTCACTCCTGGTCGACCAGAAGGCCTGGTCGACCAACCAGGTCGACCAGAAGGTCTGGTCGACTTACCAGGTCGACCAGAAGGTTTGGTCGACGTCCCAGGTCGACCAGAAGGGCTGGTCGACGTCCCAGGTCGACCAGAAGGTCTGGTCGACGTCCCAGGTCGACCAGAAGGGCTGGTCGACGTCCCAGGTCGACCAGCCGAAGTTGGCGCCCTCCCGAAGTCGGCGCCCATGCAGTGGCTCCCCGTCCAGGTCGACCAACCTCGTCGACCAACTCGCCCACTGCTGCAGGTCGGCTGCACCCTACACCCGACCACGAAGTTGGCTCCGCCCAAGCGAGGACGGGGCCAACATACAACTCTCGTTGACACTCCCCTGCCGCGTTCACGCTTGGCCCCCAGCCCACACGGTAGTACCTCTTCAGAGAACAGCTCGTCGACGTGCACCCAACACACAGCACGTCGTCCACCGCACCAGCCATGCAAGAGGGCATGGCACCTACTGCTGCACGTCGTCGTCGCCGTCGCCCACGTCGCAAGACGCACTTGGCCGATTGCGATGGAGCACCGGTTGAAGGCCGGATAGTGCAGCGCCTTCGTCAGGAAGTCGGCCGGCTGCTCAGCGGTCGGGATGTACTGCAGCGCAAACTTCCCCCGCTTCACCATGTGCTGCAGCCAGGCCTGTCGCCGCTCCATGTG
Source organism: Closterium sp. Yama58-4 (assembly GCA_947470075.1). Taxonomy (NCBI): domain Eukaryota; kingdom Viridiplantae; phylum Streptophyta; class Zygnematophyceae; order Desmidiales; family Closteriaceae; genus Closterium; species Closterium sp. Yama58-4. Next base: position 329,219 of record CANIUD010000107.1, read on the forward strand.
CTTGAGGTTGCCCGTCAACCCCATGCCCTCGGCGACTGTGATGGCCGACTTGTTGTCCACCCGAAGGACGGTCGGCTTCCCAGCATCCAGCTGCTGAAACTCGGCCAGGAGGGAGCGAAGTCGGCGTCCCTCCTTGCCGGCTTCGACGGCCGCCACGTACTCCGACTCGGTCGACGACAGCGTCGCGCACTTGATGCGCTGGCTCGACCAGGAGACTGCGGCCCCTCCGTAGACGAACACGTAGCCGCCCGTGCTCGACCTGTTCTGCTTGTCACCGGCGCCGTCGGCGTCCACGTAGCCGACCAGCTCCAGCGACTTAGGTCCACCGCCAAACTCCAGGGCGGTGTCACGCGTGTTGGCGAGGTCTGCCAGACAGCGGTCGACTTCGCGCCAATGCTGGTCACTCCTCACCGTGAGGCCGCTCCCCAGCTTGCTGCAGGCGAAGGCGATGTCCGGCCTCGTCGTCGTCGCCGCGAACTGCAGCGAGCCGACCTTCTGCCGGTACTCCTCCTCCTGTCGCTCCTGCGCCTCCTCGTCGTCGAAGGTGAGCTCGGCGTAGGCGTCGACCGAGATCGGCGTCTTCGGAGTCCGTCCGCCCTGCTCCTCGTCGATGAAGCGCCTACGCAGCTTGTCGGCGTAGCCCTGCTGATGCAGCCACAGCTTCCCCGCCGACCTGTCGCGGACGATCTCCAGCCCGAGGTACTTCTGCACCGGCGAGATCTCGCGTAGCTCAAAGGCGGCCTCCAGCAGCTCCTTCAGCTCCTTCAGCATCGCGGGGCTGCTGCTGGCGGCGAGCAAGTCGTCGACGTAGACCAACACCCAGCAAGTCGCTCCGTCGCCGACCTTGAAGTAGAGAGCCTCGTCGACCTGGCTCTTCTTCCACCCAGCGCCGACCAGCACGTCGTTGAGCGCCAAGTACCACAGCAGCGGCGACTGCTTCAGCCCGTACAGGCTCTTCAGCAGCTTGCACACCCAGCCGGTTCCGTCGTTGAAGTAGTCCGGCTGCGACATGTACAGCACCCGGTCGAGCTTGCTCTGCAGGAAGGCGTTCTTCATGTCGAGCTGCATCAGGTTGAGGTTGAGCACGGCGACGATGCTGAGGAAGATCCTCAGCGTCACGTAGCTGCCCACCGGCGCGAACGTCTCGTCGTAGTCGGCGCCGTACACCTGCGTGAAGCCCTTCACGACCAGCCTCGCCTTCTCGCGCTCGACGGTGTCGTCGATGTGGTACTTCGTCGTCAGCACCCACCGGTTCTTCATCACGTTCACTCCCGGCGGGCGTTCGACCAGCTCCCACGTCCCCATGGCGATGAGACTGCGGATCTCCTCCTCCATGGCGGCCTTCACCGCCGGACCCTTCCAGCTTGCCAACGCCTCCTTCACCGTCATCGTGGAGATGTCCCAGCGGTGCTCGGGGTCGGCCAGCATGTCGGGGTCGAGCTCCGGAAACTCTTCATCCTCGTCGGCGTCGTCGTACAGCAGGTCGTCGTCCTCGTCGACCACGTCATAGACCGTGGTGAAGGCGGCCGGGATGAAGAAGTCGGGAGGCCTCCGAAGTCGACCTGACTTCCGGGGTTCAGGCGGGACCACCACCACGTCACGGTCGGTGGACTGGTCGACCACCTCCTGATCGACCAGCTCCTCGTCGCCCAACTGCTCCCCTTCTTCATCATCTCCGTCCACGTCGTCCTGCTGCACTTCGGTCGGTGTCTCGACCGACTGCTCCCCTGCGGTCAGCTCCCCTGCCGACTGACAAGTCGCCGACTGCTCCTTGGTCGACCGCGCTGCTGCCTGCTCCCCTGTCGGCTTCACCCAAGTCGGCTGCACCTCCTCGACCTGCCCTTCTCCGTTCCCCGTCGACTGCTCTCCCATGTCGACCATGTCGACTTGCTGCACGTCCCGTCGGCCACTGGCGATGCCCTTGGTCGGCGCCACAGGCGACGTCCCACTGCTCCCCTCATCGCCGGAGGCCGACGGCGGAGTCAGCCCACGCAGGTCGACGAGGGGAGTGGCAGGGGAGGGGGAGGAAGGGTGGACGACCTCGGCGTCGTCCTCAGCAAGCTCACCGACCTCGGCGAGCAGAGGGAGCATTGCCGTCGAGGTATCCGTTGGCGTGGCCACCAGCGTCCGCCCTGACACCGGCCCATGCTCCGACTTCCACTCCTCCAGTGACAGGTCCTCGTAGAACACCACGTCCGACGTGGTGACCACCCGGTTGGCGGCAATGTCGAGGAGCTCCCAGCCCTTGCTCGCCTCCGACACGCCGAGGTGAAGGCCCCACTTGGCCTTCGGCTTAAGCTTCCCACCGCGCTGCTGCTCGGAGACGAGGAATTGCGCCATCCAGCCCCACACTCGCGCCAGTGACAGGTCGGGCTTTGTCCCGGTCAGCAGCTGGTATGGCGTCGTCCCCGGCGTCGCCGACCGCTCCAGGCAGTTGCGGATCCAGACGGCCTGCCGCAGAGCGAGGTGCCACCAGTGGTGCTGCACGCCCATGTGCAGCAGCATCGTCCGCACCGACTCCACCACCGTCCGCATCTCCCGCTCCGCCATGCCGTTCTGCTGCGGAGTGTACGGGCAGGTCAGGTCGTGGACGATCCCCTTGCCATCCACGAAGTCGGTGAACTGCTTCCCGAGGAACTCCCCGCCCCGGTCCGAGCGCAACATCAGCACCGACTTCTTCGTCTGCCTCTCCACCAGCACCAGCCACTTCTGGAACTCCAGCAGCACATCCGACTTCTTGGCGACCGGCCTCACCCACACGTAGCGGGACTTACGGTCCTTTAGCAGCAAGAAGTACAGGCTGCCATCCTTGGCAGCCACCCGGAATGGCCCGCACAAGTCGATGTGGACGACGGCTAGCAAGTCGGCGGCGTCGGAGCCTTGGTCGGGGAAGGTGTGCCGCGCCAGCTTCCCGCCGACGCACGAGACACACGGTGAGTCGGCGCCCGTCGCCGACTTGAGGTCCAGCCCAATAGCGACCTCGTTCTTCGCCGAGCTCCTGATGGTGTCCATGCCGACGTGCGCAAGCCGAGCATGCATCCTGTCCGGCGTCGACTTCGTCTTGGAGACAATCGCCCGCAGGGCCACATCCTCCGTCGTGGGCGACGCCAACCTCGTTGAGCAGGGACGCAGGTCGGTGCAAAGGACTCGCCCGGAGTACGTCGCCCGACCAAGCACCTCCCCTGCTGCCGAGACGAGCAGCATCCCGTCGCCGTCCTCCCGAAACTTCACGCCGTGCTCCTTCAGCTGGCCGGACGACAACAGGTTCGCCCGCACACCCGGGACGTACAGCACGTCGGGGATGAGAACCTGCTTCCCGGCCTCGCCTTGCAGCGCAATCGTGCCCCGGCCCTGGACGTCTTGCAGCGCCCCATTGAAGCCACGCACGTGCTTCACGTCGCCGCTCGGCCCCAGGTCGACGAAGGCGTCCTTTGTCCCCATCAGGTGGTGGGAGCAGCCGCTGTCGAGCAGGACCACCGCCGGGTTAGCCTGCACAGCTGCCGCCACTGCCTGGAAGTCCTCGCCGGCCTCCGGCGCCAGCGAGACGGTCGGCTCCACGACGCCGACCAGAGAGCACGACGCCGACTTGTCGCCCTGCCCCTTGCCGCCAGCAGAGGAGTCGGCGTCCTTCGCCGAGGTCGACGACTTGGTCGACTGCTTCTCCTTGCGCGGCTGACTTCCTCCTCGACGAGATCGACGACTGCCAGACCTCCCGCGGCCTCCCTTGTCGTCGTCGTCCGAGTCACTGCGGTCGGGGCACTCGAAGGAGAGGTGGTCGGGGTCGCCGCACAGCCAGCACTCCCGACGTCGACTTCCTCCTCCTCGGCCGTTGTCCTTGGTCGACTTCTTCTTGTCGACTTCCTTGGCCGACTTCGAGCCACTGCTACCACCGCCGCCAGACTGTCCACGCTGCCCCGGTCGACCGCCTTGCTTCGCCGGGGCGACGTAGTTCACCTGCGCCAAGAGCTCTTGTGACCGCTCGGCCTCCTGCATCGCCTCGTCCTGCAGGATGTACGAGGTCAACATGTCCTCGTTGAGCGTTGCCCGCGTGCTCGGCGCCATCGACAGCCGCTTCAGCAGGTTGTAGCTGCTCGAGAGTCCCTGCATAACATGGGTGACGTACGACGCCGTCGAGTATTCGGCGCCGGCCATCCTGATGGTGGCGAGAATCCGCCGAGCTCGGTTGCAGTAGTCCGTCGCGGTCTCCTGGTCGCCCATACGCAGGTGCGTCAGCTGCCCTTCAAGCTGGGCGATGAACAAGTCGTCGGTGACTTGGTAGGTCGACTCGATGAAGTGCCACGCCCGGTGGCCGGCGTCGACATGCTCCCTGCACGACTTCAGGGCGATTTGCACGCCCGGCGAGCAGCACCGCGAGATGACCGTGAAGGTCAGCAGCTGTACGGCGCGAAACTCCGCACGCAAGTCGGGGTTGCCCGGCGTCGCCACGGTACCACGGGCAAAGTTGATCAGCCCGGCCATCTCCAGCTGAGGCTCGATTGCCTCCTTCCAGGTGAGGATGTCCGGTCGACCGACCAGCAGGGGGGTGACCTGGATTCTGTCTGGCGTAAGCTTGAAGTAGCCGTAGCTCGGTGCAATCCCGCCTGCTGTCACCTGGGTCGCCGACATTGACACAGACCCGCTCCGTCAACCTCCGCCGTCGCCCTGCGAGGACCCTGCAGCCGCCGACGACCGCATTCCTCGCGTCTGAACGCCGCCGACTTCGTCGGCGTGAATCACACCACGCTGCCTCGACGACATGCCTCCCGCACTGCTGCCGACTTGGTCGCCTCCGGCGTTGACACCCACGTCGTCGCCTAAACCCTCGGTGTTCACCGGTCGAGGAGAAGCAGGCCGAGAAGGGTGCTCCGTCGCCCACAAGGAACGGATGCCAGCCTCGACGACCGCCCACGGCAGGTCGCCATACTCGTTGGCCTCGTGCTTCCTCCTCGCGTTTTCCAGCCGTGCCTCCAGGGTGTCCACCACCCCGGCGTCACCTACGGCGCCTACCATAGAGACTAGCGCACAGCTGCCGGCCTACGAACAACTTAGGTAAGGTGCCTACTAAGTCGACTAGACTGAAAGGTAAGTCGGGTGCCGTCCACGCTCACCGCACCATGCGGAGATAACTACTACAACGGGAGCTAGACTACGGGCTAGGCACGGGTGCTCGTGTGATCTTTGCGTTCGTTGGTCCTTAGTCGTTTTCCTAGTGCACACACTACTTGCTAGTTCACGGGGCAAGTTGGCAAGAGTTTCACTAGAAAAAGTTGACAACAATAATACAATGAAGTTGGCAAGACAAGACTACATCAGAGCTAGCATGCAAGCGGAACAACTGTCAGCACAGCACCGTCGACCGCGTGCCAGCACGACTTGGTCGACCGCGCTCCAGCAGTGCAGAGTCGCGGCTCGCCAAAGCTGCAAGTCGACGGCGTGACAACAGCGCAAGTCGACGGCGTGCCAGCGTTGCTCCCGCAGGACAGCAGCGCACCTACTTCGCAGGTGCTCGCAAATGATTGGCGTGCAGTGCCTCGTCACCTGCACAACGCACACACCACATCAACTTCGTGCTGACGACTGCTTCTGATGCACCACGTCGACCTCGGGATACCATCACCGAGGTCGTCCTCGCCAAAACCACCTGGGCGACCATCGCAAGCCTTCGCAACAGCTCGTCACCCAGGTAACCTGGTCGACCGGGCAACCAGGTCGACCAGAGGCTCCAGTGCGTGCCCGTCGACCACCCAGGTCGACGACCACTTCCGGTCGACCTCCCCAGGTCGACCACTGCCTCTGGTACGTGCCGGTCGACCTCCCAAGTCGACGGCCACCTCCAGTCGACCTCCCCAGGTCGACCACTATCCCCTGGTCGACCAGCTCCAAGTCGACGTCACTCCTGGTCGACCAGAAGGCCTGGTCGACCAACCAGGTCGACCAGAAGGTCTGGTCGACTTACCAGGTCGACCAGAAGGTTTGGTCGACGTCCCAGGTCGACCAGAAGGGCTGGTCGACGTCCCAGGTCGACCAGAAGGGCTGGTCGACGTCCCAGGTCGACCAGCCGAAGTTGGCGCCCTCCCGAAGTCGGCGCCCATGCAGTGGCTCCCCGTCCAGGTCGACCAACCTCGTCGACCAACTCGCCCACTGCTGCAGGTCGGCTGCACCCTACACCCGACCACGAAGTCGGCTCCGCCCAAGCGAGGACGGGGCCAACATACAACTCCCGTTGACAGAAAACGCATGAACGTTCATGAACAATGCGCGAAGGTTTACGAACACCCATGAACATTTAGAACTTCACACACATTCATGACAACTTACAAAACACACGAAACACGCACAAGCACTCGTGGAAAGAAATGAATGCAACCTTACAATAAGCATAACTGATGAACAATTTTGGCAATTCACCAACCGTAAATGCACATATGTAAAGCACAAAATGCGCTCCTCACACTCCACAAATTACTTTCAGAAATAAACTTTTTTTTTTCACCGACGGCGAATATGCGATAGGTTGTCATGCAAACCATGTTTTGTACTCAATACTTTTTCGAAATGGTTGCCGGGGAATTGTTGTTTTCCCGAAAAGATGACACCGTTGATTTACGAAGATGTAATATGCTCGGCTTTCATTATCTCCCACTCCCATCCAGGTCCGCTCTCGTTGCGTCAAAGGCTGCGCTTAGCACAGGGAGCAGCAGAGGGCCTGGCGTACCTGCATGGGTTTGAGACACCCATCGTTCACCGCGACATCAAGCCTGCCAACATTCTTGTAACTGACGACTTTCAAGCCAAGGTGGCTGACTTTGGGCTGCTCAAGCTGCTCACTCATGGGGACTCCGAAGCCACACGAGTGGCTGGCACCCCGGGTTATGTGGACCCGGATTACAACCAAACCAAAATCATCACTGCCAAGAGTGATGTGAACAGGTACTTTTGTATGGTCCGCATGCTTGTTCGTTTGTACTGCACAACTAGTTCATGGAGACTTTGATACTTGAATAACGCTAGCTATTATGATTTTCATTTACTTGTACTATGCATCACGATTTTCAACCACTTTTCCCTCTGTCCGATTTCGTTGATGCTTGCAGCTTTGGCGTTGTGCTAATTGAGTTGCTCAGTGGAAAGTCACCTCGAGATACAGATGATTCTCACATCAGAGAATGGGTATGGCAATCACTGTCAAATCCGTCTCTGACCTAGTACTTATATGCCCCCATCACTGAACATAATTCCTCTTTCTTGCAAACTTCCACCACCGTTTCCCCGTACTCATGCTCCATTGTTATGCCTCTACCCCCTATCATCCTTCCTTGTGTGGACGCCTCCCAGGCGAGAAAGAAAATGGAGGCGTTTCAGTTGGATGAGCTCAGGGACAGCAGGATGCCGGAGGTGAGCAGAGAGGCCATTGTAGACATTGCAGACCTGGCTCTGGACTGCATGAAGTCGCCCGGCACACGGCGGCCCAGCATGAAGGACGTGGCATACCGCCTCAGTGCGCTCATTGAGAAGCACTGCCCTGACAAGGGGGAGGAGGAGAGGGAGGGTATCAGGAAGGAAGAGAGTGGAAGCAGCGGAGGCGTGTCGTCAAGGAATCTCTCTTCTGTGCTGTTTGGCGTTCTGTCATCGGATTCTGTGGGGTCAAGTGGCTCGCATGCTAGAGGGATCTCCTCCACGAGCATTGGCTCCTTTGCCGATGGTGTCACGAGCTGGCTGCATCCCAGGGCGAGCATGCGTAGCTGACTTGGCTTGGCATGGTGTGGCACGTAATGCGTAGCTGACTTGGCTTGGCATGGTGTGGCACGTAATGCGTAGCTGACTTGGCTTGGCATGGTGTGGCACGTAATGCGTAGCTGACTTGGCTTGGCATGGTGTGGCACGTAATGCATAGCTGGCTTGGCTTGGCATGGTGTGGCACGTAATGCGTAGCTGACTTGGCTTGGCATGGTGTGGCACGTAATGCGTAGCTGACTTGGCTTGGCATGGTGTGGCACGTAATGCGTAGCTGACTTGGCTTGGCATGGTGCGGCACGTAATGCGTAGCTGACTTGGCTTGGCATGGTGTGGCACGTAATGCGTAGCTGACTTGGCTTGGCATGGTGTGGCACGTAATGCGTAGCTGACTTGGCTTGGCATGGTGTGGCACGTTATGCGTAGCTGACTTGGCTTGGCATGGTGTGGCACGTAATGAGTAGATTCTGGCTTGTGCAGGTTTGAGGGTTGGTTTGTACATTTGCCAGATTGCTTTTTTCTTTGTGGGAGGTTGGGGGGGGATGGATGTTGTGGTGCTGCTGTAGTTGAGTCGTGAGGTGGGGGCTGGGCTTCATTTTTTAATACTGAGATTTTCATGATTGTTATTGTAACATTCAAACCATGGTTCTTCCGGAGTGTCAGCACTCTGTTTCATACCGTAACTAAAATCATGGACAGGAAAGCCTGTGTCAATGAACCTGTAAGTCTTACCGTACTGTAAGTCTGAACCTTCTATCTCAGGTAATGAACCCATGTCTTGGCTACTATCAGAATTTCATTTTTTGGCTATAAAAGGACCCGTTCTCTAGGGGGGAGGGGGGGTCGTATATTTTTACCCCCATTTAGGGAGGTATAACTACAAACAACATATTTAGCCTAACCCCTCCTCATAGACGGTGTGTACAACTGGGTGGGGTATTATATCCGGGGTATTATGGTAGATGTGGGGTGATGTTAAATGGCTTGCCTTGAGTTTGTTGTGCACGGCATGTACGGTAGCATACCGATATCACAAGTAGAACATCTCAGGCGGCAGGAGCTGGCTGCATCTGAAGCCCACCAGGGGACATCATGGCTAGATTTTTATTGTTGCAATAATAGGAAGAGTGAAGGTTCTTTGTCTTTGTGCTGTTTTCTTTGATGTGATGATGCACATTTTGTGTGATAGAATGAGTGGCAATTGCTGTGCATATGTGAATACATGGGCGCAGTTGGTGATAAAAGCATCCATCCAACCCCCACGCAGTATCGTGAAAAACATGTGTGTCCACATGCCATGTGGACTTGGAATAATGTTGTGAGGGTCAACATGGCATAGCAAGCTGAAGTAACCATTATTCACTTGCTCTCGTACTTCATGTCAAACTATATGTGCTGCATATTGTCTAGGCTGTAGTGGGGTAGCCCATATGGGGTACAACCCAATTAGGGTTTACTACTTGTACTCCTGCATCCTGCTAGTTCAACCATTCCTGCTGCTAGATTCTAACATGGTATCAGAGCACTAAGGTCCGTAGGACCGTTTTTTTTCGGGCCCACCTACCGCTGCGGTTACCGCGCTACCCCACGTACCTGCCTGCCTTGCCTTGCCTTGTGACGTGCTGCACTACGCGCGCCGTCCAGCAGCCCTAGCGCTGCCTCCTGCTGCCCTAGGCCAGCGCGCTGCCCCTAGAGGCCCGTAAGGCCCGCGCGCCGCCCCTACACGCCCTTCAGGCCCGCGAACAGCCCCTGCAGACCGTTAGGTCACTTACTGCCGCGCGCTGCCCACACCGAGCCCTGGCAGCCCGCATCGAGCCGCGCGCAGCCCGCTGCAGCCGCGCGCAGCCCGCACCGAGCCGCGCGCAGCCCGCTGCAGCCGCGCGCAGCCCGCTGCTGCCGCGCGCAGCCCGCGCCGAGCCCACGCAGCCCGCGTCGAGCCGCGCGCGGCCTGCTACGGCCTCGCGAGGCCCGCGCGCGGCCCGCAGCAGCCCGCGCCGAGCCGCGCGCGGCCTGCTACTGCCTCGCGCGGCCCGCGCGCGGCCCGAAGCAGCCCCCGCCGAGCCGCGCGCGGCCCGCTACTGCCTAGCGCGGCCGCGCGCGGCCTGCAGCAGCTCAGCGTGCTGTCAGCGCAGCCCGCGCCGAGCCGCGCGCGGCCCTCTGCCTCGGCCCCGACCTGCCGCTGATGCGGCCCCGCCCTGCAGCTGCCACGGCCCCGACCTGCCGCTGATGCGGCCCCACCCTGCAGCTGCCACGGCCCCGACCTGCCGCTGACGCGGCCCCACCCTGCAACTGCCGCTGAAGCGGCCCCGCCCTGCAGCTGCTTCGGCCCTGCTCTGCAGCCGGTGTTGCGGCCCCGACGTCGCCGCTGTCGTGCGCCTACTCGGCCGCCGCCCGTCGAGCGCCGGCCCTGCTCGCCCGGTGAGCGCCTGCTCTCCCAGCCTTTGGTGAGCGCCTGCCTGCCTGCCTGCCGGCCTGCCTGTCTGCCTGCCTGCCTGCCTGCCTGCCTGCCTGCCGGCCTGCCTGCCTGCCTGCCTGCCTGCCTGCCTGCCTGCCTGCCTGCCTGCGCGCCTGCCTGCCTGCCTGCCGGCCTGCCTGTCTGCCTGCCTGCCTGCCTGCCTGCCTGCCTGCCTGTCTGTCTGTCTGCCTGCCTGCCTGCCTGCTTGCCTACCTGCCTGCCACGCCTGCCCTGCCCGCGCTACTGCTGCTGCTACTGCTACTGGCAAGTGGCCAGATGCAGCTCCAGCGACGTTCACGCGAGCCTCTCACGCCCCAGCAGCTTAGTGAGTGGTATACTAGCTGGGGTTGTCGCGGTAGCCGTCGTAGCTGTCGCCCTGGAGCTGGTCAGTTGGGAGCATCTGGCAGTGGCCAGCTGCAGCTGCAGCGGCGTCCACGCGAGACACTTACGCTCCAGCAGCTCCATGAGTGGTACGCTCAGTGTAGCAGGTCTACGCGTACAGTTCGCTGCCCGTACGTCAGCCTTGTGGGACGCTTGGTCACACACAGTCCCGCTGCTTCGCCCGTCTGAGCGACGACTGGCGCACAGTGTTTGGCGACGAGGCTGAGCTCCCCACCTGGCTGGAGCTGCATGGACAGAGGGTAGATATCTTTGCACTTGACTATGATGCTATTCTCACTGCCATGTATGCATTGCCTACTAGTGCTGACCGTGCCTGTTACCTGTGCGTACCGCCTGACCCTGGTATAGAGCCTGCTGCTCTCGGTGCTGGTGAGGCTGCTGCTCTAGGTGCTAGTGCGTCTCCTGCTCTAGGTGCTGGTGAGGCTGCTGCTCTCGGTGCTAGTACGTCTTCTGCTCTAGGTACTGGTGAGGCCGTGGCTTCAGGTGCTGGTGAGTCTGCTCTCTCTGGTACTGCGCCCACTGCGGTCTCGCACACCTTCACCCTTGACTCAGGAGCTTCCCGCTCCTTCTTTCGCGACTGCACCACACTCACGCCGCTTAGTCGGCCAGTTCCAGTCTCCCTGGCGGACCCCTCCGGGGGTCCAGTCCTTGCCCACTACTCCACGGTTCTACCGTGTCCGGCCGCCCCGTCCGGCTCGCTGTCAGGTCTTTACCTCCCCTCGTTCTCCACGAACTTGGTGAGTGGAGCTGACCTTCAGGATCGGGGGGTTGACCAGTTCACTCCTGCGAGTCAGCGAGTGACTCACTGTACGTGTGCTAGGACGGGCCGACACTTGGCCACGTTCACCCGTGCACCTGGCTCGAGTCTGTACACACTGACCACTGAGTCCCCTCAGGTAGCTGCGTCTGCGTCTACGTCTGGTCAGCTGGCGGCCCCCTGCGAGTGTCGCGCTTTGTCGCACGACACTCTCCTGTGGCACCACCGCCTTGGTCACCCCTCCTTGCCTCGCCTGCATCGCATGCACTCTCGCTCCCTGGTCTCTGGTCTTCCCAGGTCTCTGCCTGCCCTCCCTCCCTCGCCTGCGCCGCCCTGCATTCCCTGCGTCGAGGGGCGGCAGCGCGCCGCTCCTCACTCCTCCTCGTTTCCTCCCACAGAGGCTCCACTGCAGACGCTCCACCTGGACGTGTGGGGCCCAGCCCGCGTCCAGGGACAGGGCCGCGAGCGGTACTTCCTGCTGGTTGTCGACGACTACACGCGTTACACCACGGTCTTCCCCTTGCAGAGCAAGGGGGACGTCCCTGATGTTTTGATCCCTTGGATCCGCGCTGTTCGTCTCCAGCTCCGCGAGCAGTTCCAGCGGGACTTTTCTGTCCTGCGTCTGCACTCTGACAGAGGTGGTGAGTTCGCCTCATACCTCTTGGCAGCCTACTGTGCGGAGCACGGCATCACCCAGTCGTTCACGCTTCCGGCCTCTCCGCAGCAGAATGGGGTTGCTGAGCGCCGCATTGGCTTAGTCATGGAGGTCGCTCGTACCTCCATGATCCATGCGGCTGCCCCCCATTTTCTGTGGCCGTTTGCGGTCCGGTACGCCGCGCATCAGCTCAACCTCTGGCCCCGTGTCTCCTTGCCGGAGACCTCGCCCACACTGCTGTGGACGGGGAAGGTTGGCGATGCGTCGCGTTTCCGGGTCTGGGGTGCTCGTGCCTTTGTCCGCGATACCACCGCGGACAAGCTCTCTGCCCGCGCTGTTCCCTGTGTCTTTCTTGGCTTTGTCCCTGACGCGCCTGGTTGGCAGTTTTACCACCCCACCTCGCGCAGTGTCTTTGCGTCTCAGGACGTCACGTTCGACGAGTCGGTTCCCTTTTACCGTCTCTTCCCCTACCGCACTGCCCCGCTCCCCCCCCCCCGCTCTTCCTCGCTCCAGGTGCTCCCCAGGTAGACCCCCTCCCCGCTCCAGGTCCTGCTCCTTCAGGTGTTTCTCAGGTAGACCCTCCTCCCTTGACTGTGCCGGTTGAGGTCACTGGTGACTCAGGTCCTACTGAGGGTGGTCCTGCTCGGGGTGCTACTTCTGGGGGTGCTGAGCCTGGGGGTACTGAGCCTGAGGGTGCGGAGCTTGAGGGTGTGGAGCCTGGTGGTGCTGAGCCTGAGTGTGAGGGGTCTGGGGGTGCTGAGCTTGGCGGTACTGACGCTGGAGGTTCTGGAGCTACTGAGGGTGCTGGCGCTGGAGGTTCGGGAGCTGCTGGAGGGCCTAGTACTGGTGGCGCTGGAGCTGGAGGTTTTGGAGCTGCTGAGGGTGCTGACACCGGAGGTTCTGGAGCAGTTGGGGGTGCGGGCGCTGAGGGTTCTGAGTCTGCTGCTGCGCGGTCTCCTTGGAGTAGCCGCCTTCGTCCACGTGTGCCTCTCACCTCACAGCAGCTGCAGGACTGGTACGGTCGCCGTCAGCGTCGAGCTGCAGGAGCCCGGGGCTCTGCTGCTGGAGGTACTTCTGCTGTCGTCACTGGAGCTAGGAGTGGTGCTGGTCCTTTGTCTACTGGAGGTGCTGGAGTCGCTGGTTCTGGAGGTGCTCGTGCTGGAGACACTGAGGCTGGAGACCCTGGGACTGGAGGTGCTAGTTCTGGGGGTGCTGCTGCTGGAGACACTGAGGCTGGAGACCCTGGGGCTGGAGGTGCTGGTTCTGGGGGTGCTGCTGCTGGAGACACTGAGGTTGGAGACCCTGGGACTGGAGGTGTCGGCTCTGGGACTGGAGCTTCTGGAGCTGCTGGAGGTACTGGAGCTGCTGGAGGTACTGGAGCTGCTGGAGCTGCCGGTACTGGTGCAGCTACGCCGACACGACTGTTCTTCGCTCCGCCGTCTCCGTCGTCTCTGCCGCCGTCTGCCTCTGTTCTTCGTCAGGTTCTTACTCTTCCGTCGTCTACTGGTCTTCCGTTACAGCCTGGCTCACCGCTGCCTGCTCCTTCTCCTTACACTGAGCAGACTGGTAGTCCTGCTGAGCGTCGTGAGCCTGCGTCGCGTCCTGTCTCGCCTGTTCGTCCTGGTCGTACCGGTCGTCGTGTTCCTCGTTCGCGTCAGCCGGCTGTCCCCAGCGCACACCTCGTAGTCCGTCGTCCTTCCTCTGCTCCGCAGCCTGTTCCTCTGCCGTCTCCTCCTGCGTCCTCTTTGCCTGACGTTCCGGACCCTGAGTCTGACCGGTTTCGTGCTGAGCACCCTACTGTCACGCGTCTGCTAGCCACTGTTGTCACTGACCCGTCGTTTGAGTCTACTGCTGCGTCTGCTCTTGTCGCTGAGCTTGTTGACTTTGCTGCTGCCTGTCGTCTAGACTTCGCTGCCAGTCTTGTTGCTGAGTCTGAGTCTGTCTGTCCTCCGTCCGTCGGGGGTGAGTGTGCTCTTAGCACGGACGTCCTTGAGGACAGGCACGAGGACCTTGAGTGTCTTGCGGCTGCTGCGCCTCATCTCGTGGCCATGCTGCTTGCCCCTGAGGGAGACCCGGATGCACCAGACATCCCGACCCCGCGCTCTTACGCTGAGGCGATCGCGGGTGAGTACTCTTCTCAGTGGCAGACAGCCATGGACGCAGAGATGGCATCCTGGAAGTCCACAGGCACTTACGTTGACGAGGTTCCCCCTCCTGGGGCGAACATCGTCGATGGCATGTGGATTTTCAGGGTGAAGCGGCCGCCAGGTTCTCCGCCTGTCTTCAAGGCTCGTTACGTTGCTAGAGGCTTCAGTCAGCGAGAGGGAGTTGACTTCTTCCAGACCTTCTCCCCCACCCCAAAGATGACTACTCTTCGGGTGCTGCTGCACGTTGCCGCTCAGCGTGACTACGAGCTTCACTCTCTTGACTTTAGCACAGCTTTCTTACAGGGCAGCCTGCACGAGAAGATCTGGCTGCGCCGCCCACCTGGCTTCACTGGGTCGTTCCCTCCTGGTACCCAGTGGAGCCTCCGGCGGCCAGTCTACGGTCTCCGCCAGGCGCCACGTGAGTGGCACGACACACTGAGGACGACACTGGCGGCTCTTGGGTTCGCTCCTTCGACAGCTGACCCGTCGCTGTTCCTGCGCACCGACACTTCGCTGCCACCGTTCTACATCCTCGTGTACGTCGACGACTTGGTCTTTGCCACTGCTGACACTGAGGCTCTCGCTCAGGTGAAGTCGGAGCTGCAGAAGAGACACACGTGCACAGACCTGGGTGAGCTGCGCAGTTACCTTGGCTTGCAGATCACTCGGGACAGAGCACGTCGCACCATCACACTGACTCAGTCACACATGGTGCAGCAGGTCCTTCAGCGCTTCGGCTTCACCTGGTCCTCGCCACAGCACACTCCTCTGGCTACAGGTCACTCGCTCTCAGCTCCACCTTCGAACGAGTCCGTAGAGCCGAGTGGTCCTTACCCAGAGCTAGTGGGCTGCCTCATGTACCTGATGACCTGCACTCGTCCTGACCTTGCGTACCCTCTTGGCCTTCTCGCTCGCTACGTGGCTCCTGGTAGGCACCGACCAGAGCACATGGCTGCTGCTAAGAGGGTACTGCGCTACTTGTGCAGTACGTCGGGCATGGGGCTCGTGCTTGGAGGACGGAGTGAGGTGGTCCTCACTGGGCACTCAGACGCGTCTTGGGTTGACGACCAGACTACACAGCGGTCGTCACAGGGTTACACCTTCAGCCTTTGCTCTGGCTCTGTTTCTTGGCAGTCTACACGCTCGTCTTCTGTTCTCAGCTCCAGTTGTGAGGCTGAGATCTACGCCACCGCCATGGCTGCACAGGAGCTACGCTGGCTCACCTACCTGCTGACTGACTTGGGTGAGCGGCCTCGTTCTCCTCCAGTGCTGTACGTTGACAACAAGGCGGCCATTGCCTTGTGTGAGGAGCACAGACTGGAGCACAGAACGAAGCACATTGCTCTGCGTTACTTCCTGGCTCGAGAGTTGCAGCAGCGAGGCCAGCTTCGTCTTCGCCACGTGGCCACTCGGGCCAACACTGCTGATATATTCACCAAGGCACTTCCGTCTGGTGATCATCAGTGCTTTTGTACTCTGTTGGGCCTTGTGCCTACGTTTCCGCACTTGCTGTAGTCTCTGCTTGTACTGTGATTTATATATATACACCTGCATGCTGGCTCTTGCTAGGTAGTCATCACTGTACTGTTATTGCTGCATATATATCTCTGCAAAACACGCTGATTAGGCTGATTTTGTAGCTGTGATTTTCGTTTTCCCTGAAATTTCAGTATATTCTTTATGTTTGCACTGATTTTTCAGTTTGAAGTGTAGGACTACCCTGACGAATTTGTGTGTAGGTGTACCAGTAACACTGAAGCTTCAGTACAGTGTACCGAGTCAATCTGATTCGGGTATAGCAAAATGTATCGGGTACAGGGATGGGGTGCGCGTACATGGGGCTTTAAGCCCAAAATATAGGTGGACGTGTCATATACGTGCTTCGAACTCGCGACCTTTCCGGTTATAGGCGGAAACCTGAGACAGCTACGCTACTAGCGCTGCCCAGGAAGGGCAATTTAATTGTTCAGACTTATTAATTATTAAGCAATGAAATTTTACCCTAACAAAATCAGCATAAACTTGACCCCCAACGCTGATTTGGTCACTAATTTGGGCAGGGCACGCTGATCCATCAGCATACCCTGAAACCAATCTGAGGGCCTGCTTGTGGCCCTTTGCTTGTGCTCAGAATGTGTGGTGACGTTGGGATCCACCCTGAGCTTGTTTTGTTTCTCTTGACTGGTCGTGTGACCCCTTGTTCTCCCCCACTTTGCCTATGGGGGTGTGTCAAACTATATGTGCTGCATATTGTCTAGGCTATAGTGGGGTAGCCCATATGGGGTACAACCCAATTAGGGTTTACTACTTGTACTCCTGCATCCTGCTAGTTCAAGCCATTCCTGTTGCCAGATTCTAACACTTCACACCCATTTTTCATCCCTCTTAACTTTGGGACATGCCATACTTCACCATCTCCTCTTTTTGCCATGATCGGGATTACGGTACGGTATTGGCGAGCACCTTAGGTCTTGTATGGCTATCCTGGCGCCAGCACTAATTCCACCGGCTCGCAACCCATTTGGGCGCACCCTCCTCCCCTGTCGTGAACAACATCCCCTTTTCAGCACATTTTGAGCCTTTGCGTTTTCAGCTTGCACGCCCCAATGGCCACAGCTCCTCCCTCAACCTGTAGAGCCATGGCTCGATTGACTAGCCTCTTTTGAGGCGTCCTCTTCGTCGTCCCACTTTGATTCCCTCTTCCTTCTTCATCCTTGCTCTGTATTCGTAGGTCTTAAGCTCTGCATGCTGTCCTTCCTCCAATTCACTGGCCCAACTGTTTGTTCTAGCTTCATGACACCAAATGTATACTCAGCTTCCTCCACTTCAGATCTTGGCTCTTCAGCCACCCAGGCCATGATCATAACTCTTACAGATCTTCACTAATCTCCGCCTTTTGTAACTACACCTGAAGCTTTCTCAGCTCCTGCTCGCTCCACATTGCACCCTCCCGGACTTCCCTCTCTCTCTCTGCCCCCTCTTGTAACACAACTCCTTGATATGACCTGTGCAGGTCAACGCCCTTGCTCCATCCCGTGCAGGTCAACGCCCTTGCTCCATCCCGTGCAGGTCAACGCCCTTGCTCCATCCCGTGCAGGTCAACGCCCTTGCGCAATCCCAGCACAAGTGCCCTTTGCGCCGGCAGACATGGCAGGTCTTCTCTTCTCTACAGCGCTGTCGCGCCATGCCGTAACCGTACATGCCCGACTTGTCCCTCTCCTCCTCCACTTTAATGTACCCCTCTCCCCGCCGACGCCTGTGTTGCTCTCTGAGCTCTCCAGCCCTCTGGGTCTGCCCAGGCTGGGTGCTGCTGCTGCCGCTCTGTGAAGAGCCTCCTTTCCTCCTCCACTTCCTTGGCAAACTTGGTGTCTTGCGTCACCGTCCAATGTACACTTGGCGCAGCTTGGCCTCAGCCCGCAACACGTGCAGCCGCCGCTTCATGCCGCTCACCATGCCCTCGTCCACCTGCCGTCCCTCGCCCACCTGCCCTCCCTCGCCCACCTGCCCTCCTTCGTCCACCTGCCCTCATCCACCTGCCGTCGTCCAGCCCATCGAAAAATTATAGTCAGCAGGTTCTTTCTTCCGGGCAGCCCAGTCCTCGCTCCACTCCACCAGGCGCTTGTGATGAGTTTAACACAGGCGTCAGCAGGGAAAGGGGTACAGGCGCCTGGGAGGCCACTGTAAGCTTGAGAGGAGAAGCAGTGAGGGCAAGAGGGGTAGAGCTGTGGAGGTGATCAGAGGATGGCTTGCACCTGCTGCGAGCGCGGCCCATGCCATGCCTTCAGTCCCCGTGCGTTGTGTGACTTGTGACTTGAGTGTGACTGTCCTCCCCCATTTCATCCATAGCCTCCTCCCTGCCCCTCACCTCATCTCCTCCCTGCCCCTCACCTCATCTCCTCCCTGCCCCTCACCTCATCTCCTCCCTGCCCCTCACCTCATCTCCTCCCTGCCCCTCACCTCATCTCCTCCCTGCCCCTCACCTCATCTCCTCCCTGCCCCTCACCTCATCTCCTCCCTGCCCCTCACCTCATCTCCTCCCTGCCCCTCACCTCATCTCCTCCCTGCCCCTCACCTCATCTCCTCCCTGCCCCTCACCTCATCTCCTCCCTGCCCCTCACCTCATCTCCTCCCTGCCCCTCACCTCATCTCCTCCCTGCCCCTCACCTCATCTCCTCCCTGCCCCTCACCTCATCTCCTCCCTGCCCCTCACCTCATCTCCTCCCTGCCCCTCACCTCATCTCCTCCCTGCCCCTCACCTCATCTCCTCCCTGCCCCTCACCTCATCTCCTCCCTGCCCCTCACCTCATCTCCTCCCTGCCCCTCACCTCATCTCCTCCCTGCCCCTCACCTCATCTCCTCCCTGCCCCTCACCTCATCTCCTCCCTGCCCCTCACCTCATCTCCTCCCTGCCCCTCACCTCATCTCCTCCCTGCCCCTCACCTCATCTCCTCCCTGCCCCTCACCTCATCTCCTCCCTGCCCCTCACCTCATCTCCTCCCTGCCCCTCACCTCATCTCCTCCCTGCCCCTCACCTCATCTCCTCCCTGCCCCTCACCTCATCTCCTCCCTGCCCCTCACCTCATCTCCTCCCTGCCCCTCACCTCATCTCCTCCCTGCCCCTCACCTCATCTCCTCCCTGCCCCTCACCTCATCTCCTCCCTGCCCCTCACCTCATCTCCTCCCTGCCCCTCACCTCATCTCCTCCCTGCCCCTCACCTCATCTCCTCCCTGCCCCTCACCTCATCTCCTCCCTGCCCCTCACCTCATCTCCTCCCTGCCCCTCACCTCATCTCCTCCCTGCCCCTCACCTCATCTCCTCCCTGCCCCTCACCTCATCTCCTCCCTGCCCCTCACCTCATCTCCTCCCTGCTCCCTGCCCCTCACCTCATCTCCTCCCTGCTTACCCTCCTGAATCCACTTGATCTGCACTGCCCCACCACATTGAAGCGCCTCCGCCATAGCCTCCCTCCCCCACACACCTATGCCTGCAACTGGCAACCCTAGCCGCCCCTCCCGCCCTCATTCATGCACTGCACCTGCGCTTATACTGCACCTGGTTGAGTGGATATGGTTGAGTGGATATGGTTGAGTGGATATGGTTGAGTGGATATGGTTGAGTGGATATGGTTGAGTGGATATGGTTGAGTGGATATGGTTGAGTGGATATGGTTGAGTGGATATGGTTGAGTGGATATGGTTGAGTGGATATGATTGAGTCTATATGGTTGAGTGGATATGGGTTGAGTCTATATGGTTGAGTGGATATGGTTGAGTGGATATGGTTGAGTGGATATAATTGAGTGGATATAATTGAGTGGATATAATTGAGTGGATATAATTGAGTGGATATAATTGAGTGGATATAATTGAGTGGATATAATTGAGTGGATATAATTGAGTGGATATAATTGAGTGGATATAATTGAGTGGATATAATTGAGTGGACATAATTGAGAGGACATAATTGAGTGGATATAATTGAGTGGATATAATTGAGTGGATATAATTGAGTGGATATAATTGAGTGGATATAATTGACTGGACATAATTGAGTGGATATAATTGAGTGGATATAATTGAGTGGATATAATTGAGTGGATATAATTGAGTGGATATAATTGAGTGGATATAATTGAGTGGATATAATTGAGTGGATATAATTGAGTGGACATAATTGAGTGGATATAATTGAGTGGATATAATTGACGGCATCCCAGTGAGGATGGTAACTTCTGCAAGCTCCTCATGCCGCCCGCCGCACTACTGCTTTAGGCCAGCACGCATAGGGGGAAGGGAAGGGGACAGGGGACAGCCAAGTGGGAACAGAAGCAATGGAGGCAGTGAGGAGTGACGTGAGAGGCTGAGGGACAAGGGACCCTCAGGGGCTGAGGGACAAAGGGCACTGAGGGTAGCGCGAACAAAGGGATGCAGCAGAGGTGCTTCGCATTGGCGATTCCGTTCATTGTCGTGACTCAGGGGGTCAGCTCACCTGGCTATGATGGCTGCCGATATTACCCACCGGTGCTCCTCGCTCAGTTGCATCCCCCTCCTCACTACAGCCCACTTTCCCGCCCCTTCTGCCACTCACTTCGCGCTCTCCCAGCGAGTTTTCCTCTCCCTCTCGCTTGCTCCCACCAGCCCTGCCACTGCCACGCCTCTTGTCAACCAGCATGGGCCAGCCTTTCCATGCCCTCCTAACGGTGCAACGACAATGTTCAGCCCATGGTGTGTGTGCTTACCGCTGGCCCTTGCCCATGCCCATGCCCATGCCCATGCCCATGCCCATGCCCATGCCCATGCCCATGCCCATGCCCATGCCCATGCCCATGCCCATGCCCATGCCCATGCCCGTGCCCATGCCCATGCCCATGCCCATGCCCATGCCCGTGCCCATGCCCATGCCCATGCCCATGCCCATGCCCATGCCCATGCCCATGTCCATGCCTGTGCCATACCTCGTCTGCGTACGCCCCCGGTGTTGCACCGCACCGCACAGCACCGCAGCAGCTTGCAGTCCCCTGCCCGCCCGCACAGCTGCAGCCAGCTCTGCTCGCCAGTCCGTGTGTGCAGCGCGAGAAAGCAACGCCAGGCGATCA
This sequence comes from Closterium sp. Yama58-4, assembly GCA_947470075.1. Lineage (NCBI taxonomy): Eukaryota > Viridiplantae > Streptophyta > Zygnematophyceae > Desmidiales > Closteriaceae > Closterium > Closterium sp. Yama58-4. Next base: position 349,965 of record CANIUD010000107.1, read on the forward strand.
TGCTTGTTGATCCGCTTCTCTCTGCCCTACCGCGCACATGCCCTCGCCAACGAGCGACCGTGACCCTGTGCTGCACACGGGAGGGGGAAGACAGAGTGGGGGACAGAGGCGCACATGGGTGGGGGAGGAAGGGAGTGAGGGGAGAGGGGAGCGGGGGGGGAGGGGGGAGGGGACACAGGACGACGGGGCAGGAGAAGGAAAGGGGAAGATTACGTTAAGCAGAGGGTTGCGCGATAGATACAGGAGAGGAGAGTGCAGGGTATTTTTTATTATTCTCACAGTATCGCTAACGAGTGTAGAGTATTCGTCAAGCACAGGAGAATCTGGCGTCGGGGCGACAATGAGAGATGCGAGCAGCAACTCAAAAGCAAGGTGGGGTGAGGACAAGTCGGCACTATGCGGGAAAAGAGAAGATCAGGTTAAGCAGGGGGTTGCGCGGGAGGTACGGGAGAGGCGAGTGCAGTAGGGTAATCATCAAGCAAGAGAAAGGGCATCTGCATGTTATCCGCAAGCACAGTGGGGTGAGGGCAAGCGCATGGCAAGGCGTGCCGGCGGCAATGACGCATACGAGCAGCGACTAAAAAAGCAGGGTGGGGTGGGGGCAAGACGGCACGACTCATGCACGCACCAGGCCGCACGCGCACCACCGGTGCGAGAGCAATTTCCAGGGCTAGAATTTTCCGCAACAAGTGACAGTCGTTGTTTGCTAAAGCGATGCCTCACACTGCTACTCCTCTTCATGACCAGTATGACCCATGGTACTTCCTCACACACGCACTCTGCTTAACACTTGCACGCCATCGCAACGCACAGCTCGACAACATGCACCACACCTACCTTCCCTTCCAATGCACCGTCGCCTCTCCTTCTCCCCTTCCAATGCACCGTCGCACCACGCCATGCCACCCGTGAGTGACCCGTTATTGCCCGCATCGTCTCCTGGTGAAAACCATACTTCCTGGCCCATTGCACCTTGCGCCATCCCCGCCCGCAGCTTGCGCCTGCGCCCTGCCTTGCGCCCGCCGCGCCTGCAGCGCCGACAGGTCATCCCGCGGCGACGCGGCGGTTACCCGCGGCGGCTAATCGCGGCGGCTACTCGCGGCGGCTACTCGCGGCGGGCACCGCCGCCGCCTCGTGGTGGCGGCTGGAGGAGGGCTGCGCGGAGGCCGCCGGCGCAGACGCGCGGCCAAGGGCGCGCCGCGCGGAGGTAACGCGCCCCGTTCAGCCGCGTGCATTCGCCGGCAGCGGGCGCACTGCGCGCAAATGCAAGGTAAAACTTGTTACTATCCGCGACTTTCTGCTCAGTAAGGACTGGACCCAACTAAGCAAGGCGGCGACGGCTCTACGACGACTCTCTACGACGACTCTCTTCGACGACTCCCTGCGACGACTCCCTGCGACGACTCTGCCCACTGGAACAATGACTTGGCGGCGGGTCCTCTTGAGACTGCTCAGAAACACCCTGTACTCCTCGTGTCACGTGGTGCCTACAGGAGTCACCGCGGCGGTCCGCTCTCTCCATCGCTGCCGGCTCGCGCCCCGCTGTCGCGCCTCGCTGTCGCACCCCGCCGACGCACCCCGCTGGCGCCACGCGCGGCGGTCCCGCATCACTGTTCGTGTGCGCGGCTGCGAAGAATGGCGCGGAGAGGACTGACGGCACGCGGCGTGGCGAGAATGGCGCGGACATGGGGGTCTTGGCGCGGACATGGGGGTCTTGGCGCGGACATGGGGGTCTTGGCGCGGACATGGGGGTCTTGGCGCACGCCGTATTCTCGCGCCTACAAGACCTTCAAAAAATCACGGCGCGCGCTTTTCTTTTGATCTCATGCTAGAGTTGTATTTTGATCCAAGAACCTTGCACCTCACCTTCAACAACATGTTGTTGAACTAACACAGTACGCGGTAGAACTCTATAACGAGTCTGTGACTGAGAGAATACAATGAAAGTGAAGACCAAACATAGGGGGTTTCCTGGCTGGGCGAGGAGCTCGGGGCACGCGAGGTTTGGAAAGGTGGCCACGGGGACGACTCGTAGCTGGTTCGGCTCGGAAGTTTAGGGCGTGTAAAATCGGGAGACACAAATATTCGGCCACAAGCCGAATGGCCGAATTGGCGAAAGTTACACTGTTACGAAATTCACGACAAGCCTTGCGACAGTCGCAAATTTCGCCCAGATTCAGCGAATTTGATGGCCGTCTAATTGGTCGACTCGCCTTCCAACGACGAGTCGACTCGAAACCAGCCACGTTACCGCCCCGTCGTTGCGACATTGGCATCAGGTGTCGCACGTTTCCGCATGCGACGCCAATCAGAAACCCTAAACCGCTTTTGGCTAATTGTGCTATGCCGAACCGTATGTGAACGGAGCCGCGGTAGCAATGTTCAGGCTGTGGTTGAGATTGGGGTGCAAGGGCGTTCCAATATCGGGTGCACATGTGCGACTCCGTCGCACAATTCGGCCATTTGAAAGTTTACAACTTTCTGGAGTCGGCCAGCAATTCGCCCCTGGAAGTTGTAAAATTTGCAGGCCTGCAAAAAATGGCCGGTTATTGGCCGACACTGAGTCGGCCATGTGGTCGACATGTGCGAAAGAAGTGTCGACCATTTGGTCGACAAAATCCCGGCCAAACCTCATTTTTCAAAATACTCCCCGATTTTACACGCCCTTAGGACGAACCCCGCTAAGGTCAGGCTACTGTATGTATATCAATACGGCTAATATGCAAAATGCCTACATTTAGAACCAACAGATACACTCATACACCCATAATATTTTTTACCCCAATCCCTGAACACACCTACGGTAAGAGGATAACAGCAGCACAAAATCCCGTCATCATCATACTGACGATGGAAAAATCGCCACAGAATTTCGCAAGGCAGAGTGCATGGATGGAGGCCATGAACGAAGGGGCATTTGCGGGAAATCATGGCAGCACCATACCGTATCACACTATCATCATCCTGACGACCTAGACAGCGCCACGGACTTCCTTAGTGCAGTGAGCATGGAGGCCATGAGGGCAGGCTCGCCGGGCGGGGTGAGCTGGCAGTGCGGGCCGGAGCGCACGGCTCGGAACATGGCAGGGGCGTCTGCTGAGGGGGGCTCCACTGTGACCAGGATGTCGATGGGCTTTGTGGTGTCACTGTCGGTTACTTGTAAGCTCAGCCGCACTCCTCCAGGTATCCTGTCCACCTGCACTCAGAAACACGGAGACAGATAGACAGAAAGGGGCTCCACTGTCACTAGGATGTCCACGGGCCTTGGGGTGTCACTGTCAGCAGCAGCGTCGGTTACTTGTAAGCTCAGCTGCACCCCTCCGGGTATTTTGTCCACCTGCCACGTGCACCCAGAGACAAAGACAGAGAGGGGGGCTCCACCGTCACTGGTTTGTCCATCGGCTTTGGGGTGTCTCAGTCGGTTACCTGTAGGGTTAGCTGCACTCCTCCAGGTATCATGTCCATCTGCCACGTGCACTTGAACAGAAAAAGAGCGAGAGAGAGGGGGGGAGGGAGGAGAGAGGGGGGGGGGGAGGGGGGGGGGCTCCACTGTGAGTAGGATGTCTACGGGCCTTGGGGTGCCACTGTCGGTTACTTGTAAACTCAGATGTGCTCCTCCCGGTATCCTGTCCACCTGCCATGCCACTCTCTCACACTCAGACTTGCACGCGCACACGCAACCACAAAGCCACCCACGCATTCAACCACAACGCGCCCATGCATCCCCGCACACCTCCAAACCGCCGCAGTACCCAGCCACAAACCCGCCAACCCATCAACCCACGCACATCCCCACACACCCACACACGCACCCACACTTCCACCCATAGACGCATTGCCAAATACAGACAGAAACAGGTGCACAGACTCAATCTATTCCACACACGAACACACACCTACAAGACAACTCTTGCCACACCCACAAACCATACCCATACACACATGCACCCTCACATTCCCAACCACGCCTCCACCCTTGCACATGCTGAAACTCACCCCGCCAACCACATCCCCAGCCTTGCACACAACCACACGCAAACCCAGACCCAGACCCACACCCGCACACCCTCACACTAACCCGAACACACCACACACCGACACTCACAATCCGCACACACACTCACACACAAACCTCCACACACTCAGTCACCCAGCCAGACACACACACACACGCCCCCGCACGCATATCCACACAGGCACACGGATGAAGACAAATTCAGAGGCAGGATAGAGAGGGTCAGGGAACGTGAGGAGCAAAGACAATGTTGGGTAAAGAAGGTGGAGACGTCAGCATGAAACAAAGCCCAAAGGAAGTGAGGTGGAGGAGAAGGTGGAGAGGAGGAGAGGTGGAGAGGTGGAGAGGAGGAGAGGTGTGCGTACCTTGAGAGGAGACTGCAGAGGCAGATTAGCGTCCTGTGTGAGAGACGTGGCCCACTGCACGCAGGGTAGCGAGCACAGAGCAGCATGGCCGGGGGGCAGCACGCATGGCAGGGGGGCAGCGCGCATGGCACAGTGAGACGGAGCGGGAGAGGGGAGGGGGGAGAGGGTGAGGCGTTGTGAGAGATAAGTCCAGCGAGGGCGAGAAAGGATGGGGAGAGAGAGGGCAGGTGCGAAGGAAAGAAATCAACCAGACGAGCAGGAGACGGAGGGGTAAGTGTGCACGTGAGAAACAGATGTGAGGGGATCCAGAGGTTAGGGAGAAGCAATGAGGGTCGAACGCACATGACCAACTAAGCCCGCCCACGTGCCATGGCTAGGTAAGAGTGTACGGCCCAGGCTAGATAGAGTGGGCGAACAGCACCTGGCTGCCATATCAGTGTCCACCCACAGCAACAGTGCAAGCTTTGTGGCGGAAACTGAGAGACCAGCATCGTTTCTGGGTGTCGCACTCTATCTGGAAAGAGTACCAGGTGCTCGTTCAACCAACAGGGGGCTTAGGGAGAGCGAGAAACCGCTCTCTTGTGGCGACCGCAATGGGCCAGGCCATTGCCCCCCGGGCTTGAACTCCCTCTCCCAGTTCCTGCAAATTTTCAGGCTTGGGCGCCAGCCGGCCAGCAGGCTACTTTCGCCTGCACAGTGCACTGCATTGCACACTAACAGCAGGGATCCGATCCAAGGCTACCGGGCATGCGTCCCTTGGGGTGCTCCTAACCCCCCACCCTCCACGCACACCCATGCTGCTGCTACCATCCTGGAGCCCAAGGGATGCCCTTGGGCTGCTACCATTCTGGGGTAGTAACTACCATCAAGGGAGTTGCACCGTGCGGACGTGGAGGGCGGATCTTTCCCAGGGCCTTGTGAGCAGTGCGATACGACCTCAAGGCACTTCACCTTGGGCCCTCGCAGGCACCTGCACTGCACATCACACAGCATTGGTGTGTTGTGTTGCACCCCCGCAGCATGCACGCTGCACTGCACTGCACTGCATGGAACTCGCAGGGCCGCCCCCATCAACCCCTGATTCGAGGTGCCTTAGAACTCGCCCTGCTGTTGACGCGCCTCAAAGCTCACTGCTGTGCTGCTCCGCACGGCAGCAGCATGCACCACGTGGACCGCCAAACTCCCCCTTCAGCCAGACTCCCTGTATGGTCCACCCTTGCATCAGCCCTGACCACCCTCCCACCCTCACCCTCTTCCCCTGCCCATCCAGCTGGCTGCATTATTTCCTACTGCCCTGCATGTTGTGTTCCTCCTTGCAGTGCCGCAGCGTGCAAGCAAGCAAGAAGGCGAACAAGTGGACAGCCCCGACAATCAGTGCAGCAGTGCTGCGTGCACTGCTGCTGCAGGATGATAAACGCAGCCACGGGACCCAACTTGCGACTCCTTGGGCGAGCACGCGCAGAGCAGCATTCCCACCCATGGCCCGGAGGAACACACGCCCACACAATACTGCACTGCACCCACTCATGTGCGCACTAGACCCGATTTTTGAGTCGACTCAAAAATCGGCACCCACTCATGTCCGTCATCGGACCCCACCACGTGGCTAAGCTCCGTTGATGGTACTTTTGAGAATTCTCAAAAGTAAAATCCACCACGTGGGTAGCGCAAGCTCCACCACATGTGGTGCTGAAACCGCAAGGACGGTCTAAGCTAGGTTGTACCGTGGCTGCGTTTATCCTGCAGGACCAAGCGCAGTCCAGTCTCAATGCACGTGCATTACATTGCTGCCACGTCATCATGCCTTGCCCGGATTCATCTGGTATCCAGCCCATCCTGTGCCTCCTGCACAGCCTCACCTGCGCCAATCTCACTGACCCACCTCAGGTGCGCATGCATTGCCGTCATCCTGCCCTGCCCTGACCGGGGTTTCCTTAGTAGACACCCAACCTGCGCCACCATGGCCTCACAACCAATTTTTAAGCCCAGTGGTCTGGCGGGACGTTATACCTGCGCCATCATCGCCCCACCTGCGCCACCATCGCCTCACCTGTAACGCCTGCAAGCTTACAACAAGGGCTAAAAAGCTGCCGCTGCCAGTCGAACAACCAATATTTAAGCCCAGTGGTCTATGGGGCGTTATACCTCCGCCATTCTCACCTCCGCCATTCCCACCTGCGCCATTCCCACCTGCGCCATTCCCACCTGCGCCATTCCCAACTGCGCCATTCCCACCTGCGCCATTCCCACCTGCGCCATTCCCACCTGCGCCATTCCCACCTGCGCCATTCCCACCTGCGCCATTCCCACCTGCACCATTCCCACCTGCGCCATTCCCACCTGCGCCATTCTCAATTCCGCCATTCCCACTTCCGCCATTCCCACTTCCGCCATTCCCACTTCCGCCATTCCCACTTCCGCCATTCCCACTTCCGCCATTCCCACTTCCGCCATTCCCACTTCCGCCACTTCCGCCATTCCCACTTCCGCCGTTCCCACTTCCGCCGTTCCCACTTCCGCCATTCCCACTTCCGCCATTCCCACTTCCGCCGTTCTCACCTCCGCCATCATCGTTTCCAGCGCCGCCAGATTGCAGTCGCTCGGCAGCACCGCCGTCCCCAGCGACACCGTCTTCCGCTCCTCCGCGCCCTCCCCCACCGCCTCCGACTCCGCCGCCGCGCGGCAAGGCGGAGCCTTTCCGCCCACGCGAGGGCGGAGGGCGGGTGTGCGCGCGCGAGGCGTGCGGGCGACGGCGGCGCGGGGCGCCGCGCATCCGGGGCGACAGAGGCCAGTGGCGCGCGGGGAGGGCAAGAGGACCGGGTGGGGTTCTAAGGAGTGGAGAGAAGGTGGGGAACGGTGCAACAAAGCAGGCGCGGGCGTTCGCGGGAGGAATGAGGCGAGCGACGCCATGAGTCGCGATGGATGCGCGATGGAGGCACCCAGTGGAACGGGCGCAGGGCGGAGACGTGGAGGAGCGGAGGGCGAACTTCTTGCGCTAGCCTCGTCTTCACCTTCAGGGATTATTTGGTTTGGAGGTACGCGTTTCCTGATTTCGTTTTGTAACGAAGATGAGTACACCAAGTGACAAATATCTTAATAGAGGTTGTAAGAAGATTCTACACCTGTGAAGAATGATTTGAACACCTACTGTAGGTGGCTCCTGAAGATTACAGTAACATTTGCGCCCCCTTACTGAACTGTATGCCTAGTGCACAAGCCGGTACATAATATGGAACTGTTCTTTAGGATTGCATAACCTAAGCGGTGCTAACACTACAATTGCACCTAGCTGTTCGCACTATACTGTCAACATTTCTATTTATTTTTGTTAGCTCATGTCTTCATATTCATGGATAGTGAAAGCAATCTATTTTCCCTCATTCCGTCACCCATTCATAAACCCACCTTTGCTTTGTACAAGGGAACGGGGTAGGTAAGTAAAGCGCATCGTGCCATGGCGAGGGATACGGGCACAGCTGAAGCAGTCAGGGAGTACAGCAATTCAGCAAGTGCTACCCGTATGAGTATTACCAGCGCTGAAAGCGGCCACGAAGAGCAATGGAGGACTCGCATCAACATCTGTCGCTAGCGTAAAAGGTTTTTACAAATGAACGGAACATTTAGTTTATTATAGCTTGAACGAGAACTATTACAACGCTTAGACTGGGACATACCACTTTCGAAGCAAGGCTCGAATCACACTGGGTCCGATCGCCATTATCGACAGAGGCTTCAACCCGCACCGAAACAATTTACACGCGACACGCGGTCGTCGGCGGTTAAAAAAACAAGAAACAACGACGCTCAATCCCCTAGAAGAGATGGACGCCATTGGCGACATTGTCAGAGTCAATCATCCAGTCGCGGCCTTCTAAGCGCGTTCGCCGCGGATTCTTCTGGCGAGCTGGATGTCCTTGGGCATGATGGTGACGCGCTTGGCGTGGATGGCGCAGAGGTTGGTATCTTCGAACAGCCCCACGAGGTACGCCTCCGCCGCCTCCTGCAGCGCCATCACGGCGGAGCTCTGGAAGCGCAGGTCCGTCTTGAAGTCCTGCGCGATTTCGCGCACCAGGCGCTGGAACGGCAGCTTGCGGATGAGCAGCTCCGTCGACTTCTGGTACTTGCGGATCTCGCGCAGCGCCACCGTGCCCGGGCGGTACCGGTGAGGCTTCTTCACGCCGCCCGTGGCGGGCGCTGACTTCCTTGCGGCCTTGGTGGCCAGTTGCTTGCGCGGCGCCTTGCCGCCGGTGGACTTGCGGGCCGTTTGCTTTGTGCGAGCCATTAGGGGAACTTTAGAGAAGAAATGCTTGGAGATGGGAGCTGAGGCCTAGTGGGAACACAACAGCGAGCGAGGAGAAAAACAAAAGGTGAACAATGAACTGAGCACATCGAAAATGATGGAAGCGAATGCCTTTTTGTGCTCGAGACCCTTCATCCTTCCTACGCTTGGCAACAGGGGTCTCGCTTCGGGTGTTGGCTCGGGTAGCTTGGGAGTCGGTTCGGGTTTGCGGGGAGTGAAGTCGGTTTGGTTTCAAATCTCCAAAACCAATCTTTCAGCGCAAATCACTCGTAGCCGTAGAGATGAACGGCTGTTAGTAAATCAGTTCTTCCATCAAATCGATTGGTCAGTTTCTAACACAAAGGATCGTCAATTTCTATCCTGCTGAGGCCCAAACAGAATGAGAGGTGCTGTTCGGTGATCGACTTCCGTTTGTAAAGGAGATTTCCGTTCCCCAAGTGTTTGGCCTACTTTGAATTAGCCCAATCATTTCTACTTATAAGTTGTCAAAGATATATACGTATACATAGCTTTGCATAGCTGCCTACAACATAAAAGATTATAACTGATTGTTGGAATAACCGAAAGTTTATATAACCATTTCCGAATCTGTTCCACTGTACCAGTACCGCAATAGCTCATATAGGGTCACCCGAAGGTCAACTGTCTAAGAGAGTCAACGGTCGTGACCCTTGACGATCCAGTAACCGCGCGACAGTTAACTCAGTGCAACATGGTAACTGTCGAGGATAGCAATAGTCGCGGTTACTGTAGCTATGTAATACAGTTAAAAGGAATGTACCCCTCAGAGTACATGGCTAGCTAGATTTCTATTTAATCTCTTGTACTCAAAACTTTTAATCATCTTGTTCTCTTTCAATTATTATTCAACAAGGTCATTACAGAGACTTCATTGTCTCCTCTCAGACTTAACAGATCTTATCCTATCTACTTGATCCTTTGGTGGTATCAGCATGGTATAAGAGCTAGAGTGGATTATAGAATATGTCAAGCCCTCGTTCTTTCTAGAACAATCTTTTTATAAAATTATTTATCACATCTTAAAGTCTGCAACACTATGGCTCCTGAAGGGAAAGCTACTGCAGACTCACCGGGCCCACCACCAGCAACGACTAACGCGCCATCAGCGGTGACCTCCGTCAGCGCCGCTGTCGTTGAGCAGCTAGTCGCACGCATCAACGCCCTTGAAAGCCATCAAGCAATGAGCATTGACGGCTCAAGCTATGCACGTGGCGTTGCTGGACTCCCTCTCCCTGGAGAAGACCGCCGCGTCAACTCCGAGAGATCCTTCACCTTTGACAATCGTCAAGGGTCAGCTCCTGCACAAGACAACCCACAACGATCATCGTTAGATATCGCCTCGATGCAAACCAAATTTGTATTGACTTCAAAATTGAAGACATCAAATTCTTTTCGACGGAAATGATTTTTACACGTGGAGAGGGGGGAGAGGGGAAGGAGGGGAAAGTGTTGGAAGATGGGAAGGGGGGGATGTTGGTGGAGTTTCGAATTCGAGCTTCTCGCGACAACCGCTCAGATCTGGATGTACTACGACGGAAGCCTGCCCTTTCCTTCGGAAGGCACCATCCAAGAGAAGAATCAATACTACCACGAATCTCTCCTCGCGTATACCGCTCTCCTTCGTAATCTCTCACCTGAAGAACAGCTCGGCATTCGTTCCTACAAGACGGAGTGGGCTCTCGCGCACGCGTCCTGGGAACACCTGCGCAACTCATACATGGCAACAGATCCAGTTACAATGAGTCGTCTACTCAGCCAGTAAACTTCGGTCAAAATGAAGCAAGGGGAGAAAGCGGGACCGTATGTCAACCGGTGCCGCAATCTGCGCGATCAAGTTAAGAAGTGCGGTGGAACTGTCCCCGACGACATGTTCATCTTCATGGTCATCTCTCGCCTCGGCCCCGACTGGCGCCAGTGCCAGTCACTCCTTCGCGCCCGAGCAACCATATCGGAGTCGGCTCTGTGCGCCACGCTTCTTTCGGAGCAGAAGGAGATCGACCTGTACAACGAGAAAAATGTCAAGCGGGAAAAATTAGCCTTCTACACAGGAGCATCACAAGGGGAGCAACGCGGAAAGAAGGGAGCTTTCTGCAAATACTGCAAGAAGTCTGGCCACTCCATCGACCAGTGCTACAAGCGTCAGGCTGCTGATGAACGGCGCAACGCCTGTCAGAATCTAGAACAGAACAAGAATGGATGAACTAACAGGAAGGTGGGTACAAGTATGAAACCCTAAGTTTGTGTACCCTCTAAGGCTAAACCCACTATAGCCTACACAATATAAACATACAATGTTTGACACACCCCCATAGGCGAAGTGGGAGACAACCAGAGGGTCACAAGACCAGTCAAAGCAAAGCAAAGCAAAACAGGCTCAGGGTGGATCTCAAGGATACCACACAAATTCCGAGCACAAGCAAGCGGTCACAAGACCAGTTCACATGTAAGATGATAATATAGCAAGAGATACAGTGATCGCAACCTAGCAAGTGTAAGCATGCAGGTATATATATAGAGATCACAGTACAAACAGAGTCAAGAAGTAAGCAAGTGAGGTCCAGCAGGCACAAGGCCTAGAAGAGTACAGAAGCGCTGATGGTCACAAGGCTGAAGCGCCTTGGTGAACACATCAGCAGTGTTGGCCTCAGTGGCCACGTAACGCAGACAAAGCTGACCGCGCTGCTGCAGCTCTCGAGCAAGGAAGTACCGCAGGGCGATGTGCTTCGTTCTGTGCTCCAGTCTGTGCTCCTCACACAAGGCAATGGCAGCCTTGTTGTCGACGTACAGCACTGGAGGAGAACGAGGCCGCTCTCCCAAGTCGGTCAGCAGGTAGGTCAGCCAGCGTAGCTCCTGGGCCGCCATGGCTGTGGCGTAGATCTCAGCCTCACAACTGGAGCTGAGAACAGAAGAAGAGCGTGTGGAACGCCAAGAAACTGAGCCGGAGCCAAGGCTGAAGGTGTAACCCTGAGACGACCGCTGAGTAGCCTGGTCGTCCGCCCAAGAAGCGTCTGAGTGACCAGTGAGTACAACTCGGTCTCGCCCTCCAAGCACTAGCCCCATGCCCGACGTACTGCACAAGTAGCGCAACACCCTCTTAGCAGCATCCATGTGCTCCTTCCTGTGACGGCCAGGAGCGACATAGCGTGCAAGGATGCTAAGAGGGTATGCAAGGTCAGGTCGAGTGCAGGTCATCAGGTACATGAGGCAGCCCACAAGCTCTGGATACGGGCCACTCGGCTCTACGGACTCATCCGAAGGCAGAGCTGAGAGCAAGTGACCTGTAGGCAGAGGAGTGGACTGTGGCGAGGAGTACGTGAAGCAGAAGCGCTGAAGGATCTGCTGCACCATGTGTGACTGAGTCAAGGTAATGGTGCGCCGTGCTCTGTCCCGGGTGATCCGCAAGCCAAGATAGCTTGTCAGTTCACCCAGGTCTGTGCACGTGTGTCTCTTCTGCAGCTCCGACTTCACGTGGGCGAGTGCCGCAGTGTCAGCAGTGGCAAAGACCAAGTCGTCGACGTACACGAGGATGTAGAACGGCGGCAGCGAGGTGTCGGTGCGTAGAAACAGCGACGGGTCAGCAGTAGAAGGAGCGAACCCAAGAGCCGCAAGTGTAGTCCTCAGTGTGTCGTGCCACTCACGCGGCGCCTGGCGGAGACCGTAGACCGGTCGCTGGAGCCTCCACTGGGTGCCAGGAGGAACCGACCCAGTAAAGCCAGGAGGGCGACGCAGCCAGATCTCCTCGTGCAGGCTGCCCTGCAAGAAAGCTGTGCTGAAGTCAAGTGAGTGAAGCTCGTAGTCGCGCTGAGCGGCTATGTGCAGCAGCACCCGAAGAGTAGTCATCTTCGGGGTGGGGGAGAAGGTCTGGAAGAAGTCTACTCCCTCTCGCTGACTGAAGCCTCGAGCAACGTAGCGCGCCTTGAAGACAGGAGGAGAACCCGGCGGCCGCTTCACCCTGAAAATCCACATGCCACTGACGATGTTCGCCCCAGGTGGGGGAACCTCGTCGACGTAGGTGCCTGTGGACTTCCAGAAAGCCATCTCTGCGTCCATGGCTGTCCGCCACTGAGAGGAGTAGGGACCCTCTATCGCCTCTGCGTAAGAGCGCGGGGTCGGGATGTCTGGTGCATCCGGGTCTCCCTCAGGGGCAACTAGCATGGACACGAGATGGGGCAAAGCAGCAGCAAAGCACTGGAACTCCTCCTGTCTGTCCTCAAGGACGTCCGTGCCAAGAGCACACTCACCCCCGACGGACGGAGGACAGACAGACTCAGACTCAGACTCAGCAACAAGGCTAGTGGCGTAGTCTAGACGACACCGGGCAGCAAAGTCAACCAACTCAGCGACCAGAGCAGACGCAGCAGAGGACTCAAAGGTAGGGTCAGTGACAACAGTGGCGAGGAGACGCGTGACAGTGGGACTGGCAGCACGACGGGAGTCAGACTCCGGGTCAGGAAGAGTAGGCAGAGAGGACGCAGGAGGAGACGGCAGAGGGACACGCTGAGGAGCAGTGGAGGGACGCAGAGTCATGTAGTGAGTGTAAGGGACAGGAGGAGGACGCTCACGTGGGACACGACGACCAGTGCGAGCAGTGCGAACAGGCGACGCGGGACGAGACGCAGGCTCACGACGCTCTGTAAGACCTCCTGTGGGACCAGTGTACGGAGAGGGACCAGAGAGAGGCGAAGCAGGTGGTAACTGGGACTGCGACTGGACAGGTGGCGGACACTCTACGGAGGGAGGAGGACAAGGAGGAGGAGCCTGACCAAGAACCTGCTGAAGGAGAGGTACGAAGTACGGTCGCGGTCGCGCAGCGTCTCCAGAACCAGTAGAGACACCAGTGCCAGGGTCCTCAGTACCAGCAGCAGCTCCACCGCTCGGGTCCTCAGCACCAGCAGCAGCTCCACCGCTCGGGTCCTCAGCACCAGCAGCAGCTCCACCGACCGGGTCCTCAGCACCAGCAGCAGCTCCACCGCTCGGGTCCTCAGCACCAGCAGTAGCTCCACCACCCGGGTCCTCAGCACCAGCAGCAGCTCCAACTCCAGGGTCCGCAGCACCAGGAGCGCCACTCCGAAGGCTGCAGCGCCGTGTGTACCACTCTCGGATCTGCTGAAGGAACGGGGAGCTCCCGGGTAGGAGGGGAAGCACTGGTACCCGCTCCAGCAGCACCTCTCCGGAGGTCGCAGTACTGTAGGTACCTCTCCTGCAGCTGCTGCGAGGAGAGGGCTTTTCCAGGTGTGGCACTCTCAGGCTCAGCACCCCCAGACTCAGCACCTCCAGGCTCAGCACCCCCAGGCTCCGCACCTCCAAGGTCTGCACCCCCAGGCTCCGCACCCCCAGGCTCAGTACCCCCAGGCTCAGCACCCCCAGGCTCCGCACCCCCAGACTCAGCACCGCCAGGCTCCTCACTCGCAGGTGCAGCACCCCTAGCAGGACGAGAGTCGACAGCGACCTCGACAGGCTCAACCGGGTCTACCTGGGACACACCTGAGGGAGCGGCACCCTGAGGGGGAAGGGGGTCTACCACAGCAGCACCTGGCGCGAGGAAGAGAGGCGGGGGAGGGAGCGGGGCAGTGCGGAAAGGGAAGAGGCGGTAGTACGGGACGGACTCGTCAAAAGTGACGTCCTGAGAAGGCAGAACCCGGCGCGAGGTGACGTGGTAAAACTGCCAACCAGGGGCGTCCGGGACAAAGCCAAGGAAGACACAAGGAACAGCGCGACGGGAGAGCTTGTCCGCGGACGTGTCGCGAACAAAAGCTCGAGATCCCCAGACCCGGAAACGCGACGCATCGCCAACCTCTCCCGTCCAACGCAGTGTCGGGGAAGTCTCCGGCAAGGAGACACGGGGCCAGAGGTTGAGCTGATGCGCAGCGTATCGGACCGCAAACGGCCACAGAAAGTGGGGAGCAGCCGCATGGATCAGGGAGGTACGAGCGACCTCCATGACCAAGCCAATGCGGCGCTCAGCAACCCCATTCTGCTGTGGAGAGGCCGGAAGCGTGAACGACTGCTCAATGCCGTGCTCGGCACAGTAGGCTGCCAGAAGGTCGGAGGTGAACTCACCACCTCTGTCAGAGTGCAAACGCAGGACAGGAAAGTCCGAGCGGAAACGCTCGCTGAGCTGGAGACGAGCTCTGCTGATCCAAGGGATCAAGACATCAGGGACCTCACCCTTGGTGCGCAAGGGGAAGACCGTGGTGTAGCGAGAGTAGTCGTCAACAACAATCAGGAAGTACCTCTCCTGACCCTGTCCACGGACGCGGGCTGGGCCCCACACGTCCAGGTGGAGCGTCTGCAGGGGAGCAGTCGTTGGGGGAAAGGAGGAGGAGTGAGGAGCGGCGCGCTGCCGCCCCTCGACACAGGGAAGACAGGGAGGAGCAGGCGAGGGTGGGAGGGGAGGGAGCACCCTGGGAAGACCAGAGACAAGCTGCCGTTTGTGCATGGCACGAAGGCGCTGCACAGACGGGTGGCCAAGTCGGTGGTGCCAGAGGACGGTGTCGTGTGCCAGAGAGCGACACGAGCAGGGGGCCGACAGCTGGCCTGACGCAGACGCAGACGCGGACGCAGCTACCTGAGGGGACTCAGTGGTCAGTGTGTACAGGTCCGACCCCGGCTGCCGAGTGAAGGTAGCCAGGTGACGGCCCGTCCGAGCACACGTGCAATGTGTCACGCGCTCGTAGGCAGGGGTGAACTGGTGAACACCCCCGTCCTGGAGTGCACGACCCGCCACCAAGTTCGTAGAGAACGAGGGGAGGTGGAGACCTGACAGTGTGCCCGACGGGACCGCAGGACAGGGAAGAACAGTGGAGGAGGTCGCAATGACCGGACCCCCAGAGGGGTCAGCGAGGGAGACAGCAACTGGCCGAGCAAGCGGCTCAAGGACAGTGCGGTCACGAAAGAAACAGCGAGAAGCACCTGAGTCCAGGGTGAAGGTGTGCAGGGCCTCAGTCGACTCAGTACCAGGGGGCGCAGACTCACTAGGACCTAGAGTAGCAGCCTCACCAGCACCTAGGGCAACAGACGTACTAGCACCTAGAGCGGCAGCCTCACTGACAGGACACGGCAGCTGCACCTGTCCACTACCAGAAGCTCCCGAACGATGCACTCCAGAGCGACTACCACTACGGCCACTCCGACAGCTCAAACTAGCGTACCACTCACGCGCACGAAGCAGCTGGGGCGAAGGAGGACACGGCAGCTGCACCTGTCCACTACCAGAAGCTCCCGACCGATGCACTCCAGAGCGACTACCACTACGGCCACTCCGACAGCTCAAACTAGCGTACCACTCACGCGCACGAAGCAGCTGGGGCGAAGGAGGACACGGCTGCTGCACCTGTCCACTACCAGAAGCTCCCGACCGATGCACTCCAGAGCGACTACCACTACGGCCACTCCGACAGCCCAAACTAGCGTACCACTCACGCGCACGAAGCAGCTGGGGCGAAGGAGGACACGGCTGCTGCACCTGTCCACTACCAGAAGCTCCCGACCGATGCACTCCAGAGCGACTACCACTACGGCCACCCCGACAGCCCAAACTAGCGTACCACTCACGCGCACGAAGCAGCTGGGGCGAAGGAGGACACGGCAGCTGCACCTGTCCACTACCAGAAGCTCCCGACCGACCCACTCCAGAGCGACTACCACTACGGCCACCCCGACAGCCCCGACTAGCGTACCACTCACGCGCACGAAGCTGCTGGGGCGTGGGGGACTCACGCGCACAGCCCTGGAGCTGCATCTGGCCACGTCAGGAGCAGCAGTAGTAGCAGTAGCGGCAGTAACAGTAGTAACAGCAGGAGCAGTGGCAGTGGGAGTAGAAAAGGCAGTTGCAGCAGTACTGGGCAATGCTCACCAGTGGTCGGCGCGGCAGGCGCAAGACGGTGGCGACAGTGGGGCCGCTACAACTGCAGGGCTGGGCCGGGCCGCAGCAGGGAGCTCCGCGGCAGCTGCGGCAGGGCGAGGCTGGGCCGCGACGGCAGCTGCTCCAGGTGCCACTGGGGCGGCTGCTGCAGGTGCGGGCTGCTCCAGGGGCGGCTGCTGCAGGTGCGGGCTGTTCCAGGGGCGGCTGCTGCAGGTGCGTGCTGCTCCAGAGGGGGCTGCTGCAGTGACGGGCGGCTCCAGGGGCGGCTGCTGCAGTGGCGAGCGGCTCCAGGGGCTGCTGCTGCAGTGGCGGGCGGCTCCAGGGGCTGCTGCTGCAGTGGCGGGCGGCTCCAGGGGCTGCTGCTGCAGTGGCGGCTGCTCCAGGGGCTGCTGCTGCAGTGGCGGCTGCTCCAGGGGCGAGAGGCGGATTAGGTCAGGGCGACGCGGCGGGCAGGTGGCGACGCGGCGGGCAGGTGGCGACGCGGCGGGCAGGTGGCGACGCCGCGAGTAGGGCGACGCCGCTAGCAGGTGGCGACGCCGCGGGTAGGCGACGACGCCGCGGGCAGGCGCCGACGCCGCGGGCAGGGGACGACGCCGCGGGCAGGCGACGACGCCGCGGGCAGGCGACGACGCCGCGGGCAGGCGACGACGCCGCGGGCAGGCGACGACGCCGCGGGCAGGCGACGACGCCGCGGGCAGGCGACGACGCCGCGGGCAGGCGGCGACGCCGCGGGCAGGCGACGACGCCGCGGGCAGGCGACGACGCCGCGGGCAGGCGACGACGCCGCGGACAGGGGCTACGTCGCGGGCAGGCAACGACGCCGCGGGAAGGCGGCGACGCCACGGGCAGGGCGACGCGGCGGGCGGCGAGAGCCTGCAGGGGCGGCGCGCGGTCGTGCAGAGGCTGCGCGCGGGCCTGACGGGTGTGCAGGGGCGGCTCTCGGGCCTGACGGGCCTGCAGCGGCGGCTCGGGGGCCTGACGGACCTGCAGGGGCAGCTCGAGAGCGCACGAGGGCGCACGAGGGCGTACGAGGGCGCACGAGGGCGCACGAGGGCGCACGAGGGCGTACGAGGGCGCACGAGGGCGCACGAGGGCGCACGAGGGCGCACGAGGGCGCACGAAGGCGCACTAGCAGAGAAAGGCGCACGAGGGCGCACGAGGGCGCACGTAAGGTAGAGCGCACGAGGGCGCACGTAAGGTAGGGCGCACGAGGGCGCACGTAAGGTAGGGCGCACGAGGGCGCGCCTAGCGGAATAGTGGGCCCATTGTAGAAAGCGGTCCTAGGTAGCAACCTAGGCTTCTGATACCATGTCAGAATCTAGAACAGAACAAGAATGGATGAACTAGCAGGAAGGTGGGTACAAGTATGAAACCCTAAGTTTGTGTACCCTCTAAGGCTAAACCCACTATAGCCTACACAATATAAACATACAATGTTTGACAACGCCTCCAACCAGCAACCCTCGGCTCAGCCAAAGCCTTCTGCCGCAACCTCCACTGTGTCACCTCCTTCTGACGCCAGCACTTCTCAGTCTCCTGCGCTCACCACGGCGAAAGACAAAGGAAAAGGGATGATCATAAGCTGCATGGCTCGCCACAACAGAGGTTTCCGCTACTAGGACCGAGTAACATTCGCTCGCGACAATCCCATCAACCCTGTTGCGCCGAGCCCAGACAACGACCCAACGGTCTATACCTGGTTGAATCGCCCCTCAGACATTCCTCCCGACTTTGAGCTCCCTCCTCCTACTCCAGAATCGCCGCCGAGCATCTCCGCAAACGGGTATTTCGCCCTCTCGCCGTACACCGGCGACTTCGATCGCATCATCACGCCCAAGATCGCCAACCTCGCCCACCAGCGCTACGAGGATCTGGACACGTGGTACCTCGACAGCTGCTGCGGACAACACATGGTGGGATCGCCGAAGTTTATCAGCAACTCCCGGCGTATGCGACGACCCTGTGAAATCACCGCCGCCAACAATGGCAAAATGAAGGCACATGAGATTGGCGAGATCTACCTCGAGGCCAATGACACGAAATTTACCATTCACATCGGAGACGTCCTCGTCGCGCCTGACCTTCAATACAACTTGCTCTCGTCAGCTCAACTCATGCGGTGCGGAATCGACATTCGCAGCAATCGCAAGGAAAAGACCTTCGAACTTTTTCACGACGAAACTTACATCGGAAAGGCGATCGACGACGATGGAGTTTTCGTACTGCAATTTTCGGCTCAAGGCACCACCGGCGATTCCCACCGCACGCTGCTGCTGGAAAAGACTCCCATGGAACCGCCAACATGGTCGCACCCCGACGAAATGGACCTTGAGCGCCCTGCCTCCGACGGCCTTCTGCGCTTACGCACCGTTCCAACCGCCTCGACCTCCAACCCTGCAGAAACCGGGCCCGCCACAATGGACGTCAGGACCTGTAGCGCAACCAATCGAGGAAAACAAGGCGGCGGAACCAAGCTGGCCCGGCTGGAACTCTTCCGAGCCGGCGCTCGGATCCTGGGGCAAAGTTCTAACTCCAGGGGAAGCAGCCACAAGGAATGCTGTCGGGTGGGGCGCCGTCTCAATGGAAGGAGCTGCCGCGACCGGCTGGGGAACTCCCCCTACCCCAGCAGAGGGAGTTGGCGCAACAGCAGCAGAAGAAGCAGTAGGGGAAGCAGAGACAGCTGGAGACACGTGGGGCACCGGAGGAGGATGGGGCGCCTCGGCCGGAGCAAAACAAAGGCACGCCGAAGCAGCTATTTTTCCTCCTGCGGAAGTTGCCGTCATCGACCCATACTCGGGAACTCACGGAACCTGCTAGGGAGGAACTCCACTCCCAGATCAATACGCCCCTGACACACCCGAGCCAATGCCAGAAGAATCAGAAGAAGAGGAGTCCTACGAATTCATGGGAGAACCAGCAGAATTACCTGAACCTACAGAGGAGCCGGAGCCACCAGTACAAGGACCACAAGAAATTGAGGTCATCGGTGCCGAATATAATTACCTCAAAATTCCCATGACAGGACTCCCAGCTCGGGATTGGCCCGATCGGTGCCTGCTCGTTATGGGAGATCAGGTCGAAGCCGGCGACACCGACGATATCATCGGTATTCCCCACGCACTTCTGGAGCGAAAAGCAATTCGCGCGCTCGCCGCCGACACCGTCAACGCCGCCGACGCAGGACCTGAAGGGGAGGCAAACGACGAAGCAGCACGGCAAAAATATTATTAGAGAACTGTCGGCTATCGCGCGGACCCAGCAACATGGCACCAACGGCTGGGACACCCCTCCCACGCCATGCTCAAAAATTCTCTCAAGGCTGGCGTCTTCGACGACGACGCGCTCCTCCTCCCTCGAGACAGTTCCCTCACCTCGGACTCTCCCAATCCGCCGTGCATCGTCTGCCCAACCGCATCGCTCAACCACCAGCCATTCCCTGACTTACCTCCGGGGTACGAACGCTACAAGCCGCTGGATAAGGTCTACAGCGACTTCATGGTACTCAGTCAGGAAGGGCTCGAAGGGGAGCAGTACACGCTTACCTTCATCGACGCTTCTACACGCTACGTTTGGGCCATCAACACCGACTGCAGGACACTAGCCTTCGAGTGCTTCATCGCGTGGATGAAGCGGGCTGAGCGACAGTCTGGGCTAAAACTCAAGGCCTGGCAGACGGACGGAGCCCTGGAGTTCTTCTCAGACGAGTTCAAGGAGCTCTTCCTAACAGTGAAATCAGTACAAGTACCTAACCCTAGAATTGTGTACCCCCTATAGGCTAACCCACTGTAGCCTAAACAAACACAACATATATAATGTTTGACACACCCCCATAGGCAAAGTGGGGGAGAGCAAGGGGTCACAAGACCAGTCAAAGCAAAGCAAAACAAGCTCAGGGTGGATCTCAAGGATACCACACAAATTTCGAGCACAAGCAAGTGGTCACAAGACCAGTTCACATGCAGGATGATAATATAACAAGAGATACAGTGATCACAACCTAGCAAGTGTAAACATGCAGGCATATATATAAAGATCACAGTACAAGCAGAGTCAAGAAGTAAGTAAGTGAGGTCCAGCAGGCACAAGGCCTAGAAGAGTACAGAAACGCTGATGGTCACAAGGCTGAAGTGCCTTGGTGAACACATCAGCAAGGTTGGCCTCAGTGGCCACGTAACGCAGACGAAGCTGACCACGCTGCTGCAGCTCTCGAGCAAGGAAGTACCGCAGGGCGATGTGCTTCGTTCTGTGCTCCAGTCTGTGCTCCTCACACAAGGCAATGGCAGCCTGGTTGTCGACGTACAGCACTGGAGGAGAACGAGGCCGCTCTCCCAAGTCGGTCAGCAGGTAGGTCAGCCAGCGTAGCTCCTGGGCAGCCATGGCTGTGGCGTAGATCTCAGCCTCACAACTGGAGCTGAGAACAGAAGAAGAGCGTGTAGAACGCCAAGAAACTGAGCCGGAGCCAAGGCTGAAGGTGTAACCCTGAGACGACCGCTGAGTAGCCTGGTCGTCTGCCCAAGAAGCGTCTGAGTGTCCAGTAAGTACAACTCGGTCTCGCCCTCCAAGCACTAGCCCCATGCCCGACGTACTGCACAAGTAGCGCAACACCCTCTTAGCGGCATCCATGTGCTCCTTCCTGTGACGGCCAGGAGCGACATAGCGCGCAAGGATGCTAAGAGGGTATGCAAGGTCAGGTCGAGTGCAGGTCATCAGGTACATGAGGCAGCCCACAAGCTCTGGATACGGGCCACTCGGCTCTATGGACTCATCCGAAGGCAGAGCTGAGAGCGAGTGACCGGTAGGCAGAGGAGTGGACTGAGGCGAGGAGTACGTGAAGCGGAAGCGCTGAAGGATCTGCTGCACCATGTGTGACTGAGTCAAGGTGATGGTGCGCCGTGCTCTGTCCCGGGTGATCCGCAAGCCAAGATAGCTTGTCAGTTCACCCAGGTCTGTGCACGTGTGTCTCCTCTGCAGCTCCGACTTCACGTGGGCGAGTGCCGCGGTGTCAGCAGTGGCAAAGACCAAGTCGTCGACGTACACGAGGATGTAGAACGGCGGCAGTGAGGTGTCTGTGCGTAGAAACAGTGACGGGTCAGCAGTAGAGGGAGCGAACCCAAGAGCCGCAAGTGTCGTCCTCAGTGTGTCGTGCCACTCACGCGGTGCCTGGCGGAGACCGTAGACCGGCCGCTGAAGCCTCCACTGGGTACCAGGAGGAACCGACCCAGTGAAGCCAGGAGGGCGGCGCAGCCAGATCTCCTCGTGCAGGCTGCCCTGCAAGAAAGCAGTGCTGAAGTCAAGTGAGTGAAGCTCGTAGTCGCGCTGAGCGGCTATGTGCAGCAGCACCCGAAGAGTGGTCATCTTCGGGGTGGGGGAGAAGGTCTGAAAGAAGTCAACTCCCTCTCGCTGACTGAAGCCTCGAGCCACGTAGCGCGCCTTGAAGACAGGAGGAGAACCCGGCGGCCGCTTCACCCTGAAAATCCACATGCCACTGACGATGTTCGCCCCAGGTGGGGGAACCTCGTCGACGTAGGTGCGTGTGGACTTCCAGGAAGCCATCTCTGCGTCCATGGCTGTCTGCCACTGAGAGGAGTAGGGACCCGCCATCGCCTCAGCGTAAGTGCGCGGGGTCGGGATGTCTGGTGCATCCGGGTCTCCCTCAGGGGCAACTAGCATGGACACGAGGTGGGGTAAAGCAGCAGCAAAGCACTGGAACTCCTCCTGTCTGTCCTCAAGGACGTCCGTGCCAAGAGCACACTCACCCCCGACGGACGGAGGACAGACAGACTCAGACTCAGCAACAAGGCTAGTGGCGTAGTCTAGACGACACCGGGCAGCAAAGTCGATCAACTCAGCGACCAGAGCAGACGCAGCAGAGGACTCAAAGGTAGGGTCAGTGACAACAGTAGCGAGGAGACGGGTGACAGTGGGACTGGCAGCACGACGGGAGTCAGACTCCGGATCAGGAAGAGTAGGCAGAGAGGACGCAGGAGGAGACGGCAGCGGAACACGCTGAGGAGCAGTGGAGGGACGCAGAGTCATGTAGTGAGTGCCAGGGACAGGAGGAGGACGCTCACGTGGGACACGACGACCAGTGCGAGCAGTACGAACAGGCGACGCAGGACGAGACTCAGGCTCACGACGCTCTGTAAGACCTCCTGTGGGACCAGTATAAGGAGAGGGAGCAGGGAGAGGCGAGGCAGGCGGGAACTGGGACTGCGACTGGACAGGCGGAGGACACGCTACGGAGGGAGGAGGACAAGGAGGAGGAGCCTGACCAAGAACCTGCTGAAGAAGTGGTACGAAGTACGGTCGCGGCCGCGCAGCGTCTCCAGAACCAGCAGCGACACCAGCGGCAGGGTCCTCAGCACCAGCAGCAGCTCCACCGTCCAGGTCCTCAGCACCAGCAGCAGCTCCACCGTCCGGGTCCTCAGCTCCAGCAGTAGCTCCAACGCCCAGGTCCTCAGCACCAGCAGCAGCTCGACCGCTCGGGTCCTCAGCACCAGCAGCAGCTCCACCGTCCGGGTCCTCAGCTCCAGCAGTAGCTCCAACGCCCGGGTCCTCAGCACCAGCAGCAGCGCCACCCCCAGGGTCCGCAGCACCAGGAGCACCACTCCGAAGACTGCAGCGCCGCGCGTACCACTCTCGGATCTGCTGAATGGGGGGGAGCTCCTGGGTAGGAGGGGAAGTACTGGTACGAGCTCCAGTAGCACCTCTCCGGAGGCGGCAGTACTGTAGGTACCTCTCTTGCAGCTGCTGGGAGGAGAGGGCTCCTCCAGGTGTAGCACGCTCAGGATCAGCACCTCCAGACACAGCACCCCCAGACGTAGCACCCCCAGGCTCAGCACCTCGAGACTCCGCACCCCCAGGCTCCGCACCCCCAGACTCAGCACGGTCAGGCTCAGCACCCCCAGGCTCAGCACCTCCAGACGCAGCACCCCCAGACGCAGCACCTCCAGACTCCGCACTCCCAGGCTCAGCACCTCCAGGCTCCGCACCCCCAGGCTCCGCACCCCCAGACTCCTCACGGGCAGGCTCAGTACCCCCAGCAGGACGAGAGTCAACAGCTACCTCGACAGGCTCAACCGGGTCTACCTGGGACACACCTGAGGGAGCGGCACCCTGAGGGGGGAGGGGGTCTGGTACCTCAGCACCTGGAGCGAGGAAGAGAGGCGGGGGGGGGAGCGGGGCAGTGCGGTAGGGGAAGAGGCGGTAGTAGGGGACGGACTCGTCAAAAGTGACGTCCTGAGAGGCAAGGACACGACGCGAGGTGGCGTGGTAGAACTGCCAACCAGGCGCGTCCGGGACAAAGCCAAGGAAGACACAGGGGACAGCGCGACGGGAGAGCTTGTCCGCGGACGTGTCGCGAACAAAAGCTCGAGATCCCCAGACCCGAAAACGCGACGCATCGCCAGCCTCTCCCGTCCAACGCAGTGTCGGAGAAGTCTCCGGTAAGGAGACACGGGGCCAGAGGTTGAGCTGATGCGCAGCGTATCGGACTGCAAACGGCCACAGAAAGTGGGGGGCAGCCGCATGAACCAAGGAGGTACGAGCGACCTCCATGACCAAGCCAATGCGGCACTCAGCAACCCCATTCTGCTGTGGAGAGGCCGGAAGTGTGAACGACTGCTCAATGCCCTCCTGCTGACAGAAGGCCTCCAAGAGGCCAGAGGAAAACTCCCCACCTCTGTCAGAGTGCAGACGCAAGACAGGGAAGTCGGAGCGGAAACGCTCACTGAGCTGGAGACGAGATCTGCGGATCCAAGGGATCAAGACATCAGGGACGTCACCCTTAACGCGCAAGGGGAAGACCGTGGTGTAGCGCGAGAAGTCGTCAACAACAATCAGGAAGTACCTCTCCTGACCCTGACCACGGACGCGGGCTGGGCCCCACACGTCCATGTGGAGCGTCTGCAAAGGAGCAGTCGTCGGGGGGAAGGAGGAGGAGTGAGGAGCGGCGCGCTGCCGCCCCTCGACACAGGGAAGACAGGGAGGAGCAGGCGAGGGTGGGAGGGGAGGGAGAACCCTGGGAAGACCAGCAACAAGGTCCCGTTTGTGCATGGCCCGAAGGCGCTGCACAGACGGGTGACCAAGGCGGTGGTGCCAGAGGACAGTCTCATGCGCCAGAGAGCGACACGAGCAGGGGGCCGACAGCTGACCTGACGCAGACGCAGACGCGGACGCAGCGACCTGAGGGGACTCAGTGGTCAGTGTGTACAGGTCCGACCCCGGCTGCCGAGTGAAGGTAGCCAGGTGACGGCCCGTCCGAGCACACGTGCAGTGGGTCACGCGCTCGTAAGCAGGGGTGAACTGGTGGACACCCCCGTCCTGGAGCACACTACCCGCTACCAAGTTCGTAGAGAACGAGGGGAGGTAGAGACCTGACAGTGTGCCTGACGGGACCGCAGGACAAGGAAGGACAGTGGAGGAGGTCGCAACGACCGGACCCCCAGAGGGGTCAGCGAGGGAGACAGCAACTGGCCGAGCGAGTGGCTCAAGGACAGTGCGGTCACGAAAGAAACAGCGAGAAGCACCTGAGTCCAGTGTGAAGGTGTGCAGTGCTGCAGTCGACTCAGTACCAGCGGGCACGGACGCACTAGCACCTAGAGCAGCAGCCTCACCATCACCTGAGGTGGCAGACACGCGAGCACCTGCAGTGGCGGTCTCACTAGCACCTAGAGCGGCAGCCTCACTCACACTACACGGCAGCTGCACCGGTCCGCGCCCAGAAGCTCCCGAACGACGCACTCCAGAGTGACTACCACGACCACCACCCCGAGAGCCCAAACTCGCGTACCACTCACGAGCCCGCTGGAGCGTAAGAGGACACTGCTGCTGCACCTGTCCACTACCAGATGCTCCCGAACAACGCACGCCAGAGCGACTACCACTACGGCCACCCCGACAGCCCAAACTGGCGTACCACTCTCGGGCCCGCTGGAGCGTAAGAGGACACTGCTGCTGCACCTGTCCACTACCAGATGCTCCCGAACAACGCACTCCAGAGCGACGACCACGACGGCCACCCCGACAGCCCCAACTAGCGTACCACGCACGCGCACGAAGCAGCTGGGGCGAAGGAGGGCACGGCAGCTGCACCTGTCCACTACCAGAAGCTCCCGACCGACCCACTCCAGAGCGACCACCACTACGGCCACCCCGACAGCCCCAACTAGCGTACCACTCACGCGCACGAAGCTGCTGGGGCGTGAGGGACTCACGCGCACGGCCCTGGAGCTGCATCTGGCCACGCCAGGAGCAGCAGTAGTAGCAGTAGCGGCAGCAACAGTAGTAACAGCAGGAGCTGTGGCAGTGGGAGTAGAAAAGGCAGTAGCAGCAGTAGCAGCGGTAGCAGTGCTGGGCAATGCTCACCAGTGGTCGGCGCGGCAGGCGCAAGACGGTGGCGACAGCGGGGCCGCTACAACTGCAGGGCTGGGCCGGGCCGCAGCAGGGAGCTCCGCGGCAGCTGCTGCAGGGCGAGGCCGGGCCGCGACGGCAGCTGCTCCAGGTGCCAGGGGCGGCTGCTGCAGTGGCGGCGGCTCCAGGGGCCAGGGGCGGCTGCTGCAGCGGTGGTTGCTCCAGGGGCCAGGGGCGGCTGCTGCAGGTGCGGGCTGCTCCAGGGGCAGCTGCTGCAGGTACGTGCTGCTCCAGAGGGGGCTGCTGCAGTGGCGGGCGGCTCCAGGGGCTGCTACTGCAGTGGCGGGCGGCTCCAGGGGCTGCTGCTGCAGTGGCGGCTGCTCCAGGGGCTGCTGCTGCAGTGGCGGCTGCTCCAGGGGCGAGAGGCGGATTAGGTCAGGGCGACGCGGCGAGAAGGGCGACGCGGCGGGCAGGTGGCGACGCCGCGGGCAGGGCGACGCGGCGGGTAGGTGGCGACGCCGCGAGCAGGGCGACGCGGCGGGCAGGTGGCGACGCCGCGGGCAGGTCGACGCGGCGGGCAGGTGGCGACGCCGCGGGCAGGGCGACGCGGCGGGCAGGTGGCGACGCCGCGGGCAGGTCGACGCGACGAGCAGGGGACGACGCCGCGGGCAGGCGACGACGCCGCGGGCAGGTGACGACGCCGAGGGCAGGCGACGACGCCGCGAGCAGGCGACGACGCCGCGGGCAGGCGACGACGTCGCGGGCAGGCGACGACGCCGCGGGCAGGCGACGACGCCGCGGGCTGGCGACGACGCCGCGGAAAGCGGGCCGCGCGCGGGTGGCTAGCAGGCCGTGCGTGCGCGGTAGGGAGAGGCGCACGAGGGCGCAAGAGCGCACGAGGGCGCGCGGTAGGGAGAGGCGCACGAGGGCGCGCGGTAGTAAGAGGCGCACGAGGGCGCGAGGGCGCACGAGGGCGCGCGGTAGTAAGAGGCGCACGAGGGCGCGAGGGCGCACGAGGGCGCACGGTAGTAAGAGGCGCACGAGGGCGCGAGGGCGCACGAGGGCGCACGGTAGGTAGGTAGGTAGGTAGCGGTGGGCCCTAAAACGGTCCTAGTGAAGGACCTGCTCTGATACCATGTCAGAATGAACGGACAGGAATGATTGAACTAACAGTGAAATCAGTACAAGTACCTAACCCTAGAATTGTGTACCCCCTATAGGCTAACCCACTGTAGCCTAAACAAACACAACATATATAATGTTTGACACTTTTGCTGCCCTACGCTCACCAACAGCAAGGAGTAGCATAACGGACAAACAGGAGCCTCGCCACGCGGATGAGGGCTCTGATGAAGCAGTCGGCCATCCCAACCAGATATTGGCCATTTGCGATGAATCACGCTGTTCGGCTGCACAACTTGCTATCCTCGCGAAGCCTCAAGGACAACAACTCTCCTTACCGGGCTTGGACGGGCAGAAAAGCAGATACACGTCTGCTTCGGGTATTCGGTTGCATGGAACAGTACAGACCCCACACTGCAAGGACCGGAAAATTTGCTGACCGAGCACGATGGGGCATCCACCTTGGGATCGAAAAAGAATTCAAGGCATGGATCGTGCTGGACTACGCGACACACGAGGTGACGAAATCACGTGACTGCATCTTCTACGAGAAGCTGACTCTGCCCCTTTTCAAGGAGCACCAGGAAGCCGACAAACTGCCCGAGAGGCTCTTCGAGGGCCACCGCAGCTTCGCCACGTCACACGACGAAGCTGACCTGGCCGAGGATGCAGACGCACCTGATGTCACCCCAATGGACTCCGCTCCGAGCATCCCCCTCACAAGCTAATTCGGGACTCCGATATTCGTACCTCTACGCCAATCCAATCCTGACGATATAACACGCGAGGCTCATGACTACAACAGTGAAGCGCGCTGATCACCTGATGCCGAGTTACCACAACCCAATACGTCGCAGGATACCCTCCGCCTCGGGAACGATAGTGATGACGACGTAGTCGAACTTACCAGCTTCCACGACTACGACCGACTTCACTACGAGAAGACTGACGAAACCGGTCTCCACGTTCTCGGCCTCGCCGTCGCTGTTCGCCACACCTCGCCCAAGAAACCAACCACCGTCCGCCAAGCCCTGTCTGGCCCCGACAGTGACAAATGGAGAGCAGCCATGGCTGCCGAACTCGCGTCACTGAGGAAACGTGGCACCTGGAAGCTGGTCCCTCGGTCGTCGGCAAAAGGGAGAAAATTTCTCAGCGGCAAATGGGTTTCTGCATCAAAACTCTCGCCGACGGCTCGATCGACAAATACAAAGCGCGTTGGGTAGTGCGGGGATTTGAGCAAACGCACCTAGTGGACTTCACTCTCACCTACGCTCCAGTCGGCCGCCACACCTCGGTGCGCATTCTCATCTGCATCGCCGCCGTCAAACAGCGACCGCTCCGGCAAATCGACGTCGGAAGCGCCTTCCTGTACGCTCCCGTCGATGCCATCATCTTCGTCGAGCAGCCGCACGCATTCGAAGAAAACGATGGCGCTGTGTGCCTCCTCCAGAAATTTCTCTACGGAATCAAACAGGCTTCTCGTCTGTGGCAGCAGTACCTCCATTCCGTCCTCCTTGAGCTTGGCTTTGCTCAGCTGCCGCACGACCTCGGAATGTACAGGCGGGAGTCGCGCGGAAAGTTCATCCTCCTCGTCGCCTACGTCGACGACCTTCTCTACACCGGCGACGACACGGAGCTGCTGGACCAGTTTGAGGCTGACATTAAGGAGAAGCTGGAAGTAACTGTTAATCACAACGTTACGCAATTCCTCGGCCTCAACGTGACTCAGTCCGCCTCCTCCATTCACCTCTCCGCCGTTAAGTACGCCGAGACACCCGCGAAGCGGTTCGCCATCCCCCCTGTGAGAGTACGACGGCTTATGCTTGTTATTCATGCTTGCTATTATTTCCTTACGCTATTTCTAGCTTAGGTTTAATTTCTGCATGCATGAATTGTTTGATTCCTAGGCTAGGTGCTTTCCTATATTTTATTATAGTTATAAGCACCGTGCTAGGTTACACCGAATTCGAGGCTATTCGGTTGCCACCGAAATGGCATCTACCGAATTCGGTAAGGGTCTGTTCGGGACGCTTCGCGACCCGCAGAACCTTCGCGTAACACCTGGTTACTGCCCCTTGTGTCGAGCCTATATATAGCCTCGTGTTGTACCCAGGTGATCATTCAATTCACATTCTCTTTTCTGAGCTCGATCCTAGATCCTCACACCCCCCATCAACCTCACCACCCTCTATCGCACTCCTCCACCTAACCACGAGCCCAACACCACACCACTCTCTCCCGACGACCATCGTCTCTATCAGCAGCAGCTGGGATGTCTCCTGTTCGCCGCCGTCACGTGCCGGCCCGATCTCTCCTACGTCGCAAGCCAGCTCGCACAGTACCTGAAGCGACCTGAAGGGGAGAATCTACTGGATCTACGCCGAGCACTACAGTACTTCATTTCCACTCCCAACGTCGGCCTCACCTACAAAGCTAATCTCATCGCTACTCTGCAGCTCCATGGCTACGTAGATGCCGACCACGCTGGAGATGTTGACAACAGACGCTCCCGCACAGGATTCATTTTCCAACTCCAACCTGCTGGACTCATCTCCTGGAACTCCCAGAAGCAGGAACTCATCGCCCTTTCGTCAGCTGAAGCAGAATTCATCGCAGCCAGCGCAGCTGTTCGCGAAGGACTGTACCTGATGGAGCTCCTGCCAGAGGCAAAGGTAACGATGAACGGGCACTTCACGTTACTCTGCGACAATCAAAGCGCGAGAAAAATCGCGAACAAGCCCGGCTTCGTCAACCGCACCAAGCACATCGGCCTTCGCTACTTCTTCGTGAAGGACGAAATCGACAAGGGGAGAGTCAAGCTGACGTACTGCCCGACCGGTGACATGGCAGCCGATTTCCTGACGAAGAAACTGCCACGTCAGCAGTACCAGCACTGCGCCGACCTCTGCGGGATCACCAAGAAATCCCACGTGGCCCACCTTCAGGAATGAAGGGGAGTGTTGGAATAACCGAAAGGTTATATAAGCATTCCCGAAGCTATTCCACTGTACCAGTACCGCAATAGCTCATATAGAGCACGCGGAATGTCGAGGGTCACCCGAAGGTCAACCGTCTAAGAGAGTCAATGGTCGTGACCCTTGACGATCCAGTAACCGCGCGACAGTTAACTCACTGCAACATGGTAACTGTCGAGGATAGCAATAGTCACGATTACTGTAGTTATGTAATACAGTTAATAAGGGAATGTACCCCTCAGAGTATATGGCTAGCTAGATTTCTATTTAATCTCTTGTACTCCTATCTTTTAATCATCTTGTTCTCTTTCAATTATTATTCAACAAGGTCATTACAGAGACTTTATTGTCTCCTCTCAGACTTAACAGATTCTATCCTATCTACGGGATCCTTTGGTGGTATCAGCACTGATTGCCAACCCTCTTTCTTGTATTTCTTCTCTTCTATCTCCAGTGATACCTTCTTTCATGCTATTCAACTTCCTAAACGTATATCTTGCTGCACATGCATGCGATCACGCTTGCGCACGCACCCTGCTGCTACAGTTGACGCTCTTGGGGGAAGGCTGCGGGGCTGGCGGCGGTGAGCGTGCAGCACCATGCCGCCAGCATTAGCCGACAAGTCGGCTAACCGCGCCGATTTGATCCTCTAAGTCGGCGTCTATCTAGAGGTCGGTTTTGCCAAGGTCAGTTTCATCGAAGTCGACTAACCGCCAAAGTTGGATCCGCCAAAATTGGTGCCACTAAAGTCGGCCAACTAGGTCAAATTGCTCCTCCAAGTCGGCACCGACCACAGAGCCTAGCCGGCTGCATACCTTGTACGTCGGCGTGCGACGTCGGCTTCGTCCAAGCGAATGCGGGGCCAAATTTCCTATCAACATGAACAAGTATTGATGCATTTTGGGGCACGTGGGAAGTCCAGGCTGATCAAGGGAGCGAGTTCATGGGGGGTTTTGACAGGTTACTGAGAAACATCTGGATCACGCACCATATGACGTTCAAGTGTCACCCTAAGGTGATGGACTAACATAGAGAGATTTGTGCGAACAATAAAGACAGAGCTGAGAGCATATAGGGATAGCTGCAAGAGAGACTGGGATGTGAGGCTTCCATGGGTGGTAGCAAGATATAGGTTTAATAAACAGGCATCACTGAAGGATTGTCTCCCTGTTTCCTGCTGCTATGAAGCAAACCCATATTTGCCCATGGATGTGCACAAGATACTGACGGAGGTTGTCACAGCAGGGTTCTAGGATAATGGGTGGGGCTAGCCAAGGCCAGAGATAGATGCCTAGAGGAGCTCTTACTACCAGCACTCGAGAACCTTTATGTAGCGCAGCTTAGGGATGCATAGGGATATTAGAAAAGGAAGGAAACAAAGGAGGGAGGAAAAGGAAACGAATTGGGAGTTTGAAAGGAAGTTTACCTGGTGCAAGGAAGCAAGATATGATGGATATCGGGCTTAGCACAGAAGGGCGAAAAGTAAAAGAGATCAAGAGTTGCAAGTGATAGTATTGGTGAATGATCAGGGAGAGCAAAAGAGGGACCACAAGACAAATGTGGCGAAGGCAAGGCGCAAGGCAGAGCCAAGGGTGGAAACGCGGATAAGGTAGGAGAAGCAGCCATGTAGCTTACTGGTAAGGAGGTCCATTGCTCCTTGAAAGGAGTGCAAAGGTTGAGGAGGGGGCATAAAAAAGAGGCTGATGTGAAGGGGTCCAGGGAGTTAACTGCACTAATGAACAAGGGATAGAGGCTAGCCAGGAAGGAGAACGAGCAAGAGGAACGACAAGGTAAGTGTGATGGTGCAAGCCATAGTAGTGGCACAGCTCGCCAAGTTCTGTACATGTGTGTCTCTTCTGCAGTTTGGTTCTCACCTCATCTAGAGCAGCCCTGTGTGCTGTAGCGAAGACGAAGTCATGAACTTAGACAAAGACGAAGAAATATATGGGTCCAGAATGAACGAACGGAGATAGGTCGACAGATGAAGGATGGAACTTGAGGTCAGGAAGTGTGGTGCGTAACTTGTCGTACCATTCATAAGACACTCTTTAGAGACCGTTGACTAGTTGTCTCAGGCTCCACTAGGTCCCATGTAGGAAAGTGCCAATGAAGCTAGCCAGACGGTGCAGCCAGATGTCCTCGTACAAGCGGTCCTAGAGAAAGGCAGTGGAGAAGTCGAG
Organism: Closterium sp. Yama58-4; assembly: GCA_947470075.1. Lineage (NCBI taxonomy): Eukaryota > Viridiplantae > Streptophyta > Zygnematophyceae > Desmidiales > Closteriaceae > Closterium > Closterium sp. Yama58-4. The sequence goes on from CANIUD010000107.1 coordinate 382,158, forward strand.
GGAGAACAACTCGTCTCGCTGTGCTGCGACGTGAAGACTAGTCATCTTCGGGAACGAGGCGAAGATATGCAGAAGTCAACTCTCTCACACTGTTTAAAACCTCTAGCCACGTAGCATGCCTTGAAGACAGGTGGCGCTAGTCGGCCGCTTCACCTTGAAAATCAACATATCATCGACTACGTTCTTCCCGAGAGGGGGAACTGCGTCGACGTAAGTGCCTGTGGATCCAAGATGCCATATCTGCATCCATGTCCGCTATCCACTGAGAGCTCACAACCCTAACACTGCCTTACGGTATATGCGAGTAATTGGTATGTCAAGTGCATTGGGATCTCTCTCAGGGGCTAGCAGCATGGCACAGAGATGGGAAGAAACGGCTGCCAAGAACTCAAACTCAAATTGCCTGTCTTCTTGTACATTAAAACCAAGACTCATCCCCAATGGATAGAGGATGGACAGTCACCACTCGGGTGGCATAATCAAGGCTGTAGGAGACGTCAAAGTCAGCGAAAGCGGCAGTAAGGGCCGAGGCTTGAGTGTTCGTAACAAGAGACGCGAGAATGCGTGAAACAACAGAGCGAGCTGTATGGTAGTAGTCAATGATAGGATGAAAAGAGACCCTAAGGGATGACTCATGAGGTGACAGGGAGAACATACTTAGGTGGGGAACGATAAGTATTTGGACAAAGTAAGACAGTGCGGAGGTCATCAAAAGGAGGCGAGGGACGTGCTCGAGCAAGACAGCAAACTGTCCAGTCATGCGGGATAACAGGAAGAGACGAGTGTGACCAAAGAGGAGAGAAGATAGCCTGAAGAGGGAGACAATGTGCAATAGCAGGCGGTGAGTGGTCCAGGGAGGAGGAAGGGAGATCAAGGGTCCGGAGGTAACTCACAGGCGAAAACAGTTGTTTCAAAACTTACGTCTACGGCGTCTGCTTTTGCTGCTGCTGCTGCTGCTGCTGCTGCTGCCACTGCTCCTACTGCTGCCGCTCGGCTCCAGCCCCTCCTACTCTGACCTCTCTTGCTCCTCATTCTTCAGTTGACGACGCTTCTGGAAACGCGTCGGGTAGTAGTGGGGTGGCAGGGTAGGCAATATAGTAATAGTTCCTCCAGCTACAGTCTTCTTAGAATTAGCACCTCTAGTGAGCACCCACGGGATCAGCACCCCTAGATTTAGCATATCCATTGCCAGCTCCCCCAGCTCTAGCACCCCTAAAACCAACACATCCAATGCCAGTACCCTCAGCTCTAGCACCCTATGAACTAACACCTCTAACACCACTACTTTAAGCTTCGGCACCCTCAGAACTAGAACCTCCACCGCCTCTACCCTCAACTCCAACACCCTTAGAACCAACACCTCCAGCGCCAACATCAACACCTTAAGAGTCCACCGCAACCCGTCGTAGTAGAGCCAAAGGATCTTGCGATAGTTGTGTGGATAAGTGTGGAAAAGGAGACGGTACCTGACGTGCTGCCGAGAAGCGAGGGGTAGCGTGGGACATGCCAGATGGGGCAGGATCAAGGGGGGACGGGTGAAATAGAGGAGTGAGAGCAGGAAGGGGGGGTAGGGGCAAGGAAAAGGGGAGGGAATGGAAAAACATGAGACCTCGATAACGGTAGAGGGAGTTCAGGGAGCTAGATTTGTCAAATTGGATATCACGGGAGTTGAGGAACCGGTGGAAGGTTGGGTGGTAAAAGGTGAAGTCAGAGGAGTCCTCTGGAAAACCAAGGAAGACATAGGGAAGGGCATGAGGTGAGAGCTTGTCCTCAAAGGTGTCACGGACAAACGCAAGGTTGCCCCAATCTCGAAACTCAGACGCAACGCCAAAGGTCCCGGGTGGCGACACAACATGTTAACGAAGGTGTCACCGTCCACGCAGGTGTCGACACGCTCAGACAGAGGAAACCAGGTGCCGACGTGGAGGTCCTGAAGGTGCCCAACATCCACCAAGTTCCTGGAGAACGAAGGGATGTGGAGACTAATGGGGACACTCGAGGGGGCAGCCGGGCACGGGAGGGTGGTAGAGCTCTGGGCAACTTCTGGTCCTCAAGTAAGATCAGCTAGTGCAATCGGAACTGGAGTAAGAGGTATGTGGTCACGGAAGAAGCATTGCGACGCGCCAAAGTCCAACGTGAAACGGTGGGGGGGGGGGGGGGGCTTAGAAACGGGGGCCGCAGGGCCTTGGATGCGGGGCTGCGGGGCCTTGGAAACGGGGGTGCATGGCCTTATAAAACGGGGAGGATGCTGCAGTGATGCGCGCTGCTGCAAGTGTGCGTGCAGTTGCGCGTGCGGTCGCAACTGCTGCTGCGCGTGCGGCTGTGTGTGCACAATTGCTGCTGCGCTAGCAGCTATGCACGAGTAAGTGCACGCGCGTCTGCGGGTAAGCGCGTAGCCGCGGGTAAGCATGTGGCTGCGGGTGCGCGCACGGCTGCGGGTGTGCCTAGAGGTGCGCACGCGGCTGCGGGCTAGCGTTTGCGTGTGGAGCGCGGGGTGATGTTACGGGGCAGCGTGTACGGGGTGACACAAAGCAACATGGGGTGATACAGGGTGTCACGGGGTGATAGCATCTTAAAGTAACTAGTAGCTAGAAACTAGAGTAGAAAGTAGGATGGTTTTACTAGGGATAGAGAAATACAAGTATGAGTGCTGTACCCTATACAAGCCTCCTCACTGTAGCTATATCAAACGAAGTCAGTCATATGATTTGATAGTATATTGTACAAACAGCAAGAGTGATATTTAAAATTGTGTAGAAGCATAAAATAAGTAGTTATATTGAAATACTCAGATAAGTAAAAAATATATTTCAACAACAAATCCATTCAAATATGTACGTAGTGGATTCCAACCTGCCCCAAATACTTTTGGAGCGAACTGCACGCCAACTTGTAGACGAAACTTGTGATTCTAAGATTATATGAAACGCATTTCCTCAAATTTTGCGTGGCGATGATATTGGTAAACGCTCTCTTTTGGGACCAGTTAGGTTTATGCCACCTACAGTATCAAACCAAATCTATCTAAAGCAGAATGAGGGCGCTTTCCTTACACCTAAAGGTGTCTAGACAACTGCTGCGGGATTTAGGATAAGGCGGACTAGGGGTACTGGCGTGGCCGTACCCGACGCGATCATGACTGCTTCTGCGATAAGGGATCTGCTCGTCTCCTCTCGCCATTACCTGGTAACCCGGCTATTTCTTACAAGCCGATTTTGGCGCGGGGGGGCGCTCCACCGACGAGCATCGTGTGCGCACAGCTCAAATGCGATTCCAGATATGCCGGCTCTTCAAGTTGCCCGAGTGTTTTTTCCGGAGTACCATACCCAACCTTTCTAAATCATAGAATACCAGCCTATCTCGTACTAAGCCTCATTGAACCGTATTAAGACGACCTTTAGACACCCTAACCTTATCTGAAGGCAACCCATGTTGGCGCGGCGCTAGTGGTCACACTCCCTCTCCTCCCCCTTCCCCTCCTCTCTCCCCCTCCCCGTCCCCTCTCCCGCCAACCCCTTTTCACGCCACACCACTGTACTGAGGGGGGACCGTTTCTCGCCTTCACTTGTGCCTCTATGGTAGTAGTAGCTCTGCTTGCGTCGATCTTTTTAAGCGCTGGCTTGGCAGACCCCTGTTTCTCCTCTCACACACACTAGCGGCGAGTGGAATCATGCGGAGTACCACAAGTGCTAGTAAAGCTAATTTCCCCGCCGCTGGGTCTGTCGCGTGGCCGCGCTTCGCGAATGTCGCAGCTCTTCTCTTTCTTCTCGCAGCCTTCGCACTCACTGCCAGCGCCTCGACTACTTCTTGCTCCCTTTCCAGCGCCGCCGCGGCGCGGCCCAATCGCCCACTGCTCCGCCGCCGCCGAGATGCCGCCGTGGACCCGCGCCTGCCGCCGCGGCCCGACTCACAGCAGCGCCTGCTCTCTCGCGCCGCTCGACCCAGCCGCGCCCGACGCTCGCTCTTTAAGGTCGCCGCTACTGCCGCCGGCGCGACCGGCGGCGGCGCTGCAAGGCCCGTCGCTGTGAACGAGTCGCAATGTGAGTCCGTTGTCGACCACTCTAGAAAACTCAGTAAAATTCAGTAAACGCTTGCAGCGAGCTTCCTCGCGAGCTATCCTCTCCCATTCCGCACCGCTCCGGGGGGGTGCTCTAGCTCACACGCGCACCAGAGACAATTCAGCGAGACAGAGACTTGCACTCGCGGCTCGGGCAAGGCCATTTGGGGAATTCGCAGAAGCCTTACAGTCCAGCGGCTTTTCTATTTGCGACGTCACCCCGCGCCAGACGCATTGGTGCTGGCAGTGAGCGGCCGCGCCGCCTTTCGCATAAATATGCATTTTTCCCGCCGGCATGAGAAAATTTCATCGGAATCTGCTCCTTTTTTCTCCGCTAACACTGGCAGTGAAGGCGCTGGTTTTCCGCGAGTCATCTCTTTTCTCTTCCCCCCCCTTCCCCCTGCTCTGGCAGTGAAGGCGCTGGTGCAGCTGCAGGAGGCGTGGGGCATGTGGGCGGGCAACAGCAACGCCACCACTGCGTGCTCTGCATGGACTGGCGTCACCTGCAGCCCCAACGGACTCGTCACCGCCCTGTGCGTCCCATTGCCGCCCCCCACTGCCCTCACATCCCTCACTGCCCTCATTGCCCTAATTGCTCTGGGCTCTGTTTGGCCTTTCCTGCCCTCGTTGCCGCCGCCCTAATTGCCGCTTGATGCTCTCTGATCGCTCGTAACGTAAACGAAGCTCAACGAAAACGGAATCTCGAATGCGGTAACCCGGTGCCGAACCCTGTAGACGCTCTGCCACTGCTGGTAGCTGCGTCCTCCTCGATTTAGGATTGCAAACTTCAAAGTCCATGCGAAGTCCATGCGAAGTCCATGCAAAGTCCATGCGGCGTGGCGCCAGGAGGAGTCCATTGAAAACCTAATTCAAGGAGGACATCGGCACCAGGGGAGGAACAACGGGTGCAACGCCAGCGCTGGCGAAGGGGAGTTGCACGAAGGGTTAAGCGGCAAGGCAACCGCTGCACCAATGAATAACCCCCAGAGTGGCTCCTTACCTGCCCAGTGGTCTAGTAGGTCTAGAGCACGGGGCGTTATATCGTCCCCCGTTGCCTTTGTTCCCCCCACGTACGTTGCCCCGCATCGCTCGTCTGTACTCTCGTCGCCTCGCCCTCACAGTTCATCACTGTTTCACCTTTTCATTGGCTGCTCCGCTTGCAACAACTGTGTGTTTCCACTGGCTGCACGGGATGGCGTGAGAGTGGGAACGTGGGGTGGTGGGAGTGGGATGGGGGAGGACTTGATACCGGGGAGGGAACTGGGGTGGGAAGTGTAGTGGGAGGTGGGGTGGGAAGTGGGGGAGGGACGGGGATGGACGGGAGAGCTGGTATTGCGTGTGTGCATGTGTGTGTTGGCTTGGCTGGCAGGGATGCAAAGCTATTCTCAGACGTGGATCCTCCCCCCAGTGGCTCCATACCTGCCTCCATCACTAGTCTCGCCACTCTGCAGTACCTGTGCGTCACTGCCCACCCACCCACCCACCCATCTACCCAACCCACACAACCCACCCGCTCTCTCCTCTACATCCATCTTGCATGCACCACGCTCCGTGCCTTTCCTTCGCTTGACATGGCAACATGTGCTTTCTCTTGTGATTTCACCCTCCCCCATGCCGCACGCACTCGTGTGCCCCCTCCATCTCATCCCTCTCATTTCACACGCCTCTACTGACATTTTTCACCCCTCACATCACATGCCCCTCTAGTATACTAGGCAGAGCACAAATTGTAAACCTTTGTCATGTCATAGGCCTTTAGGCTGGACTGGAATGGTTGCATTCGTCATCATGCCATTCGTCATCATGCCACTCGTTATCATGCCATTCGTCATCATGCCATTCGTCATCATGCCATTCGTCATCATGCCATTCGTCATGATGCCATTCTATATGGTCTCAAGCCTCAACCCTCCACCCTATCTTTCTCTTGCCTTCTCCGCTCCTGTTTCCTGACCCCCCACAGCGATCTAACCTCCATCGATCTGGTGGGGCCCATCCCATCCCTCGCCCCACTCACCGGCCTCACCCACCTGTACGTCTCGAGTTCATTTGCGACTGGTCTCTCAAGGCTGGAGTCATTCCGAGCTTCCCTTCCACGAATTCACCTCGCCTCGCCTCTCGTCATTTTCTGTCCCTTTCCTCACGCTGTTCTTTTCCAACCTTCCCTACGTGTACTCCTCTCGCCGCTTATCCCAAACTGATGATTTCCGTTTCCTCCTGTGGCATGTGTCCCCAATGCCCACTTATATGCCACGTGTGTTCTACTGCTGCTTGCGTGCCACATGTGCACTCAGAGCGATTGGAGTGGAGGAGAGCAGGCTAACTGGCACGATCGAAGGACTGGCGTGGCTCTCCTCCCTCACCAACCTGCAATATCTGTACGCCCTGCAAGCACTGTACGCCCTGCAAGCACTGAACGCCCTGCAAGCACTGAGCTCCCTGCAAGCACTGAACGCCCTGCAAGCACTGAGCTCCCTGCAAGCACTGAGCTCCCTGCAAGCACTGAGCTCCCTGCGCTGCAAACAGCATCGTTGCCTGTGCAAGCCCCATGTTCGCCCTGCAAACTTGGCCACCCTACGTGCGCTTGGCATGCCACAGCACAGTGTCTTTCACCCATGCATCACACATATCATGAAACACCCCATGCAAATGTGAAAGCAGTGTTTTACGTTCTCCCATCCATCCTATCCGTCTCGCATGCCTCACTGTCCTCCCTCCCTCCACCAGGAGTCTTGAGTACTTGTATCAGTTCACAGGGGACTTGACCTCCCTGTACATTCTGTCTCACCTGAAAAGCCTTCAAGACCTGTAAGCATCACCACAGCGCACAAACATGTTGTGATCGCAGCATCATGTATATACCATCTCGCAACTGACACTGGTGGTAGTGCGTTCACTTTTGAGTCGGCTGGTGGCAGTGCGTGTATTCACTCTACGCCTCATTGCTGGTGTGCATGAACGCAGGAAACTCTATGCGCTCACCAACGCCACAGGGGAGATACCCAGGGAGATCCGATACATGACTGCCCTCACTTCATTGTAAGCTGCACACAAAGCCCTATCCGGGGCTTGAAGCGAAACCTCTCCATCCCCTCGCTCGCCTCGCCTGACATGCCATTACATAACTGACTGCAGCTGTCTGCACCTGCCCGAGATTCGTTTCTCTGCACCTGACACAACATGCAAGCTCGTGCCTTCCTCTCTGCAGGGACCTATCCTACCTTCGTGCTGTGGAGTTCCCTGATTGGGTCACTCACCTCTCCAACCTTCAGCATTTGTGAGCTGCTCCTGCCTTTCTCTCCTTCTCCACCTTTTCCACAAGCCACATCCCCTTGTGATGGAGACGCCACCTTTGCGGCTTTGCCACACGCCACATCCCCCATGAGGCACGAGGAGAACCAACTACACTTGCCATCGCCGTAACTGGGCTTGACTCAGTGCGTGGAGTCCCGTGTGTGCCGGCCTTCCCATGTGTTCCCTTGCGTGCCTTCAGGAACTTGCAGACGGACGATCCAGCTCGGCAGGGGCTGTTGAAGGAAGACTTATCTGAGCTCACAGCACTCACCAGCATGTGAGTTTAGCCGCGCACGCACGTGAGAGTGCTACGAGGATGCTTACTTTGCGTTGGCCTTTTACTAGGGGAGTATACTATTTTCTGCCTCTTTATGTTTCGATGTTATCTGATTCGAAGAGTTTGGGTAGGGTGTTGGCAAAGCGGATTGTGTGTACTGGTGTGTGTGTCCTTAGAAATGATGCTCTGGCGAATGAATCTTTACTATGCATGGTGCGGTTCAGCATACCCTGCCCCCCGCACCATCTCAATTGCATGCATCCATCCCTGCTGCATCTCCGTTTCCAGAAGGGCAGGAAAGACACCCACTCACGGGACTCTCTCTGCCCAAGTCTCTCATGATCCTCACCCCACTCCACCAGTTAACAACCATACGACCATCCGCTGTCTGTCCTGCCCGCTGTCTGTCCTGCCCGCTGTCTGTCCTGCCTGCTCCCATGCGCTGCTGCAGGTCCCTCCAAGGGAACAACCTGGAGGGCTACCTACCCAGGAGCTGGTCCAGGCTGGTCAACCTGCAGGAGCTGTGAGTCACTGCTTGATCGGCGCTCTGCCCCATGCCATACCATGCAATCCTGCCGCGTTGCTGCCATGCCATGCAGCGTTTCTCCATGATGCAATGGTGGTGGCTCGCTGTTATGGAGCTCGCAGAAACGTTGTTAAGAAACCTTTTCGGTTAACCAAGTGGGTCAAGAGAGCAGCACAATGAAAGGGGTATGTCCACACAGCAGCCATACCGTCGCAAGCGATAACCTGTACTGCGCTGCAGCCCTCTTAAATTTCTGGGTCATCCCAGGGGCCCTATGAGCAACACTCTCGTTCTTCTCCCTTGTTCTTCCAGTTGTCTGAGCTCCAACCGAGTTGACTTTTGAGTCGACTCAAAAGCACGACACTCGTTCTTCTCCCTTGTTCTTCCAGTTATCTGAGCTCCAACCGCCTCCAGGGAACCATTCCAGCAACATTCTCGGCCCTAACAGCCCTGAGTATATTGTAAGTCTCCTGCATCTTTCCCGAGTCCCCTCTTCCCATTGCATGGCCTCCACTCTGTCGTTCCCTGTCTACTTCGCTCGTCCCTTCCTCACTCAGTACGTACTCTTCTTTGCGCTCTGTTCTCCCCTCCTCCTCCCTTCCCCCTCCTCTTCCAACCCCCGACCTGCAGGGACCTTTCATGGAATTCTCTTATTGCTCCGATACCCCCTGCATTCTCCAGCAACATCGACACATTGTGTGTAACTCTTTCCTCCGCCCGACCCACCTTCCCAAGCCTAACCTAACCCAGCACGTCTTCTTCCTGTACCTTTATGAATCACTGGATTTTCATCATTCAGCTCTGTCTCTCACCTCGTGTCTCTCACCTCGTGTACCGATCTCAACAACTCTTCTTGCCTTGTCTCTTTCATCCCCTATTCTCCATGGCCTGGCCTGGCATCCTGTGCTTCAATGTGCTTCACTCTCCCCCCTTTCACAAACATCACACCTCCCTCCCTTTGCGAGCGACCTTCGGGTGCAGGGAATGTTGAAACAAGCCGCTGCCTGCCTCTCCTGCTCCACGTGCCTGTCCAGATACCTTGACCACAATGCCTTCGACCCATCCCACCACACCTCGCAATGCCCAGCCTTGTAGATCTGTAAGGCCCACCACTTGGCCCACCACTTGGCCCACCACTTGGCCCACCAAGCACCACTTGGCCCACCAAGCACCACTTGGCCCACCACTTGACCCACCAATTGAACTGGCCCGCTTGGCCTGCCCGTGCCACACACACTCGTTCTTGAACCTCCACTCGGATTGGCCCCTTGAGCCTGCCCTCCGACCTGCACTCTCTGCGTAGCTCCTTCTGTCACTTCCTGTTCCAATCCAACCCTTTCCATGTCTCCCCCATTCTGTGCACTGGTTCCCGCTGGGCTGCTTTGGCTGCAGTAAATTATCCAACAATTTCTTCTCAGGAGGCATCCCCAACACCTTCACCCGTCTCACTGGCATGGATATGCTGTATGTCTCACTGGCATGGATATGCTGTATGTCTCACTGGCATGGATATGCTGTATGTCTCACTGGCATGGATATGCTGTATGTCTCACTGGCATGGATATGCTGTATGTCTCACTGGCATGGATATGCTGTATGTCTCACTGGCATGGATATGCTGTATGTCTCACTGGCATGGATATGCTGTATGTCTCACTGGCATGGATATGCTGTATGTCTCACTGGCATGGATATGCTGTATGTCTCACTGGCATGGATATGCTGTATGTCTCACTGGCATGGATATGCTGTATGTCTCACTGGCATGGATATGCTGTATGTCTCACTGGCATGGATATGCTGTATGTCTCACTGGCATGGATATGCTGTATGTCTCACTGGCATGGATATGCTGTATGTCTCACTGGCATGGATATGCTGTATGTCTCACTGGCATGGATATGCTGTATGTCTCACTGGCATGGATATGCTGTATGTCTCACTGGCATGGATATGCTGAATGCCTCACTGGCATGGATATGCTGTATGTCTCACTGGCATGGATATGCTGTATGTCTCACTGGCATGGATATGCTGTATGTCTCACTGGCATGGATATGCTGTATGTCTCACTGGCATGGATATGCTGTATGTCTCACTGGCATGGATATGCTGTATGTCTCACTGGCATGGATATGCTGTATGTCTCACTGGCATGGATATGCTGTATGTCTCACTGGCATGGATATGCTGTATGTCTCACTGGCATGGATATGCTGTATGTCTCACTGGCATGGATATGCTGTATGTCTCACTGGCATGGATATGCTGTATGTCTCACTGGCATGGATATGCTGTATGTCTCACTGGCATGGATATGCTGTATGTCTCACTGGCATGGATATGCTGTATGTCTCACTGGCATGGATATGCTGTATGTCTCACTGGCATGGATATGCTGTATGTCTCACTGGCATGGATATGCTGTATGTCTCACTGGCATGGATATGCTGTATGTCTCACTGGCATGGATATGCTGTATGTCTCACTGGCATGGATATGCTGTATGTCTCACTGGCATGGATATGCTGTATGTCTCACTGGCATGGATATGCTGTATGTCTCACTGGCATGGATATGCTGTATGTCTCACTGGCATGGATATGCTGTATGTCTCACAACTTCGCATGCTGCATACCACCAGCCTTCTGATCTGACTCACCCTGTCCCCACTGCGCTACAGCGCCCTTCAGAACGAGAGCCACCTGTCCAAGGAAATGCCCGTCAGCTAGAGCACAGAGTTGACTGCAGGGCATGTGTCCTTGTGTCTTTGTGTCTGTGTGTCTGAGTGTGTATGTGTGTCCCTACTGCACTTGACAGAAACATTGCTGTCAACAATCTCACCTCAGGCCTTAACGTGGTGGCTCAGATGACGTGGCTCGCAAACATGTGAGTCTCTCTGCTCTTTGCCACCTCAGCAGCCTCCTATTGGCAACCTCAACCCTGCTTTTTCTTCCCTTTGTCCACTCCACTATTCTTGCCTGCAACATCAATTTATTGTCGATTCAAATTTTGAGGTCCTTTTTCTGAATCCTCTGGAATCCTGGCCGTGCAGACTCCTCTACACGAACGACTTCACCGGTGCTCTTCCAGCATCCTTCTCAGCTTTTGAGAGTCTCTCATCTCTGTGAGTGTGCACTGCCTGTCACCACATCTGCAAGAAAGCGACCCTTTCCGTTGCACCTACTTGGGTGAAATGCAGCGGCAGATATTTTTGTGACTTCCCCTATAGTAAGGGCACTTGAATGATCGTAAGACCCTTAATAATGACTCAATGTTCCAATAATCCAACCCTTGGTGCATAATCGCTTCTGTGCGTATATTATTGGAATATTTGCCTACACTTATATGCACGTGCAGTGCCTGTGTGGACCTGAGCGACTCAATGCATGCTTTCCAACACGCAATTCTGCATGAGAATGTTTCATCGTCACATCACCACCCCACCACACGCGTGTATCTTGGCCTGATTCAGGCTTATTCAGAACAACCGATTCACAGGAACCTTCCCCAGTTTTATCCTGCAGCACACGGGCCTAATGTTCCTGTAAGCCATCCACTTGTGGGCTCAAACAATGGCGGGCTGCACTTGTCAAAATAATGCTTCCAGTTGCATGAGAGTATGTGCATCGGGTTTTTTTTTTTTTTTTTAATAAATAATATAATTTCGGGTACTGTTCTAATCTAGTCCATTATCTGAGCAACTCATGTGGCAATCCTGACCTGATCCGAATGGCTATGGCAGGAGCTTGGCCAACAACAGTTTCACGGGGCCTATCCCCAGTGACTTGACCAAGCTTCTCAACCTGATGGACATGTGAGTGGTCGTGCTGCTGCTTGATCCATCACATGTGAGTGGTCGTGCAGCTGCTTGATCCATCACATGTGAGTGGTCGTGCAGCTGCTTGATCCATCACATGTGAGTGGTCGTGCTGCTGCTTGATCCATCACATGTGAGTGGTCGTGCTGCTGCTTGATCCATCACATGTGAGTGGTCGTGCTGCTGCTTGATCCATCACATGTGAGTGGTCGTGCTGCTGCTTGATCCATCACATGTGAGTGGTCGTGCTGCTGCTTGATCCATCACATGTGAGTGGTCGTGCTGCTGCTTGATCCATCACATGTGAGTGGTCGTGCTGCTGCTTGATCCATCACATGTGAGTGGTCGTGCTGCTGCTTGATCCATCACATGTGAGTGGTCGTGCTGCTGCTTGATCCATCACATGTGAGTGGTCGTGCTGCTGCTTGATCCATCACATGTGAGTGTTCGTGCTGCCGCTTGATCCATCACATGTGAGTGGTCGTGCTGCTGCTTGATCCATCACATGTGAGTGGTCGTGCTGCTGCTTGATCCATCACATGTGAGTGTTCGTGCTGCCGCTTGATCCATCACATGTGAGTGGTCGTGCTGCTGCTTGATCCATCACATGTGAGTGGTCGTGCTGCTGCTTGATCCATCACATGTGAGTGGTCTTGCTGCTGCTTGATCCATCACATGTGAGTGGTCGTGCTGCTGCTTGATCCATCACATGTGAGTGGTCGTGCTGCTGCTTGATCCATCACATGTGAGTGGTCGTGCTGCTGCTTGATCCATCACATGTGAGTGGTCGTGCTGCTGCTTGATCCATCACATGTGAGTGGTCGTGCTGCTGCTTGATCCATCACATGTGAGTGGTCGTGCAGCTGCTTGATCCATCACATGTGAGTGGTCGTGCTGCTGCTTGATCCATCACATGTGAGTGGTCGTGCTGCTGCTTGATCCATCACATGTGAGTGGTCGTGCAGCTGCTTGATCCATCACATGTGAGTGGTCGTGCTGCTGCTTGATCCATCACATGTGAGTGGTCGTGCTGCTGCTTGATCCATCACATGTGAGTGGTCGTGCAGCTGCTTGATCCATCACATGTGAGTGGTCGTGCTGCTGCTTGATCCATCACATGTGAGTGGTCGTGCTGCTGCTTGATCCATCACATGTGAGTGGTCGTGCTGCTGCTTGATCCATCACATGTGAGTGGTCGTGCTGCTGCTTGATCCATCACATGTGAGTGGTCGTGCTGCTGCTTGATCCATCACAGGTGAGTGGTCGTGCTGCTGCTTGATCCATTATGCATCACAGCTACACAAGTGCCGTTGATTTCAGCAAACAAGGTGACTTGTGTGGGCTCACTGAGATTTCGTCACCGGGAATGCAGCATGTGATGTAAGCGGTTACCGGTGCACTAGCCTGCAAGAGTTAGTTGCTGTCCGCTCAAGTGTAATGGGACTTGAGCAAGAGAAGCAGTAATGCCAAGTAGGGCAGTGATTTGGGTTAAAGGATCCTTCCAGTCTGCCCGCTTTGGGGCTCCCTGCAGCCTTCTGCACGGAAAAAAATGAGTTCTCTCTTTGTCATAATCTAACAGCTGCTAGAACACTCGTGGCATCATTGGCACAGTTCTCTCAATGACAACAATTTCCATGGAACAATCCCATCTGGCCTGCTTCAGATATCCACGCTAACCTCGCTGTAAGCATCTCCGTACCTCCATCCATCCATTTCACCTGTTTCAGGAAATTTATTTCTTTCTTCTTCCACCTTGCTGCCCCTTCATCCTCATTCTTTCAATTAATTCCTGAAATGATAATGTTAAACAAAACCTTGTGAGTGCTCTCTGAAAAGAACCTTGAGTGATCTCCATAGCTGTCCGCCAGGCAATTGCTTTCAAAGTTTATATCCCTTTTCCAGCTCCTCTTTATCAGAGGCCCATGATGCATGCATGTGCTTTGGCACTTTCCTTGCATTTGTAACAGCTGCAATCAACCAATCCTTTCCCCTATTTCCCCTCCTTTCCAACACAGGCAAGTAGCTAACAACTTCCTTTCTGGGGGCCTCCCAGGGACTCTCAGGGCCTCCTCATCTCTTTACACGCTGTAGGTAGTGCAACCACTGTGTGTGCTGCCGCCAGTTTGCGTGTCTGCTGGTATGTTCCTTTGTGCTTAGTGCTCATGCCCTGGAATTTTCATTCACTGTTCTTGCACTGTGCAGGAGCTTGGCAGGAAATGGCTTCACTGGCTCCTTACCAGACTTCTCTCGCTGGAATGTCAGCTGTACACAGATGTAAGCCCCCCCACACTCACTTCCTCTTCTTTCCCTCTTTTCCCCTCCGACACTTTCCCTGTTCCACTCTCAACATCGCTTGCTCAATCTCATTCTCCCAACACCATGGGGTTCGTGCCATGGTGCTAGTCATTGAAATCACCCTACTCATGTCAGTGGCCCTCGTTGCTGCCTTGCCTGTGTTGTGCCTCAGAAATTTCAGTGACAACAACTTCACAGGGTCGATTCCAGATTCCGTCTCCACCCTCACCACCCTCGATGCCATGTGAGTTGCAACAACATGTGCCTCTCTACCCCCTCAGCATCTACCATCTCACCTGCCATCAGCACAAGGTGGGCCCTGTAATGTCATTTTCGACTCAAGAGTCGTTGGGGAAAGGTAGGTAGCTTCTGAGTCGACTCAAGAGTCTCTGGGGAGAAGTAGCAGTGGCAGTCTATGCACCCACGGAGCACCTGTGTCATAGCTAGCTGTATGTATGTGCTTACTGAGAACTTACCCCTTGCCTTGTGACGCCTCTACAGTTTTCTCAACAACAACCAACTGACCGGCACCATACCCTCTGCCATCTTCAACATGACAAGTCTGAAATACATGTAAGCCTCTCACAGGTGTAGAGTTCCCCCTTATTAATTGCCATCAAGCGTTCACACCTCGGCTCTTCTCCTCTGCACCTCAAGTGTTTCCACCTCTGCTCCATGGTGCTTTCTTGCATTGGCTCTCACCGCTCTTTGACACACCACGTCTCATTGCAATGTCTCGTCTCCCTGCCATGACCTTCCAGTTACATGGCCAACAACCACCTGAGTGGCAGTCTGCCAAATGCCATTAGCCGACTGGAGAACCTCGAACAGATGTGAGGGCGCTATATCTGCTTTCCTCGTAATCATTTCTCGACTATGTTGACAGCGCATAAGCAGTACAGCACAACCATAGCAAACGTTCATAACTGTGAATGCTATGGTGTATTTACATGCAAACGTCACCTGTGCCATCCCCACTCCACCCTGCTGCCTCTTGCCACTGCTCTGCCTGCCCCACCAGCTGGCTGGACAACAACATGATTGAAGGCCCCCTGCCAACTGGGCTGTGCTCGCTGCCCTTTCTTTGGCGCGTGTGAGTGGCTGCCATATACGAATGGAGATTCTGAAAATGAAGAAAAAAAAAGAAAAGAAAAATAATATCAGCATTTCTCAGCTGGGACACGTGCAGGCTACTGATATCTGAACGGGGGGTTGTATACTTACTCTTTGAAAGTAACAAAATGTAGGAACTGGCTTCACCTTTCTGTGTTTTCCACTCTGTCTAGGCATGGCTAATGGTGAGGCATGGTGTGTTTTACACGTTTGGCAGCATGATGAGCAACAATTACCTTTATGGAGAGCTCCCAGACTGCCTCTTTGACAAGTGTGTCAACCAAATGTGAGCTAACCATGCATGCCCTATCTCCAGTACTACCGCACATGCAACAGCTCGCACCCTCCTTTTGGCCGCCCATCACTGTTGATTGGTTATTTGGCCCTCGCTTAGGCGAAGCCAAGTTCGCAGCCGGATGCACGGTAGGTGCAGTTGGCTGCCCGCAGTGGTCGACGCCGACTTGGGTGGGCAAGTCGACATACTTGGTCAACTTACACGGGTCCTTTGCGAAGCCGCCGATGAGGGAGGTCGGCAGCCGACTTCGACTAGTGTGGTCGACGAGGGAGTTCGTCGACCTGCGAGGACGCCGACTTGGTAAAGTCAGCGGGTGGCTTCGACATGGGCGATGAGCTTCTGCGACAGTGTGGGGACGTTGCTCAGAAGGTTTTGGCGAAGCTGACCGCGGGCTGGTACCCCGAGGTCTATGTGGCACATCTGGCGCAACCGTTTTCACGTGGCCGACTCGGCACCTGTGCAATGTGTGTGACGGTGCACAGCATGCTCAACCGTCTACGAGCACCTGGGAAGTAGGTGCGCGCAAATGCGCTTACAGTCACCTATGCTGGTAAGCCGCCATGCTGCAGCGTTGGCAAGTCGCGCTGGTGCACTGCTGGCAGGTCGTCGACTTGCATGTTGGCAAGCCGCCTTCCAGCTGGTTGGCACGCCGTCGACTTGCCGTGCTGGCAAGCCGCCCTCGTGCTGCGTTGGAGGTCGATCTGCGTACTTGATAGGCTTGCTAGGAGATAGGCTTGCTGTAGTCTCCATTGCCAATCTCTATTGCATCATTGTATCCAAATTTTGCTAGTGAAACTCTTGCCAACTTTCATCGTGAATGTGCAAACAGTGAGACACGAATAAACATTGCGATCACTTGTACCACCCGTGCCTTTACACTTACTTCACTCTCGTCGTAGAGTGACTCTCCGCAAGGACTACCTTCGATCAAGCACTCAAACATGAATTTTTGGCCTTGCTGTGGCCCCCATCCTCCCCCAGTGATGTGAGCAACAACAGCCTGTGCGGGCGCGTCAACCGTGACTTCAAGAACATGGTAGCAGACGGTGGTGCTCTCATAAACTTGGCTCACAACTTCTTCTTTGGCGATGCCGTGCTCTTTGCTGCCGGCTGCAAGGTCTGCCCCGTTGAGATCACCGAGCCCAACAACCTCGGCATGGGGGATACCTTTGATGTGTTTGCCGGCAAGTGCAACAACGTTGCAGCCACTGGGCTGCGAGATATTTCCGTGGCGGGGGCAGGCAAGGAGGCGAGGGTGAGTCTGTCGGGAAACTGCCTGACGGTCAGCCCGGACGCGGAGTGTGCTTCCAACGCCACCCAGCGCAGCACGGCAGCCTGCCAGGCGTTCTGCAGCATCACGGACAACGGCCCGTGTGACGGCCATGGGGAGTGTGTGCCGCCTGCACCCGGTTCCACCTCCAACTTCACCTGCCTCTGTCATGCCGGCTACTCCACCCTGGACTTGGGGAATGGCTCTACCTGTGCCATTGTCAACTCCACCACCACCACTGGTGAGCCTTGCTTTCATGCGCTGTTCAATTCCACGTTGCATAACTGTGTAACCATGGTACCACATTGCTCATCACATTGCGAGGCTTCGGTTATCTACTCCTGCCTTCATCAATCCTTTCCATTTTTAACATCAAAAACTCCCCATTCCCTTGCTCTCCGCTTCCTTGCCAGTGTCCTCGCTCTTCACGGGCGCCATAGTGGGCATTGCTGTGGGCTGCTTTGCTGGCCTCGCTCTGCTCGCTGCTGTGCTCGCATGGCTGCTGTGGCCCCGCGGACCAAGTGAGCCCCTCAACCCGTCCTCAGTTCCAATCTGTGTCACCATTGCTCGCACCTCTTTCCTCCGTGTCACCATTGCTCGCACCTCTTTCCTCCGTGTCACCATTGCTCGCACCTCTTTCTATTCCACGTCCCCATTACTCACAACTCATTCTAATCCGTTTACCCATTTCTCACAACTCATTCTATTCCGTTTCACTATTGCTCACAACTCACTCTATTCCGTTTCCCCATTGCTCACAAATCTTTCTTTTCCATGTCCCCATTGCTCGCACCCCTTGTTTTCCATGTCCCCATTGTGCACACCTCTTTCCTTCATTGCCTCCCGTCTGTCTTTCTGTGTGAGCAGAAAAGTGGGAGGGGCTGGATGTGTGCGAGCAGTACTCGATACAGCAGATCATGAAAGCCACCAACAACTGGTCGGACGACAATGTGCTGGGCAAGGGTGGCTTTGGCATTGTCTACAAAGGCTACTCGCCTCAGGGCCAGCTGTGGGCCATCAAGCGCTCCACTGTCATGACCAATGACTTTGAAGTGGAGGTGAGGCATATCTTTCATTCTTACCAGCCGCTCTCTCTCAATCCATGTGAAAACAGAGAAAACAGAACACAGAGCACAGAGCACAGAAAACAGAGCACCGAGCACAGGAAAACAGGGACCGTTATTGGTCTTCCAAAATGCAAACCAGAGTCCTTTTCACAACGCGCACTGTCCATTTGCAAGTGCCTGAGTACCATCTTCCTCACCATCCGTGTGCATTTATCAGGTTAGTTTATCTGTAATCCTGTTCGCTGTATTCTGTTTTTGCCTGCAGGTGCGAGCCATGGCGTCTCTCCACCACTCGCATCTCGTTCGCCTGCTGGGCTTCTGTCTGGATCAGAACGTGGAGACGGGCAAGCAGGAGCAGATCCTCGTGTACGAGTTTGTGGGCAACAGGGACCTCGAGTACCATATCCACTCCACCAAGAGTGAGTTGCACTAGCACGATCAAAGCCAAATGGTTGCCCGACATTATTTGTTTTGCACATAACTTGACACAATTGCTTTTGCAAGCATTCTTCCTGCTCGTTCTTTGTGTTACATGATCCAGGACCGCTCACGCTGCGCCAGAGGTTGCGCCTGGCACAGGGAGCAGCAGAGGGCCTGGCATACCTGCATGGGTTTGAGACACCCATCGTTCACCGCGACATCAAGCCAGCCAACATCCTTGTGACTGCCGACATGCAAGCCAAGGTGGCTGACTTTGGGCTGCTCAAGCGCATCACACATGGCGATGCTGACGCCACACGAGTGGCCGGCACTCCGGGCTATGTGGACCCGGATTACAACCGCACCAACGTCATCACTGCCAAGAGTGATGTCTTCAGGTGCGCATGCTTGTTCCTTTAATTTGCACAATGTACTCATGATTTGAGAATGCAGTGAACTCATGTTTTGTCTGTTTTTGGTTGTTTTTCCAGTTTGTGTTGCGTGCCTTCACTCTGTAATGCAATCTCTACATATGTTAAACCCTTTCCCACTATTCTGCTGTTTGTCCAATTGCATGACTTTTTGCAGCTTTGGCATTGTGCTTCTTGAGTTGCTGACTGGAAAGCCACCCCGCATTGACACAAAAACGCACATTAGGAAATGGGTATGCCCGTCTACGAAAGCATGTGCAGCTTGCCATGTTTGCACCTTTATCCTACTTCCTACTTTAAATCGACACCTTTCACCTTTCATGACTGCCGCGCTGCTGTTGCACTGCCTATCCCACTCTCCAGGCAATGAAGATGGTGGAGGCGTATCAGTTGGATGACCTCAAGGACAGCAAGATGCCAGCAGCGAGCGAGGAGGCCATAGTGGACTTTGCAGACCTGGCTCTGGACTGCATCAAGTCTCCCGGCACACGGAGGCCCAGCATGAAGGACGTGGCATACCGCCTCAGTGCGCTCATTGAGAAACACTGCCCTGACAAGGAGGAGGAGTGGGAGGACACAGGGAAAGAAGCGAGTGAGGGCATCGATGATTCGTCTTCTTCACGGGATCCTTCTGCTGTGTCGTTTGGAGGCAGTGGGATGGAGTCTCAGATTTCATATGGTGGCAATTCTGGTGTGAGCTCATTTGTTGGCATTAGCTCTATCACTAGTGGTGTCAAGAGCTGGCTGCAGTTGAAGCCTAGCGCGGGACGCTAAGTAGGCCTATGGTGAATAGCCATTGGCTATCGCACATGAGATTGAGAATGGAGGTTCTGGTGTTGACGTTGGATGGCATTGCTACTACTGCATGCTTTGCTGGCTATGGTTAAGCGTTGAGCAGTAAGTTCCTTTCGTTGCAGTCTTGTAGCATGCTGCTTGATGTGTTGCGTGGTTGTGGGGATTGTTACGATATGAAGTTTTATGAGAAGGCATTCCTGTATGCTGCAGGAGCCGACTCTACCGAGTACGAAGTCGAGGAGTCAGAAGAGTCGAAGCGACACAGCAACCGTATGGTCAAGACCGATGCAGGCAAGAAACATTTGAAGTGAGAAGAGCGGGAACAGGTTTGAAACCGATTCCCGCGCCGCACGGTTTGAATTTCGCTGCAATAAGGGAATGTACCCCTTAGAGTACATGGCTAGTCTAGGTCGTTTCGCATTCCTTTGTATTTCTATATAAACCCTATGTATGCATGCTATAATCAATCTCAGTCATTTACATTCACTCTGACCTGAGTTCACTACTTCCGCTGCGACACTACCTGCGATCAACCCTGAACGATCCTTTCGCTAAGTTTCACTTCTGATTGTAACATGGTATGAGAGCTGCTCAGGGATTCTTCGCAACGTCACTTCCGTAAACTTCGCCAAACCAAGATCTGGCGAGCGGCACACGATCCAAGACCAAGATGGCCGGAGGATCCGGAGGCCAAACGAATCTAACGGCCGAAGGACAAACCAACCCGGCTGCGACAAATGAGGCGACAACCACGATCGGCACTGCCGCGCTCGAGCAGTTATTCGCTCGACTGTCAACAATGGAGAAAGAACTCCAAGAACTGCGCAAAGGCGATGCGGGAACCACTTCCCAACCAGTTCAACCTGGACAACCGGCTGCGAAAAGCCGCGATACCGCCGCGCACGGCTTCTCCCTCGACTCAGACAAATCTGCAACAACTTATCCTCGTCCAAGCGACGAAACCATCAACTCTGCGCAAGCACGCTTTCTCAGCGTGTAAAAAATCAAGACTACTGCCGCGCTTGACGGCAATGACTTTTATACATGGAGTTTTGAGCTTGAGCTCCTCCTACAGACAGCGCAGATCTATCACTACTTCGACGGCTCCTATCCTAAACCGGTGGAAGACACCGAAGACGCCCGCGCTCAATACTACAGTGAGTCGCTTATGGCGTATAGCGTCCTGCTGCGCAACATGTCGCCGGCAGAGCAACTCGGCATCCGCTTTTACAAAGAGAGCGCCGCTCCGGCTCTTGAAGCTTGGAAGCACCTCGTGGAGGTATATCAGCCGAAGGATTCCGTCACTGCAAGCCGTCTCCTGCAACAACTCATGGAGACGAAGATGGGGCACGGGGAGAAAGCAAACAGTTACATCAACCGTTGTCGGAACATCCGTGATCAAATCATCAAGAACGGAAGTTCTATCTCGGAGGAGATATTCGTCAACATCATCCTCCAGGGACTTGGGCCCGAGTGGAAGCCCTGCAAGGCGCTACTCCGACAACGAGGACAGCTCTCCGAAGCCGCGCTATGCGCCGCCCTGCTGACTGAGCAGCAGGACATGGACTCGAGCAGAACGAGCTCCGCGCTGCGGCGAGAGCGACTCGCCTTCTACACAGACAACCGTGAAGAGCGACGACAACCAAGGCGCCATTACTGCAAAATTTGCAAAGCCTTCGGGCATTCAACGGATCGATGCAAATCCCGATCCAACTATCGGCACCCGAATCCCACTCAACGTAACAACTGGGTCAGCCGACAAGACGCTCGTCACTCTCAGCCCCAACAACCAATCTCTCGTACTCCTGCACAACAACAACAACAGCAGGCACAAGGATCTCAAGGAGGAGCTCCCAGAAACGTAATCGCAAACATGGCGACGCGACGCCGCCGCACTGCTGAGCCAGACGAAGAAGACGAGCTCCAGGGAACATTGCCGCAACCAGAAGAAGGGTGGAACAATCCCTTCACGGAAGACCACTATTACCAGTACGACGAAGGCGAGCAGGACTGGAATCAGCCTATCACACTGTGGGAAAGCCCGCCACACGACAACCAACGCTACGTACCTGTCGGATGGAAGGAAGACGAAGACCCATCCTTCCACAGGCGCTACAAGGCAACGCTCGTGACACCGCGCCTCGCGCTGCTGCTCCGCAATAACAACCAAGACAACCACAACACCTGGTATCTGGACAGCTGCTGCGGGCAACACATGGTGGGATCGACCCGCTATGTATCAAACCTCAACCGCGCTCCCGCAACCTTCGTCACCGTCGCTAACAATCACCAGCTGCGCGCCAACTCCCAAGGCATTGTCGTTCTGCAAGCACGAGACAGCAACACCCACATCTCGTTCAACGACGTGCTCTACGTCCCAGACCTGCGCTTTAATCTGCTCTCGGCAGGACAACTTCGCGACTGCGGCGTCATACTCACCACGGATCTGGCCACGCGCGACCTCATCCTCACGTACGCCCCTCCAGACACACCTCCCGAGTCGTTCAAATACATTGGTCGAGCCCGCGCCATAAACGCGATCTACGTTCTGGACTTCGACGTACCAAGCTGTGAAGCCTCATCCGATGAGCTCGTGGACCTAGTCCCCCTCGAATTCGCCTTCATGAACGAAGAATCGTGGCAACATCCTGATGGACGACCGTGGATCCGCCGCAGCCCACACCCGTGCGAAATCAATCTGCATAACCCCGACATCAATGGACTTTGCACCACCTGCCACACGCCTGCGGCAAGCCGCACGGAGCAAGTCGAGAGGGAGTACGCGGCCATCCAGGAGGCGGAAAGTGCTGAACAAGAACCCACTGGCATGATCGATGAAGAGCTCGCAGTATCAACTTACCGCATCTTCGGAGAAGAAAACAAGCAGTTCGGTCACCGACCCGATCCGCGCCCCACACCACGCTCCGACACCCTCCGATTCATCCTCGAAGCTAACGCCTCCACCATAGACGAGGAAGGCCGCCCGCGACCATACACCCGCGAAGTCTACCGCCTTGAAATCGACCCGGCCTGGAAGGACCCTGATGAAACCGAGGAGTTAAGCGTCAAGGAGGAACAAGACAAGGCCAGGGCAGAGAAGAAACAAAAACTGTACGAAGAGCGCATCGCAGCAGGCTGGAGCGAGGAGTCTGCACGACGAGGTGGATGGGGAGACGATGACTACTAACCCGAAGAAGGGGCTACATGGGCATCAGCCACTGGAGCATGGGGAGCCAGCGGCAGCGGCATAGCAACCACCGGAGGCTGGGGCACGGAAGAAACAACTGAAACGGACCTAACACAAGAGGAGCTGGAGGAAGCAGAACGGGAAATGCGCGCCGAACGCGGAGAAGCATCCCCCCGCGTCACCATACCCCTCGGAAGACCGCCACCTGCACGCTCACCCCCCCGTTCACCATGGCGCTGGGACAGTACCTGGACGGAGCTTGAGGAGGGGAACGTACCCCCAACTCCAGTCCGAGACTCCCTTGGTCCAATCTCCCGTCCAGATCCATTCGCCCGCTTCATCGAAGGAACAACAACTCCGCTCACCGTCATCCCCGACCGCGAATTTCTCGCCCTCTACCTCTCGACCGCACCTGCAGAAGGGGAGACGACTGCAGCAGAACAAGGAGCAGAAGAAGCAGAACCAGGAGAAGAGGAGGAACCACCGCTCCAGATCCCACAAGAAACAGAGGAGGAAGCAGCAGAGCATCGCGCACGCTACATGCGCAGCAGCGGCATTCGCGCCAAATACGATCTCTGGCTTGCACACGCACAGCGACAGTCAGGGAGGAAGCTGAAAATCTGGCAGAGCGATGGTGCCAAGGAGTTCCGCAGCAACGAGCTGGAGAACGTCCTCACCGAGAAAGGAATCAAGCATGAGATCTCTCTCCCCTACGCTCATCAGCAGCAAGGAGTCGCAGAGAGGGTGAACCGCACCCTCATGACGAAAGTACGCGCCCTCATGAACCAGTCCGGCCTGCCCAAGAAATTCTGGCCTTACGCCATGAACCACGCGGTGCGCCTATACAACCTCCTCTCCACCACGGCCAACAGGGACAACCTTTCCCCGCACATGAAGTGGACCGGCTCAAGGGGAGACCCCTCCATGCTGAGGGTTTGGGGGTGCATGGTGCAGTACCGGCCAACTTCGGCACACATCGGCAAATTTACTGAGCGTGCACGATGGGGAGTTCATCCGAGGCTCAGCAATGAACACAAGGGGTGGCTTGTTCTTGACATCGACAGCAAGGAGATTGTTCCCGCGCGTGATGTTTTCTTCTACGAACGACTCACCTTGAAGCAGTGGATCGAGGACGAACAACGCGACCAAGCTCGAGGCTATGCCAACAGCGGCCGCAGCTTTGCATCTCCTGAGGACGAAGCGGCAGCAGCAGCCTTCGATCGCGACGACACCGACGATCACCCCGGCATCCAACCTCGCCCCCGCACGGACGATGACGACGACGACAGCGACGACGCCCCTACGCCTGGTCCATCCCGCCGCAACACCGCCCCAAGCACTTCCTCACCTAGCCACGAGAGCGACGATGATGACGTGGTGGAGGTCCCCATCACCGACACTACAATAACCACAAACGTGTCCGGTCTGCAGCTCCTCGGGCTACACACCTTCGTCTCCGCCATGACTCACGCCGTCGAACCAAAGAACCCGCGCCAGGCCCTCACCGGCCCTCACGCTAAAGAATGGCGTGCAGCCATGGACGCCGAACTAAAAGCACTGGAGTCCCGTGACACCTGGGTTCTCGTCGATCGTGCAGCAGTGAAGGGGAGGAGGGTGCTAAGCGGAAAATGGGTTTTTCGGCTCAAGACTAACGCTGACGGAACCATCGAGCGCTTCAAGGCACGATGGGTCGTCCGAGGCTACGATCAACGCCACGGCATCGACTTCGACCAAACCTTCGCCCCCGTCAGCAGTCACACCTCCGTCAGAATCCTACTCGCCATAGCAGCTGCCAAGCATCTGCCACTGCGACAGATCGACGTGAAGAACGCATTCCTATATGCGTTGGTGGACGCAACCATCTTCGTGGAGCAGCCACACACCTACGGAGAAGGAGATCCCAGGGTCTGCCAGCTGAAGAAATCCCTCTATGGGATCAAGCAGGCGCCTCGTCTCTGGCAGCAGCACCTGCACAAAATTCTACTGGAAATCGGCTTCAGGCAGCTGCCACACGACCCGGGAATGTACCGCCTCCACTTCAACGGCGATTACACCCCTCCTCACCGTCTACGTGGACGACCTACTCTACACTGGCACCTGCAACACACTCCTCAACCAGTTTGAAGAGAATCTGGCGAAGCGCGTGGACATCACCATCAACCACAACGTCACTCAGTTTCTGGGCCTGAACATCACCTACGCGCCAGAAGCAATTCATCTGTCAGCTTCGAAGTACGCAGAGCAGCTGGGAGAACGGTTCAACATCTCACGCGCACCACTCTCAACTCCCTACCGCAACCCCAGCACCAACTACAAACCGGACAACAAGCCTCTGTCCCCCGCGGGGCTCCAACTGTACCAGCAGCAATTGGGCTGTCTGCTCTTCGCATCTGTCACATGCCGACCCGACCTCTCGTACATCGCCAGCCAACTGGCACAGTACTCCCGCAAACCAGTAGCCGAGAACCAGCTGGACTTGGAGCGCGCCCTGCAGTACTTCATCTCCACGCCTGACATCGGCCTCTCCTACTCCACGCTGTCAACAACATCCTTCAACCTCAACGGCTACGTGGACGCTGATCATGCCGCTGATCCAGCCAATCGACGGTCCCGAACCGGCTTCGTCTTCCGCCTGGAGCCAACTGGCCCCATCTCCTGGAATTCGCAGAAGCAGGAACTGGTTGCCCTGTCATCGGCCGAAGCTGAATACATCGCCGCGACAGCAGCAGTTCGCGAAGGCCTGTACCTGCAAGAGCTGCTACAGGAGGCGAAAATCCCAACCTCGCCCACCTTTCGCCTGCACTGCGACAACCAAAGCGCGATCAAGATCGCGAACAAGCCCGGGTTCGTGAACCGCACGAAGCACATCGCACTGCGGTACTTCTTCGTCAAAGACGAAATCGACCAAGGCAAGGTTGACCTCGCATACTGCCCAACCACCGAGATGGCAGCCGACTTCCTCACCAAGCGTCTGCCACGTCAGCAAATCAAGCACTGCTCCGACCTCACCGGAGTGGTCAAGCGAGTCAGCACCCTTCGCGTCCAGGAATGAAGGGGAGTGTTACGATATGAAGTTTTATGAGAAGGCATTCCTGTATGCTGCAGGAGCCGACTCTACCGAGTACGAAGTCGAGGAGTCAGAAGAGTCGAAGCGACACAGCAACCGTATGGTCAAGACTGATGCAGGCAAGAAACATTTGAAGTGAAAAGAGCGGGAACAGGTTTGAAACCGATTCCCGCGCCGCACGGTTTGAATTTCGCTGCAATAAGGGAATGTACCCCTTAGAGTACATGGCTAGTCTAGGTCGTTTCGCATTCCTTTGTATTTCTATATAAACCCTATGTATGCATGATAATTCAATCTCAGTCATTTACATTCACTCTGACCTGAGTTCACTACTTCCGCTGCGACACTACCTGCGATCAACCCTGAACGATCCTTTCGCTAAGTTTCACTTCTGATTGTAACAGGGATGCTACAGTCATTGCTTGGATATAACACATGCATGTCTTACCTTATACACTAGAAAATTGATTGGGTTGTCTTGTAGTTGGGGTGGTTTATGGTGTCTTATAATTCTTATAAACGGACAAAGAACCTTTTACAACGTACCCCCTCCTTAAAAAATTATTCCTAAACCCTACTCGTACACACCTACAGGCAGGCCCTCAGAAGTCAGACTTTTTTCTCTGATTTGGGCTTTTTTCTCTGATTTGGGCTTTAATATATTGCGTTCGACAAGGACTAACTTATTTACGCACTTAGAGAAATATCGGAAGTTGGCGTGAGACACTATTGAGTGTTCAACTTTGTGGCATCACATATGGCATCATTGAAAAACTCGTTTACTTATCGACCTTATTTCTGTTAAATGTTCCAGATATTGAGATAGATATGTCACACCTGCCGGCAAAACGAAACACGCCCTAACGTAACACGAATGTGGTACTGTATGTCTGCACCGTTGACATCCGTTCGACTCCAAGTAATGCCGACCCAGATGGAAGTTGGTGGCCGTTGACTTCTCCATTCATCGACTGTGTCGCATAATAACACCCCCATTGTGAGTCCATCATACACCTAGAAGCAGCAACCCCAATGTTTCCCACACACCGTTCGGTTAGATTCGACAACATCTGCCGACATGGTCGGGCGCAATGCTGCCGCATGGCAAGTGCATTGAAGCTAATGGGGATCCCCTAGTAAAAAACGCAGGCGAGGGAGCTTGAGGGCCGGGATGCCACGCACGTCGGACCATCTCGCCGTTGACGTCGGACGTCCGAGGAAAGTCTGCTCCCCCGCAGTGCTCCCATACATCGTACGATGCCTCCGCAGGCAAGGCGAGGGAGGCAAAATTTGCACGAGGAGGAAGGTGGGGAGGGTAAATGTGCAGCTTCCAAGGGGTGCACATCCCTGAGGGTAAATGAGCGTTCTTTTGGCATTTACCTTCGTTTTGGTTCGGAGGGCAAATAGGTGGCTCGGCATGGTTTTACGGGCTGACAGATGTGTCGAACCAAAAACGCAGAGAGGGGAAGATTCCCATTTTCCCTCGCTCCTCCTTCGCCAGTGCCTAGAGAACACCACCCATGTTATTGGGTCAATCATGTATAGACAATATTGATTTCTGCAATGTTAGTAGTGGTCGGAGATGTTTGAGTGAAGTAATTACTTTGTCGCAAGGTGAAAGCTCACGCATATCATAATCTGTCCCGATTTTCCACTGCCGATCCAACTACAGTGCAATTCCTCCAGGACTGCCAAACGGCATGGGGTAAGACCATCGCTGGGTGGAGTGGCACGAATCCAGAATGCAGCACTGCCACCGGCCTCACATGCGATACCACGGGCATGATTTTGTCCTTGTGAGTTGGGTGGCGACTATAAGGGCCCAGCGCTCTGGCTTTCTCTCATCATGAGGAATTCGAGTTGGCACATCCCAAAAATGTTCGGTTCCAGCACCTGCGTTGAAGATGCTGTCAGAAATAACTGAGCAGGAATGAATGAACTAGCACAGAGTTTGGTACAAGTAGGAAACCCTAACTTTGTGTACCCCCTAAGGTGTAACCCACTACAGCCTACACAATATAAACATACAATGTTTGACACACCCCCATAGGCGCAGTGGGAGACAACCACAGGGTCACAAGACCAGTCAAAGCAAAGCAAGCTCAGGGTGGATCTCAAGGATTCCACACAAATTCCGAGCACAAGCAAGCGGTCCCAAGACCAGTTCACATGCAGGTTTATAACAAAGCAAGAGATACAGTGATCACAACCTAGCAAAAGTAAACAAGTAGGCATATATATATAGTGATCACAGTACAAGCAAGGTCAAGAGGTAAGCAAGTGAGGCCCAGTGGGTACAAGGCCTAGCAGAGTGCAAAAGCGCTGATGGTCACAAGGCTGAAGCGCCTTGGTGAACACATCAGCAGTGTTGGCCTCCGTGGCCACGTAACGCAGACAAAGCTGACCACGCTGCTGCAGCTCTCGAGCAAGGAAGTACCGCAGAGCGATGTGCTTCGTTCTGTGCTCCAGTCTGTGCTCCTCACACAAGGCAATGGCAGCCTTGTTGTCAACGTACAGCACTGGAGGAGAACGAGGCCGCTCTCCGAGGTCGGTCAGCAGGTAGGTTAGCCAGCGTAGCTCCTGAGCAGCCATGGCTGTGGCGTAGATCTCAGCCTCACAACTGGAGCTGAGAACAGAAGAAGAGCGAGTAGAACGCCAAGAAACTGAGCCAGAGCCAAGGCTGAAGGTGTAACCCTGGGACGACCGCTGAGTAGCCTGGTCGTCTGCCCAAGAAGCGTCTGAGTGCCCTGTGAGAACAACCCGGTCTCGCCCTCCAAGCACAAGCCCCATGCCCGACGTACTGCACAAGTAGCGCAACACCCTCTTAGCAGCATCCATGTGCTCCTTCCGGTGACGGCCAGGAGCGACATAGCGTGCTAGGATGCTAAGAGGGTATGCAAGGTCAGGTCGAGTGCAGGTCATCAGGTACATGAGGCAGCCCACAAGCTCTGGATACGGGCCACTCGGCTCTACGGACTCATCCGAAGGCAGAGCTGAGAGCGAGTGACCGGTAGGCAGAGGAGTGGACTGAGGCGAGGAGTACGTGAAGCGGAAGCGCTGGAGAACCTGCTGCACCATGTGTGACTGAGTCAGGGTGATGGTGCGCCGTGCTCTGTCCCGGGTGATCCGCAAGCCAAGATAGCTCGTCAGCTCACCCAGGTCTGTGCACGTGTGTCTCCTCTGCAGCTCCGACTTCACGTGAGCGAGTGCCGCGGTGTCAGCAGTGGCAAAGACCAAGTCGTCGACGTACACGAGGATGTAGAACGGCGGCAGCGAGGTGTCGGTGCGTAGAAACAGCGACGGGTCAGCAGTAGAGGGAGCGAACCCAAGAGCCGCAAGTGTCGTCCTCAGTGTGTCGTGCCACTCACGTGGCGCCTGGCGGAGACCGTAGACCGGCCGCTGAAGCCTCCACTGGGTGCCAGGAGGAACTGACCCAGTGAAGCCAGGGGGGCGGCGCAGCCAGATCTCCTCGTGCAGGCTGCCCTGCAAGAAAGCAGTGCTGAAGTCCAGAGAGTGAAGCTCGTAGTCGCGGTGAGCGGCTATGTGCAGCAGCACCCGAAGAGTGGTCATCTTCGGGGTGGGGGAGAAGGTCTGAAAGAAGTCTACTCCCTCTCGCTGACTGAAGCCTCGAGCCACGTAGCGCGCCTTGAAGACAGGTGGAGAACCCGGCGGCCGCTTCACCCTGAAAATCCACATGCCACTGACGATGTTCGCCCCAGGAGGGGGAACCTCGTCTACGTAGGTGCCTGTGGACTTCCAGGAGGCCATCTCTGCGTCCATGGCTGTCTGCCACTGAGAGGAGTAGGGACCCGCCATCGCCTCAGCGTAAGAGCGTGGGGTCGGGATGTCTGGTGCATCCGGGTCTCCCTCAGGGGCAACTAGCAAGGACACGAGACGGGGCAAAGCAGCAGCAAGGCAGTGGAACTCCTCCTGTCTGTCCTCAAGGACGTCCGTGCCGAGGGCACACTCACCCCCGACGGACGGAGGACAGGCAGACGCAGACTCAGACCTAGCGACAAGGCTGGCAGCGTAGTCTAGGCGACAGCGAGCAGCAAAGTCAACCAACTCAGCGACCAGAGCAGACGCAGCCGAGGACTCAAAGGTCGGGTCAGTGACAACTGTAGCGAGGAGACGCGTAACAGTGGGACTGGCAGCACGACGGGAGTCAGACTCCGGGTCAGGAAGAGTAGGAAGAGAGGACGCAGGAGGAGACGGCAGCGGGACACGCTGCGGAGCAGTGGAGGGACGCAGAGTCATGTAGTGAGTGCCAGGGACAGGAGGAGGACGCTCACGTGGGACACGACGACCAGTGCGAGCAGTACGAACAGGCGACGCAGGACGAGACTCAGGCTCACGACGCTCTGTAAGACCTCCTGTGGGACCAGCGTAAGGGGAGGGAGCAGGGAGAGGCGAGGCAGGCGGTAACTGTGACTGCGGCTGGACAGGCAGAGGACACTCGACTGACGGAGGAGGACTAGGAGGAGGAGCCTGACCAAGAACCTGCTGAAGGAGCGGTACGAAGTACGGTCGCGGCCGCGCAGCGTCTCCAGAAGCAGGAGGGACACCAGTGGCAGCCCCAACGCCCGAGTCCTCAGCACCAGCAGCAGCTCCAACGCCCGGGTCCTCAGCACCAGTAGGAGCTCCAACGCCCGAGTCCTCAGCACCAGCAGCAGCGCCACCAGTCGGGTCCTCAGCACCAGCAGCAGCTCCAACGCCCGGGTCCTCAGCACCAGCAGCAGGGCCACTGGTCAGGTCCTCAGCACCAGCAGCAGCGCCACCGGTCGGGTCCTCAGCACCAGCAGCAGCTCCAACGCCCGGGTCCTCAGCACCAGCAGCAGCTCCAGCCCCCGGGTCCTCAGCACCAGCAGCAGCTCCAGCGTCCGGGTCCTCAGCACCAGCAACAGCACCACCGCTCAGGTCCGCAGCACCAGGAGCACCACTACGAAGACTGCAGCGCCGCGTGTACCACTCGCGGATCACCTGAATGGGGGGGAGCTCCTGGGTAGGAGGGGAAGTACCGGGACGAGCTCCAGAAGCACCTCTCCGGAGGCGGCAGTACTCGAGGTACCTCTCCTGCAGCTGCTGGGAGGAGAGGGCTCCTCCAGGTGGAGCACGCTCAGGCTCAGCACCCCCAGTCTCAGCACGTCCAGGCTCAGCACCCCCAGGCTCAGTACCTCCAGGCTCCGCACCTCCAGGCTCCGTACCTCCAGGCTCCGCACCTCCAGGCTCAGCACCCCCAGGCTCCGCACCTCCAGGCTCAGCACCCCCAGGCTCAGCACCCCCAGGCTCCGCACCCTCAGACGCAGCACTCCCAGGCTCAGCACCCCCAGACGCAGGACGCGAGTCAACAGCTACCTCGACAGGCTCACCCGGGTCTACTTGGGACACACCTGAGGGAGCGGCACCCTGAGGGGGGAGGGGTTCTGGTACCTCAGCACCTGGAGCGAGGAAGAGAGGCGGGGGGGGAGCGGGGCAGTGCGGTAGGGGAAGAGGCGGTAGAAGGGGACGGACTCGTC
This sequence comes from Closterium sp. Yama58-4, assembly GCA_947470075.1. NCBI lineage: Eukaryota > Viridiplantae > Streptophyta > Zygnematophyceae > Desmidiales > Closteriaceae > Closterium > Closterium sp. Yama58-4. The sequence goes on from CANIUD010000107.1 coordinate 413,588, forward strand.
AAAAGTGACGTCCTGAGAGGCCAGAACCCGGCGCGAGGTGACGTGGTAAAACTGCCATCCAGGCGCGTCGGGAACAAAGCCAAGAAAGACACAGGGAACAGCGCGACGCGAGAGCTTGTCCGCGGACGTATCGCGGACAAAAGCTCGAGATCCCCAGACCCGGAAACGTGACGCATCGCCAACCTCTCCCGTCCACCGTAGAGTCGGGGAAGTCTCCGGCAAGGAGACACGGGGCCAGAGGTTGAGCTGATGCGCTGCGTACCGGACCGCAAACGGCCACAGAAAGTGGGGAGCAGCCGCATGGGTCAGGGAGGTACGAGCGACCTCCATGACCAAGCCAATGCGGCGCTCAGCGACCCCATTCTGCTGTGGAGAGGCCGGAAGCGTGTACGACTGCTCAATGCCGTGCTCAGCACAGTAGGCTGCCAAGAGGTCGGAGGCAAACTCACCACCTCTGTCAGAGTGCAAGCGCAGGACAGGAAAGTCCGAGTGAAAGCGCTCGCCTAGCTGGAGACGGGCTCGGCTGATCCAGGGGATCAAAACACCAGGGACGTCACCCTTGGCGCGCAAGGGGAAGACCGTGGTGTAGCGCGAGTAGTCGTCAACAACTATCAGGAAGTATCTCTCCTGACCCTGACCACGGACGCGGGCTGGGCCCCACACGTCCATGTGGAGCGTCTGCAGGGGAGCTGTCGTCGGGGGAAAGGAGGAGGAGTGAGGAGCGGCGCGCTGCCGCCCCTCGACACAGGGAATGCAGTCAGGAGCAGGGGAGTCAGGAAGGGGAGGGAGCACCCTGGGAAGACCAGCAACAAGGTCCCGTTTGTGCATGGCCCGCAGGCGCTGCACAGACGGGTGACCAAGGCGGTGGTGCCAGAGGACGGTGTCGTTCGCCAGAGAGCGACACGAGCAGGGGGCGGACAGCTGACCTGACGCTGACGCAGACGCAGCTACCTGAGGGGACTCAGTGGTCAGTGTGTACAGGTCAGACCCCGGCTCTCGAGTGAAAGTAGCTAGATGGCGGCCCGTCCGAGCACACGTGCAGTGAGTCACACGCTCGTAGGCAGGGGTGAACTGGTGAACACCCCCGTCCTGGAGCGCACTACCTGCCACCAAGTTCGTGGAGAACGAGGGGAGGTAGAGACCTGAGAGCGTGCCGGACGGAACCGCTGGACACGGAAGGGTGGTGGAGGAGGTCGCAAGGACCGGACCCCCAGAGGGGTCAGCAAGAGAGACAGCAACCGGCCGAGCTAGAGGCTCAAGGACAGTGCGGTCACGAAAGAAAGAGCGAGAAGCACCTGAGTCCAGTGTGAAGGTGTGCAGTGCTGCAGTCGACTCAGTACCAGGGGGCACAGACGCACAAGCACCTAGAGCAGCAGCTGCAGTAGTACCTGTGGAAGCAGACACACTAGCACCTAGAGCAGCAGTGGGGCTGGCCTGAATGCCCGGGTCGGGCGGAACACGCAAGTACTGAGCACCCTCTCCACTAATAGACATCGCATACATGGCAGTGAGAATAGCATCAAAGTCTAGTGCCCAAATATCAACACCCTTCCTGAGCAGCTCAGCCCAGCGCGGCAGCTCACCCCCACCAGGAAACTGGGTGCGCCACGCATCGTTGAGGCGGGCGAAGCAGCGCTCCGTCTGGTGCGGCCCCCCACACGTCTGGCCAGTGCGGTCACCTGTACGAATAACATACTGGCAGGTGACGCTGCGCCGCGCATACCACTCACGAGCGGCCTGAAGGGTCGGGGCAGGCTGCTGACTCTGACCGCCCCCCGGGCCTCCACGACCACCACCCCCTCCGCCTCCGCCCCGGCCACCTCCACCCCTGCCGCTGCCACGACCACCTCCACCTCCGCTGCCACCTCCGCCCCTGTCACCACTCCCAACGCCGCTGTCACCTCCACCACTGCCGCCACTAGCCTCTCCAGTCGCACCTCCACCGCCACCACCTCCACCTCCGCCTCCTCCGCCACCACCCCCACTCCTGCCACTCCTGCCCCTGCGTCGTCCGCCTGAAGCAGACGCAGCCCCGACCTTCTCAGCACCAAGGAGGTCGACAGCAGCAGCAGAGGCGACAGAGGGGAGGAGGGGGGAAGGGGAGCACCCCTCAAAGAAGGGGCCGCGGGGGTCGCCACGAGAGGTGCCTACAGCGACGATACTAGCCTCGGCTGCAAGCAGTTCCTTCTCGAGGAGGTCTACGGTGAGCTCAGTGGGGGAGCGAGAGAGGAACTGGTCCCTGACAGGGCGCAGAGAGTCAGGGAGGCGGGTGACAACGTGGTAGAGAGTGATCCAGAGCGGGGGGGGTTGCTAGCGAGGAACTCGTCAGGCATGGCAGCGCGAAAGCGAGCCTCACTAGTCTTAAGGTGGGTGATGAGGTCTGCGACAGTGTGAAAGGAGGCTAGGTCGGGGAACAGGTAGGGGAGAGTGAGGCGGCCTAGAGTGGCAGAAGCGGGTGAGGAGTAGCGGGCCACTACAGCTGTGTAGAGGTCCTTAGCAGTCTTGCACTGGCCGAAGTGCTCGCGCTCATCTAGCGGCAGGGAGTTGCGAATAGCAAAGCGAGCGTGCGCGTCACGGGTCTGCCACTGTGAGCGCTCAGCTGGGGGGGCAGTAGCGGGTGGGGCGGTCGCATGGCCGAGAGCGTGGTCGCATGGCCGAGAGCGTGGTCGTACAGTGTAATATCTTCCTTGGCAGTGAGCTGTAGGAAAAGGTGCAGGTCATCTAGCCAGGTTTCGAATTTGACCGGACGGCCCTCGGCGTCGAAAGCTAGAACAGGAGGACTAGCCATAGCGACAGCGGCAGTAGTAGAAGCAGTAAAGTCACTGAAAAGGCGTGCGCAGGGTCAGCGGGGCCGGTGGGGCCTACGGACTGTAGTGGCGCACAAGCAGCAGTAGCAGGAAGTGTAGTAGTAGGATCTGCAGTGGTGCACAGGCGCAGCAGGCGGCAGCGAGAGCCGGCGCAGCAGGGGCGGGCTCAGCAGCGGTGATACGCGAGCGGCGGCGGGCGCAGCAGCGGCGGTGCGCGGGCTGTCAGAATCACTAGGCAAGAATGATTGAACTAGCAGAAGTTTGGGTACAAATATGAAACCCTATTTGGGGTTGTACCCCATATTGGCTACCCCACTACAGCCTACAAGCATAATACAGTTTAACACACCCCCATAGGCAAAGTGGGGAGAACAAAGGGTCACAAGACCAGTCCAGCAAAGCAAAGCAAAGCCCAGGGTGGATCACAACGTCACCACACTCCGAGCACAAGTAAAGGCCACAAGGCCAGTTCACATGCAGTGCTAGATATAGTACAAGACAAGCAACACAGTGATCAAAACCTAGCAAGCAAGCAACAAGATATATATAAAGTACAGTACAAAGAATGTCAAGCAGTGAGCAAGTGAGGAAACGTGGACACAAGGCCTAAAGAAGTACAGTGCCGCTGATGATCACTAGGCGGGAGCGCCTTGGTGAAGATATCAGCAGTGTTGGCCTTCGAGTCCACGTACACAAGCCGAAGCTGACCGCGCTGCTGAAGCTCTCGAGCAAGAAAGTAGCGAAGAGCAATGTGCTTCGTCCTGTGCTCCAGTCTGTGCTCCTGACACAAGGCAAGAGCCGCCTTGTTGTCACCGTACAGAACTGGCGGAGAACTAGGCCGCTCTCCCAAGTCAGTCAGCAGGTAGGTGAGCCAGCGTAACTCCTGTGCAGCCATGGCTGTGGCGTAGATCTCAGCCTCACAACTAGAGCCGAGAACAGAGGAAGAGCGGGTGGACCGCCACGAGACAGAACCAGAGCCAAGGCTGAAGGTGTAACCCTGTGACGACCGCTGCGTAGCCAGGTCGTCCACCCAAGAGGCGTCCGAGTGACCAGTGAGGACAACTCTGTCGCGTCCTCCAAGCACCAGCCCCATGCCTGATGTACTGCACAGGTACCGCAGCACCCTCTTAGCAGCCTCCCAGTGCTCTCGCCTGTGTCTCCCAGGCGCAACGTAACGAGCAAGGATACTAAGAGGGTACGCAAGGTCAGGTCGCGTGCAAGTCATCAGGTACATGAGGCAGCCTACAAGCTCTGGGTATGGGCCACTCGGCTCTACGGACTCGTCCGAAGGTGGAGCTGAGAGTGAGTGGCTGGTAGCCAGAGGTGTGGCCTGTGGTGAGGAGAACTGGAAGCCGAAGCGCTGAAGGACCTGCTGCACCATGTGTGACTGAGTCAGGGTGATGGTGCGACGGGCTCTGTCCCGGGTGATCTGCAAGCCAAGGTAGCTACGCAGTTCACCCAGGTCAGTGCAGGTGTGTCTCTTCTGCAGCTCCGACTTCACACGAGCGAGTGCCTCAGTGTCAGCAGTAGCAAAGACCAAGTCGTCGACGTACACGAGGATGTAGAACGGCGGCAGCGACGTGTCAGTGCGCAGAAACAGCGACGGGTCAGCAGTAGACGGCGCGAACCCAAGAGCCGCAAGAGTAGTCCTCAGTGTGTCGTGCCACTCACGTGGCGCCTGGCGGAGACCGTAGACTGGCCGGCGGAGACTCCACTGGGTACCAGGGGGAAACGACCCAGTAAAGCCAGGTGGGCGGCGCAGCCAGATCTCCTCGTGCAGGCTGCCCTGCAGGAACGCTGTGCTGAAGTCAAGAGAGTGAAGCTCGTAGTCACGCTGAGCAGCAACGTGCAGCAAAACCCGAAGAGTGGTCATCTTCGGGGTGGGGGAGAAGGTCTGGAAGAAGTCGACCCCCTGACGCTGACTGAAGCCTCGAGCCACGTAACGCGCCTTGAAGACAGGCGGAGAACCCGGCGGCCGCTTCACCCTGAAAATCCACATGCCATCGACGATGTTCGCCCCAGGAGGGGGAACCTCGTCGACGTAGGTGCCTGTGGACTTCCAGGATGCCATCTCTGCGTCCATGGCTGTCTGCCACTGAGAGGAGTAGGGACCCGAGATCGCCTCTGCGTAAGTGCGCGGAGTGGGGATGTCTAGTGCATCCGGGTCTCCCTCAGGGGCAAGCAACCAGGCCACGAGATGAGGTACAGCAGCCGCAAGAGAGTCAAAGTCCTCCTGCCTGTCCTCAAGGACGTCCGTGCCAAGAGCACACTCACCCCCGATGGACGGAGGACAGACAGACGCAGACTCAGACTCAGCGACAAGGCTAGCAGCGTAGTCTAGACGACAGGCAGCAGCAAAGTCAACCAACTCAGCGACCAGAGCAGACGCAGCCGAGGACTCAAAGGTGGGGTCAGTGACAACAGTAGCAAGGAGACGCGTGACTGTAGGGTGCTCAGCGCGATACCGGTCAGACTCAGGGTCCGGAACGGCAGGCAAAGAGGACGCAGGAGGAGACGGTAGAGGGACACGCCGAGGAGCAGTAGAGGGACGCAGAGTCATGTAGTGAGTGCCTGGGACAGGAGGAGGACGCTCACGACGGACACGACTACCAGTGCGAGCAGGACGAACAGGCGACGCAGGACGAGACTCAGGCTCACGACGCTCTGTAAGACCTCCTGTGGGACCAGTATAAGGAGAGGGAGCAGGGAGAGGCGAGGCAGGCGGTAACTGTGACTGCGGCTGGACAGGCGGAGGACACTCTACGGAGGGAGGAGGACAAGGAGGAGGAGCCTGCCCAAGAACCTGCTGAAGGAGCGGTACGAAGTACGGTCGCGGCCGCACAGCGTCTCCAGAAGCAGAAGGGACTCCAGCGGCCGGGTCCACAGCACCAGCAGCAGCTCCACCGGCCGGGTCCCCAGCTCCAGCAGCAGCTCCACCGTCCGACTCCTCAGCACCAGCAGCAGCTCCACCAGGTGGGTCCGCAGCACCAGCAGCCGCGCCACCCCCAGAGTCGGCAGCTCCAACTCCGCTAGCACCGCCAGCGCCAGAGTCCCCAGCTCCAGCAGCTCCAGTACCCCCAGTACGAGCACCCCCAGGACGAGCAGCTCCAGCACCCCAAACTCCAGTCGAGCCACTAGGACGGCGAAAGCGTCGGACGTACCAGTCGCGAAGCTGCTGCGGTGTGAGAGACTGCTCAGCACCCCGAACCGGAGCACCCCCAGACGCAGTAACCCGAGGCTCCGTAGGCTCAGTAGCAGCACCCCCAGGCTCAGTACCCGCAGGCTCAGTACCCGCAGGCTCAGCACCCCCAGTCGCAGCACCCCCAGGCTCAGCACCCCCAGGCGGCAAACTCTCAGGCACAGTACCCTCAGCTCCAGCACCCGTAGTCCCAGCACTCCCAGGCCCCGCACCCGCAGGCTCAGCACCCCCAGGCGCAGCACCCCCAGGCTCCGTACTCTCAGGCACCGTACCCTCAGCTCCAGCACCCTCAGTCCCAGCACCTGCAGCCCCAGCACCCCCAGGCCCAGCACCCCCAGGCTCAGTACTCCCAGCAGCACCACCCGCAGCAGCACCTGAGTCACCTGTGACCTCGACAGGCTCAGCGACGGGAGGAGGGTCTACCTGAGAGACACCTGAAGGAGCAGGACCCTGAGGGGGAAGGGGGTCTACCGGAGGGGGACCAGGAGCAAGGAAAAGCGGCGGGGGAGGGAGGGGGGCAGTGCGGTAGGGGAAGAGACGGTAAAAAGGGACCGACTCGTCAAAGGTGACATCCTGAGAGGCGAAGACCCGGCGCGAGGTGGGGTGGTAAAACTGCCAGCCAGGCGCGTCAGGGACAAAGCCAAGGAAGACACAGGGAAGCGTGCGGGAGGAGAGCTTGTCCGCGGACGTATCGCGGACAAGGGCACGAGCACCCCACACCCGGAAGCGCGACGCATCGCCAACCTCCCCCGTCCAACGCAGTGTGGGCGAGGTCTCCGGCAAGGAGACACGGGGCCAGAGGTTGAGCTGATGCGCGGCGTACCGGACAGCAAACGGCCACAGAAAATGGGGAGCCGCCGCGTGGACCAAGGAGGTACGAGCGATCTCCATGACCAGGCCAATGCGGCGCTCAGCAACCCCATTCTGCTGTGGGGAGTCCGGAAGCGTGAAGGTCTGCTCGATGCCCTCTGCCTGACAGAAGGTCCTCAGGAGATCGGAGGAAAACTCACCACCTCTGTCAGAGTGCAGACGCAGGACAGGAAGATCCGTCCGGAAACGGCGGCGGAGCTGGAGACGAACCGTGCGGATCCAAGGGATCAGAACAGCAGGGACCTCACCCTTGGTGCGCAAGGGGAAGACCGTGGTGTAACGCGAGTAGTCGTCGACAACCAGCAGAAAGTACCGCTCACCGCCCTGACCACGAACGCGGGCTGGGCCCCACACGTCCAGGTGGAGGGTCTCCAGAGGAGCCTCTGTCGGGGGGAACGAGGAGGAGTGAGGAGCGGCGCGCTGCCGCCCCTCGACGCAAGGAAGGCAAGGCGGCGCAGGCGAGGCAGGGAGGGGAGGGAGGGACCTGGGAAGACCAGACACAAGGAGGCGACGGTGCATGCCACGAAGGCGTGGCAAGGAGGGGTGACCCAGGCGGTGGTGCCAGAGAAGAGTCTGGTGCGACAGGGAACGACACTCACAGGCGTGGGCCACCAGACCTGACGCAGACACCTGACCGACAGCAGCTACCTGGGGAGACGCAGTGGTCAGTGTGTAGAGACTCGACCCCGGCCGACGGGTGAACGTAGCCAGGTGACGGCCAGTCCTGGAGCACGTGCAGATCGCCACACGCTGTCCGCCAGGGGTAAAGGTGTCAACCCACTGATCCTGGAGGACAGCGTTGCTCACCAGGTTCGTCGAGAACGAGGGGAGGTGGAAACCCGACAACGAGCCAGACGGAACCGCCGGACAAGGGAGGACAGTAGTGGACTGGGCAAGGACTGGGCCCCCAGAGGGGTCAGCCAAGGAGACTGGGACCGGTGCAGGAAGCGGTGTGAGCTCAGTACTGTCACGAAAGAAGCAACGGGAAGCACCTGAGTCAAGGGTGAAGGTGTGACAGGCCTCAGCCGGTGCGGTACCTGAGGGAGCAGTCTGTGTGGGTGCTGTACCTGAGAGAGCAGACTCGAAACCAGCCGGGACAGCACTAGAGGGAGCAAGTACAGGGGGCACCATACCAGAGAGAGCAGACTCACTAGTACCCAGGGCAGCGGGCTCTATACCTGGGTCAGGCGGCACACACAAGTAACAGTCTCCCTCGGCACTAACAGTCAATGCATACATGGCAGCAATAATAGCATCATAGTCAAGAGCAAAGACATCAACACCAGCCCTCATGAGCTCAGCCCAGCGGGGGCGCTCAACATCCGCACCCATCTCCTCACGCCAAGCGTCGTCAAGGCGGGAGAAGCAGCGGTACGGGGTGTGGAACCTCCCACACGTCTGTCCCTTGCGGTCACCTGTGCGAATGACATAAGAACAGCGGGCACTGGCCCCCGACGTCCCACGCTGAGCAAGCCACTCACGAAGCTGCTGGGTCGTCTGGGGACGCTGCTGCTGCTGGGAGCTCTGGCCCGAGCCAGTGCCTCCACTCCGACCTCCGCCGCCACCACTACCACCGCTCCGACCGGTACCGCCACCACCGCCACCACCGCCACCGCCGCCACTGCCGCCGCCGCCACTACTGCCACTGCTTCCTCCGCCGCCCCCGTCTCCACCCCCGACCCCACTCCCACCAGCGCTCCCGCCACCGCTCCCTCCAGCACCGCCTCCCCCCCCACCTCCCCCACCTCCTCCCCCAGCGCCACCACCACCACCCTTGCCCCCCTTGCCCTTGCCGGTGCGGCGCCTCCCACCAGGAGCAGAAGCAGCGCCAACAGACTCAGCACCAAGGAAGTCAACAGCAGCAGCAGCAGCGTAGGAGGGAGCGAGGGGAGAGGGAGAACACCCCTCAAAGATGGGGGTGCGAGGAGCGCCACGAGCAGCACCGACAGCTACAATGCTCTTTTCGGCCGCGAGCAGGTGCTCCTCTAGGAGGGCGACTGTGAGCTCAGTGGGACAGCGAGCAAGGAAGTGGTCTCGAACTGAGCGGAGGGTGTCAGGGAGACGAGTGACTATAAAGTGGAGTGTCCAGTACAGTGGAGGGGGGTTCTTAGCGCAGAACTCGGTGGGAAGGGCGGCACGCAGGCGAGCATCACTAGTGCGCAGGTGGGTGATAAGATCGGCGACTGTAGTAAAGGTGGACAGATCGGGGAACAGGTACGGCAGCATGAGGCGGCTAAGCTCGGCTGTGGCAGGCGAGGAGTAGCGAGCGACGACAGCGTCGTACAGGGCCTTAGCGGATTTGCAGTCGCCAAAATGCTCTAGCTCAGCTAACGGCAGGTGACTGCGAATGGCTAGGCGAGCAGCTGCGTCACGAGTCTGCCAGTGGGAACGAACACTAAGCTCAGCTGTGGCAGGAGGGGCAGGCGCAGCACCAGACGCGTAGTCATAGAGCGACACATGCTCCTTGCTATCGCTCAGGAGGAACAGCTGCAGGTCATCTAGCCAAGCGGTGAAACGCACAGGGCGGCCCTCAGCATCGAACGACAGCACGCGAATGGAAGCCATAGCGACAGTGTGACAGAGTAACGCAAGCTGCCGCAGCAGGGGAAGGCGACTGTGCACGGATAGAGAGCAGCGGGCGAGGCTGGCGCTACGGGCAGGCGGCGCTGCAAGCGGTCAGTGCGACGGGAGGGCGACGCTGCGAGCGGGCAGCGCGGCGGACGGGCCGGGAAGCGGGCAGCGCGGCGGGCAGGCGGCGCTGCAAGCGGGCAGCACGGCGGGCGGGCGACGCTGCGAGGCGGGCGGGCCGCAAAGCGGGCAGCGGGCAGGCGGGCGGGCTGCGAGGCGGGCAGCGGGGCGAGCGGGCTGCGAGGCGGGCGGGCCACGAGGCGGGCAGCGAGCGGGCGGGCGGGCTGCGAAGTGGCGGGCCGCGAAGCAGGCAGCGAGCGAGCGGGCTGCGAAGCGGGCGGGCCGCGAAGCGGGCAGCGAGCGAGCGGGCTGCGAAGCGGGCGGGCCGCGAAGCGGGCAGCGAGCGAGCGGGCTGCGAAGCGGGCGGGCCGCGAAGCGGGCAGCGAGCGAGCGGGCCGCGAAGCGGGCAGCGAGCGGGCGGGCGGGCTGCGTAGTGAGCGGGCCGCGAAGCGGGCAGCGAGCGGGCGGGCGGGCTGCGAGCGGGCGGCTCGGCGAGGGGCGCGCGAGGGCGCTAGTGAGGGGCGCGCGAGGGCGCTAGCAAGGGGCGCGCGAGGGCGCTAACGAAGGGGCGCGCGAGGGCGCTAACGAGGGTGCGCGCGAGGGCGCTAACGAGGGGCGCGCGAGGGCGCTAACGTGGGCGCACGAGGGCGCTACGAGGCTAGGGCACGGGGTAGCGTGGTAACCGCATGCGAGCGGTGGTGGGCCCTAAAAAAAAACGGTCGGTAGGTCCTAGGGACCTCCTGCTCTGAATACCATGTCAGAATCACTAGGCAAGAATGATTGAACTAGCAGAAGTTTGGGTACAAATATGAAACCCTATTTGGGGTTGTACCCCATATTGGCTACCCCACTACAGCCTACAAGCATAATACAGTTTAACACGGGCGGCGGCGGGCTCAGCAGCAGCGGTGCGCGGGCGGCTGCGGGCTCAGCAGCGGCGGGCCGGGAGCAGGCAGCGCGCGGGCCGTGCAGGCCGTATGTGCGCTGCGCGGGCAGCGTGCGGGCCGGCGGCGGTCAGCGCAAGAGCCGCGCAGGCTCAGCGCGGGCTGTGCGGGCTGCTCGCGGGCTGCGTAAGCGGGTCGCGGGCGGCTCGCGGGGGTTCGCGGGCAGGTCGCGGGCTGCTCGCGGGCAGTTCGCGGGCTGTGCGCGGGCTGCGCGGGCTGGTCGCGGGCTGCGCAGGCGGTTCGCGGGCTGCGCGTGGGCGGTTCGCGGGCTGTGAGCGCGGCGCGCTGTGCGGTTCGCGGGCGGCGTGACGGGGCCGATCGGGGCGCTAAGGGGCGACGCGACGGGGGCCGTGAGAGGCCGCTAGGAAAAAAAAAAAAAAAATTCGAAGGGGGGGGGCCGGAGGGCCGCTAGATCGACGGGGCCAGCGGGGCCGGAAACAAGCGAAGGTAAGCAGGTAGGTAAGTCGGTGGGCCCTAAGAACAGTCCTAACGAAGGACCTGCTCTGAAACCATGTCAGAAATAACTGAGCAGGAATGAATGAACTAGCACAGAGTTTGGTACAAGTAGGAAACCCTAACTTTGTGTACCCCCTAAGGTGTAACCCACTACAGCCTACACAATATAAACATACAATGTTTGACAGATGCCTCTGCGCAGCATTTCCGCAGGTTCAAAAACACCTACGTCTTGGCTCCTGAAAGAGCTACTGAACGTAGGTTGAGTTGGAAAGTTGGTTCCGAACGTCAACCTGCGTGATAGTTGCTGTGCCGTAGGTTTGAATGTTAGGGTGGGAGATGTCCATTGGTTGGCGAGAATGTTGGGTTTGTTCTTATTTGCTCTGCAGCTCGAGGCGAAATCGTAGCTCGGGTGCTGATTGACTGGATGCTGCAATGCGAAAGTTCAGGTTACCTGACAGGTTGTGTGATGGCGATTGGTAATTGGGTAAGAGTATATTTTTGTCAGATACATTCTCGACACATGGCACAGCAACCCGCTCTACGCTGGAAGGACTGCCACTCGCCTTAGTGCCACCTAAGCGCTACAGTTGGGTTTCCAACTTTCAGGGATACCTTGTGTCGCAATTGTAGTGGTCGGATTCTGTACTTGTTACTACACATTTCGATATCTGTTTGAAAACGTGGGCTCGTAAAAAAAATTGCCTGATTATTAACAGGGTTTTGTTATCATTTAAACGCACGTAGCCAGTTTATTAATCGATATTACGTTAATACAAATATTAATAATGCAATTATCAGTAGCAGCATTATATATAGCAAATGGTTATTCTTATAATTCCGACGCTGCTGCAAAGCCCGATATTGTTAGCACGGACTAATAACCGTTTAAACACATATTCCATTTGTTCATCGATATTACAATAATACAAATACTAACATTGCAACTAGCAGCGTTCCAAAAATTGATGGAATTCAAATCTTCAAAGCTTCGGACGGGAAACCATCCACTGCTCTTTTGAATTAATTTCGGCGGCTGAACAATGAAACTGAATGTCAAAGCATGAAGTAATTATAAAGGGAAAATATCTTACCATCGCCGGTGATAATCGTGAGCTTTCAAAAGAAAGCACCTGCAGGGAAAACAGGCTGCATGGAAAACAGGCTGCATGGAAAAACATGGGACCTGAAGGGAGAAACAGGCGACCTGCAAGAGGAAACAGACGGTGTGAACGAAACAAGGAATACAAGCAGAAACTACATGAACTACCACGCAATGCAAAGACAATGCTGGCTGATGCTTCTCGTCAGCCGCGTAACGGTCTGAAACAACAGTGAAACAGGTAAACCAGGTAAGCTGAAGTGGAAAAAAAGCGAACAATGCTCGTAAGACCCGAGACAATAGGCGAATTCCGTCTCATGTACTGGCTCCGCAGCGGCAAACACGCAAGGTGAGTCGATCTGCAGTGCGTGACGCTCGGCGATTCTGAAATGAGATGCGACAGGAGAGGCAGAGGAACGCATTAGCTCAGATACTGGGAGCTGAGCTTCGCAAAAGGCTCTGGACGGGCAACGACATGCGGAGTTATGAATCTTACCAGAAAAAACAACAGAGACAAACACTTCGACACGGCGACTGAAGGAACTTGATCTTAGCGGCTGCGGAGACAAATGTGATGACGAACCAAGGAGAGAGGCGGCTGCGGGAACAGAGGTGATGACGAACCAAGAAGAGAAGCGGCAGCCGGAACAGAGGACTTCGGGGAAAAAAAACAAGAGGCGACGAAGTCGTCGTAGGGTTGCGAAGCGTTTTGCCCTAGTGCATAATTTTTATTGTGGTATGCAGTACAGTACTATATGGATATTCAAAGTACAAAATGTAACGTTTAAAAAATTGTTACCTCCAAGGTTCGAACCCAGGACCGTTCGATTCCAAAGATTTCTATTAACGACTACTCTACCAACTGCGCTTGCTATTCGCTTCGTATTTTATTTATCACGTGTTACCAAGGCGAGCTGAAATTCGTTAGGGTTTATTCATTTTCTCCCTTCTTTCTTCTCGCCATTTCTCTCTGCTTCCTCCTGGACTCTTCCGTGACACACGCTGGTATGCTTTCCGTATTGGTCTGGGTCCGTCTTTGGCAGCTAAGATGAAGTCTCTTAGTCGTCTCCATGGTCTAGATCCGTTTCTCTTTCCCGATCTCCTACTTCTCCATATTCTATCTCCGTTTCTCTTTCCCGTTCTGCTACTTCCATTCGTTTCTTTACTCTGTTTTTCCAGCCTCTTTGCTCTAGTCCGTTTTTCTTCTTCGTTTCTCCTCCTTTCTATTTCGCGTATTCTTCACGCGCCCTTTATTTCCGTTACCTCTTCTCTACCCCGTCACGCCCGTTCGTTGATGCTCTATGGTCTGCATTTGTGTTTTCTTTCTCTCGTTTGCTTTTCCTTTTAACTAACGACTCCTACTTGAATCACAAGACAACAAAATTGCTGGCCGTTTAACTCATCTAAATATGTAATTACTTGCAACCTTCTTTGCTTTTCCGGATTGACTGCAGAAGCATCGTCGGCGCTATTGTAAGGTGTTTTTAACTTTTGGAACGAGCATATGTGCGGAGGCGCTGATCGTGAGTCCTTCGTATTTTTATCCGTCTTACATTCCGTTTCCGCCAACTTGTTTTTCCATATGCCTCTTTGATATGCTTCCTTTTAGCGTATTTCCCTTCATCATCCCCTCCTTGCCTTCCTCCTTATTTCCTTTTAGTCGTGCTTGTTTCTTGTTTTCTTCCTCTTTTCTTCTCTTCTTACCTTTTCATATTCCACTGCTGGTCTCCTTCTTTGGCCTTTCTTTTTTTTTGCTTATTCGTTTGTTATATCTAGATTTGGCTGTTTTTATCACTTCGTTTTAAATGAGTTGTATACGTTTACGTCATATTACTGGTGTTCCATTTGTTTATTCGTGTATCTTTGTCACTGTTTTCCTGCATTCCTTCGCGCTGTCCTGTCTCGTTTATTCATATAATATGCTCTTTGTCTTCCTTTAACCCTACGGTCGTGTCTGCTTTCATCTGTCACCCTACTACTACGTTTTCACTGGTTTCAGTGCTCTTTTACTTCTTAGCTAGTGTTTTGTGTAAGCTATTAACTTACAACTTTCAGTTCCCTTTCTCCGTGCAACCATCCGCTTTCTCATCTTCTAGAACTGACACATGACTTCCTCGTCCGCTTCGTTTCTTATTTCTATGAATTCTCGCTTTCAATTCATTAGTTTGTTTGTTCCTTTCCTTTTCAACCAGAATCGACAGCCTTTCCTCAGTTCTCATAGCACATGTGTGACTTCGCAGCAAGGTGAGTTCGTACTAGGTTAAAAGGTCAGGTAACTTCATTTCTGCTGCTTCTCAAGGTGAGTTCTCTCTCTTTCGTTCTCTCTCTCTCGTTCCCTCTCTCTTGTTCTTTCTTCTCTCTCTCTCGTTCGTTCTCTCTCTCTCGTTCGTTCTCTCTCTCGTTTGTACTCTCTCGATCGTCCTCTCTCTCTCTCTCTCTCTCTCTCTCTCTCTCTCTCTCTCTCTCTCTCTCTCTCTCTCTCTCTCTCTCTCTCTCTCTCTCTCTCTCTCTCTCTCGCGCGTCCTCTCTCTCGCGCGCGTCCTCTCTCTCGTCCTCTCTCGCTCTCTCTCTCCGTTGTTCTCGCTCTCCGTACTTATTATATTATCTTCTTTCGTTTACTGTCTCGTTATTTTTTCCCCATGTTCACGTCCCTTTCGTTTTATGCCTCGGTACATTCTTCTCCTTGCTCTTTGTCAGCTCTAACCATTCAATGCGGCGTTTCTCTTAGGCCTTGTATTGTTTCATTCGTTTGTTCGTTATTCATGTTTCTCTTCATTTCATCACACCTCATACCTTTTTCTGTTTTGTTTGTTGTACCGACTATTTCTTTCCGTTCTTCCTTTCCACTTCCTAAACCCGTCTCTCAGGATCCTTGCTGGTCAGAAAGGCGATTTCAATTTGGAAAATGTGTATTGGTCACTAGGATTTATGGTATTGTCCTTTTAACATTAATTTGCTTGTTATTAGTATCGCGTTTTTTTTGGCTGGGTTTGCCAGAGCTCGCTCTTCTTATTGTGTGAATGTGTTTGTTTGTGTGAGTGCATTCATCTCTTCTTTATCATTGCAATATCAATGCATGTCTGTCAATTTTAAAAAAGAGGCTCAATTCTATCATTTCTCATTGGTTCATTGGCGCACTCAGTGACTCGTGTGTTTGCCACTTCGAACTGGATTTGATAGAGTGAACCTCTTTTTTAGAGTTAACAGATTGTATTATTTAGAAAGTTTGCTGTCTTGTGTTTGCAATGGCAACGTGCTTCGTTTCAAATGGCAAATGGTGGCAACGTGCTTCGTTTCAAATAGGCATTACAACATTCTCGTCCGTATATATATACCTACATTACAGCATGCAATTGTTGCTAGGGCGGGTGGGTGGGAAATAATACATTTGAAATTTCAAACGAAGACGTGGGTGGAGGCCAAATGGCCTCCACCCCCTGCTATATAGTTGGCGAAGAGCGTCTAGCACTTCGCATTTGCCATTGCTGCATTACAAGTAGCTTCACTTTCAAAATATATATTTTTAGAAAGTGTTACACTTTCAAAAAATTTCATATTGAGAAAGCTTGCTTTCTTGTCCTTATAATTTGGCATCGTTCTCATTGCAACTGGCTTATTACAACATATGCAACGTTCTTAAACACATGCTAGTACATACAAATATTACTAGCTATAGAGTCGTCCGTCCAAGCAGCAGTGGTCTTGTAGTTGGTCTGGGATGGGTGGTGGGGATGTTGATTGAGCCGTTGAAAAACGAGAAACGTGGGTGGAGGGAATGAACTCCAACCCACGGTTTTTGTAGTTGGAGAAGGGCGTTTAGCGCGCTTCGACGCTGCCAAATATTCGGTACAGGCAGCTTCGCTTTCACAATACACAATTTTGAAAACATCAATGTGTTTAAAAATTATAATATTGAGAAAGCTTGCTTTCTTGTCCTTATAATTTGGCATCGTTCTCATTGCAACTGGGGCCTCTGAGACATGGGCAGTGGTGGCTTCCGGTTGCGTAAGAGTGCCTCCGCGTGCTGTTCTGGGGGCAGTGCGTATGTCGGGTCCTGTAGGTCGCGGGATGCCTTGATAAGATGTCCGACGTATGGTGTCACGTACATCTCTCTGGCTGTGTCACTTCGCCACCTGCCCATCCTTTTGAAGATCCTGTCCGGAACGCCGATGTTGGCTGCTACGGTTGCCGCGCCCTTTCGGAAGGAGTGCGTGCCGAGCTGCTGCTCCCCAAGTCCAACTTTTGCGAATGCTTCTTTACACCAGTTCCGGATCGTTGTGTACGAGGGTGGCTTGGCCTGGCCCTTGTCGGCGGGAGCATGGCCAAAAACGCGAATCAGCGACCCTTCTGAATGCGGGCCATAGCCTGCGAGTTGGATGAAGCGTTGGGTGCAGCGCACTGGGCAACAGGGGTCCGTCGTTGCTGCGATGGGGATCCAAGTTCCACGACCAGCCTGGTCCGTTTTGGAGTGTGGGATGAGGATCCACATGACTTCGTCGTCGAATTGGATGTCTTGCCACTGGATGGCAACCAGGTCGGAGTAGCGTAAAAATCCGGAGTACATGAGGATAGGGATCAACTGCAAGTAGTTCGCGGACATGTCCCGAACTTGTTGGATTGATACAGGCTCCTTCAAACGACTAGGGCGAGGGCAGTGTCTCTTCGCGTAGTCCCGCACTTGGGTGGTGAACGGTCCGACAGTCGGGCATTTGCTTCCAGTCATGCGATGGGCGAAGCTGACTGCCGAGCACGTGAGCTGTACTACAGACAAGGTTGCTTTGCGTTGGATTGCGTGCACCAAGTATAGCGCGAGGGCCATGTCGGACGCGGGAAGAAAGGGAAGATCCACCTTTGTGCAGAAGGCCCGAAACTTGGTCCAGTACGGTTCGTATGTACGGATCGTCGAATTCGCTCGCGATTGTGTGAGCATGTTGATGAGTTGGTTGTGTAGCTTTGGTAGCAGATCTGGACACAAGGCACGTACGCTCTCAATTAGTCAAATACCACCCGAAGTGCGATCATTGGAATGTGTGGTAATCCGGTGCCTGAAAAGGCAGTGGAATGTGTTCCCGCTGCCAGGCACTGGCTGCCGTGTGTCAAGGGAATGTGCGCGTGGATGTACGGTGCCCAGTTTCGTGGGGAAGGTTGTATGAGTGGCCACCAGTTTGCACCCGGCCAGTGTGGGATGATCAGTGTGAGCGATGCATGGGTGCGTTGTGCGTGATGGAGGACGGCCGGTACTAAGTGGGGCGGGGGGAAAGCAAAGCTATTTTCTGCTGTCCAGGCGAGCGAAAATGCGTCTACTGCGGTGGCTAGTGGGTGAGGAATTTTCGTGCAGAAGCGTGGCAGCTGAGAGTTGCGGGGATTTGCAAAGAGGTCGATGGAATGGGGACCCCAACGTCGTTCTAAGATGCGGAACCACGGCGTCTTCAACGAGTAGTCGTCATGATCGACTGATTTTGAGAGCTCATCAGCGTGTGAGTTTAGCTCGCGTGGGATCCATTCGATGATTAGACGCGTGCCGTGCTCCATGCATATCCGAATGATGGCTTGGCAGGCCGTGGTAAGGTCGGGGCTGCGCGAGCCACCTTTGCGAAGGATGAAGAAGACGCCCTGATTGTCCACCCGCACAAGAACATGTTTGTGTCTGATCTTGCTGGAGTATGTTTGGAGTGCCCAAAGCACTCCTTCGATCTCCCTCCGTGTGCTGGACGTCGCTTGCAGTGGCTCTGGCATTGTTGCGCTGGCTTCTTCGAGGCCGCCAGGGAAGGTGGTCAAAGTGGCGCCCCAACTGTGAGCGCTAGCGTCCACATGGATTACAGCATCGTAGCTGTTTCGAACGTGAAACGGCGCACCGTTGAACCGATCAAACTCTTCGAGCCAGAAGTTTAGCTCCTCAGCCGCAGGTGGGGGGATGATCACGCTGCTTTTCCATGAAGGTGCGTCATTGATCACTTGTAGCATGGCGTGGCTGAAGGCACGAGCTGTTGCACCCAGCGCGACGCCCATTGACGCGAGCATGCCTGTGATTCTGGCCACTTGGCGAACTGAGACGGGTCGACAGGCCTTGCTTGCGCTCAACAGGTTCCGAATGGTTGCATGAAGTGAGGCTCGTCGTTCGGGACCGATGGTAAATCGGCCGGTGACCGTGTCTAGCTCCACACCCAAGAATCGAAGGTGTTGCGATGGTGACAGTTGTGATTTCTTTGCATTTATCACCAAACCCGCTGCTTTAAGGTCCAGTATCACACGGTGGCACGTGGCCTGCGCGTGGGCTTTTGACTGGCAAAGGAATAAGATGTCGTCCACGTATGGTACTACTCGAATGCCTTGCTCTCGCCAGCGACGGGCTAGCTGCTTGATGAGTTGCGTGAAGACGAATGGGGCTGTCGCAAGACCGAACGGCAATGAACGAAAGGAGTAAGTGCGCCCATCGAATCCGAAACCGAGAAACTTCCAGCACGAGGGATGGATGTCGATGTGATGGTACCCGGATTTGAGATCGATAGAAAACATCCAATCCCCAGCTCGTGCGACGTCTGCCACGCGGCTGAGTCCTTCGTACTTGAATTTTGGAACGATGAGGTTTGCGTTGACTTTTCTCAGGTCAAGGATGAGCCTACATTTTTCTCTCTGCTCGACCACGTTAAGTGGGCTTATGCACGTAAGCTCGCTTGCGGCCGTCTTGACTGCAGCCCCAGTCTCTGTGAGTTCTTGGATGGCAGCTCTAACCATTCAATGCTCACGGCGTTTCTCTTAGGCCTTGTATTGTTTCATTCGTTTGTTCGTTATTCATGTTTCTCTTCATTTCATCACACCTCATACCTTTTTCTGTTTTGTTTGTTGTACCGACTATTTTTTTCCGTTCTTCCTTTCCACTTCCTAAACCCGTCTCTCAGGATCCTTGCTGGTCAGAAAGGCGATTTCAATTTGGAAAATGTGTATTGGTCACTAGGATTTATGGTATTGTCCTTTTAACATTAATTTGCTTGTTATTAGTATCGCGTGTTTTTTTGGCTGGGTTTGCCAGAGCTCGCTCTTCTTATTGTGTGAATGTGTTTGTTTGTGTGAGTGCATTCATCTCATCTATCATTGCAATATCAATGCATGTCTGTCAATTTTAAAAAAGAGGTTCAATTCTATCATTTCTCATTGGTTCATTGGCGCACTCAGTGACTCGTGTGTTTGCCACTTCGAACTGGATTTGATAGAGTGAACCTCTTTTTTAGAGTTAACAGATTGTATTATTTAGAAAGTTTGCTGTCTTGTGTTTGCAATGGCAACGTGCTTCGTTTCAAATGGCAAATGGTGGCAACGTGCTTCGTTTCAAATGGGCATTACAACATTCTCGTCCGTATATATATACCTACATTACAGCATGCAATTGTTGCTAGGGCGGGTGGGTGGGAAATAATACATTTGAAATTTCAAACGAAGACGTGGGTGGAGGCCAAATGGCCTCCACCCCCTGCTATATAGTTGGCGAAGAGCGTCTAGCACTTCGCATTTGCCATTGCTGCATTACAAGCAGCTTCGCTTTCAAAATATATATTTTTAGAAAGTGTTACACTTTCAAAAAATATAATATTTAGAAAGTTTGCTGTCTTGTGTTTGCAATGGCAACGTGCTTCGTTTCAAATGGGTCTTCTGAGACATAAACGGGGACAGGTTGGCAAGATGGTGGAAGTTGTTGATGGTTTCTGAGGTGTCATGTGGGTGGAGTTCCACTCGCGCAAGTTGTGGGGGCGTGCATTGTCGAGAGATTTAGGCAAAAGAGGAGGATGAACTAGCAAGAATGGGGATACAAATAGCAAACCCTAGAAGGGTTGTACTCGCTACAGAGCACCCCACTACAGGCTAGAGCATAATATTCTGACACACCCCCATAGCCAAAGTGGGGTGTAATCAGCACAGCAAGCAAAGCAGTACAAGCTCAGGGTGGATCACGATGTCACCACACATTCTGAGCACATGAGCAAGAAGCAAAAGTTTAAAGTTCACAATTATGGGTAAAGCTAGAGGCTGTCACAGAGGGCAAGCGAGGAGGAGGAGGGCTGGTGAGATGAGAGAAGAGTGGAGGCGACGACTGAAGCTGCAGACACACGGGCAACAGACGGCTCTGGTGCAACGCTGGTGGCTACCGGGAGGAGAAAGGCCCCGGAATACAGGAGTAACAGGCTCTGCGTCTGATCAGCCAGCGACAGTAGCAACTGACCCACGGGCGACAGATGCAACCGGCTCTCTGAGCTACCGGGAGGAGAAAGGCCCCGGAATACAGGTGCTGCGGACGACACGACGGCAACCTCCGCTCAACCTCCTCCAACTGCCCCACACCCCTCAACACACACCCCCTGCTTCAAACCCTAGCTCCACTCCGACGGTACCCCCCTTAAACCCCAAACCCTAGGCTCCCACACACCACCCCCCTCAGCGGCAGCTGCAGCAGTGGGAGACGGAGGAGGAGGAGGAGCAGGGCACGGCGCACACACACGGCACCCCCATAGCTGCCACCCCCACACTCCTCACCCCCAAACCCTAAAACGGGCGGAACGGGGGAAGGAGCACGGGGGACGGCGAGGGGGACGGCGCGCGGCCCCCAGGACGCCACCACGGGGCAGCGAGGGGCCGCGCGCGGCTCCCCAGGGCGGCGCGACGGGAAATCGGGGGCCGCGGGCGACGGGATCGGGGGGCCGCGGGCGACGGGATCGCGGGGCCGCGGGCGACGGGATCGCAGGGCCGCGGGCGACGGGATCGGGGGGCCGCGGGCGACGGGATCGCGGGGCCGCGGGCGACGGGATCGGGGGGCCGCGGGCGACGGGATCGCGGGGCCGCGGGCGACGGGATCGGGGGGACCGCGGGCGACGGGAAAGCGGGGCCGCGGGCGACGGGAAAGCGGGGCCGCCGGCGATGGGATCGGGGAGACGCGGGCATCCCCCACGGGAGGAAACCGCCGCGCGCCTCGGGGCGCACGGCGGGGAGAAACCCGCCGCACGCCCCGAGCGCGCGGCGGGATGAAAAATCCGTAAAAAAAAAAAATTTCGCCGCGCGCTCCGCGCGCGGCAGGAAGGAGGCGTTGCGCGACCAGTAGAACAGCAGCGGAAGCATTTGGTGGTGGGCCCACCCACAGGATCGACCCAACAGGATCGTCCTGCTCTGATACCATGTCGAGAGATTTAGGTAAAAGAGGAGGATGAACTAGCAAGAATGGGGATACAAATAGCAAACCCTAGAAGGGTTGTACTCGCTACAGAGCACCCCACTACAGGCTAGAGCATAATATTCTGACATGCATAGTTGTCGCTGGTGGTGCTCTTATCCTCTCTGCTGTTGCATTCGATGGAGTGTCGCGCCAAGTGAGTTTAGCGCAGTTGTGTTGGTCTTTAAGAGCTGGCTGGCATTTATGCTTCATACACAAAACTCGCAAGTTCAATGAGTGTATGATCTACAAGAGTTGTACATGATTTCAGAGTCATCGCAAGTTTGCTCAAACAACCAACTCAAGTGTGACCGCCCAACCTTGCACAATAAGGCTTAAACCGTCATAACGTAATTGCGAAGCATGACAAACACTACACAACCTTTGATCCACCCTACGAATGGCCTACAGGCCAGAAAGGGACCCACCAGCCATTTTCCCCCCCTGGGGAGCTCGCTGGCCAGCACAGGACCCACCGGTCCTCCTCCCCCCTGGGGAGCTCGCTGGCCAGCACAGGACCCACCGGTCCTCCTCCCCCCTGGGGAGCTCGCTGGCCAGCACAGGACCCACCGGTCCTCCTCCCCCCTGGGGAGCTCGCTGGCCAGCACAGGACCCACCGGTCCTCCTCCCCCCTGGGGAGCTCGCTGGCCAGCACAGGACCCACCGGTCCTCCTCCCCCCTGGGGAGCTCGCTGGCCAGCACAGGACCCACCGGTCCTCCTCCCCCCTGGGGAGCTCGCTGGCCAGCACAGGACCCACCGGTCCTCCTCCCCCCTGGGGAGCTCGCTGGCCAGCACAGGACCCACCGGTCCTCCTCCCCCTGGGTGTCAAACATTATATGTGTTGTGTTTGTGTAGGCTGTAGTGGGTTAGCCTATAGGGGGGTCACAACATTAGGGTTTCATATTTGTACTCACAATCCTTTCTAGTTCACCATTCCAGTCTGTTGTTCCGACATGGTTTCAGAGCAGGTCCTTCGCTAGGACCGTTCTTAGGGCCCACCGCTACCTACCTACCTACCTACCTACCGGCGCCTTAGAGCGCCTCGTTTCTTACGGCCCCTTAAGGCCTCGCGCCCTCGTGCGCCTTTCCCTACCGCGCGCGCGCGACCCGCTAGCTACCCACGCGCGGGTCCTTTTTTTTTTTCGCGCGCGCGGCTCTGTTTCTTTCGCGCACGGCCCGCTAGTTGCGCGCGTGGCCCGCTAGTCGCCCGCACGCGGCCTGCACATTGCCGCCCGCCCGCTGCAGCGCCCGCCCGCTCGTCGCCCGCTGCAGCTGCCGCCCGCTCGTCGCCCGCTGCTGCTGCCGCCCGCTCGTCGCTCGCTGCTGCTGCCGCCCGCTCGTCGCCCGCTGCAGCTGCCGCCCGCTCGTCGCTCGCTGCTGCTGCCGCCCGCTCGTCGCCCGCTGCAGCTGCCGCCTGCTCGCGCACACCCCGCAGCCGCCCGTCGCCTGCTCGCGCACGCCCCGCAGCCGCTCGTCGCCTGCTCGCGCACGCCCCGCTGCCCGTAGCCGCCCGTGCGCCGCTGCCACTGCCGCACGTGCGCATACGCAGCTGCCGCCCGTGCGCTGCTTCCGCTGCTGCTTGCGCACCGCCGCCTCCTGCCGTCGCCGCACGTGCACTGCTGCCGCCTGTGCGCCGCCGCTGCCCGTGTGCCGCCGCTGCCCCTACGCTGCCGCTGCCCATGCGCCGCTGCTGCCCGTGCGTCGCTGCCGCTCGTGCACCGCTCGCAGCCGCTGCCGCCCGTGCGCTTCTGCAGCCGCCGCCCGCGAGGCGCTCGCTCCCACTGTTTTTTTTCTTTTCTACCTACCGCGCACACTGCTGCCGCTGCAGCTGCCACCAGTGCGCCGTTGCAGCTCCTGCTGCCACGCTCCCTACTACTGCCGCTCGTGTGCCACTACGGACAGTCGACCCCGCCCGCGCCTTACCTAGCGGCCCCGCCGGCCCCGTTGACCCTACGCACACCTTTCCAGCGGCCTAGTTCCTACTCCTACTACTGTCACTATGGCTAGTCCTCCCGTTCTAGCTTTCGATGCCGAGGGCCGTCCGGTGAAGTTCGAAACCTGGCTAGATGACCTGCACCTGTTCCTACAGCTCACTGCCAAAGAAGACATCTCGCTGTACGACCACGCCCTAGGCCATGCTACTGCCCCTGACACGTCTGCTGACAGCACTCTACGCTCTCAGTGGCAGACTCGTGATGCGCACGCTCGCTTTGCTATTTGCAACTCCCTGCCGCTAGACGAGCGCGAGCACTTCGGCCAGTGCAAGACTGCTAAGGACCTCTACACCGCTGTAGTTGCCCGTTACTCCTCACCCGCTTCTGCTACGCTAGGCCGCCTCACTCTCCCCTACCTGTTCCCCGACCTAGCCTCCTTTCACACTGTCGCAGACCTCATCACCCACCTTAAGACTAGTGAGGCCCGCTTTCGCGCTGCTATGCCTGCCGAGTTTCTCACTAGCAACCCCCCCCCGCTCTGGATCACTCTCTACCACATCGTCACCCGCCTCCCTGACTCTCTGCGCCCTGTCAGGGACCACTTCCTCTCTCGCTCCCCCACTGAGCTCACTGTTGCCCTCCTCGAGAAGGAACTGCTTGCAGCTGAGGCGAGCATCGTCGCTGTAGGCACCTCTCGTGGTGACCCCCGCACCCCGTTCTTCGAGGGGTGTTCCCCTTCCCCCCTCCTCCCCTCTGTCGCCTCTGCTGCTGCTGTCGACCTCCTTGGTGCTGAGAAGGTCGGGACCGCGTCTGCTTCGAGCGGGCGCCGCAGGAGCAAGGGAGGCAGGGGTGGGGGTGGTGGCGGAGGAGGTGGGGGTGGAGGCGGTGGGAGTGGAGGCGCGACTGGGGAGGCTAGTGGCGGCAGTGGGGGAGGAGACAGCAGCGGCGGGAGCGGTGGCAGGGGTGGAGGCGGCAGCGGAGGTGGAGGTGGTCGTGGCGGCGGCAGGGGTGGAGGTGGCCGAGGCGGTGGTGGTGGCGGTGGTGGTCGTGGAGGCACTGGCGAGCAGCCCGCCCCGACGCTTCAGGCCGCCCGTGAGTGGTATGCGCAGCGTGGCTTTACCTGCACGTACGTCATTCGCACAGGTGACCGCAGCGGCCAGCAGTGTGGGAGGCCGCACCCCACGCACCGCTGCTTCGCGCGCCTTAACGACGCGTGGCGCACCCAGTTTCCTGATGCCGCTGAGCTGCCGCGCTGGGCTGATCTGGAAAAGAGGGGTATTGATATTTGGGCTCTAGACTTTGATGCTATTCTCACTGCCATGTATGCCATGTCTATTAGTGGAGAGGGTGCTCAGTACTTGCGTGTTCCGCCCGACCCGGGCATTCAGGCCAGTCCGGCTGCCGCTCTAGGTGCTAGTGCGTCTGCTCCCACAGGTCCTGGTGAGGCTGCTGCCCTAGGTGCTAGTGCGTCCGTGCCCCCTGGTACTGAGTTGACTGCAGCACTGCACACCTTCACACTGGACTCAGGTGCCTCTCGCTCTTTCTTTCGTGACCGCACTGTCCTTGAGCCACTCGCTCGGCCAGTTGCTGTCTCCCTTGCTGACCCCTCTGGGGGTCCGGTCATTGCGACCTCCTCCACTGTTCTTCCTTGTCCTGCGGTCCCGTCCGGCACGCTTTCAGGTCTCTACCTCCCCTCGTTTTCTACGAACTTGGTGGCGGGTTGTGCGCTCCAGGACTCGGGTGTTCACCAGTTCACCCCTGCCTACGAGCGCGTGACACACTGCACATGTGCTCGGACGGGTCGCCACCTGGCTACTTTCACTCGAGAGCCGGGGTCGGACCTGTACACACTGACCACTGAGTCCCCTCAGGTAGCTGCGTCTGCGTCAGGTCAGCTGTCCGCCCCCTGCTCGTGTCGCTCTCTGGCGCATGAGACTGTCCTTTGGCACCACCGCCTTGGTCACCCGTCTGTGCAGCGCCTTCGGACCATGCACAAACGGGACCTTGTTGCTGGTCTTCCCAGGGTGCTCCCTCCCCTTCCCGACTCGCCTGCTCCTCCCTGTATTCCCTGTGTCGAGGGACGGCAGCGCGCCGCTCCTCACTCCTCCTCCTTTCCCTCGACGACTGCTCCCTTGCAGACGCTCCACTTGGACGTGTGGGGCCCAGCCCGCGTCCGTGGACAGGGTCAGGAGCGGTACTTCCTGCTCGTTGTTGACGACTTCTCGCGCTACACCACGGTCTTCCCCTTGCGAGCCAAGGGTGACGTACCTGATGTCTTGATCCCTTGGATCCGCAGATCTCGTCTCCAGCTCACCAGGCGTTTCCGCTCCGACTTTCCTGTCCTGCGTCTGCACTCTGACAGAGGTGGGGAGTTTTCCTCTGGCCTCCTGGAGGCCTTCTGTCAGCAGGAGGGCATTGAGCAGTCGTTCACGCTTCCGGCCTCTCCACAGCAGAATGGGGTTGCTGAGCGCCGCATTGGTCTAGTCATGGAGGTCGCTCGTACCTCCTTGAGTCATGCGGCTGCCCCCCATTTTCTGTGGCCGTTTGCGGTCCGATACGCTGCGCATCAGCTCAACCTCTAGCCCCGTGTCTCCTTGCCCGAGACTTCTCCGACACTGCGTTGGACGGGAGAGGCTGGCGATGCGTCGCGTTTTCGGGTCTGGGGATCCCGAGCTTTTGTCCGCGACACGTCCGCGGACAAGCTCTCCCGTCGCGCTGTCCCCTGCGTCTTCCTTGGCTTTGTCCCGGACGCCCCTGGTTGGCAGTTCTACCACCCCACCTCGCGTCGTGTCCTGGCCTCTCAGGACGTCACTTTTGACGAGTCCGTCCCCTACTACCGCCTCTTCCCCTACCGCACTGCCCCGCTCCCCCCCCCCGCCTCTCTTCCTCGCTCCAGGTGCTGAGGTACCCGACCCCCTCCCCCCTCAGGGTGCCGCTCCCTCAGGTGTGTCCCAGGTAGACCCGGGTGAGCCGGTCGAGGTAGCTGTTGACTCTCGTCCTGCGTCTGGGGGTGCTGAGCCTGGGGGTGCTGAGTCTGGGGGTGCGGAGCCTGGGGGTGTTGAGCCTGGAGGTGCGGAGCCTGGCGGTGCGGAGTCTGGGGGTGCTGAGTCTGGGGGTGCTGAGACTGAGCGTGCTACACCTGGAGGAGCCCTCTCCTCCCAGCAGCTGCAGGAGAGGTACCTCGAGTACTGCCGCCTCCGGAGAGGTGCTGCTGGAGCTCGTCCCGGTACTTCCCCTCCTACCCAGGAGCTCCCCCCCATTCAGCAGATCCGAGAGTGGTACACACGCCGCTGCAGTCTTCGGAGTGGTCCTCCGGGTGCTGCGGACCTTGGGGGTGGCGCTGCTACTGGTGCTGAGGACCCGGGCGTTGGAGCTGCTGCTGGTACTGCGGACCCGAGCGGTGGCGCTGCTGCTGGTGCTGAGGACCCGGGCAGTGGAGCTGCTGCTGGAGCTGAGGACCCGGACGGTGGAGCTGCTGCTGGTGCTGAGGACCCGGGCGCTGGAGCTGCTGCTGGTGCTAAGGACCCGGGCGGTGGAGCTGCTGCTGGTGCTGAGGACTCGGACGTTGGAGCTACTGCTGGAGCTGAGGACCCGAGCGGTGGTGCTGCTGCTGGTGCTGAGGACCCGGCCGGTGGAGCTGCTGCTGGTGTTGAGGACCCGGACGTTGGAGCTGCTGCTGGTGCTGAGGACCCTGCCGCTGGTGTCTCTGCTGGTTCTGGAGACGCTACGCGGCCGCGACCGTACTTCGTACCACTTCTTCAGCAGGTTCTTGGTCAGGCTCCTCCTCCCTGTCCTCCTCCCTCAGTAGAGTGTCCTCCGCGTGTCCAGTCGCCGTCACAGTTACCGCCTGCCTCGCCTCTCCCTGCTCCCTCTCCTTACACTGGTCCCACGGGAGGTCTTACAGAGCGTCGTGAGCCTGAGTCTCGTCCTGCGTCGCCTGTTCGTACTACTCGCACTGGTCGTCGTGTCCCACGTGAGCGTCCTCCTCTTGTCCCTGGCACTCACTACATGACTCTGCGTCCCTCCACTGCTCCTCAGCGTGTCCCGCTACTGTCCCCTCCTGCTTCCTCTCTGCCTACTCTTCCTGACCCGGAGTCTGACTCCCGTCGTGCTGCCAGTCCCACTGTCACCCGTCTCCTCGCTACTGTTGTCACTGACCCTGCCTTTGAGTCCTCTGCTGCGTCTGCTCTAGTCGCTGAGTTGATCGACTTTGCTGCCCGGTGTCGTCTAGACTACGCCACTAGCCTTGTTGCTGAGTCTGAGTCTGAGTCTGTCTGTCCTCCGTCCGTCGGGGGTGAGTGTGCTCTTGGCACGGACGTCCTTGAGGACAGACAGGAGGAGTTCCAGTGCTTTGCTGCTGCTTTACCCCACCTCGTGTCCATGCTAGTTGCCCCTGAGGGAGACCCGGATGCACCAGACATCCCGACCCCGCGCACTTACGCTGAGGCGATGGCGGGTCCCTACTCCTCTCAGTGGCAGACAGCCATGGACGCAGAGATGGCTTCCTGGAAGTCCACACGCACCTACGTCGACGAGGTTCCCCCACCTGGGGCGAACATCGTCAGTGGCATGTGGATTTTCAGGGTGAAGCGGCCACCGGGTTCTCCTCCTGTCTTCAAGGCGCGCTACGTGGCTCGAGGCTTCAGTCAGCGAGAGGGAGTTGACTTCTTTCAGACCTTCTCCCCCACCCCGAAGATGACCACTCTTTGGGTGCTGCTGCACATAGCCGCTCAGCGCGACTACGAGCTTCACTCACTTGACTTCAGCACTGCTTTCTTGCAGGGCAGCCTGCACGAGGAGATCTGGCTGCGCCGCCCTCCTGGCTTCACTGGGTCGGTTCCTCCTGGTACCCAGTGGAGGCTTCAGCGGCCGGTCTACGGTCTCCGCCAGGCACCGCGTGAGTGGCACGACACACTGAGGACGACACTTGCGGCTCTTGGGTTCGCTCCCTCTACTGCTGACCCGTCACTGTTTCTACGCACAGACACCTCACTGCCGCCGTTCTACATCCTCGTGTACGTCGACGACTTGGTCTTTGCCACTGCTGACACCGCGGCACTTGCCCACGTGAAGTCGGAGCTGCAGAGGAGACACACGTGTACAGACCTGGGTGAACTGACAAGCTATCTTGGCTTGCGGATCACCCGGGACAGAGCACGGCGCACCATCACCTTGACTCAGTCACACATGGTGCAGCAGATCCTTCAGCGCTTCCGCTTCACGTACTCCTCGCCTCAGTCCACTCCTCTGCCTACCGGTCACTCGCTCTCAGCTCTGCCTTCGGATGAGTCCGTAGAGCCGAGTGGCCCGTATCCAGAGCTTGTGGGCTGCCTCATGTACCTGATGACCTGCACTCGACCTGACCTTGCATACCCTCTTAGCATCTTGGCACGCTATGTCGCTCCTGGCCGTCACAGGAAGGAGCACATGGATGCTGCTAAGAGGGTGTTGCGCTACTTGTGCAGTACGTCGGGCATGGGGCTAGTGCTTGGAGGGCGAGACCGAGTTGTACTTACTGGACACTCAGACGCTTCTTAGGCGGACGACCGGGCTACTCAGCGGTCGTCTCAGGGTTACACCTTCAGCCTTGGCTCCGGCTCAGTTTCTTGGCGTTCTACACGCTCTTCTTCTGTTCTCAGCTCCAGTTGTGAGGCTGAGATCTACGCCACAGCCATGGCTGCCCAGGAGCTTCGCTGGCTGACCTACCTGCTGACCGACTTGGGTGAGCGGCCTCGTTCTCCTCCAGTGCTGTACGTCGACAACCAGGCTGCCATTGCCTTGTGTGAGGAGCACAGACTGGAGCACAGAACGAAGCACATCGCCCTGCGGTACTTCCTTGCTCGAGAGCTGCAGCAGCGCGGTCAGCTTTGTATTCGCTACGTGGCCACTGAGGCCAACACTGCTGATGTGTTCACCAAGGCACTTCAGCCTCGTGACCATCAGCGCTTCTGCACTCTACTAGGCCTTGTGCCTACTGGACCTCACTTACTTACCTCTTGACTTTGCTTGTACTGTGATCACTATATATATCTATACCTGCATGTTTACTCTTGCTAGGTTGTGATCACTGTATCTCATGCTCTGTTATAAACCTGCATGTGAACTGGTCTTGTGACCACTAGCTTGTGCTCGGAATTTGTGTGGTATCCTTGAGATCCACCCTGAGCTTGTTGTTGCCTTGCTTTGCCTTGACTGGTCTTGTGACCCCTAGGTCTCCCCCACTTTGCCTATGGGGGTGTGTCAAACATTATATGTGTTGTGTTTGTGTAGGCTGTAGTGGGTTAGCCTATAGGGGGGTCACAACATTAGGGTTTCATATTTGTACTCACAATCCTTTCTAGTTCACCATTCCAGTCTGTTCATTCTGACACTGGGGAGCTCGCTGGCCAGCACAGGACCCACCGGTCCTTTTCCGGCTGGCGCGGGGCCCCCGGTTCCGGTCTCCCACTGGAGCACCTGGGGTTGTGCCAAATGTTTGCTGCAGTCTTTCTTGGCCGAACGCTAGCAGAGCACTACGATCACTTGCACAACCCCGTGCCCTCCTCCGTAGTCCACTCCCGTTGTGTAGTGACTCTCCGCATGGTGCGGTGAGCGTGGACGGCCCCGCGTTAGAACCTTCAGATTAGTCGACTCTTGCGTTAATTCCCTAAGTTGTTGTAGGCCGGCAACCGTCTAGACTGCCATGGTCGACCAGGAGGAGGTCGCTGCAGGCGTAGAGGATACCCTGCAGGCGCGGTTAGAAGACGTTCGGGCACGCCACGCAGCTGGCGAGTACGGCGGAGCAACCTTGGAGGTTATGCTCTTTGGAACCCGCGTGCAGTGGGCGCGCGAGCACCCAACGACCCGTACTGAGGCGGATGGACTGCCCGCCACTCCCCGACCGGCACGCAACGAAGGCGGCGTCGACGACCAGGTCGACGGTGGTGACCAAGTCGGCAGTGAAGGAGGCAGCACGAGGCTTCGTGGAGTGATTCGGGCCGCCGACGTCGGTGTCGGCGGAATGCAGGCGCGAGTTCAGTGCTCGGCGGCAGCGGGAAGCTCGAACGGCAACGCCAATGGCCGAAGTCAATCTCCCTTGCGGAGTAAAGTCAGACCGACTTCAGCAACTCATGCATCGGCCGGTCGGGACGGAGGCATCGCGCCGGCGTACGGATATTTCAAGTTTTCGCCGCACAAGTTTGCTGTGCCGAAGTTGCTCGAAGGTCGTCACGACTTGATCACATGGATTGAGTCCATCGAGCCGCAGCTGGAGATCGCCGGATTGAAGAAGTTCGTCGACGGCAATGTTGCGACGCCGGACGTAGAGGACTCTGAACTCTGGGCGGAATTTCGCGCTGCTCATCTACTAACCTTCATGGTCATTTCGAGGTGTTGTTCGCCTCTGGTGCAGGTCGCATTGACGTCGTGCAGATAACGGGTGGATGCTGGCTACCAAGCGTGGCAGTACATTATGCGCACCTACAAAGCGATGGACGACCTCTACATCAGCCAGCTAGAGAGGAAATTGGCCAACCTTCGGATGGACGAGCAGGAATTGGCGACCGAGTACTGCAATCGAGCGCGACGAATTTTGGCCGACATGCGGATGGCTGGCTTCGAGTACTCAGTGACGTTGTATATCACGTATGTCCTCAATGGCCTCCCCTCGGGCTACAATCTGATGCGTCGGATGCTGACGACAACCGGTAAACACACATGCTGGCGCGCGTGAGTCGCTCAACGAGGACACGCTGTCGAGCCAGATCATCAACGACGAATTCATGCAGGAGTCTGAGCGGGCTTCGGAGCTCCTTCCGCAGGCCAACTACGTTGCTCCGACGAAGCTAGGACGTCAGCCGGGGCAGCGTGGAAAGTTGGGCGGAAGTGGAGGCAGTGGCGGGAAGTCGTCGAACGCGAAATCGACGGAGGGCGCCCACCGCGGAAAGTTGGCGAAAGGAGGAGATCGCGGCAGCAGTGGCTCGCGTCGAGAAGGTCGGCGTTGCTACATTTGCGATGCTCCCGACCACCTCTCGTACGACTGCCCCGACAGAGACGAGTGTGACGATGACCAGGAAGCCAACCGCAGAAAGGGAGAAGGTGGCCGTCGTCGTCGGGACAACCAGCCGTCGAAGACGTCTTCAACGAAGGATGCTGACTCCTCTGGCGGCGCTGCTCGTGGCAAGGAGACTTCGTGCTTGATGGTCAGCGTCGTGGAGCCGACGATTTCGCTGGCGCTGGAGGCTGGCGATGACTTTAAGGCGGTCGCTGTTGCTGTGGAGGCGAATCCGACGGTGGTGCTGCTCGACAGCGGCTGCTCGCACCATCTAATGGGGACGAAGGAGGCGTTCGTCGAGATGAAGCCTCGCGGCGATGTCAAGCATGTGCGTGGCTTCAACGGGGCGCTGCAGAACGTCGAAGGCCGTTGCACTGTCACTCTGCAAGGGGAAACGGGGAAGCGGATTCTCGTTCTTGATGTGCTCTATGTTCCAAGCGTCCAGGCGAACCTGCTGTCTTCCGGCCAGCTCAAGGAGAACGGTGTGAAGCTACAGGACGACGGCGCAGAGATGCTGCTGGTGTCTTCTGCCGGCGATGTCCTTGGTCGCGCACGCTACTCTGGCAGAGTGCTCTGCACGGACCTGCGCCCCTGCTCGACGCAGTTGACGGCGACTTCGACGGAGGTAGTGGCTCTGCGGACGATCACGTCGGTGACGAAACCTACCCCGGGCCAGCTGCACGCTCGCCTTGCACATGTTGGCATTGACACTATCAAGAGCTCGGCGAAGCATGAGGTCGCCACCGGTCTGGACATCAAGAAGTCGACCGCAGATGATCTGCCGTGTGCCTCCTGGATCGGCGGCAAGCTTGCGCGGCACACCTTCCCCGACAAAGGTGCAGATGCAGCGAACGCGCTCGATGTGGTGTACATCAATCTCTGCGGACCGTTTCGGGTGGCCGCCACCAATGGCAGCCTCTACTTTCTTCTGCTGAAAAATAGGAAGACTCGCTACGTGTGGTTGAGGCCGATTGCAAAGAAAAGCGACGTGCTGGTCGTCTTCGACAAGTGGCTGAAGGAGGTGGAGCGGCAGACGTCGCCGACGGTGAAGAAGTTGCGTTCGGACCGTGGAGGGGAGTTCCTCGGTCGCGCCTTCACCGACCTCGTCGAGGACAAGGGAATCCTCCACAATTTGACTTTCCCCCTATACCCCTTAGCAGAACGGCATGGCGGAGCAGGAGATGCGTACGGTGGTCGAAGCCGTGCGGACGATGCTTCTGCACATGGGCGTGAAGCATCATTGGTGGCACCTCGCTCTGCGACAGGCCGTGTGGGTGCGCAACTGCCTCGAACGTGCTTGTCTGCAAAAGGGGACGACACCGCACGCGCTGCTGTCCGGAACGAAGCCGGATCTAACGCTGGCGCGTGTGTGGGGCTGCATGGCGCAGTTTATGGTCCCCGAGCAGCAGCGCAGCGGGAAGCTGGCGCCGAAGGCTCGTTGGGGTCTTCATCTCGGAGTGTCGCCAGAGAGCAAGGGCTGGGAGGTGCTCGATCTGACAGACAACAAAGTCGTCACGACGGTCGAAGCGATCTTCTACGAAAACCTGTCGTTGGAGACGTGGAGGGCGGAGTCCGGGCCGGCGTCGACGAGGACGCCATCTGCCCCGTCGCCGAATCCCTCCTCGACGGTGCCCCCATTGCTCACCAAAGTTGACGAGCATGATGACGAGGACGTAGAGGAAGTCCCGCTCCCTCCTCCTATTGTTCCCTCGTCGGCCGCCAGCGATGAGGGGAGACTTGGTTCGTCGCCTGCGGCGCTGACCGATTGCATCGCCGGTGGCCGACGTGACGTCGAGAAGGCCGGCGATGGGACGCAGCAGACGACAGAGGAGCTGTCTGCGTCGAAGCCGACTCCGGAGAAGCCGTCAGCAGAGGCGCCACCTGTAGGGGAGCCATCGGCAGGGAAGCCGATCTCAGGGGAGCCGTTGGTAGAAGAGCTGCCGCCAGGGGAGCAGTTCGACGACGACTCGTCGAGCGACGACGTTGTGGAAGTCGTCGGTGCGGACGGTGGCGGTGAAGAGGAGCTGTCCGCAGGGGAGCAGTCTGTCGACAGCGACGTGGTAGAGGTCCCGGTTGAAGAGGCGAAACCGCGACGGTCTGCCCGCTCCAACATCGGCAAGCAGCCAAAGAAGCTCAGCTACCACGCTTGTCTGCCACCGACCTCCTACAGCACTCTGCTCGACGACGCCGAGAACGACGTCGATCTGCCCGATCTCGACCCCGACATGCACGCCGATCCAGAGCATTGCTGGGACATCGCCAACATGACGGTGAAGGAGGCGTTAGCGAGCTGGAAGGGTGAAGCAGTGAAAGCCGCCATGGACGAGGAAATCAAGAGCCTCATCTTCAACGGGATGTGGGAACTGGTCGAGCGTCCGCGCGGTATCAACATTATGAAGAACCGCTGGGTGCTCACGACGAAGTACCACATCGATGACACAGTCGCCCGCGAGAAGGCTCGCCTGGTGGTGAAAGGTTTCACGCAGGTCTACGGCGCAGATTACGAGGAAACGTACGCGCCGGTGGGGAGCTACGTAACTCTGCGGATCTTCCTCAGCATTGTAGCAGTGCTCAACCTGCACTTGATGCAGCTGGACATGAGAAACGCGTTTCTGCAGAGCAAGCTGGATCGCGTCCTCTACATGTATCAGCCCGACTACTACAACGACGGAACCGGTCGCGTCTGCAAGCTGCTGAAGAGCTTGTACGGGCTGAAGCAGAGTCCGCTGCTGTGGTACTCGGCGCTCGACGCGGTGCTGACTGGTGCTGGCTGGCAGAAGAGTCAGGTCGACGAGGCACTCTACTTCAAGGTCGGCGACGACGGAGTGGCGTGCTGGGTGCTCGTCTACGTCGACGACTTGCTCGCAGCGAGCAGCAGCACTGCGATGCTGAAGGAGCTGAAGGAGCTGCTGGAGGCCGCCTTTGAGCTGCGCGAAATCAGCCCGGTCGAGAAGTACCACGGGCTGGAAATTGTGCGCGACCGTCCTGCGAGGAAGCTGTGGCTGCACCAGTAGTCAAACATCAACAAGCTGCGTCGGCCTTTCATCGACGAGGAGCAGACCGGGCGAGTGCCGAAGACGCCGGTCTCCGTCGACGCCTACGCGGAGCTGATGTTCGACGACGAAGGGTTCCATTCGCGCGAGGAAGCCGAATACCGGCAGAAGGTCGGCTCGCTGCAGTTCGCGGCCACCACGACGAGGCCCGACATTGCCTTCGCGTGCAGCAAGCTCGGATCCGGCCTGACTGTGCGGAGCGACAACCACTGGCGTGAGGTCGATCGCTGTCTGCACTACCTCGCTGAAACTCGTGACGCCGCTCTGGAGTTCGGCGGCGGACCAGAGTCGCTGGTTCTGGTCGGCTATGCAGATGCAGACGACAAGCAGAATCGTACGAGCACGGGCGGCTACATTTTCATCTTCGGAGGAGCCGCAGTTTCGTGGTCGAGCCAGCGCATCAAATGAGCGACGCTCTCGTCGACCGAGTCAGAGTACGTCACGGTGACGGAAGCTGGCAAGGAGGCTCGCCGTCTGAGCTTCCTTCTTGCAGAGTTCCGCCTGCTCGACCCAAGGAAGCCGACTGTTCTGCACGTGGACAACCAGTCGGCAATCAAAGTCGCAGAGGGCTTGGGGCTCAAGGGCAACCTCAAGCACATGGAGCAACGCTACGCCTGGCTGCAGCAGATGGTGAAGCGCGGGAAAATTGCTCTGCAGTACATCCCGACCTCCGAGCAGCCGGCGGATTTTCTGACGAAGGCGCTGCATTTTCCGGCTTTCAACCGGTGCTCCGTCGCAATCGGCCAAGTGCGTCTGGCCGACGTCGGCGACGGGGATGACGAGGTGCAGCAGTAGGTGCCGTGCCCTTTTGCACGGCTGGTGCGGTGATCTACGTGCTATGTGTGGGGTGCACGTAGAAGGAATTTCTCCTTGTATTCTATCCCTCTGGGTTCTGGGTGGACCTTCTGTGTGGGGTGCCCAAGCGTGAGCGCGGCAGGGGAGTGTCGAAGGAAATGGCCCCGCCCTCGCTTGAGCGTAGCTGACGTCGCTGTAGACGGGAAGTTCGCGACGGATCGGTCGACGAAATGGGCTTCTGCAGTTCGGCGGAAGTTTTGGTCGAGCAGGCTCTGCTCGACAGAATCTGGTCGACGAGCTCTGCGCGATGAGCTCTGGTCGACGATCTCTGCGCGGCGAGCTTCCGTCGAAGAGCGCTGGTCGAAGAACTCTGGTCGAAGAGTTCTGGTCGAGAAGCTCTGCACAGCGAACGCTGTTCGACTGTGCAGAGTCGAGCTGATCGACCGAAGTTGCAGAGTTGCGCGAAACTCTGCGAAGGCGTGCGAACATTCGCCCAGGAGATTTTGGCGAAGTTCTACCTGCGGAACGGCATCACGTGGTCGACGGCGCGCACCTGGCGAAACCGACGACACGTTTTCTACCTGGCACCTGCGCAATGTGCCTGACGGTGAAACCGCCAACCTGCACCTACTTGGTAGGTGCGCACATCTGCGCAGATAGACAACCTGCGACCGTAGAAAGTTACCTGCGATTGCAGATAGTCACCTGCGACTGCAGTGCTGGCAGACAGCGCGCCGTGCAACGCAGGTAGACTCCTCTGCTGCAGCGTTGGCAAGCCGCTCTTCTGCTGCGCTGGCAGATGTAGCCCTTGCTAGGAGTTCCATGCCGATTCTAGTCCTTTTGTTCTGCATGTCTTCATTGTAATCTATTCTTTTCCTATCAACTTTGTTAATGCAAGTTGTTCTTTCCTTAGTGGAATTCTTGCCAAACTGCTCAGTAAATGCAGCAAGCAGTAAGAACGCTAGCAGAGCGCTACGATCACTCGCACAACCCCGTGCCCTCCTCCGTAGTCCACTCCCGTTGTGTAGTGACTCTCCGCAGACTGCTGGTGCACTCTCATGCCACTTGGTGTAAGAAACCCACTGCTTGTCCCCCACAGTCGCCAGCACCCTGTTCTTCACAACAACGACCTGCCTCAGTGCAGTCACCCAAAACGGATCCGGCAGCCCTGCATGCCCAAGTAGAGTGCGAGCACCTTCTTGCAGGGTCCGGTTGAACCGCTCAGCCACGCCGTTCTGCTGAGGGTTGTAGGGCACTGTGAGCTGATGCTGGATCCCCTTCTTCTTCAGCACCGCCTCAAAGTGGGCGCCAATGAACTCTCCCCCGTTGTCGGTGCGGATCACCTTCACCTTGTGTCTGCTCTCCCTTTGTGCTCTCGGCATCCACTCCTTCAAAACAGCCGCTGCCACCTCCCCCTTCGTCTTGAGAGGGTACACCCACACCGCACGCGTGTGGTCGTCCACGATGGTCAAGAAGTAGCGGCTGCCCGAGAGCGAAGTGGCCCTCGTGGGGCCCACCACATCCATGTGCACAAGCGCGAGTGGAGCCTTGGCTGGTCCCGTGCTGCTGCTGAAAGGGAACTTGGTGAATTTCGTCTCAAGGCACGTAGGGCAGCTCCCAATCTCCTTTGCTGCCCCCTTCACCTCCAACCCCTTCAAGGTACCATCCTTCACCAACTTCTGCAGCATAGGAATGTTGATGTGGCACAACCTCTCGTGCCACATTTCCCAATCGGCCTCATCATTCCCAGGTGAAGCCTTTGCCCAAGCAGCCGTTGCATCCACACCAGCAAGCACCTCACCATGTGACTGCTGTGGCTGCTGCACCTTCTTGACTGCATTCAGGGCCCCAGCAGTTGGTGTAGTCTCCTCTCCTCCCGTAGTTGCCTTGGCCGCTGCCACTGCCGTTGCCGTTGCTGGTGGTTTCCCATTCCAAGGGATGATGGGCAGCTGCCACAGGTCCTTGATGCAGCTGCTCTTCTCCTCCAAATCCCACAGCAGCAACTTCCCAAGTTTTGCACGGCAGCTGGTTGGGCCGAACGTGACCTTTGCCTTGCTTCTGCAGCCGGCGCACAGAGAGAAGGTTAGCGGACAAGCCTTCAACAAGTAGGACATTCCCAAGTCCCACAAGTCCCCCATTGGCTCCCATCACCTTGGCATTCCCAACACCAATCACAGGGAGCAAAGCACCTGAAGCGGCAGCCACAAACTTGATCTTCCCGGGGGGTTTCACCTCATCAAGCAAATCTGCCCGCGGAGTCATGTGACTCGTGCAACCTGAATCGATCACCCAGTGAGTGAGGGGGTGCATCACAACCTTCCCAACTGAACCCACATCATCCTCACTCCCTTTCACATCTTCAACCATGAGGAACATCCCAGGGTCGGCATTGCCTTGTGCACCATCACCTTGTGCACCTGAACCTTGCACAGCGCCACCTCGTGCGCGTTCACCACTTGGCGGCTTCATGCCTGGAGGCGCCCATCCTTCAGGCCGGCTGAAACACTTGAACAACTGGTGTCTAGCCTTCTTGCAGTACCAGCACGCACCCTCCATTCGGGTGCTCCCCCTGCCACCAGAGCTCCCATGCCCTTCGTTGTAGTCACCTCGGCCTCTCCCTCTGCCAAAGCCTCTCCCACGGCCTCGGCCTCTGTTAACGGGAGTGGAGTGTTGGCCCCGCCCTCGCTTGGGCAACGCCGACGACTTGGTCGGATGTTTTGCGGAAGTAGCAGCCGACCGTTCACAGTGGGAGAGCTGCTCGACAGGCTTCGTCGAGCTGCAGGGGACCGCTGTGGTGTTGCTGTCAATCAGGAAGCTCGACAGCTTTAACTGACTGGTCTGGGCGATGGGTGGGCCGTCGATCAGGAGGGGCAGTTCGACCGGAAGGCCTGTGGAGCATCCCGTCGACCTGCAGCTCGACCGGGAGGTCCACAGAGCATCCCGTCGACCTGCAGCTTAACCGGGAGTCTACAGAGCATCCCGTCGACCTGCAGTTCGACCGGGAGGTCTACAGAGCATCCCGTCAACCTGCAGTTTGACTGGGAGGTCGACGAAGCTGCCAGTCAACCTACAGTTCGACCAGGAGCTCGACGGAGCTGCTGGTCGACCTACAGTTCAACCGGGGGGGTCGACGGAGCAGCCGTCGACCCGACAAGGGTGCAGTGGTCGACGAGGGGATCTCGGCGACAACCGCTGATGGCTTCCGTCGACCAGGGGGTAGCTATGGTCGATTAGGGGCACCTGGTGGTCGACCAGAGGGACCTGGTGGTCGACCAGAGGCAGTGGTGGTCGACCGGAAGCACCTGGTGGTGTCCAGGTTGACCGAGTGACCTGTACGACGAGTTCTGCGGAGGCACACGAACATCGTCGAGGTCGCGATGGCGAAAGCGACTTCGGGTTGGTATTCCGAAGTCGATGTGGCTCGTCATGCGCGGACAACAGCCGACAAATGCCCAACGAGGCAAGTCGGGCCAATCGTCTGCGCGCACCTGCAAGCGTGCGCACTGCTGTGTGCTACTGGGCAACGCTGGACAGCCGCTCTGCTGCAGCGTTGGCACGCCGTCGACCTGCTGCGTTGTCAGGTTGCCTTTCTGCAGTGCTGGCGCGGCTCCTCTACGCAACGCTGGCGCGCGGTCGACCATGTAGTGCTGGCGGTCGACCAGGCCAGATACAGGGTTGCTAGGTGCCTGATGTAGTCATTCTGTCATGCTTGATCATTGGTTCCGTATTCTCAACTTTTCTAGTGGAAACTCTTGCTGATTTCTGCAGTGAATGTGTAAGCACTAAGGAACTAGGCAAAGCTACGATCACTCCTAGTAGTTCGTGCCAACCCCGTAGTCTAGCTCACTACCGTTGTAGAGTGAATCTTCGCAGCCCCTCCCGCCCCCCCTTCCTCTGCTGCCTCCTGCAGCTCCATACCCCTCAGCAGTTTTGTTGGCAGCACCACCTCTCTTGTGGCGCCCGCGGAAGTCCTCATGGAGGATCTGCTGCCGTAGCCACTCAGGCGTCCACTTGTCCTGCTGAGCGTTGAGGGTGGGGATGAGGTTGTCCCACGAATTGTCGAGCACCGAGATGATCTTGGTGCACTGCTGCATCTCCGACACCTTGCTGCCCGCCGCCGTCATCCTTGCGTAAGTGTCCTTGATCTTGTCAAGGACCGGCTTCACATTATCGCCCGGTCGCATGGAGAGGGCAGCCAGCTCCTTCTCCAACACAATCACCATCGGCAGCGTGTTGGGCTGAACCACATCGCGCAGTAGTTTCCACGCCTTCAGTCCCGAGTCGTCGAGCTCCACCAAATCCTTGATGTGCTGAAACATGTCGTTGTTGATGGACTGTAGAATCAAATCGTACAGCACTGCGCTCCGCTCAATCCATCGATCCCGAGCATCTCCTTCCTCGGGCATCTTCTCTTCTCCCATCGCGAGTTTCAGCAGCTTGTAGCGCTTGAAAGCACTCCTCATCCGCCCGCTCCATTCCTCGTAGTTGGAGCCATCCAAAGCCTCGATCTTGGATGATGGCGGTTCATTCCGCTTCATTCCCCTTAACGGAAGTCACTCCCAACCTCCAGAGCTCCACTTAGGCACGCCCACAGGCCATGGTGGGTCTAGGAGGGGCCTTCACACTTCAGTAGACTCGCCACAAAGTCCTAAATCACTCTGATACCACTTGTTAGTGATCAAGGACGGAGTCTAGAATGTTTAGGGGCCGAAATATCTCAAAATCGTTGGCTTAAAATTATGGACAGAAACGTCCTGTTCACAAGAAACGCCGTCGACGAAAAGTTAACCGTTAGAATTCCACCAAACTCAAGTATGTTGTAGCCCTTGCCCAAGGCTATCTTTCCAAATTTTCATCGTGTCAATAGGTGGAGTATATCGCTGCCACAAGCTTAACTCAATCACAATAGTTTTCACAAGTTCTCACAAAATTAACACACAAGAGAGTTAGAGTAGCTAGAAACCAGATAAAAGGGAAGAGGAGGACAAGAGGGAAGGTCCCAAGGGAGTCCCCAACCAAGGAAACCCCATACCACACAATTCCCTTCCCCATAGGCAACCCAACTTTGACCTTTGTCACTTTCCAACCCATGCCATCCACCTCACCCCAACTTGGCCACACTTGCCAACCTGGTTTGGCTTCTCCCAACCACATGGCAGCATCTACAGTGATGGGTTCGAATTTCCCAACCCCCAAAAGTCTGTACCCCATATAAAGTTAACCCCGCAACTTCCTACAGTCGCCGCAACCAAGTACAGAAAGCATACGAACTCCAACGTTCGTAACTTTCTTGTTCTTGCTCCGATTGCGACGATTCTTGGACCGTCGGAAAGCTCTTGAGCAGATGAGTCACTTCAGATATCTGCAAACATACACATACACACACACACACACACATACACGCATGCGCACACACACACACACACACATACACACACACACACACACACACACACACACACACACACACACACACACACACACACACACACACACACACACACACACACACACACACACACACACACACACACACACACACACACACACACACACACACACACACACACACACACACACACACACACACACACACACACACACACACACACACACACACACACACACACACACACACACACACACACACACACACACACACACACACACACACACACACACACACACACACACACACACACACACACACACACACACACACACACACACACACACACACACACACACACACACACACACACACACACACATATACACACACACACACACACATAGGAAATTCAAACCGCACAGAACACAAACTCTTGCGCGCACTCACATCACGCATGCAACGTACAAACACATGATGGGAGGCAGACAGACATGAATGCATATGGTTGCATCACACAACATAGACGCTAGCCTAGGTGCCTGGACGCCAACCTGGGCGTTTTGGACGCTGGCATGGGCGTCTGGACACTGACCTGGGCGTCTTGGACGCCAGCCTGGGCGCCTGGACGCTGGCCTGGGCTTCGGGACGCCGGCCTGGGCGTCTGGTTGCCCGTTGACCAAGTTACACGGGCGACGAAGTACTGCATAGGTGCGCGACGGTCGCCCAGGCATTCTTGGCGAAGCTGACCTTAGTGTGATATCCTGAGGTCGGCGTGGAGGATGGGTGCAGACGTGGGCATCTGGTTGGCGTGGAGTCCGCGATGTGCACATAACAGGGAACAGGACGAAATCCAGCTGCGAGCACCTGCGAAGCGGTTGCGCTTCTGTCATGCGGGTGCAACGATGTGCAGCCGCCTTGCTGCAGCGTTGG
Organism: Closterium sp. Yama58-4; assembly: GCA_947470075.1. Classification (NCBI taxonomy): domain Eukaryota; kingdom Viridiplantae; phylum Streptophyta; class Zygnematophyceae; order Desmidiales; family Closteriaceae; genus Closterium; species Closterium sp. Yama58-4. The sequence goes on from CANIUD010000107.1 coordinate 454,987, forward strand.
CAAACCATGAACCTGCAACATTGGCAAGCCGCTTCTCTGCAGCGCTAGAGAAGTGCGAGCTTTGCAACGCTGGATCGCAGTCTACCGTGCTGCGTTTGAGGTCGATCTGCATACTCGCTAGCTTTGATGTAGTCTCTCTTGCTAGTGGAACTCTTGCCAATTTTCCCCGTGAACCAGCAAGTAGTGAGAGCATGACTAAGGAACGCAGAGATCACCCCTGACACCCCATGCCTTCCCCGTAGTCAGGCTCCCATTGTTTGAGTTATCTCCGCATAGGGCGGTGAGCAGCCCTGGAGAGGTCGAGGCTGCCGCCGGGCCCGACGCCGTACCAGCTGCTGACCAACAAACCCGACATGTCGCTGGCACGCGTGTGGGGCTGCATGGCGCAGTTTTTGGTCCCCGAGCAGCAATGTGGTTGCAAGCTGAAGCCTAAGGCCCGGTGGAACCTTCACCTTGGTGTGTCGGAGGAAAGCAAGGGCTGGAAACTCCTCAACATCACCGACAATAAGGCGGTCACCACGCCGGATGTGATGTTCTACGAGATAGTGTCCCTGGAGGTGTGGAAGTCGCAGCACGGGCCGGCGACGGGGCCAACGCAGACCAATCAGCTGACGGACACCTCCACGGCAACCATCACTTGATCGTCAGGGTCGGCCAACTTGCTGATGAGGACGCCGAGTATGTCCTTCCTCTTCCCCCTACCCCTACCATTGCACCTCTCATAGCCGATCTCCTTGCACCGACGTTGCTGTAGGCCTTCGGCGATGAGGGGAGTAGTGGGGCGTCGCCTGTGGCACTGGCCAAGGGCATCGCTGCTGGCCGACGTGGGGTCAAGCAAGTCAGCATGGAAGCGGAGCCGGCGAAGGCAGGGGAGCAGCAGGCCGATGATTAACGCCGACAAAGGTGAAGTCGTCAAATGAGGCATCTGTCGGGAAGTCGCCGACAGGGGAGCAGCGGACGGTGAAGCCGACAGGGGAGCTGCTGGCAAACGGAGAAGTTGGCTGTGACGCCGGTTTTGGTGGAGCAGGACGCCGAGGACAGTGAAGCCGGCGAAGCTGAAGGGGAGCAGTCGGACGCCGGGCAGTCCACCGACAGCGACGTAGCGGAGGTCAACCCCGAGCAGCCTGAATTGCAACGTTCAGGCCAAGTCCGGAGGCCGCCCGAGCGGCTGACCTACCATGTCTACCTCCCACCGGCAGCCTTCACCATGGTGTACAACGATGTCGAGGATGACGAGTTGTACGGCAACACCGAGGACGACGTTGACCCGCCCGAGTTGGACCCTGACGTGCACGCAGATCCCGAGCACCGATGAGACATGAAGACGATGACGGTGAAGGAAGCGTTGGCGAGCTGGAAGGGCAAGGCGGTAAAGGCCCAAATGGACGAGGATATACGCAGTCTCGTCGGCATGGGCACGTGGGAGTTGGTCGAACGCCCACGCGGGGTGAATATCATAAAGTACCCGTGGGTCCTGATGAACAAGTACCACGTCAACGACACGGTCACCCAGGAGAAGGCAAGGCTAGTCATGAAGGGCTTAACACAGGTGTATGGCGCCGACTACGACAAGACGTACGTGCCAGTGAGCAGCTACGTTGCGCTCAGGATCTTCCTCAGCATCGTCGCTGTCCTCGACCTCAACCTGATGCAGCTCGACATGAAGAATGCCTTCTTGTAGAGCTAGCTTGACCGGGTGATGTACATGTACCAGCCGGACTACTACAACGACGGGTCCGGCCGGGTGTGCAAGCTGCTGAAGAGCCTCTACGGGCTGAAGCAGTTGCCGCTGCTGTGGTACCAGGCGCTCGGCGCCGTGCTAATGGGCGCCGGTTAGAAGAAGAGCCAGGTCGACGAGGCGTTGTACTTCAAGGTCGGCGACGACGGAGTGGCCTGCTGGGTGCTGGTCTACGTCGACAACCTGCTCGCCGCCAGCAGCAGCACCACGATGTTGGAGGAGCTGAAGGAGTTGCTGGAGGCCGCCTTCGAACTGCGCGATCTTACCGGTAAGATGCGACTGAGTCGACTAGACTGAAAGGTAAGTCGTGTGCCCTCGACGCTCACCGCACCATGCGGAGATAACTACTACAACGGGAGCTAGACTACGGGCTAGGCACGAGTGCTCGTGTGATCTCTGCGTTCGTTGTTCCTTAGTCGTTTTCCTAGTGCACACACTGCTTGCTAGCCCACAATGCAATTTGGCAAGAGTTTCACTAAGAAAGGTTGACAACAATGGTACAATTAAGTTTGGCAAGACTAGACTACATCAGAGCTAGCATGCAAGCAAGTCTACTACCAGCGCAGCACGGTCCTTGACCGCTTCCTTGCAGAGGGGCGTCGACTTCGCTTCCTCCTTGCAGAGTTCAAGCTGCTCGACCCTGGGAAGCCGACTGTCCTCCGCGTGGACAACAAGTCGGCGATCACTGTCGCTGAGGGCATGGGGCTGACGGGCAACCTCAAGCACATGGAGCGACGACAGGCCTGGCTGCAGCACATGGTGAGGCGCGGGAAGTTTGTGCTGAAGTACATCCCGACCACCGAGCAGCCGGCCGATTTCCTGACGAAGGCGCTGCATTTTCCGGCTTTCAACCGGTGCTCTGTCGCCATCGGCCAAGTTCGCCTAGCCGACATCGGCGACGGCGACGATGAGGTGCAGCAGTAGGTGCCGTGCCCTTCTGCACGGCTGGTGCGGTGACGGCGTGCTGTGTGTGGGGTGCACGCCGACGACGAGTTTTCTCCGTGAAGTACTGCCGTGTGGGCTGGAGGCCCAAGCGTGAGCGCGGCAGGGGAGTGTTAACGGGAATGGAGTGTTGGCCCCGCCCTCGCTTGGGCAACGCCGACTACCTGGTCGGATGTACAGGAGTAGCAGCCGACCGTCCACAGTGGGAGAGCTGCTCGACAGGCTACGTCGAGCTGCAGGGGACCGCTGTGGCGTTGCTGTCGACCAGGGAGCTCGACAGCTGCAACTGACTGGCCTGGGCGACGGGTGGGCCGTCCAGGAGGTCGATGGAGCATCCCATCGACCTACAGTTCGACGGGGAGGTCTGCGGAGCATCCCGTCGACCTACAGTTCGACGGGGAGGTCTGCGAAGCATCCCGTCGACCTGCAGCTCGACCGGGAGGTCGACGGAGCAGTTCTGGTCGACGGAAGGGGTCCGTCGACCAGGGGGTAGCTCGACGGGAGTCGTGGTCGACCAGGGGCACCTTGTGGTCGACCAGAGGGAGCTGTGGTCGACCAGAGGCACCTGGTGGTCGACCGGAGGCACTGGTGGTCGACCGGAGCACCTGGTGGTGTCCGGATCGACCGGGTAACCTGCTCGACGAGTTCTGCGGAGGCACGCCCCATCCAATCGAAGGGCTTCAGAATTGACAAAGGGCTTCAGTGGAATGGGGGAAACAGCTGTGGATTGCACTACTAGTCGTGCCGGCTCCCACACGACGCTTGCAAGAAGAGCATTCAGAGCGGAATATCGAGCCACACCAGCACCAAGGAAGGGAGGTGAGGTAAGGACGGTCGAGAGAGAGTGAGAGGGGCAGAAAGAAGGAGTAGGCGGAAGTACTGAGAGGGCCAGAGGTGGGGAGGGCAGAGGGAAGAAATGGGGAAAGGGGGGGACGAAGCACGAGGAGGACGTGGAGGTGCTGGGCAGAGGGAAGAAATGGGGAAAGGGGGAGAGAGATGATGTCAATGTGTTTCTGTGCTGGGATGAGGTGGAGTACCATTGCAGCAAGATTTGAAATGACGTACATAAAGGTGGCCTTGTTGAGGTTGCTGATGGAGTTCGGAAGTTGTCCTGAGAGGTTGTAGTTCCGGAGTTGCCTGTGATGTGTCATTGTGAAGTGAGAAAATGAGTACCGTATTAACGGCATGCATCAGCCCTCAAGCAAAGTGTGCTGCCCAGCCTTGACTTGTGAATGCCAACTGGAAGTCGTCATGATGAGTCAAAGCCCTCATAGTCGCTATCCAACTCACAACGAGATTATCATGCCGGCGGCATCGCATGTGAGGCCGGTGGCAGTGGTGCATTCTGGACTCGTGCCAGTCCACCCAGCGATGGTCTGACCCCATGCCGTCTGGCACTGCTGCAGGAATTGCACTGTAGTGGCAGTGGAAAAAACATCGGAAAAATGTAAAACTGGCGAGTATTGGGGGGGGGGGGGGGGGGGGGGGGGGGGAGGGAAGGGGTCCCTTTTTGAGTTGGGAGGCAGGTCGTTTTCTATAGTTTATGAGGTGAAATTCGCACTACCCTGCTTCGCGGCAGTTTACCATCGATTGCACTAGAATTATTCCTGCAGATTGTCGAGAGCCTTTCTAGTTGTTTACAACCCCCCCCCCCCTCCCGATCCCAATTTACTTTTGTTTACAGACGAGCACTGTATAGGTGGACCACGAACCATGGTTTACGTGGCGCTTCTGGTTGGGTGCTTATGTGCGTTCCCATTGGTCGCTTTGTTCTTGTCAACGGGAGTTGTGTTCGGCCCCGTCCTCGCTTGGGCGGAGCCGACCTCGTGGTCAGGTGTACGGGGAAGATGCAGCCGACCTGCAGCAGTGGGCACGGGGGCCACTGCAAGGGCGCGGAGCTTGGGGGCGTCTGGCTGGAGGGCGCCGAGCAGGTGGACGCCGACCTGGGCGTCTGCTCGGCATCATGGGTGCCTGGACGCCGTGCTAGGCGTCTGCTCGGCGTCCTGGGAGGTGGGACGCCGACCTGGGCGTCTGCGCGACGTCTTGGACGCCTGGACGCCGCCCTGGGCGTCTACCCGGCGTCCTGGGAGGCTGGACGCCGACCTGATGGTCTGCTCGGCGTCCCGGACGCCTAGATGCTGACTTGGGCGCCTGGAAGGCGTCCTGGGTGAGGGGACGCCGACCAGGACGCCAGGACGCCGACCTGGGGACGCCGGGCTTGGTCTGGCCGATGTCCGACTAGACGGGACGACCAGGCAGGGTTGCCCGGTCGACCGGGATACCCGGGCGACAGCTGCGAAGGTCGTCGGGGGCGGATTCTGCGAGGACGACCTCGGGGGTGGTATCCCGAGGTCGACGTGGCTGGTGGGCGCAGTCGCTGGCGTGGGCTTGATCTAGGCGTCTGCGCTGTGCTCGTGACAAGGCGTGGAGCACCAACCAGCCGTGCGCACCTGCGAAGCAGGTGCACCGTTGTCCTGCGGTTGCAGCGCTGTGCAGCCGACTTGCTGCAGCGTTGGCACACCGCGGACTTGCAACGTTGGCGCGCCGCATCTCTGCTGCGCTGGAGCGGTACGAACATTGCTGCGCTGGAGTGCGGTCGACCGTGCTGCGCTGGAGGTCGACCTGCAGCTGTGCTAGCTCTGATGTAGTGTTGCATGCCAATGTTGTTGCAATCATTGTTGTCAATCTTTGCTAGTAAAACTTTTGCAAAATTTCCCCGTGAATGTGCAAGCAGAGAACACACCAGCAGACGACTAAGTGAACGAACGCAGAGATCCCTCTCACACAACGTGCCTTCCCCGTAGTAAAGCTCCCGTTGCTAGAGTTATCTCCGCATGGTGCGGTGAGCGTAGACAACACCGCGACGTAGTTCAGTCTAGCCGACTTTGCACTTCCCGATTGTGTTCGTAGGCCGGCAGCTTTGCGTTAGTCACCATGGTAGATGGCGTAGGTGACGCCGGGGTGGTGGACACCCTGGAGGCACGGCTGGAGGATGCGAGGAGACGCCACGCGGCGAATGAGTACGGAACTCTCGCGCTGGCGGTCGTTGAGGCTGGCATCCGCTCGTTGTGGGCGACGGAGCACCTTTATGGTCATCTTGCGGTGCTGCTCGCCGGGCGTGCAGATCGCCTTGAAGTGGTGCAGGGAGCACCTTGACGCCGGGCACCAGGCGTGGCACTTCATCGAGACGACGTACCAGGTCACCGACGACCTGTACATCGGCCAGCTCGAGGAGCAGCTGTCACACCTGCGGATGGGCGAGCAGGAGACGGCGACGGACTACTGCAACCGTGCTCGGCGACTCCTCGCCATGATGAGGATGGCCGGCGTGAACTACTCTACGGCGTCGTACGTCACGCATGTGATCAAGGGACTCACGAGCAGCTACAACCTGCTGAAGCGGCTGTCAGTGGCGCCGAGCACGCGGGCGACGCTCAACGAGGATTCCCTCACCTCGTACATCCTGCAGGACGAGGCGATGCAGGAGGCCGAGAAGTCCACGGAGCTCCTGCTGCAGGCAAACTACGCCGCCCCGGCGAAGCAAGGTAGCCGACCAGGGCAGCGCGGCAAGCCTGGCAGCGGTGGTAGCGGAGGTGGGAAGCCGGCCAAGGACGCCGACAAGGGTAAGTCGGCGAAGGAAGGCGGTCGTGGGGGAGGAAGTCGCCGTCGGGAGTGCTGGATCTGCCGCAGCCCCGACCACCTCTCCTTTGAGTGCCCCGACCGCAGCGAATCCGACGACGACGACGCCAAGGGAGGCCGCGGGAGGTCGGCCAGCCGTCGTCCACGTCGAGGAAACCAGCCGCGCAAGGAGAAGCAGTCGACCAAGTCGACCTCGGCGAAGGACGCCGACTCCTCTACTGGCGGCAAGGGGGGCGATGACAAGTCGGCGTCATGCTCCCTGGTCGGCGTCGTGGAGCCGACCGTCTCACTGGCGCCGGAGGCCGGTGAGGATTTCCAGGCGATGGCAGCAGCGGTGCAGGCGAACCCGGCGGTGGTCCTGCTGGACAGCGGCTGCTCCCACCATCTGATGGGGACGAAGGAGGTCTTCGTCGACATGGGGCCGAGCGGCGACGTGAAGCACGTGCGCGGCTTCAATGGGGCGCTGCAGGACGTCAAGGGACGGGGCACGGTTGCGCTGCAAGGGGAGGCCGGGAAGTTGGTGCTCATCCCCGACGTGCTGTATGTCCCGGGCGTGCACGCGAACCTGCTGTCATCCGGCCAGCTGAAGGAACACGGCGTGAAGCTGAAGGAGGACGGCGACGGCATGCTGCTCGTCTCGGCGACGGGCGACGTGCTTGGTCGCGTAACATACTCCGGCCGGGTCCTCTTCACCGACCTGCGTCTTTGCCCGGCGTCTCCTACGGCAGAGGAAGTTTCCCTGCGGGCCATCGTCTCGGGGACGAAGGCGACGCCGGACAGACTGCACGCGAGGCTCGCGCACGTCGGCATGGATACCATCCTGAGCTCGGCGAAGCACGAGGTCGCCACCGGGCTGGACCTCAAGTCGGCGTCCGGCGCTGCCTCGCCTTGCGTTTCGTGCGTCGGTGGGAAGCTGGCGCGGCACACCTTCCCCGACAAGGGCTCGGATGCCGAGGACGCACTGGCCGTCGTGCACATCGACCTGTGCGGGCCGTTTCGTGTGGCCGCCAAGGATGGCAGCCTGTACTTCCTGCTGCTGAAGGACCGCAAGACCCGCTACGTGTGGGTGAAGCCGGTCGCCAGGAAGTCCGACGTGCTGCGGGAGTTCGAGCAATGGCTGGTGACGGTTGAGCGGCAGACGAAGAAGACAGTGTTGATGCTGCATTTTGACCGAGGAAGGGAGTTCCTCGGGAAGGACTTTACCGCCCTCGTGAACATTAAAGGAATCCTCCACGACCTCACCTGCCCGTACACTCCGCAGCAGAACGGCATGGCAGAGCGGGAGATGCGGACGGTGGTGGAGTCGGTGCGGACGATGCTGCTGCACATGGGCGTGCAGCACCACTGGTGGCACCTCGCTCTGCGGCAGGCCGTCTGGGTACGCAACTGCCTGGAGCGGTCGGCGACGCCGGGGACGACGCCGTACCAGCTGCTCACCGGGACGAAGCCCGACTTGTCGCTGGCGCGCGTGTGGGGCTGCATGGCGCAGTTCCTCGTCCCCGAGCAGCAGCGTGGTGGGAAGCTGCAACCGAAAGCCCGGTGCGGCCTTCATCTCGGCGTTTCGGAGGAGAGCAAGGGATGGGAGCTCCTCGACATCGCTGCCAACCGGCTGGTCACCACGTCGGACGTGGTGTTCTACGAGGACATGTCGCTGGAGGTGTGGAAGTCGGAGCACGGGCCGGTGTCAGGACGGACGCCGACCACCCCACCAACCGACACCTCCACGGCGACGCTGCCTCTGCTCGCCGAGGTCGGTGAGCTTGCTGATGAGGACGCCGAGGTCGTCCACCCTTCCCCTGCCCCTCCCCTCGTCGCTGATCTGCGTGGGCTGACTCCGGCGTCGGCCTCCGGCGATGAGGGGAGCAGTGGGGCGTCGCCTGGGGCGCCGACTAAGAGCATCGCCGGTGGCCGCCGTGACGCCCAGCAAGTCGGCCTGGAAGTGAAGTCGACGGAAGGGACGCCGGGGAAGCAGCAGGCAGCAGCGCGGCCGACCCAGGAGCAGTCGGCGACCTGGCAGTCGGCAGGGGAGCTGACTGCAGGGGAGACATCGGTTGGGACGCCGACCGCGGTGCAGCAGGGCGAACTGCCCCCGGTGCAGCATTACGCCGAGGACATTGAAGTCGGCGAAGCTGGAGGGGAGCAGTCGGACGCCGGGCAGGACGAAATGGAGGTTGACCCCAAGCAGCCTGCACTGCGGCGTTCAGGACGAGTGCGGAGGCCGCCGGAGCGGCTAACCTACCATGTCTGCCTCCCACCGGCCGCCTTGACCAGGGTGTACGACGTGGAGGACGACGACGACGTGCTGTACGATGACGTCGAGGAGGATGAGGACTTCCCGGAGCTCGACCCCGACATGCACGCCGACCCCGAACACCGCTGGGACATCGCGACGATGACGGTGAAGGAGGCGCTGGCGAGCTGGAAGGGCCCGGCGGTGAAGGCCGCCATGGAGGAAGAGATCCGCAGTCTCCTCGCCATGGGCACGTGGGAGCTGGTAGAACGCCCGCCGGGAGTGAACATCATGAAGAACCGGTGGGTGTTGACCACGAAGTACCGCATCGACGACACCGTCGAGCGCGAGAAGGCGAGGCTGGTCGTGAAGGGCTTCACGTAGGTGTACGGCGCCGACTACGACGAGACGTTCGCGCCGGTGGGCAGCTACGTCACGCTGAGGATCTTCCTCAGCATCGTCGCCGTGCTCAACCTCAACCTGATGCAGCTCGACATGAAGAACGCCTTCCTGCAGAGCAAGCTCGACCGGGTGCTGTACATGTCGCAGCCGGACTACTTCAACGACGGAACCGGCCGGGTGTGCAAGCTGCTGAAGAGCCTGTACGGGCTGAAGCAGTCGCTGCTGCTGTGGTACTTGGCGCTCAACGATGTGCTGGTCGGCGCCGGGTGGAAGAAGAGCCAGGTCGACGAGGCTCTTTACTTCAAGGTCGGCGACGACGGAGTGGCCTGCTGGGTGCTGGTCTACGTCGACGACCTGCTGGCCGCCAGCAGCAGCGCCGCGATGCTGAAGGAGCTGAAGGAGCTGCTAGCAGCTGCCTTCGAGCTGCGCGAGATCTCGCCGGTGCAGAAGTACCTCGGGCTGGAGATCGTGCGCGACAGGTCGGCGGGGAAGCTGTGGCTGCACCAGCAGGGCTACGCCGACAAGCTGCGTAGGCGTTTCATCGACGAGGAGCAGACTGGGCGCACCCCGAAGACGCCGGTCTCGGTCGACGCCTACGCCGAGCTCACCTTCGACGACGAGGAGGCGCAGGAGCGCCAGGAGGAGGAGTACCGGCAGAAGGTCGGCTCGCTGCAGTTCGCGGTGACGACGACGAGGCCGGACATCGCCTTCGCCTGCAGCAAGCTGGGAAGCGGCCTCACGGTGAGGAGCGACCAGCATTGGCGCGAGGTCGACCGCTGCCTCGCCTACCTCGCCAACACGCGTGACACCGCCCTGGAGTTTGGCGGTGGACCTGAGTCGCTGGAGCTGGTCGGCTACGTGGACGCCGACGACGCCGGTGACAAGCAGAGCAGGACGAGCACGGGCGGCTATGTGTTCGTCTACGGAGGAGCCGCAGTCTCCTGGTCGAGCCAGCGCATCAAGTGCGCGACACTGTCGTCGACCGAGTCGGAGTACGTGGCGGCCACCGAAGCCGGCAAAGAGGGACGCCGACTTCGTTTCCTCCTTGCAGAGTTCCGGCAGCTCGAGGGGTTGGGGGGGGAGAGGGAGGAGGAAATACAGCTAAAGCTTGCTAATTTGTTGGCCATTGTGTTGGCCTCACTACTAGGCTGCAGAGGCGCAGTGGGAGCAGTGATGTTGCAGGCAAACCACCACACACGCCTCTCTACCCGTACCAGATGGATTGCGAATCGCTATTGCCAACCTGGTGTTGCCGCCTCAGTCGAGACATAGGACGCCCCATCCCATCGAAGGGCTTCAGAATTGACAAAGGGCTTCAGTGGAATGGGGGAAACAGTTGTGGATTGTACTACTAGTCGTGCCGACTCCCACACGACGCTTGCAAGAAGAGCATTCAAAGCGGAATATCGAGCCACACCAGCACCAAGGAAGGGAGGTGAGGTAAGGTTGGTCGAGAGAGAGTGAGTGGGGCAGAAAGAAGGAGTAGGCGGAAGTACTGAGAGGGCCAGAGGTGGGGAGGGCAGAGGGAAGAAATGGGGAAAGGGGGGGACGAAGCACGAGGAGGACGTGGAGGTGCTGGGCAGAGGGAAGAAATGGGGAAAGGGGGAGAGAGATGATGTCAATGTGTTTCTGTGCTGGGATGAGGTGGAGTACCATTGCAGCAAGATTTGAAATGACGTACATAAAGGTGGCCTTGTTGAGGTTGCTGATGGAGTTCGGAAGTTGTCCTGAGAGGTTGTAGTTCCGGAGTTGCCTGTGAGTTGAAATTGTGAAGTGAGAAAATGAGTACCGTGTTAACGGCATGCATCAGCCCTCAAGCAAAGTGTGCCGCCCAGCCTTGACTTGTGAATGCCAACTGGAAGTCGTCATGATGAGTCAAAGCCCTCATAGTCGCTATCCAACTCACAACGAGATTATCATGCCGGCGGCATCGCATGTGAGGCCGGTGGCAGTGGTGCATTCTGGACTCGTGCCAGTCCACCCAGCGATGGTCTGACCCCATGCCGTCTGGCACTGCTGCAGGAATTGCACTGTAGTGGCAGTGGAAAAAACATCAGAAAAATGTAAAACTGGCGAGTATTGGGGGGGGGGGGGGGGGGGGGGGGGGGGGGGGGGGGGAAGGGGTCCCTTTTTGAGTTGGGAGGCAGGTCGTTTTCTATAGTTTATGGGGTGAAATTCGCACTACCCTGCTTCGCGGCAGTTTACCATCGATTGCACTAGGATTGTCGAGAGCCTTTCTAGTTGTTTACACCCCCTCCCCCCTCCCGATCCCAATTTACTTTTGTTTACAGACGAGCACTGTATAGGTGGACCACGAACCATGGTTTACGTGGCGCTTCTGGTTGGGTGCTTATGTGCGTTCCCATTGGTCGCTTTGTTCCTGTCAACGGGAGTTGTGTTCGGCCCCGTCCTCGCTTGGGCGGAGCCGACCTCGTGGTCGGGTGTACGGGGAAGATGCAGCCGACCTGCAGCAGTGGGCACGGGGGCCACTTCAAGGGTGCGGAGCTTGGGGGCGTCTGGATGGAGGGCGCCGAGCAGGAGGAAGCCGACCTGGGCGTCTGCTCGGCATCATGGGTGCCTGGACGCCGTGCTAGGCGTCTGCTCGGCGTCCTGGGAGGTGGGACGCCGACCTGGGCGTCTGCGCGACGTCTTGGACGCCTGGACGCCGCCCTGGGCGTCTACCCGGCGTCCTGGGAGGCTGGACGCCGACCTGATGGTCTGCTCGGCGTCCCGGACGCCTAGATGCTGACTTGGGCGCCTGGAAGGCGTCCTGGGTGAGGGGACGCCGACCAGGACGCCAGGACGCCGACCTGGGGACGCCGGGCTTGGTCTGGCCGACGTCCGACTAGACGGGACGACCAGGCGGGGTTGCCCGGTCGACCGGGATACCCGGGCGATAGCTGCGAAGGTCGCCGGGGGCGGATTCTGCGAGGACGACCTCGGGGGTGGTATCCCGAGGTCGACGTGGCTGGTGGGCGCAGTCGCTGGCGTGGGCTTGATCTAGGCGTCTGCGCTGTGCTCGTGACAAGGCGTGGAGCACCAACCAGCCGTGCGCACCTGCGAAGCAGGTGCACCGTTGTCCTGCGGTTGCAGCGCTGTGCAGCCGACTTGCTGCAGCGTTGGCACACCGCGGACTTGCAACATTGGCGCGCCGCATCTCTGCTGCGCTGGAGCGGTACGAACATTGCTGCGCTGGAGTGCGGTCGACCGTGCTGCGCTGGAGGTCGACCTGCAGCTGTGCTAGCTCTGATGTAGTGTTGCATGCCAATGTTGTTGCAATCATTGTTGTCAATCTTTGCTAGTGAAACTCTTGCAAAATTTCCCCGTGAATGTGCAAGCAGAGAACACACCAGCAGACGACTAAGTGAACGAACGCAGAGATCCCTCTCACACAACGTGCCTTCCCCGTAGTAAAGCTCCCGTTGCTAGAGTTATCTCCGCAGTTCCAGACACAAACGAGAATAAATCGCGAGATGCTTGGCAACCAACACTTCACACCCTGATTCACATTCGCGTGAAAATGTTCGAAGATTCTGGCCACGTCATCTCAGTTTAGGTTGCTATTGAAGAGACAAAATAGTAACATGTTACACACCTCATTTTGAGAGTTGAGTCTGCTATGTTTTTCTAAAAATGTGATATTAGCTAGGTTAAAAAAATGAGTGACGTAAAGATCAACTCCAGCCCAATTAGCCGTATGTATCAAGCGTTCTAAACAAACCTTTATTAGGGCCCAGCCACGAATGTGGGGGGTCCGATATCTCGTACCACTGTCTATTCAAATATAGCATGTTGACTATAATGAAAGCACATTATATATATTTTAAACCCATAAACGTCGTGGTTATGTTCATAAGAGCAACCTAGCAGAGAATTACCGACAAGGATAGGGTTGCGCGACACGTGACGCATGTTCGTGCGTTTGCTGACCTGAATTTGTACAAGGATGGGCCTGTGCGCAACATGTCAGCTCGCCAACGTCTGGATGCCCTTTTTAGCACTATTTCCTTACACATTTCTCTACTACATCCTATTCCCTAGCCATAGGAACTGTGACGACCTCGTTCGCACAACTACGCAGCACGTGGCGCATGTTTGTGCGTTTGCTGGCCTGAATCTGTGCGAGGATAGGCCTGCGCGCGACATGTCACTGCGCCAAATTCAGGATGCCTTTTTTACCACTATTTCTTCTTCCAGTTCTCTACTACATCCTATTACCTAGCCATAGGAACTGATTTCATCTCGTTAGCACAACTACGCAGCTCGTGGCGCATGTTTGTGCTTTCGATGGTGAATCTGTGCAAGGATAGGTTGTGCGCAACATGCCACTGCGCCAACGTCTGGATGCCTTTTTTACCACTATTTCTTCATACTATTCCCTAGTACATCCTATTACCTAGGCATAGGAACTGGTTTGACCTCGTTCGCACAACTACGCAGCTCGCGGCGCATGATTGTGCGTTTGCTGGACTGAAACCGTGCGAGGATAGGCCTGCGCGCAACATGTCACTGCGCCAATGTATGGATGAGTTTTTTACCACTATTTCTTCAATCGGTTCTCTACTTCATCCTATCACCTAGGCATAGGAACTGGTTTGACCTCGTTCGCACAACTACGCAGCTCGCGGCGCAGGTTTGTGCGTTTGGTGGCCTGAATCTGTGTGATGAGAGGCCTGTGCGCAACATGTCACTGCGCCAACGTCTGGATGCCTTTTTTACCACTATTTCTTCACAACGTTCTCTACTACATCCTATCACCTAGCCATAGGAACTAATTTCATCTCGTTAGCACAACTACGCAGCTCGTGGCGCATGTTTGTGCGTTTGCTGGCCTGAATCTGTGCGAGGATAGGCCTGTGCGCAACATGTCACACAGTTCTCTACTACATCCTATTATCTAGTCATAGGATCTGATTTCATCTCATTAGCACAACTACGCAGCTCGCGGCGCATGTTTGTGCGTTTGCTGGCCTGAATCTGTGCGAGGATAGGCCTGTGCGCAACATGTCACTGCGCCAACGTCTGGATGCCTTTTTTACCACTATTTCATATACACAGTTCTCTACTACATCCTATTACCTAGCCATAGGAACTGATTTCATCTCGTTAGCACAACTACGCAGCTTGCGGCGCATGTTTGTGTCAGTGATAACGGACTGGAATGGTGAACTAGAAAGGATTGTGAGTACAAATATGAAACCCTAATGTTGTGACCCCCCTATAGGCTAACCCACTACAGCCTACACAAATATAACATGTATAATGTTTGACACACCCCCATAGGCAAAGTGGGGGAGACCTAGGGGTCACAAGACCAGTCAAGGCAAAGCAAGGCAACAACAAGCTCAGGGTGGATCTCAAGGATTCCACACAAATTCCAAGCACAAGCTAGTGGTCACAAGACCAGTTCACATGCAGGTTTATAACAGAACAAGAGATACAGTGATCACAACCTAGCAAGAGTAAACATGCAGGTATAGATATATATAGTGATCACAGTACAAGCAAAGTCAAGAGGTAAGTAAGTGAGGTCCAGTAGGCACAAGGCCTAGTAGAGTGCAGAAGCGCTGATGGTCACGAGGCTGAAGCGCCTTGGTGAACACATCAGCAGTGTTGGCCTCAGTGGCCACGTAGCGAATACAAAGCTGACCGCGCTGCTGCAGCTCACGAGCAAGGAAGTACCGCAGGGCGATGTGCTTCGTTCTGTGCTCCAGTCTGTGCTCCTCACACAAGGCAATGGCAGCCTTGTTGTCGACGTACAGTACTGGAGGAGAACGAGGCCGCTCTCCGAGGTCGGTCAGCAGGTAGGTCAGCCAGCGTAGCTCCTGGGCAGCCATGGCTGTAGCGTAGATCTCAGCCTCGCAACTGGAGCCGAGAACAGAAGAAGAGCGTGTAGAGCGCCAAGAAACTGAGCCAGAGCCAAGGCTGAAGGTGTAACCCTGAGACGACCGCTGAGTGGCCTGGTCGTCTGCCCAAGAAGCGTCTGAGTGCCCTGTGAGAACAACTCGGTCTCGCCCTCCAAGCACAAGCCCCATGCCCGACGTACTGCACAAGTAGCGCAACACCCTCTTAGCGGCATCCATGTGCTCCTTCCTGTGACGGCCAGGAGCGACATAGCGTGCAAGGATGCTAAGAGGGTATGCAAGGTCAGGTCGAGTGCAGGTCATCAGGTACATGAGGCAGCCCACAAGCTCTGGATACGGGCCACTCGGCTCTACGGACTCATCCGAAGGCAGAGCTGAGAGCGAGTGACCGGTAGGCAGAGGAGTGGACTGAGGTGAGGAGTACGTGAAGCGGAAGCGCTGGAGAACCTGCTGCACCATGTGTGACTGAGTCAGGGTGATGGTGCGCCGTGCTCTGTCCCGGGTGATCCGCAAGCCAAGATAGCTTGTCAGCTCACCCAGGTCTGTGCACGTGTGTCTCCTCTGCAGCTCCGACTTCACGTAGGCGAGTCCTGCAGTGTCAGCAGTGGCAAAGACCAAGTCGTCGACGTACACGAGGATGTAGAACGGCGGCAGCGAAGTGTCGGTGCGCAGGAACAGCGACGGGTCAGCTGTAGAAGGCGCGAACCCAAGAGCCGCAAGTGTAGTCCTCAGTGTGTCGTGCCACTCACGCGGAGCCTGGCGGAGACCGTAGACCGGCCGCTGAAGCCTCCACTGGGTACCAGGAGGAAACGACCCAGTGAAGCCAGGTGGGCGGCGCAGCCAGATCTCCTCGTGCAGGCTGCCCTGCAAGAAAGCAGTGCTGAAGTCAAGTGAGTGAAGCTCGTAGTCGCGCTGAGCGGCTATGTGCAGCAGCACCCGAAGAGTAGTCATCTTCGGGGTGGGGGAGAAGGTCTGGAAGAAGTCAACTCCCTCTCGCTGACTGAAGCCTCGAGCCACGTAACGCGCCTTGAAGACAGGCGGAGAACCCGGCGGCCGCTTCACCCTGAAAATCCACATGCCACTGACGATGTTCGCCCCAGGAGGGGGAACCTCGTCGACGTAGGTGCCTGTGGACTTCCAGGAAGCCATCTCGGCGTCCATGGCTGTCTGCCACTGAGAGGAGTAGGGACCCGCCATCGCCTCAGCGTAAGTGCGCGGGGTCGGGATGTCTGGTGCATCCGGGTCTCCCTCAGGGGCAACTAGCAAGGACACGAGACGGGGCAAAGCAGCAGCAAGACACTGGAACTCCTCCTGTCTGTCCTCAAGGACGTCCGTGCCAAGAGCACACTCACCCCCGACGGACGGAGGACAGACAGACTCAGACTCAGACTCAGCAACAAGGCTAGCAACGTAGTCTAAACGACAGGCAGCAGCAAAGTCAACCAACTCAGCGACTAGAGCAGACGCAGCCGAGGACTCAAAGGTAGGGTCAGTGACAACAGTAGCAAGGAGACGCGTGACAGTAGGGTGCTCAGCATGATACCGGTCAGACTCAGGGTCCGGAACGTCAGGCAAAGAGGACGTAGGAGGAGACGGTAGAGGGACACGCTGAGGAGCAGTAGAGGGACGCAGAGTCATGTAGTGAGTGCCTGGGACAGGAGGAGGACGCTCACGACGGACACGACTACCAGTGCGAGCAGGACGAACAGGCGACGCAGGACGAGACTCAGGCTCACGACACTCTGTAAGACCTCCTGTGGGACCAGTGTAAGGAGGGGGAGCAGGGAGAGGCGAGGTAACTGTGACTGCGGCTGGACAGGCGGAGGACACTCTACGGAGGGAGGAGGACAAGGAGGAGGAGCCTGCCCAAGAACCTGCTGAAGGAGCGGTACGAAGTACGGTCGCGGCCGCGCAGCGTCTCTAGAAGCAGAAGAGACTCCAGCGGCCGGGTCCTCAGTACCAGTAGGAGCTCCAGCGTCCGGGTCCACAGCACCAGCAGCAGCTCCACCGGCCGGGTCCTCAGCACCAGTAGTAGCTCCAACGCCCGGGTCCTCAGCAGCAGCAGCAGTGCCACCGCTCGGGTCCTCAGCTCCAGCAGCAGCTCCACCGTCCGAGTCCTCAGCACCAGCAGCAGCTCCACCGTCCGGGTCCTCAGCACCAGCAGCAGCGCCACCGCCCGGGTCCTCAGCTCCAGCAGCAGCTCCAACGTCCGAGTCCTCAGCACCAGCAGCAGCTCCACCAGGCGGGTCCGCAGCACCAGCAGCAGCTCCCACGTCCGGGTCCTCAGCACCAGCAGCAGCGCCACCCCCAGGGTCCGCAGCACCAGGAGCACCACTCCGAAGACTGCAGCGCCGTGTGTACCACTCGCGGATCTGCTGAATGGGGGGGAGCTCCTGGGTAGGAGGGGAAGTACCGGGACGAGCTCCAGCAGCACCTCTCCGGAGGCGGCAGTACTCGAGGTACCTCTCCTGCAGCTGCTGGGAGGAGAGGGCTCCTCCAGGTGTAGCACTCTCAGGCTCAGCACCCCCAGACTCAGCACCCCCAGGCTCAGCACCTCCAGGCTCCGCACCTCCAGGCTCCGCACCTCCTGGCTCAGCACCCCCAGGCTCCGCACCTCCAGACTCAGCACTCCCAGGCTCAGCACCCCCAGACGCAGCACCCCCAGGCTCAGCACCCCCAGACGCAGCACCCCCAGGCTCAGCACCCCTAGCAGGACGAGAGTCAACAGCTACCTCGACAGGCTCACCCAGGTCTACCTGGGACACACCTGAGGGAGCGGCACCCTGAGGGGGGAGGGGGTCTGGTACCTCAGCACCTGGAGCGAGGAAGAGAGGCGGGGGAAGAGGTGGTAGTAGGGGACGGACTCGTCAAAAGTGACGTCCTGAGAGGCCAGGACACGACGCGAGGTGGGGTGGTAGAACTGCCAGCCAGGGGCGTCCGGGACAAAGCCAAGGAAGACGCAGGGGACAGCGCGACGGGAGAGCTTGTCCGCGGACGTGTCGCGGACAAAAGCTCGGGATCCCCAGACCCGAAAACGCGACGCATCGCCAGCCTCTCCCGTCCAACGCAGTGTCGGAGAAGTCTCCGGCAAGGAGACACGGGGCCAGAGGTTGAGCTGATGCGCAACGTATCGGACTGCAAACGGCCACAGAAAATGGGGGGCAGCCGCATGGCTCAAGGAGGTACGAGCGACCTCCATGACCAGACCAATGCGGCGCTCAGCAACCCCATTCTGCTGTGGAGAGGCCGGAAGCGTGTACGACTGCTCAATGCCCTCCTGCTGACAGAAGGCCTCCAATAGGCCAGAGGAAAACTCCCCACCTCTGTCAGAGTGCAAACGCAGGACAGGGAAGTCGGAGCGGAAACGCTCACGGAGCTGGAGACGAGATCTGCGGATCCAAGGGATCAAGACATCAGGGACGTCACCCTTGGCGCGCAAGGGGAAGACCGTGGTGTAGCGCGAGAAGTCGTCAACAACAATCAGGAAGTACCTCTCCTGACCCTGACCACGGACGCGGGCTGGGCCCCACACGTCCATGTGGAGCGTCTGCAAGGGAGCAGTCGTCGGGGGAAAGGAGGAGGAGTGAGGAGCGGCGCGCTGCCGTCCCTCGACACAGGGAATACAGGGAGGAGCAGGCGAGTCGGGAAGGGGAGGGAGCACCCTAAGAAGACCAGCAACAAGGTCCCGTTTGTGCATGGCCCGAAGGCGCTGCACAGACGGGTGACCAAGGCGGTGGTGCCAAAGGACAGTCTCATGCGCCAGAGAGCGACACGAGCAGGGGGCGGACAGCTGACCTGACGCAGACGCAGACGCGGACGCAGCTACCTGAGGGGACTCAGTGGTCAGTGTGTAGAGTGTTAAACTGTATTATGCTTGTAGGCTGTAGTGGGGTAGCCAATATGGGGTACAACCCCAAATAGGGTTTCATATTTGTACCCAAACTTCTGCTAGTTCAATCATTCTTGCCTAGTGATTCTGACATGGTATTCAGAGCAGGAGGTCCCTAGGACCTACCGACCGTTTTTTTAGGGCCCACCACCGCTCGCATGCGGTTACCACGCTACCCCGTGCCCTAGCCTCGTAGCGCCCTCGTGCGCCCACGTTAGCGCCCTCGCGCGCCCCTCGTTAGCGCCCTCGCGCGCACCCTCGTTAGCGCCCTCGCGCGCCCCTTCGTTAGCGCCCTCGCGCGCCCCTCGCGCGCCCCTCACTAGCGCCCTCGCGCGCCCCTCACCGAGCCGCCCGCTCGCAGCCCGCCCGCCCGCTCGCTGCCCGCTTCGCGGCCCGCTCACTACGCAGCCCGCCCGCCCGCTCGCTGCCCGCTTCGCGGCCCGCTCGCTCGCTGCCCGCTTCGCGGCCCGCTCGCTACGCAGCCCGCCCGCTCGCTGCCCGCTTCGCGGCCCGCCCGCTTCGCAGCCCGCTCGCTCGCTGCCCGCTTCGCGGCCCGCCCGCTTCGCAGCCCGCTCGCTCGCTGCCCGCTTCGCGGCCCGCCACTTCGCAGCCCGCCCGCCCGCTCGCTGCCCGCCTCGTGGCCCGCCCGCCTCGCAGCCCGCTCGCCCCGCTGCCCGCTTCGCAGCCCGCCCGCCGCGCTGCCCGCTGCCCGCTTTGTGGCCCGCCCGCCGCGCAGCGTCGCCCGCCCGCCGTGCTGCCCGCTTGCAGCGCCGCCTGCCCGCCGCGCTGCCCGCTTCCCGGCCCGTCCGCCGCGCTGCCCGCTCGCAGCGTCGCCCTCCCGTCGCACTGACCGCTTGCAGCGCCGCCTGCCCGTAGCGCCAGCCTCGCCCGCTGCTCTCTATCCGTGCACAGTCGCCTTCCCCTGCTGCGGCAGCTTGCGTTACTCTGTCACACTGTCGCTATGGCTTCCATTCGCGTGCTGTCGTTCGATGCTGAGGGCCGCCCTGTGCGTTTCACCGCTTGGCTAGATGACCTGCAGCTGTTCCTCCTGAGCGATAGCAAGGAGCATGTGTCGCTCTATGACTACGCGTCTGGTGCTGCGCCTGCCCCTCCTGCCACAGCTGAGCTTAGTGTTCGTTCCCACTGGCAGACTCGTGACGCAGCTGCTCGCCTAGCCATTCGCAGTCACCTGCCGTTAGCTGAGCTAGAGCATTTTGGCGACTGCAAATCCGCTAAGGCCCTGTACGACGCTGTCGTCGCTCGCTACTCCTCGCCTGCCACAGCCGAGCTTAGCCGCCTCATGCTGCCGTACCTGTTCCCCGATCTGTCCACCTTTACTACAGTCGCCGATCTTATCACCCACCTGCGCACTAGTGATGCTCGCCTGCGTGCCGCCCTTCCCACCGAGTTCTGCGCTAAGAACCCCCCTCCACTGTACTGGACACTCCACTTTATAGTCACTCGTCTCCCTGACACCCTCCGCTCAGTTCGAGACCACTTCCTTGCTCGCTGTCCCACTGAGCTCACAGTCGCCCTCCTAGAGGAGCACCTGCTCGCGGCCGAAAAGAGCATTGTAGCTGTCGGTGCTGCTCGTGGCGCTCCTCGCACCCCCATCTTTGAGGGGTGTTCTCCCTCTCCCCTCGCTCCCTCCTACGCTGCTGCTGCTGCTGTTGACTTCCTTGGTGCTGAGTCTGTTGGCGCTGCTTCTGCTCCTGGTGGGAGGCGCCGCACCGGCAAGGGCAAGGGGGGCAAGGGTGGTGGTGGTGGCGCTGGGGGAGGAGGTGGGGGAGGTGGGGGGGGAGGCGGTGCTGGAGGGAGCGGTGGCGGGAGCGCTGGTGGGAGTGGGGTCGGGGGTGGAGACGGGGGCGGCGGAGGAAGCAGTGGCAGTAGTGGCGGCGGCGGCAGTGGCGGCGGTGGCGGTGGTGGCGGTGGTGGCGGTACCGGTCGGAGCGGTGGTAGTGGTGGCGGCGGAGGTCGGAGTGGAGGCACTGGCTCGGGCCAGAGCTCCCAGCAGCAGCAGCGTCCCCAGACGACCCAGCAGCTTCGTGAGTGGCTTGCTCAGCGTGGGACGTCGGGGGCCAGTGCCCGCTGTTCTTATGTCATTCGCACAGGTGACCGCAAGGGACAGACGTGTGGGAGGTTCCACACCCCGTACCGCTGCTTCTCCCGCCTTGACGACGCTTGGCGTGAGGAGATGGGTGCGGATGTTGAGCGCCCCCGCTGGGCTGAGCTCATGAGGGCTGGTGTTGATGTCTTTGCTCTTGACTATGATGCTATTATTGCTGCCATGTATGCATTGACTGTTAGTGCCGAGGGAGACTGTTACTTGTGTGTGCCGCCTGACCCAGGTATAGAGCCCGCTGCCCTGGGTACTAGTGAGTCTGCTCTCTCTGGTATGGTGCCCCCTGTACTTGCTCCCCCCAGTGCTGTCCCGGCTGGTTTCGAGTCTGCTCTCTCAGGTACAGCACCCACACAGACTGCTCCCTCAGGTACCGCACCGGCTGAGGCCTGTCACACCTTCACCCTTGACTCAGGTGCTTCCCGTTGCTTCTTTCGTGACAGTACTGAGCTCACACCGCTTCCTGCACCGGTCCCAGTCTCCTTGGCTGACCCCTCTGGGGGCCCAGTCCTTGCCCAGTCCACTACTGTCCTCCCTTGTCCGGCGGTTCCGTCTGGCTCGTTGTCGGGTTTCCACCTCCCCTCGTTCTCGACGAACCTGGTGAGCAACGCTGTCCTCCAGGATCAGTGGGTTGACACCTTTACCCCTGGCGGACAGCGTGTGGCGATCTGCACGTGCTCCAGGACTGGCCGTCACCTGGCTACGTTCACCCGTCGGCCGGGGTCGAGTCTCTACACACTGACCACTGCGTCTCCCCAGGTAGCTGCTGTCGGTCAGGTGTCTGCGTCAGGTCTGGTGGCCCACGCCTGTGAGTGTCGTTCCCTGTCGCACCAGACTCTTCTCTGGCACCACCGCCTGGGTCACCCCTCCTTGCCACGCCTTCGTGGCATGCACCGTCGCCTCCTTGTGTCTGGTCTTCCCAGGTCCCTCCCTCCCCTCCCTGCCTCGCCTGCGCCGCCTTGCCTTCCTTGCGTCGAGGGGCGGCAGCGCGCCGCTCCTCACTCCTCCTCGTTCCCCCCGACAGAGGCTCCTCTGGAGACCCTCCACCTGGACGTGTGGGGCCCAGCCTGCGTTCGTGGTCAGGGCGGTGAGCGGTACTTTCTGCTGGTTGTCGACGACTACTCGCGTTACACCACGGTCTTCCCCTTGCGCACCAAGGGTGAGGTCCCTGCTGTTCTGATCCCTTGGATCCGCACGGTTCGTCTCCAGCTCCGCCGCCGTTTCCGGACGGATCTTCCTGTCCTGCGTCTGCACTCTGACAGAGGTGGTGAGTTTTCCTCCGATCTCCTGAGGACCTTCTGTCAGGCAGAGGGCATCGAGCAGACCTTCACGCTTCCGGACTCCCCACAGCAGAATGGGGTTGCTGAGCGCCGCATTGGCCTGGTCATGGAGATCGCTCGTACCTCCTTGGTCCACGCGGCGGCTCCCCATTTTCTGTGGCCGTTTGCTGTCCGGTACGCCGCGCATCAGCTCAACCTCTGGCCCCGTGTCTCCTTGCCGGAGACCTCGCCCACACTGCGTTGGACGGGGGAGGTTGGCGATGCGTCGCGCTTCCGGGTGTGGGGTGCTCGTGCCCTTGTCCGCGATACGTCCGCGGACAAGCTCTCCTCCCGCACGCTTCCCTGTGTCTTCCTTGGCTTTGTCCCTGACGCGCCTGGCTGGCAGTTTTACCACCCCACCTCGCGCCGGGTCTTCGCCTCTCAGGATGTCACCTTTGACGAGTCGGTCCCTTTTTACCGTCTCTTCCCCTACCGCACTGCCCCCCTCCCTCCCCCGCCGCTTTTCCTTGCTCCTGGTCCCCCTCCGGTAGACCCCCTTCCCCCTCAGGGTCCTGCTCCTTCAGGTGTCTCTCAGGTAGACCCTCCTCCCGTCGCTGAGCCTGTCGAGGTCACAGGTGACTCAGGTGCTGCTGCGGGTGGTGCTGCTGGGAGTACTGAGCCTGGGGGTGCTGGGCCTGGGGGTGCTGGGGCTGCAGGTGCTGGGACTGAGGGTGCTGGAGCTGAGGGTACGGTGCCTGAGAGTACGGAGCCTGGGGGTGCTGCGCCTGGGGGTGCTGAGCCTACGGGTGCGGGGCCTGGGAGTGCTGGGACTACGGGTGCTGGAGCTGAGGGTACTGTGCCTGAGAGTTTGCCGCCTGGGGGTGCTGAGCCTGGGGGTGCTGCGACTGGGGGTGCTGAGCCTGCGGGTACTGAGCCTGCGGGTACTGAGCCTGGGGGTGCTGCTACTGAGCCTACGGAGCCTCGGGTTACTGCGTCTGGGGGTGCTCCGGTTCGGGGTGCTGAGCAGTCTCTCACACCGCAGCAGCTTCGCGACTGGTACGTCCGACGCTTTCGCCGTCCTAGTGGCTCGACTGGAGTTTGGGGTGCTGGAGCTGCTACTCCTGGGGGTGCTCGTACTGGGGGTACTGGAGCTGCTGGAGCTGGGGACTCTGGCGCTGGCGGTGCTAGCGGAGTTGGAGCTGCCGACTCTGGGGGTGGCGCGGCTGCTGGTGCTGCGGACCCACCTGGTGGAGCTGCTGCTGGTGCTGAGGAGTCGGACGGTGGAGCTGCTGCTGGAGCTGGGGACCCGGCCGGTGGAGCTGCTGCTGGTGCTGTGGACCCGGCCGCTGGAGTCCCTTCTGCTTCTGGAGACGCTGTGCGGCCGCGACCGTACTTCGTACCGCTCCTTCAGCAGGTTCTTGGGCAGGCTCCTCCTCCTTGTCCTCCTCCCTCCGTAGAGTGTCCTCCGCCTGTCCAGCCGCAGTCACAGTTACCGCCTGCCTCGCCTCTCCCTGCTCCCTCTCCTTATACTGGTCCCACACGAGGTCTTACAGAGCGTCGTGAGCCTGAGTCTCGTCCTGCGTCGCCTGTTCGTCCTGCTCGCACTGGTAGTCGTGTCCGTCGTGAGCGTCCTCCTCCTGTCCCAGGCACTCACTACATGACTCTGCGTCCCTCTACTGCTCCTCGGCGTGTCCCTCTACCGTCTCCTCCTGCGTCCTCTTTGCCTGCCGTTCCGGACCCTGAGTCTGACCGGTATCGCGCTGAGCACCCTACAGTCACGCGTCTCCTTGCTACTGTTGTCACTGACCCCACCTTTGAGTCCTCGGCTGCGTCTGCTCTGGTCGCTGAGTTGGTTGACTTTGCTGCTGCCTGTCGTCTAGACTACGCTGCTAGCCTTGTCGCTGAGTCTGAGTCTGCGTCTGTCTGTCCTCCGTCCGTCGGGGGTGAGTGTGCTCTTGGCACGGACGTCCTTGAGGACAGGCAGGAGGACTTTGACTCTCTTGCGGCTGCTGTACCTCATCTCGTGGCCTGGTTGCTTGCCCCTGAGGGAGACCCGGATGCACTAGACATCCCCACTCCGCGCACTTACGCAGAGGCGATCTCGGGTCCCTACTCCTCTCAGTGGCAGACAGCCATGGACGCAGAGATGGCATCCTGGAAGTCCACAGGCACCTACGTCGACGAGGTTCCCCCTCCTGGGGCGAACATCGTCGATGGCATGTGGATTTTCAGGGTGAAGCGGCCGCCGGGTTCTCCGCCTGTCTTCAAGGCGCGTTACGTGGCTCGAGGCTTCAGTCAGCGTCAGGGGGTCGACTTCTTCCAGACCTTCTCCCCCACCCCGAAGATGACCACTCTTCGGGTTTTGCTGCACGTTGCTGCTCAGCGTGACTACGAGCTTCACTCTCTTGACTTCAGCACAGCGTTCCTGCAGGGCAGCCTGCACGAGGAGATCTGGCTGCGCCGCCCACCTGGCTTTACTGGGTCGTTTCCCCCTGGTACCCAGTGGAGTCTCCGCCGGCCAGTCTACGGTCTCCGCCAGGCGCCACGTGAGTGGCACGACACACTGAGGACTACTCTTGCGGCTCTTGGGTTCGCGCCGTCTACTGCTGACCCGTCGCTGTTTCTGCGCACTGACACGTCGCTGCCGCCGTTCTACATCCTCGTGTACGTCGACGACTTGGTCTTTGCTACTGCTGACACTGAGGCACTCGCTCGTGTGAAGTCGGAGCTGCAGAAGAGACACACCTGCACTGACCTGGGTGAACTGCGTAGCTACCTTGGCTTGCAGATCACCCGGGACAGAGCCCGTCGCACCATCACCCTGACTCAGTCACACATGGTGCAGCAGGTCCTTCAGCGCTTCGGCTTCCAGTTCTCCTCACCACAGGCCACACCTCTGGCTACCAGCCACTCACTCTCAGCTCCACCTTCGGACGAGTCCGTAGAGCCGAGTGGCCCGTACCCAGAGCTTGTAGGCTGCCTCATGTACCTGATGACTTGCACGCGACCTGACCTTGCGTACCCTCTTAGTATCCTTGCTCGTTACGTTGCGCCTGGGAGACACAGGCGAGAGCACTGGGAGGCTGCTAAGAGGGTGCTGCGGTACCTGTGCAGTACATCAGGCATGGGGCTGGTGCTTGGAGGACGCGACAGAGTTGTCCTCACTGGTCACTCGGACGCCTCTTGGGTGGACGACCTGGCTACGCAGCGGTCGTCACAGGGTTACACCTTCAGCCTTGGCTCTGGTTCTGTCTCGTGGCGGTCCACCCGCTCTTCCTCTGTTCTCGGCTCTAGTTGTGAGGCTGAGATCTACGCCACAGCCATGGCTGCACAGGAGTTACGCTGGCTCACCTACCTGCTGACTGACTTGGGAGAGCGGCCTAGTTCTCCGCCAGTTCTGTACGGTGACAACAAGGCGGCTCTTGCCTTGTGTCAGGAGCACAGACTGGAGCACAGGACGAAGCACATTTCTCTTCGCTACTTTCTTGCTCGAGAGCTTCAGCAGCGCGGTCAGCTTCGGCTTGTGTACGTGGACTCGAAGGCCAACACTGCTGATATCTTCACCAAGGCGCTCCCGCCTAGTGATCATCAGCGGCACTGTACTTCTTTAGGCCTTGTGTCCACGTTTC
Organism: Closterium sp. Yama58-4; assembly: GCA_947470075.1. NCBI lineage: Eukaryota > Viridiplantae > Streptophyta > Zygnematophyceae > Desmidiales > Closteriaceae > Closterium > Closterium sp. Yama58-4. The sequence continues at coordinate 480,698 of CANIUD010000107.1, forward strand.
CTCACTTGCTCACTGCTTGACATTTTTTGTACTGTACTTTATATATATCTTGTTGCTTGCTTGCTAGGTTTTGATCACTGTGTTGCTTGTCTTGTACTATATCTAGCACTGCATGTGAACTGGCCTTGTGGCCTTTACTTGTGCTCGGAGTGTGGTGACGTTGTGATCCACCCTGGGCTTTGCTTTGCTTTGCTGGACTGGTCTTGTGACCCTTTGTTCTCCCCACTTTGCCTATGGGGGTGTGTTAAACTGTATTATGCTTGTAGGCTGTAGTGGGGTAGCCAATATGGGGTACAACCCCAAATAGGGTTTCATATTTGTACCCAAACTTCTGCTAGTTCAATCATTCTTGCCTAGTGATTTTGACATGGTATCAGAGCGAAGGTCTCGGGTTCGATTCCCGGTGTGTGCACTTCGGGCATCCCAGTGCGGGGGGGTGTCAGAGGTCCACTGGGGATCCCCGATGATCCTAGGGAAGGGTTACAGGCACGTCGGCCTGGGGGTTAGGGTCCTCCTCGCCTCTCCCTGCTCCCTCTCCTTATACTGGTCCCACACGAGGTCTTACAGAGCGTCGTGAGCCTGAGTCTCGTCCTGCGTCGCCTGTTCGTCCTGCTCGCACTGGTAGTCGTGTCCGTCGTGAGCGTCCTCCTCCTGTCCCAGGCACTCACTACATGACTCTGCGTCCCTCTACTGCTCCTCGGCGTGTCCCTCTACCGTCTCCTCCTGCGTCCTCTTTGCCTGCCGTTCCGGACCCTGAGTCTGACCGGTATCGCGCTGAGCACCCTACAGTCACGCGTCTCCTTGCTACTGTTGTCACTGACCCCACCTTTGAGTCCTCGGCTGCGTCTGCTCTGGTCGCTGAGTTGGTTGACTTTGCTGCTGCCTGTCGTCTAGACTACGCTGCTAGCCTTGTCGCTGAGTCTGAGTCTGCGTCTGTCTGTCCTCCGTCCGTCGGGGGTGAGTGTGCTCTTGGCACGGACGTCCTTGAGGACAGGCAGGAGGACTTTGACTCTCTTGCGGCTGCTGTACCTCATCTCGTGGCCTGGTTGCTTGCCCCTGAGGGAGACCCGGATGCACTAGACATCCCCACTCCGCGCACTTACGCAGAGGCGATCTCGGGTCCCTACTCCTCTCAGTGGCAGACAGCCATGGACGCAGAGATGGCATCCTGGAAGTCCACAGGCACCTACGTCGACGAGGTTCCCCCTCCTGGGGCGAACATCGTCGATGGCATGTGGATTTTCAGGGTGAAGCGGCCGCCGGGTTCTCCGCCTGTCTTCAAGGCGCGTTACGTGGCTCGAGGCTTCAGTCAGCGTCAGGGGGTCGACTTCTTCCAGACCTTCTCCCCCACCCCGAAGATGACCACTCTTCGGGTTTTGCTGCACGTTGCTGCTCAGCGTGACTACGAGCTTCACTCTCTTGACTTCAGCACAGCGTTCCTGCAGGGCAGCCTGCACGAGGAGATCTGGCTGCGCCGCCCACCTGGCTTTACTGGGTCGTTTCCCCCTGGTACCCAGTGGAGTCTCCGCCGGCCAGTCTACGGTCTCCGCCAGGCGCCACGTGAGTGGCACGACACACTGAGGACTACTCTTGCGGCTCTTGGGTTCGCGCCGTCTACTGCTGACCCGTCGCTGTTTCTGCGCACTGACACGTCGCTGCCGCCGTTCTACATCCTCGTGTACGTCGACGACTTGGTCTTTGCTACTGCTGACACTGAGGCACTCGCTCGTGTGAAGTCGGAGCTGCAGAAGAGACACACCTGCACTGACCTGGGTGAACTGCGTAGCTACCTTGGCTTGCAGATCACCCGGGACAGAGCCCGTCGCACCATCACCCTGACTCAGTCACACATGGTGCAGCAGGTCCTTCAGCGCTTCGGCTTCCAGTTCTCCTCACCACAGGCCACACCTCTGGCTACCAGCCACTCACTCTCAGCTCCACCTTCGGACGAGTCCGTAGAGCCGAGTGGCCCGTACCCAGAGCTTGTAGGCTGCCTCATGTACCTGATGACTTGCACGCGACCTGACCTTGCGTACCCTCTTAGTATCCTTGCTCGTTACGTTGCGCCTGGGAGACACAGGCGAGAGCACTGGGAGGCTGCTAAGAGGGTGCTGCGGTACCTGTGCAGTACATCAGGCATGGGGCTGGTGCTTGGAGGACGCGACAGAGTTGTCCTCACTGGTCACTCGGACGCCTCTTGGGTGGACGACCTGGCTACGCAGCGGTCGTCACAGGGTTACACCTTCAGCCTTGGCTCTGGTTCTGTCTCGTGGCGGTCCACCCGCTCTTCCTCTGTTCTCGGCTCTAGTTGTGAGGCTGAGATCTACGCCACAGCCATGGCTGCACAGGAGTTACGCTGGCTCACCTACCTGCTGACTGACTTGGGAGAGCGGCCTAGTTCTCCGCCAGTTCTGTACGGTGACAACAAGGCGGCTCTTGCCTTGTGTCAGGAGCACAGACTGGAGCACAGGACGAAGCACATTGCTCTTCGCTACTTTCTTGCTCGAGAGCTTCAGCAGCGCGGTCAGCTTCGGCTTGTGTACGTGGACTCGAAGGCCAACACTGCTGATATCTTCACCAAGGCGCTCCCGCCTAGTGATCATCAGCGGCACTGTACTTCTTTAGGCCTTGTGTCCACGTTTCCTCACTTGCTCACTGCTTGACATTCTTTGTACTGTACTTTATATATATCTTGTTGCTTGCTTGCTAGGTTTTGATCACTGTGTTGCTTGTCTTGTACTATATCTAGCACTGCATGTGAACTGGCCTTGTGGCCTTTACTTGTGCTCGGAGTGTGGTGACGTTGTGATCCACCCTGGGCTTTGCTTTGCTTTGCTGGACTGGTCTTGTGACCCTTTGTTCTCCCCACTTTGCCTATGGGGGTGTGTTAAACTGTATTATGCTTGTAGGCTGTAGTGGGGTAGCCAATATGGGGTACAACCCCAAATAGGGTTTCATATTTGTACCCAAACTTCTGCTAGTTCAATCATTCTTGCCTAGTGATTCTGACATAGAGGTCCGACCCCGGCTCCCGAGTGAAGGTAGCCAGGTGGCGACCCGTCCGAGCACACGTGCAGTGTGTCACGCGCTCGTAGGCAGGGGTGAACTGGTGAACACCCCCGTCCTGGAGCGCACTACCTGCCACCAAGTTCGTAGAGAACGAGGGGAGGTAGAGACCTGACAGCGTGCCGGACGGGACCGCCGGACAAGGAAGGACAGTGGAGGAGGTCGCAATGACCGGACCCCCAGAGGGGTCAGCAAGGGAGACAGCAACTGGCCGAGCGAGTGGCTCAAGGACAGTGCGGTCACGAAAGAAGGAGCGAGAAGCACCTGAGTCCAGTGTGAAGGTGTGCAGTGCTGCAGTCGACTCAGTACCAGGGGGCACGGACGCACGAGCACCTAGGGCTGCAGCCTCACCAGGACCTGTGGGAGCAGACGCACTAGCACCTAGAGCGGCAGCCGGACTGGCCTGAATGCCCGGGTCGGGCGGAACACGCAAGTACTGAGCACCCTCTCCACTAATAGACATCGCATACATGGCAGTGAGAATAGCATCAAAGTCTAAAGCCCAAATATCAACACCCCTCTTTTCCAGATCAGCCCAGCGCGGCAGCTCAGTGGCAGCAGGAAACTGAGTGCGCCACGCGTCGTTAAGGCGCGCGAAGCAACGCTGCGTGGGGTGCGGCCTCCCACACTGCTGGCCGCTGCGGTCACCTGTGCGAATGACGTACGTGCAGGTAACGCTACGCTGCGCATACCACTCACGGGCGGCCTGAAGCGTCGGGGCGGGCTGCTGACTCTGCCCTCCGCCAGTGCCTCCACGACCACCACCCCCACCGCCGCCGCCCCGGCCACCTCCACCCCTGCCGCCGCCACGACCACCTCCACCTCCGCTGCCGCCTCCACCACCACTCCCACCGCTGCTGTCTCCTCCCCCACTGCCGCCACTAGTCTCCCCAGCCGCGCCTCCACTCCCACCGCCTCCACCCCCACCTCCTCCGCCGCCACCCCCACCCCTGCCCCCCTTGTTCCTGCGGCGCCCGCTCGAAGCAGACGCAGTCCCGACCTTCTCAGCACCAAGAAGGTCGACAGCAGCAGCAGAGGCGACAGAGGGGAGGAGGGGGGAAGGGGAACACCCCTCAAAGAACGGGGTGCGGGGGTCGCCACGAGAGGTGCCTACAGCGACGATGCTCGCCTCAGCTGCAAGCAGTTCCTTCTCGAGGAGGGCAACAGTGAGCTCAGTGGGGGAGCGAGAGAGGAAGTGGTCCCTGACTGCGCGTAGAGAGTCAGGGAGGCGGGTGACGATGTGGTAGAGAGTGATCCAGAGCGGGGGGGGGTTGCTAGTGAGAAACTCGGCAGGCATAGCAGCGCGAAAGCGGGCCTCACTAGTCTTAAGGTGGGTGATGAGGTCTGCGACAGTGTGAAAGGAGGCTAGGTCGGGGAACAGGTAGGGGAGAGTGAGGCGGCCTAGCGTGGCAGAAGCGGGTGAGGAGTAGCGGGCAACTACAGCGGTGTAGAGGTCCTTAGCAGTCTTGCACTGGCCGAAGTGCTCGCGCTCGTCTAGCGGCAGGGAGTTGCGAATAGCAAAGCGAGCGTGCGCATCACGGGTCTGCCACTGGGAACGCAGAGTGCTGTCAGCAGACGAGTCAGGGGCAGTGGCATGGCCTAGGGCGTGGTCGTACAGTGAGATGTCTTCCTTGGCAGTGAGCTGTAGGAACAGGTGCAGGTCATCGAGCCAGGTTTCGAACTTCACTGGACGGCCCTCGGCATCGAAAGCTAGAACTGGCGGACTAGCCATAGTGACAGTAGCAGTAGTAGTAGTGGCAGTAGTAACAGTAGTAGTAGGAAGCGTGGCAGCAGGAGCTGCAACGGCGCACTGGTGGCAGCTGCAGTGGTAGCAGTGTGCGCGGTAGGTAGAAAATAAACAGCAGTGAGATCGAGTGCCTCGCGGGCAGCGGCTGCAGAAGCGCACGGGCGGCAGCGGCGCACGGGGAACGGCAGTGCACGGGCAGCGGCGGCGCACGGGCAGCGGTGGCGCTCGGGAGGCAGCGGTGCGCAAGCAGCAGCGGAAGCAGCGGCGTACAAGCGGTTGCGGGCAGCGGGGCGTGTGCGAGCAGGCGACGGGCGGCTGCGGGCGGGCGGCCGCTGCGACGGCGGGCTGCGGGCCTGCGGGGCGTGCGCGAGCAGGCGACGGGCGGCTGCGGGGCGTGTGCGAGCAGGCGACGGGCGGCTGCGGGGCGTGCGCGAGCAGGCGACGGGCGGCTGCGGGCGGGCGGCCGCTGCGACGGCGGGCTGCGGGCCTGCGGGGCGTGCGCGAGCAGGCGACGGGCGGCTGCGGGGCGTGTGCGAGCAGGCGACGGGCGGCTGCGGGGTCTGCGGGGCGTGCACGAGCAGGCGACGGGCGGCTGCGGGGCGTGCGCGAGCAGGCGACGGGCCGCGCGCGTAACTAGCGGGCCGCGCGCGTAAGAAACAAAGCCGCGCGCGCGAAAAAAAAAGGACCCGCGCGCGAGTAGCTAGCGGATCGTGCGCGCGCGGTAGGGAAATGCGCTCGAGGGCGCGAGGCCTTAAGGGGCCGTAAGAACCGAGGCGCTCTAAGGCGCAGGTAGGTAGGTAGGTAGGTATATAGTGGTGGGCCCTAAGAACGGTCCTAGCGAAGGACCTGCTCTGAAACCATGTCAGTGATAACGGACTGGAATGGTGAACTAGAAAGGATTGTGAGTACAAATATGAAACCCTAATGTTGTGACCCCCTTATAGGCTAACCCACTACAGCCTACACAAATACAACATGTATAATGTTTGACAGTTTGTGCGTTTGCTGGCCTGAATCTGTGCGAGGATAGGCCTGTGCGCAACATGTCATCTCACCAAATTCTGGATGACCCTTTTACCAGAATCTACCGACCAGATATCAACGATATTATAAAGAAGAATTAGACATAAACATTACACAGTTTGCATATGAAGTGCCCCTAAACGCCTAGTCGTTCGTATCAATTGCTATGCGCGATCTTATCTTCGTTTATGGATCAATGTATAAATATCTCATACATACTGTGGTGCATGATGCTAATTGAGAAGTTGTGCCTATGATCAATTTATTTGTTTCAAATAATAAGGGCACTACAGCCAGAAACCTCACTGTTTGTTCTATTGATCAGATATTGCCTACATTTGTTATCATTTGTGACAGTTTGTTTGTTTAATTTTCTACTTTCAAATTTGGGCCTGAAATAAATGAGAAACGTTAGTGGGTTGGTCTTCGGTGAAAAATATTGTGTACAGTAGGTTAGAGAAAGTGACAGCATTGCAGTTTCTCAAACTGCAAGCTCGAGCTAGCCACCCTGCCAATGAGATTGCCACCAATGAGATTGCTTGAGCTGGCATCGTTGTATTCTTCCAGCACGCGGTTCGACCAGGTTCATTTGTTACCAGCTGCGCTGGCAGTCGAACGAGCCTACCAACACACGCAGCGATACATTCTCGGCGAATCAAGATTCTGTTTTTTGGGCAATTACCTCCGCGGTAACACTCATTGAGCTCGTTTGCACGGGAGGTAAGCCACGTGTCCAGATCGTAACAAAGGTATCTTCTCATCGCCACCGTGGTAACCAACATTTCCGAAATGGTCAACATTATTGCCTGAATGGTAATGAACAGTGCTTCCGGAATTCCTGGCTGGTAACTTCGCATGCCAACTAAACTGTACACCGTACAAGTAGGGTTTGACTCTGCAAAACTGAAACTGTTGTCACGTGTACAGCACAGAATGCACATGAACGCTTACAAACGCAAAGCGTTACATGCAAGTATGCGATACAATCAACTATGACAACAAAATTAAGATTGAAAATGTCAGAATGCTATTATTGTCTAGCCTGCAGTGGGGTACTCTATAGTGAGTACAGCCCAATCTAGGGTTTGCTATTTGTACTCAACTGCCTGCTAGTTCAATCCACTCTCCTTTCAATCATTCTTGCCTAGTGATTCTGACATGCTATCAGAGCAGGTCGACCCTCCTGGGTCGATCCTGTGGGTGGGCCCACCACCTAAGCCTTCCGCTGCTACTGCTACTGCTACTGCTACTCCCTGTCCGCCGCGCGCCCCGTGGCGCGCGGCGTCGAAACTAGGGTTTTCAGCCCGCCGTGCGCCCCGAGGCACGCGGCGGTTTTCTGCCCGCCGTGCGCCCCGAGGCGCGCGGCGGTTCTCTGCCCGCCGTGTGCCCCGAGGCGCGCGGCGGGTTCCTGCCCCGTCACTCGGCACGTCGCCCCCGGGAGGCGCTGCGACGGGCGACGGGGACCCGCGCGTCGCCCCCCGTCGCCCGTCGTGGCCTGCGCGCGGCCCGTACACCCGGCACGCGGCCCGTACGGGCTGCGCCAGGCCTGCGCGCGGCCCGTACGGGCTGCGCCAGGCCCGCGCGCGGCCCGTACGGGCTGCGCCAGGCCCGCGCGCGGCCCGTACGGGCTGCGCCAGGCACGCGCGCGGCCCGTACGGGAAGCGCCAGGCCCGCGCGCGGCTCGGGCCGCCTGCGCGCGGTTCGGGCGGCTCTACCAGGCCCGTGGGCGGCCCGTTCCTCGCTGCTCCTGCCCTCTCCACTGTCCCCCGTGCTTCTACCGGCGCCTCACCCCTCCTACAGCCCGTTCTCCTAAATTAGGGTTTGGGGGTGAAGAGTGTGGGGGTGGCGGCTATGGGGGTGTCGGTTGTGAGTTCCTCCCCCTGCTCCTCCTCCTCCCTCGTCTCCCTCTGCTACAGCTGCCGCTGAGGGGGGTGGTGTGTGGGAGCCTAGGGTTTGGGGTTTAAGGGGGGTACCGTCGGAGTGGAGCTAGGGTGTCAGCAGGGGGTGTGTGAGAGGGGCGTGGGACGGTCGGGGGAGATTGCGTGGAGGTAGCCGTCGTGACGCCAGCAGCGCCAGTAGTCCGGATGCCCTCGCGCGTTTCGGTAGCCCAGCGAGCCTGCTTCGCCAGTCGCCTGTGGGTCCGTTGCTCCTGTGTGTGCTCGTCGTAGCCGCGGAGCCAGATACTCCCGTAGTCCGGTGCCCTCGTGCGCTCGGTAGCCACTGTGCGCGCCGCTCCTGTTGCCCGTGTGTCTGCAGCTTCAGTCGGCGCCTTTCATCTTCTCTCCTCTCGCCAGCCCTCCTCCTCCTCGCTTGCCCTCTGTGACTGCCTCTAGCTTTGCTCATAACTGTGAACTTTAAACTATTGCTTCTTGAACTTGTGCTCAGAATGTGTGGTGACATTGTGATCCACCCTGAGCTTGTACTGCTTTGCTTGCTCTGCTGATTACACCCCACTTTGGCTATGGGGGTGTGTCAGAATGCTATTATTGTCTAGCCTGCAGTGGGGTACTCTATAGTGAGTACAGCCCAATCTAGGGTTTGCTATTTGTACTCAACTGCCTGCTAGTTCAATCCACTCTCCTTTCAATCATTCTTGCCTAGTGATTCTAACAGAAAAAACTTAATAAACATTTTAAACAAAGCATATCATGCAGTATTTGATACTTTGGAAAATATTTTTTTGTCTTTTTATAAAACTTTCCTAGTCTTTTCGCAAACTCTGTAACACTCACATTGATATTGTAATTTTTGTATATTGATTTAGATCAAGCTCTGAAGATTCTTAAATAGAAGTCTTGTTGAGTAAAATACTCTGCTTCACAATAGTTGTCACTAGCATAGCTTTGTGTTTCGACATAGTTTGTTATTTTTTGTGGGGTTTGTTTGGTAATAATGCATTCGGTTTTTAATCAAATTTCGAGCTAGCACATGGGCTTTTAACGTGTGGTCTTGTAAACGCCAGTATTATAACCCGAAATGCGCATTTTGTGGAGTACATGTGGACAATCAGTTTCGTTTCGGCTGAGTCAAACCCTACTTGTACGGTGTACAGTTTAGTTGGAACACGAAGTTACCAGCCAAGAATTCCGGAAGCACTGTTCATTACCATTCAGGCAATAATGTTGACCATTTCGGAAATGTTGGTTACCACGGTGGCGATGAGAAGATACCTTTGTTACGATTTGGACACGTGGCTTACCTCCCGTGCAAACGAGCTCAATGAGTGTTACCACGGAAGTAATTGCCCCTGTTTTTTGGCATCTCCACCAGGATGTCTCTTGCCACGCGAGGTTTTCTATGCCACGCTGGTTGCTTCCAGTGGGTTCCAAATCAATCCTGGCAGTGCGCGAACTCGACTTCACCCTACCCCCTCTCCCACTTTCCTGGAGGTTCATTCCCTTGAACGCTTATTACTCCAGCGTACCCCGTCATTCTTCACTCACTTCTTTCTGCTCAGTTGATGTATCTGCTCCAATCAGTCAGCTCCCGTGACTCCTATCCCGATGCTAGTTTCTTAGATCGAGGTACAACTGCCATCTTTTCGTAGGTGTTTCGACTCTCCCGAGTATCATGAATACTAGGAGTGGGGCCTAGGCTTAGTAGCCTAGGCCCACACATAGAGTAGGTAGGATGTGCCCTAGGACTAGGGTTTTGGGTATGCTAAGGAGAATTGGAGAAGAGAGAATGGAGAATGGTGGGGTTGAACAAGCAAGCAGCAGGATACATATAGGAAACCCTAAGGGGTTGTACTCACTATTGAGCACCCCACTGCAGGCTAGACAAATAACATAATCTGACACACCCCCATAGCCAAAGTGGGGTGTAATCAGCACACGTGAGAAGTCACAGCAATAGTTCACAATTATCAGCAAAGCTAGTGGCAGTCACAGGAGGCCAGTGAGGAGGAGGAGGAACTGTGGAGGGAGAGAAGAGAGGAGGCGACTACTGAAGTTGCAGACACACGGGCACCAGGAGCACCAGGCTGCAACCTCCTCCAACTGTCTCACTCCCCCCTACACACACCCCCAGGGTCACCACTCGCTCCACGCCCACATCACCCCCCTAGCGCCACTCCCTCGTCTCCCACACATCCACCCCCGCAGCGGCAGCTGCAGCAGTGGGAGACGGAGGAGAAGGAAGGGGCGACGCACACGGAGCACCCCCACACCCGCCACCCCCACACCCTCCTGTCCAGGGGACCCAGGGGGGGGGGGGGGGGGGGGGCGGGGCGGGAGAGCGCACGAGGGCGCAGGCAACCGCGCGTGCAGAGCAACAGCGCGGAGCAGGTAGGGTAGAGCGCACGAGGGCGCGGGCAACCGCGCGTGCAGAGCAACAGCGCGGAGCAGGTAGGGTAGAGCGCACGAGGGCGCGGGCAACCGCGCGTGCAGAGCAACAGCGCGGAGCAGGTAGGGTAGGGCGCACGAGGGCGCGGGCAACCGCGCGTGCAGAGCAACAGCGCGGAGCAGGTAGGGTAGAGCGCACGAGGGCGCGGGCAACCGCGCGTGCAGAGCAACAGCGCGGAGCAGGTAGGGTAGAGCGCACGAGGGCGCGGGCAACCGCGCGTGCAGAGCAACAGCGCGGAGCAGGTAGGGTAGAGCGCACGAGGGCGCGGGCAACCGCGCGTGCAGAGCAACAGCGCGGAGCAGGTAGGGTAGGGCGCACAAGGGCGCGGGTGAGACTGAGCGCGACTGCACAGGGTCCAGGAGCGGCGTCGCGGGCAGCTGCTGCAGAGGTCCAGAGGCGGCTGCTCCAGGGGCCAGGGGCGGCTGCTGCAGTGGCGGGTGGCTCCAGGGGCGGCTGCTGCAGTGGCGGGCGACTCCAGGGGCGGCTGCTGCAGGGGCGGCTGCTCCAGGGGCGGCTGCTGCTGTGGCGGGCGACTCCAGGGGCGGCTGCTGCAGTGGCGGGCGGCTCCAGGGGCGGCTGCTGCAGTGGCGGGCGACTCCAGGGGCGGCTGCTGCAGTGGCGGGCGGCTCCAGGGGCGGCTGCTGCAGGGGCGGCTGCTCCAGGGGCGGCTGCTGCTGTGGCGGGCGACTCCAGGGGCGGCTGCTGCAGTGGCGGGCGACTCCAGGGGCGGCTGCTGCAGTGGCGGGCGGCTCCAGGGGCGGCTGCTGCAGGGGCGGCTGCTGCTGTGGCGGGCGACTCCAGGGGCGGCTGCTGCAGTGGCGGGCGACTCCAGGGGCGGCTGCTGCAGTGGCGGGCGGCTCCAGTGAGGCGCGGGCTGGCCTGGCGCAGTCCGTACGGGTACGGGCCGCGCGCGGGCCTGGCGCAGCCCGTACGGGCCGCGCGCGGGCCCGACGTAGGTCGCGGGGGCCACGACGGGCGACGGGGGGCGACGCGCGGGTCCCCGTCGCCCGTCGCAGCGCCTCCCGGGGGCGACGCGCGGAGTGACGGGGCAGAAAGCCGCCGCGCGCCTCGGGGCGCACGGCGGGCAGAAAACCGCCGTACGCCCCGGGGCACACGGCGGGCAGAAAACCGCCGCGCGCCTCGGGGCGCACGGCGGGCTGAAAACCCTAATTTCGACGCCGCGCACCACGGGGCGCGCGGCGGATAGGGAGTAGCAGTAGCAGCGGAAGCAGTGAAGTGGGCCCACAGGCCAGGAACGTTAAGCTCTGATACCATGTCATGAATACTAGGAGTGGGGCCTAGGCTTAGTAGCCTAGGCCCACACATAGAGTAGGTAGGATGTGCCCTAGGACTAGGGTTTTGGGTATGCTAAGGAGAATTGGAGAAGAGAGAATGGAGAATGGTGGGTTGAACTAGCAAGCAGCAGGATACATATAGGAAACCCTAAGGGGTTGTACTCACTATTGAGCACCCCACTGCAGGCTAGACAAATAACATAATCTGACACCGAGTGTTTCTTCTCCTGTTCATCGTTCTCGATTCATGCAGTTACGTAGTTGTCCGCACCGACCAAGCTACGTAAGTTAATATTCTTGCTAACAACGCCGTTTAGCCAGCGTAATTTGTTTCTGCCAAACATGTGACCTGAGATCGTGTTCTTACAGTTACAAATTATGTGGTTAACCTGTCACGTTTTTCACTGCCTTTGTCTTTACGGGCGTGCCATATAACGCATGCTGGGAGATACGCACGCTACCATGCTGCAAGGTGCGGTAAGATCTCAGTCACGTTAACTTCCTAAGACTCCATTGTCTGTTTCCTTGATGTTGTTTTGCAGGTCGCCTATAATATGTTCATCTGGTGAAGATGATAACTCCAGACACTCCAAGGTTGTGCCTGTGAGCCTTCCATTATTTGTTTTCATCTCACTCACTGTCACTGTTGTGCAGCTCCCTTAAGCGTGGTTGCGTGGCTCCCTTAGTGGTGGGAGCGTGTGCTTCTTTAGTGGTTTTGTGTAGGTGATAGATTCTTTTTTTGTAGTGCTAATGTAACAATAAGTTCTGTGCTAAGTTCTAGATGGTGGGCTAGGAGCGTGTGTTTCTGTTGTAAGTTTAAAGAAATTAATTGTAATTGACAATTTTTAAAATATTTGTTGCTATTGCTTGATTGAACTGTAACTGAGGTGTTGTAACAGGTACGAGCACTGGTTACCAGGCTATGTTTGTTACAGTTACAAGTTAAATTACCAGGTTATGAACACAATCCAATTTTTAAACATTATAAGTGAACAGTTTCGGAATACTCTATAAAGAAGTGTACTGCTGTAACGTTACAGGTGGTAACATTCGCGCTCTACGATTTTCGGATGCCACCATTTCGACGATCGTAAACAGTCGTCTGCAGCCGTTTACCACCACCAACTCGCCGTAAATTGGGGTCGACGTGGATCGCGGATGGGCCCTCAGCTCGTTTCCCACTCAACCTTCCCCACTCGCGAACTGTCGTAAACTACCGCCCAAACCCAATCAATCCCGGTTAACGCTCGGACACTGTAGCTGAACAATCGGGGATATATGCTGGTTCCGACACGCCCCCGTTTTCCAATCACAAATGGCAATACCCTGGGTGGTTTATTGCCGTGGGGGTCAATCACGGTAACCACAACACAAACGACGCACAAGAAGGCGTTTACGACCCAAAACGCCTCTTACATTTTTCCGATGAATAAACAGAGTATATGCTTGCTGTCTTGCGACAAGTTATTTCTTCACTCAAACATGATCTCCGATTTGTGCCACTACTAAGAACCACTATATTATCTGCATTGAACCAAACCTCTCGACCCTCAAATTTGTCCCGGGTGAGACGATTTTCAAGTGCCTAAAAATTACTCAAAGCGCGTCATGCGGTTGGTTTGAAACAAATCGCATTTTCAAATAAAACGGAAATAGCCTCACATGAGTTTTCACCTTGCGTGGACTCCAGCGGCACGGCGGTGATGGAAACTGCGGAAAGGACGGCGAGCCACCATGCAAGTGCCAGAGCTGAGCGAAGCAGGCGCTGCACGCGCCGCTCGCCGCTGCACTTACAGCCCATCGACACGCCACCCGAGTCGACCCAACGAGTATCTCTCATGATCGTTCCGAGCGATAACAGTACTAAATGGCTCAATCCGAGGTCCCTGCTTTTTTCCCGTGCCAAATCCTTACTAGCTCAAAAATGCGCTGATTCTCAGGACTGGGACTGATTCATGCCAAGAGCACGTGCTCCGAAAGTGCTGGTAAAGCTTGAGAGCACCGCAGGGCAGACTTTCCGCGTGCATGGTTGGAGGGACACCGTACGATGTAGGGTAGCACTGCACAGACTTTCCTCGGACGTCCGAGTCAACGGTGAGATGGTCCCGACGTGCGTGGCATGGCCCTCAAGTTCCTCGCCTGCGTTTTTGAGGGATCCCCCATTTGAGCTTCAATGCACTTGCCATGCGGCAGCATTGCGCCCAACCATCCTAACCCGATCATGTCGGCAGGTGTTGTCGAATCGAACCGAACGGTGTGTGGGAGACGTTGGGGTTGCTGCTTCTGGCTGTATGGACTCACAGTGGGGATACTACTAGGCGACACAGTTTAGGGTGATGGGGAAGGTCAACGGCCACCAACTTTCCATCTGGGTCGGCATTATTCGGAGTCGAACAGATTGTCAACGGTACAGAAACACCACATTCTTGTTACGTTAGGGCGTGTTCGTTTTGCCAACAGCTGTTAAATATTTAATTCAAGAGCATCTAATAAAAACGATGTTTTAACACTGAATCCACGAGTTTTTCAATGATGGCACATGTGATGCCAAAAATTTTGAACACTCAATAGTGCCTCAGGTTAACATTCTATATTTCTCGGAGTGCGTAAATAAGTTAGCCGCGGTCGCATGCGATATATTGAAGCAAAACTCTCCGCGTGCATCGACGTGGCTTCACACCCAACATTTTCTGTCATCGCGGCTTCACATCTGGGTGTCAAAACTGTTAAATTGCCTATATATGGTACAACCCAGTTTAGGGTTAGCACTTGTACCCAACTCTTTCATAGTTCATTCATTCATGCTTGTTAATTTCTGACATGGTTTCAGAGCAGGTCCGTATGACCACTTTTTTTCCGGGCCCACCATTAGCTAGTGACCGACTGCGGTTACCGCGCTACCATCCTACGCCCTGCCCTGCGTCGCGCCGCCCGCGCACGCCCTGCCCTGCGTCGCGCTGCCCCGCGCACGCCCTGCCCTGTCATATCTACATCGCATCGCCCTCGCACGCCCTGCCGTGCCCTGCGTTGCGCCGTCCTGCGCACGCCCTGCCTCGCGTTGCGCTGCCCGCGCACGCCCTGCTCTGCCCTGCCCTGCGTTGCACCGCCAAGCGCACGCCCTGCCTCGCGTTGCGCTGCCCGCGCACGCCCTGCCCTGCCCTGCTGCCCGTTGCGTCGCCCGTTAGGGCTGTCCCAGCCCGCCACGTCGCCTGTGAGGGCTTACCCAGCCCGCCGCGTCGCCAGTGAAGGCTGCCCCAGCCCGACGCGTTGCCCGTACGCCCTGCCCCTGCCCGTCGTGTCGCCCAGAGCTGCCCCAGCCCGCCACGTCGCCCGTACGCCCTGCCCCTGCCTGTCGCGTCGCCCTTGCGGGCTGCCCCAGCCCGCCGCGTCGCCCGTACGTCCTGCCCCTGCCCGTCGCGTCGCCCCTGCGGGCTGCCCTAGCCCGCCGCGTCGCCCGTACGTCCTGCCCCTGCCTGTCGCGTCGCCCCTGCGGGCTGCCCCAGCCCACCGCGTCGCCCGTACGCCCTGCCCCTGCCCGTCGCGTCGCCCTTGCGGGCTGCCCCAGCCCGTCGCGTCGCCCGTCCGCCCTGCCTGCCTGTCGCGTCCACCTTTTGCAGCCCGCGCGCAGCCCTTGCCTGCCCGCGCACCCTCCCCTACCAACGCGCCGCCCTGCTCTGGCCGCACGCCGCCCTTCCCTGACCGTGCGCCGCCCCGCCCTACCCTAGTGTCTGCTCACGACCCTGCCTTCCCTACGTGTTGCCCTGCTGGTCTCACACATCCTTCCTTTGCCCGCTATGACTTCTCTTCGTGGTAGCGGTGGGAGTGGTGGCGACGGTGGTGGCAGCAGTGGGAGTGGTGGCGGCGGCAGTAGTGGCAGTCGCGGTGGAGCTATTCAGTGGGAAGTCTCCGGCGGTGGCCAGATGCACCTTTAGCGGCGTCCGCGCGAGACCCTTACGCCCCAGCAGCTTCGTGAGTGGTACGCTCGTAGGTGTGGTGGGGGTGGCAGTGATGGCAGTCGCAGTGGAGGTGTTCAGTAGAGAGTCTCTGGCGGTGGCCAGATGCAGCTGCAGCGGCGTCCGCGCGAGACCCTTATGCCCTAGCAGCTTCGTGATTGGTACGCTTAGAGTGGGGGGGTCTACGAGTAGTGCTCGCTGCCCGTACGTCATTCGCACAGGTGATCGGGTTGGTCAGCCTTGCGGGACAGTTGGCCACACACAGTCCCGCTGCTTCTCCTGTCTGAGCAACGCATGGCGTACAGAGTTTGGTGTCGAGGCTGAGATTCCCTGCTGGCTAGAGTTGCTTCGGAAGAATGTGGATATATTTGCTCTAGACTATGATGCTATCTTTACTGCCATGTATGCTTTTACTGCTGGTAGTGAGGGTGACTGTTACCTGTGTCTGCCGCCCGACCCTGGTATAGAGGCTGCTGCTCTAGGTGCTAGTGAGTCTGCTCTCTCTGGTACTGCGCCTGCTGAGGCCTTGCACACCTTCACGCTTGACTCAGGTGCTTTCCGCTGCTTCTTTTGCGACAGTACCACAGTCACACCACTCCCTGCACCTGTTGCAGTCACACTGGCTAACCCCTCAGGGGGCCCAGTTATTGCACGTTCCACCACTGTTCTCCCGTGTCCGGCGGTTCCGTCTGGCTCACTGTCAGGTCTTCACCTCCCCTCGTTCTCTACAAACTTGGTGAGTACCGCCGTCCTTCAGGATGCTTTGGTTGATACCTTTACCCCTGGAGGACAGCGTGTGGCGATCTGCACGTGTGCACGGACGGGCCGTCACCTGGCCACGTTCATCCGTCGACCTGGATCGAGCCTGTACACACTGACTAATGAGCCTCCCCAGGTAAATCCATCTGGTCAGGTGTCCGCGTCAGGCCAGGTAGCAGCACCTTGCTCGTGTCACCACCTCTCACACTAGACTCTCCTCTAGCACCACTGCCTTGGTCACCCCTCCTTGCCACGCCTCCGTAGCATGCACTCCCGCCTCCTTGTCTCTGGCCTTCCCAGGTCTCTGCCCCCCCTCCCGCGCTCGCCTGCCCCGCCCTGCCTTCCTTGCGTCGAGGGGCGGCAGCGCACCGCTCCTCACTCCTCCTCGTTTCTCCCGGCAGAGGCTCCCTGCAGACTCTCTACATGGACGTGTGGGGCCCAGCCCGCGTCAGTGGACAGGGCCGCGAGCGGTACTTTCTGCTGGTTGTTGACGACTACACGCGTTACACCACGGTCTTCCCCTTGCGCAGCAAGGGTGAGGTCCCTGATGTTTTGATCCCTTGGATCCGCGCTGTCCATCTCCAGCTCTGCGAGCAGTTCCACACGAACCTTCCTGTCCTGCGTCTGCACTCTGACAGAGGTGGTGAGTTCTCCTCCGACCTCTTGCGGGACTTCTATCATGGGGAGGGCATCCTCCAGTTGTTCACGCTTCCGGCCTCCCCGCAGCAAAATGGGATTGCTGAGCGCCACATTGGCTTAGTCATGGAGATAGCTTGTACCACAACGAATCATGCGGCTACTTCCCATTTTCTGCGGCCATTCGCGCTCCGGTACACTACGCATCAGCTCAACCTCTGGCCCCGTGTCTCCTTGCCAGAGACCTCGCCCACACTACGTTGGACGGGGGAGGTTGGCGATGCGTCGATGTTCCGGGTCTGGGGCGCTCGTGTCTTTGTTCGTGATACCTCTGCGGACAAGCTCTTCTCTCGCGCCATTCCCTGCGTCTTCCTTGGCTTTCCCCCTGACGCGCCTGGCTGGCAGTTTTACCACCCCACCTCGCGCCGTGTTCTGTCCTCTCAGGACGTCACGTTTGACGAGTTGGTTCCCTTTTACCGTCTCTTCCCCTACCGCACTGCCCCTCTCCCCCCCCCCCGCAGCTCTTCCTCGCTCTAGGTCCCCCTCCGGTAGACCCCCTCCCCCCTCAGGGTCCTGCTCCTTCAGGTGTGTCTCAGGTAGACCCAGTCCTCTTGGTTGAGTTTGTCGAGGTCACTAGTGACTCTGGTGCTGCTCGGGGTGCTGCGTCTGGGGGTGCTGAGCCTGCACGTGAGGAGCCTGAGCGTGCGGAGCCTAGGGGTGCTGAGCCTGCGAGTGCAGGGCCTTGGGGTGCTGAGTCTAAGTGTGCGGAGGTGCGGAGCCTGGGGGTGCTGAGCCTGCGGGTGCGGAGCCTGGGGGTGCTGAGTCTGGAGGTGCTGAGCCTGGGGGTGCTGCTTCTACACTACAGGGGCCTCTTTCACCACAGCAGCTGCGCGAGTGGTACGCTCGGCGCACCCGCCTTCGGAGTGGCGCTGCTGGAGCTGGAGGCCCTGGAGCTGCTAGTCCTGGAGGTGCTGGAGGTACTGCTGGTACTGGAGGGACTGGGGGTGCTGGAGCTACTAGTCATGGAGGTCCTACCAGTGCCTTGCCATGGCAGTCTAGCCGGCGGGAGCCTCTCTCACCACAGCAGCTGCGCGAGTGGTACGCTCGGCGCACCCGCCTTCGGAGTGGCGCTGCTGGAGCTGGAGGCCTTGCTGCTAGAGGTGCTGGCGCTGGAGGCACTGGAGCTGGTCGCACTGGAGCTGGAGACCCTGGAGCTGGAGGCGATGGGACTGGAGGTGTTGGAGCTATATGTTTGACACTATAGGTGCTGGAGCTGGAGGCGCTGGGGCTGGCAGCCCTGGAGCTGGAGGCGCTGGAGCTGGAGGCGCTAGAGCTGGAGGCGCTGGAGCTGGAGACACTGGAGCTGGAGGTACTGGAGGAGCTGGAGCTGCTAGTCCAAGAGGTGCTCGCACTGGAGGTACTGGAGCTGCTGGAGCTGGTGGTGCTGCTGGTGCTGGAGGTGCTGGTGGTGCTGGCACTGCTGGTTCTGAAGGTGCTCGTACTGGAGGTGCTGGAGCTGCCGGAGCTGGTGGTGCTGCGGGCTCTGGAGCTGGAGGCGCTAGAGCTGGAGGCACTTGTGAGAGTACGACAGATTATGCTGGCTTTGCTAGGTTCGTTGCTTTTCTATAGTTATTATAGTTATATGCACCGAACCAGGTTACGTGTACCGAACTCAAGCTATTCGGTTGCCACCGAATTGCTTTCTACCGAGTTCGGGAAGGTTCTGTTCAGGACGCTTCGCGACCCTCAGAACATTCGCGTAACACCTGGGTTACCTGCTTTGTGTCGAGCCTATATATAGCCTCGCCTTGTACCCAGGTGCATAATTCAATTCAAACTCTCATTTCACACTTGGTAATCAGAGCCTGTTTACACGCGAGTTTTTCGACCGCAAAATCGTAGCCTTTAAAACCGCGGGGGCGACAACGAACACGCCGATTTCGGGTACGTAAACCAGTTCCGCGCTGTTTTTTAACGTCCCCCTCGAACCGGTGTTCGAAAACTCCTCAGGTCCATTGGCAAAAAGGTTGGATTTTCAGCCGTCGGATCGATTCGAACATCAACGACCTTGGAAATTTCGCCCAAAAAAGTTGGAATTTGGGATGTCGGACCGAATTTCAGCTCAACGGCCGAGATCTGACGCAAATTGTGGCTAAGGGAGAAATACGTGACTAGCAGAAACAGCGCTCGACATTTCTACAGTCGATTCGATTCGCAGTAAGTCGACCAGCGCCTATATTTGAATTCTTTCTGTCGCAAATCTTCCTGTAAATCGCCAAACGGAGCAAAACGGTGATAATTCCGTACGAAAAATTACGGAGTTACGCACCGACCTGGACCAGATGCGAGCGGCACTCCAGCGAGTAGAGGAAATTCCCACGAACCAGTCGGCAGCCGCCACGGCAGCAGCAGACGTAGCAGCGAATGCAGCAGCTACGACAGCAGAAGCAACGGCGACAGCGACACTTCACCAAGCAGCAGCCACAGTGAATCTTGAGGCGGCACGTCCGAGGCTACCGGAGACGTTCAATCCGAATGCGAGAGATGCCGATGTCCGTCGATTCATTGCGACACTCGAAATTTATTTCGAGGCCGTTGGCTGTACGACCCCGACACACGATGCAATGCGGATTCGGCTCGCAGCGACACTGTTGCGAGGCCCGGCGCTCGAGTGGATTTACAACAGTAAGGAGATCCGAGGCGAGGGGTCATGGACGCAGTTTCGGGCAGCTTTAATTCAACGTTTCGAACCGATCAATTCCAGCTACATGGCGCGGCAACAGATTCATCGGCATAAACAGTACGGCAGTGTAACACAGTACACGCAGCAGATGGAGAGCCTCTTCAACCGAATTACCGACTTGACTGAAGGGGAAAAAATCCAAGCGTATACTGAGGGGCTAAAAATGGAAGTCCGCCGACAGGTGATTGCTGCGAGCTAGAACAACTACCGCGACATGGTGTGTGCAGCAGAGAGATTCGATGCGCTGACACGAGACCAACCCGAAACACAACGCCACGTTCCGAACAGAGCGATCGGCACCACCCTCGACCGCCAACCCGATGGATATCGACAAGATCGACGCGAAGCAGCGGCCGACAAAAAATGAGAAGTGCGAATTTTGCGGCGCAGCGGGACATCGATTCTTGGCGTGTTGGAAAATGAAGAAGGCACGAGCAGAGCTGCAGGGCAACAACAGTGCGGCACCCACGAAGTCAACAAACGTGGCGACTTCGGAGAGGGCGAAAAAAGGAGGACATGATGGCGCGAATTCAAAACGTCACGACCGGCCGGCACCAGGGGAAATCGCTGGGACAAATGGAGGCTCCGCGAAACAAGACTCTGCACCGACCAGGAAACTCCAGCCGAACACCCACGAAAATAAGAATTCGTTAAAGTTATCCTACAAAGATACTTTAACTAAGAATATTACTTCTCGTGATTTTCAAGCCTTCAGGGGAGATTTAGAGGCTAAGAAAAAGCCCTCAGATATTATTCAGGTACCTGAGAAGTTGGGCAAACCACTCCGGAGCGTTGATAAGGGTCGTGCGTTCCAAGGAGTTAATTTTCTCTCCCCGCAGCACAGTGTTAAGGCTCCCCATTGCCCACAGGAGAAGCCTACACAGCTGCAACGGCTTAGGGGAAGGTTCCAGGCCAAGACGAAGCTGAATCGGCCGCGGATAAATCCTTCTAACCCTGCTCAGTTGAAAACTGATATTGAGTCAGCAGCTTCGAGCACAGGGGTGATCTATTCGACATACCCTATGATCCTATAAGCGAGACCATCTACGGCTACTCGGAGCGGCAACAACCACTAGTACTCGAGGTGATCTGCAACGGGCGACGCCTCCAGGCACTGGTGGACAGCGGTGCGTCCCACTCGGTGTGTGACCGCGGGACGTTGGAGAAAATTGGAGAGAAGGCGGAGGAGACCCGATTTTCAGCAACCATGGTGGATGGTACGAAGCTTCCAATCCACGGCGAAACATCACTGCAGCTGCATATAGGTGCGTTGAGGTGGAAGCCGACGTTGCCGATCACAAACATCAAGGGTTTAGATTTCATCTTGGGGCGAGATTTCCTGAAGCGGTTCAACCCTGAGATCGATTGGGTCAATAGGAAGGTCTGCATCTACAACAATGGGAAACGTGTGGAGCTGCGAAGCTGGACGGATACAGGGGACGTTCCTGAAACGACACTGGCACGGTTCGAACGGACGGTGAACGAGAGTAACACGGGTTACTTAGCACTGGTTATGGCAGCAGCAGAGGAGGAGAAGCCAAGTTCCGAGCTACCTGTAGCAGTGAAGGAGGTCTTGGAGCAGTACAAGGATATAATGCCCGACGACCTACCCGCAGGCGTACCTCCAGCACGCACCCACAAGCACGAGATCGTGGAGGAACCAGGTGCGAAACCCGTCTCATGTGCACCATACCGACTGAGTCCGACTGAACAGACAGACATGAAAGAACAGATCGAATATCTACTGGATAGACAACTGATCCGCCCATCCACCTCTCCCTACGGAGCACCAGTTCTCTTCACCCCAAAACCAGACGGCAGTCTACGGATGTGCATCGACTACCGCGCACTGAACAAACAGACAGTAAAAAACAAATACCCCATACCGCGCATGGATGATTTACTGGACCAACTGCGTGGTGCAACAGTCTTCTCGAAGCTGGACCTACGGTCGGGTTATTGGCAGATCAAGATGGCGGACAATTCGATCCACAAGACGGCGTTCCGTACCAGATACGGCTCCTACGAGTACTTAGTGATGTCGTTCGGACTCTGCAACGCACCAGCGACGTTCCAGGCGGAGATGAACCACATCCTACGGCCCCTGCTGGACGAGTGCGTAGTAGTGTACCTGGACGATATCCTCATCTACTCCAAGAACATGAAGGAGCACGTGGAGCATCTGCGGAAGGTGTTCGAGATCCTGCGGAAAAATAAGTTCTACGTGAAGCTGTCGAAGAGCGACTTCGCACTGAAGAAGGTGCAGTTTCTCGGGCACATGGTGAGTGCCGAGGGCGTACACGTGGACCCGCGGAAGATCGAAGCCGTTAAAAAGTGGAAAGTCCCGGAGAACGTGAAGGAGTTGCAGCAGTTCCTAGGCTTCGCCAACTATTACAACAGGTTCGTGCCGAAGTATGCTAAGATTGCAGCACCACTGACCGACCTACTGAAAAAGGATACGCCCTTCAAATGGGGTACTCCTCATCAGCAAGCCATGGAACAGCTACAGACAGCACTAACTAAAGCGCCAGTACTCATCCTACCGGACCCAGACAAGGACTACGTAGTTGAAGCAGACGCTAGTGACCAGGCAGTCGGAGCAGTACTGATGCAGGATCACGGAAACGGTTTACAGCCTATCGCCTACCTCAGTAAGAAGCTACACGGAGCAGAATTGAACTACCCCATTCACGACAAGGAAGCCTTAGCTATAGTCGTAGCCTTCAAGGCATGGAGGTGTTACCTTGAGGAAACCTAGAACATATATACACTGACCACTGCAGTCTTAAGTACCTGAAGTCGCAGCCGACGCTCTCACGACGACAGGTGCGGTGGGTGGATTTCTTGGAGACTCACTTCCACTACGACATCGTCTACAAACCAGGGCTCCACAACAAAGCAGACGCGTTGAGCCGCCCAGGTCATGTAGCAGGCATCCAGCTTGACGGGATGAACCCTCTGCTCAAGGGTCTATTCCAACATGGGTACTCCGTGGATGCAGAGATAGCAACGGCAGAGAAACAGAAGCTGTTACAGTGGGAGAAAGACTTAACGATAAGGAAGGGATCAGGAAAGATTTGGGTACCGAACTACGCCCCGCTACGGCAGATCCTATTGGATTAGTTTCATGACGTACCATACGCGGGACATTTTGGGAGCAACAAAACGTTAGCGGGAATAGCGAAGTATTACTACTGGCCTCGGATGGCAGCAGACGTGCAGCAGTTTGTCACCTCATGCGACACGTGCCAGCGGATGAAGAGTAGCAAGCAGAAAAAGGCAGGGTTACTTCAGCCTCTACCCGTACCGGAGCAGCCATGGCAGGTCGTTAGCCTCGACTTCATCACGGGACTTCCTTCGACCTCACGGGGACACGATTCCATCCTCTTAGTGGTCGATAAGTTCTCAAAAATGGGTCACTCCATCCCGACCAACTCCACGGCTACAGCTCAAGCAACTGCTCGCCTCTTCTTCGACCGCATCATCACCATCCACGGCATCCCCGCTACACTCATCTCAGACAGAGACCCAAAGTTCACTAGTAAGTTCTGGAGGGAACTTATGGAATTGTTGGGGGCAAAGCTTGCGATGTCTTCAGCGTACCACCCCCAGACTGACGGACAGACTGGGTGAATCAATCAGGTGGTTGAACAATTACTGCGCACAGCTTGCAAAGACGACATCAGCCACTGGGACACACAGTTACCGACCCTAGAGTTCGCTTACAACAACGCCTCGCATGCAGCCACTGGGAAAACCCCTTTCTTCCTGTGAAACGGATGGGAACCACTCACCCCACAACAGCCAACCACACCGGCGCACATCCAAGCCGCACACGACTTCGTCACCACCATGCAGCAGCTATGGGAGAAGACTCAGCGACGTCTCACCACGATGCAGAACTCCCAAAAGCAGTATGCCGATCGTCAGCGACGAGATCACTCAGTAGCAGTCGAAGATCAGGTGCTTCTTGACACACGCAACTTGAACCTGTCTCACCTACCATCCAAACTCCGGCCTCGCTTCTGTGGTCCTTTTCTGGTGGAGACATTGGTGACACCGGTTTCATTCTGCTTGCGCTTACCAGATACGTGGAAGCTTCACGGTGCTTTCCATGTTCAGCTACTGAAACCCTACAAGGACCCCAACCAACAGTTCCAGGGACGGCAGCTACCGCCACCTCCACCTGTACTTGTGCAGGATGAACCAGAGTACGAGATCGAGCGCGTTCTCACTCATCGGCGCCGCGGCGGCAAGACCCTCGAGTTCCTGATACGCTGGAAGGGATATGACCCCACTGAGGACAGTTGGGTTGCAGAAGCTGATATGGGCAAC
The DNA here is from genome assembly GCA_947470075.1 of Closterium sp. Yama58-4. Classification (NCBI taxonomy): domain Eukaryota; kingdom Viridiplantae; phylum Streptophyta; class Zygnematophyceae; order Desmidiales; family Closteriaceae; genus Closterium; species Closterium sp. Yama58-4. The sequence goes on from CANIUD010000107.1 coordinate 504,599, forward strand.
GCACGCCGTGCTCTCAAGGACTATCTTGTCAAGCAGGGTGTATCTCATGCCACCCAGCTTTGAGGGGGGGACGTGTGAGAGTACGACGGCTTATGCTGGCTTTGCTAGCTTGCCTGGACTTTATTATGCATTATCTAGCTTAGCATTATTTTGCTTTGCTTGCTTTTGCTTGATTTCCTAGGTTCGTTGCTTTACTATAGTTATTATAGTTATAGGCACCGAACCAGGTTACGTGTACCGAACTCAAGCTATTCGGTTGCCACCGAATTGCTTTCTACCGAGTTCGGGAAGGTTCTGTTCGGGACGCTTCGCGACCCTCAGAACATTCGCGTAACACCTGGGTTACCTGCTTTGTGTCGAGCCTATATATAGCCTCGCCTTGTACCTAGGTGCATAATTCAATTCAAACTCTCTTTTGTGAGCTCGATCCTAGATCCTCACAGTACTGGAGCTGGAGGCGCTGGAGCTAGAGGCGCTGGAGCTGGAGGTTCTGGAGCTGCTGGAGGCACTAGAGCTGTTGGTCTGCGTCCTGGAGGTGCTGGCGCTGGTGGTACTGGTGCTGGTGGTACTGCACAGCCGCGACTGTTCTTCGCTCCGCCGTCTCTGCCACCGCCTGACTCGGTGCTTTGCCATGTTCTTAGCCTCCCGTCTTCTACTGGCCTCCCGTTACAGCCAAGATCCCCACTGCCTGCTCCTTCTCCTTACACTGAACTGGCACTCGCTTACAGAGCGTTGTGAGCCTGCGTCTCGTCCTGCCTCGCCTGTTTGCGCTGGTCGCACTGGTAGCCGTGTTTCTCGTCCGCGTCCTCCTCATGTCCCCGGCACTCACACTATGACACTTCGTCCTTCCTCTGTTCCACAGTGTGTCCCCCTGCCATCTCCCCCTATGTCCTCCCCTATGCACGTTCCAGACCCTGAGTTTGACTTGGTCCATGCTGCCAGCCCTACTGTCACACGTCTCCTAGCCACTGTTGTCACTGACCCTTCGTTTGAGTCCACTGCTGCGTCTGCCTTAGTCGCTGAGCTTGTTGACTTTGCTGCTGCTTGAGGACAGGTAGGAGGGCTTTGAGTGTCTTGCAACTGCTGTACCTCATCTCGTGGCCATGCTGCTTGCCCCTGAGGGAGACCCGGATGCTGTAGACATCCTGGCCCCGTGCTCTTACGCAGAGGTGATTTCGGGTCCCTATTTCTCTCAGTGGCAGACAGCCATGGACGCAGAGGTGGCATCCTGGAAGTCCACAGGCACTTACGTCGACGCAGTTCCCCCTCCTGGGGCGAACATAGTCGATGGCATATGGATTTTCAGGGTGAAGCGGCCGCCGGGTTCTCCGCCTGTCTTCAAGGCTTGTTACGTCACACGAGGCTTTAGGCAGTGACAGGGAGTTGACTTCTTCTAGGCCTTTTCCCCTACCCCGAAGATGACCACTCTTCGGGTGCTGCTGCACGTTGCCACTCAGCGTGACTACGAGCTTCACTCCCTTGACTTCAGCACAGCTTTCTTTAAGGGCAGCCTGCACGAGGAGACTGGCTGCGCCGCCCACCTGGCTTCACTGAGTCGTTTCCTGCAGGTACCTAGTGGAGCTTCTGGCGGCCAGTCTACGATCTCTGCCAGGCGCCTCGTGAGTGGCACGACACACTAAGGACGACACTTGCAGCTCTTGGGTTTGCTCCTTCGACTGCTGACCCGTCGCTGTTTCTACGCACCGACACTTTGCTGCCGTTGTTCTACATCCTCGTGTACATCGACGACTTGGTTTTTGCCACTGCTGACACTGAGGCACTGACCCTTTTGAAGTCGGAGCTACAGAAGAGACACACGTGCACAGACCTGGGTGGGCTGCACAGCTACCTTGGCTTGCAGATCACCCGGGACAGAGCACGGCGCACCATCACTCTGACTCAGTCACACATGGTGCAGCAGGTCCTTTAGCGCTTCGGCTTCACTTGGTCCTCGCCACAGTCCACTCCTCTGGCTACCGGTCACTCGCTCTCAGCTCCACCTTCGGACAAGTCCGTAGAGCCGAGTGGCCCGTATCCAGAGTTTGTGGGCTGCCTCATGTACCTAATGACCTGCACTCGACCTGACCTTGCGTACCCTCTTGGCCTTCTGGCACGCTACGTGGCTCCTGGTAGGCACCGAAAGGTGCACATGGATGCTGCAAAGAGGGTACTACGCTACTTGTGCAGTACATCGGGCATGGGGCTCATGCTTGGAGGACGGGGTCACGTTGTCCTCACTGGACACTCTGACGCGTCTTGGGTTGATGACCTGGCTACGCAGCGGTCGTCACAGGGTTACACGTTCAGCCTTGGCTCCGGCTCTGTTTCTTGGCGGTCTACCCGCTCATCTTCTGTTCTCAGCTCCAGCTGTGAGGCTGAGATCTACTTAGGAGCCATGGGTGTACAGGAGTTACGCTGGCTTACCTACCTGCTGACCGACCTGGGAGAGCGGCCTCGTTCTCCTCCAATTCTGTACGTAGACAACAAGGCCATGATTGCCTTGTGTTAGGAGCACATAGACTGGAGCACAGAACGAAGCACATCGCTGTACGATACTTCCTGGCTTGAGAGTTGCAGCAGCGTGGTCAGCTTCGCCTTGCTTACGTGGCCTCTCAGGCCAACACTGCTGATGTGTTCACCAAGGCGCTTCCGCCTAGTGATCATCAGCGTTTCTGTACTGCGTTAAGCGTTGTGCCTGCTTCTTCTCACTTTCTCACTTCTTGACCTTGCTTGTACTGTGATCTATATATGTGTATATATCTGCATGCTTTCACTTGTTAGGTAGCGATCTTTGTACTGCTTGTTGTCTTTTATATTTGTTCATGTGAACTGGCCTTCTGGCCCTTTGCTTGTGCTCAGAGTGTGTGGTGACGTTGTGATCCACCCTAGGCTTGCTTTGCTTTTCTTGACTGGTCTTGTGACCCCTTGTTCTCCCCCACTTTGCCTATGGGGGTTTGTCAAACTGTTATATATTGCTGTGTAGGCTGTTGTGGGGGGTAGCCTTTATGGGGTACAACCTAGTTTAGGGTTAGCACTTGTACCCAACTCTTTCATACTTCATTCATTCTTGCTCGTTAGTTTCTAACACTAGGCACAGGTTGTCGCTTGGCATGACTCGGCCGATCGCATTCTCCGAGCTACACCGATACCTACGCAAGAAATAGTTAGTGTCTGATCCACGTGCCAGATAACCTTGTTGACACTCTTCTTTTTTCCTTCGCATGTTGTGCGCTCAGGAAAAATATCCGTGTCCACGTGGAACATAGTGCAAGACAGCTTTTGGCGATGATGAAATGAGAAAAGTCTGAGCACGTACATGACTTCGTCAAGCTTGAAGTTACGAAGAAGGCCAACGCCGACCTGCAAGCCCGGTACGAGGCTCTTGGGGCTGAGAACAAGCGACTTCAACTGGAGCTGCAGAAGCGCAGGGTGCGAAGGGGAGACGCCTCACAGATTAATGTGACGCTCACGGAAACAGATCCACCTACCTCGTCCGCAAAAATTGGAGAAAAAGAAAGCTATGCCTCCACTTTCTGCGGAAGACAAGGCATTCATGAACAATATTACAAGGCCTTGGCGCCTTGCGGAAAAACTCACGAACGCGTGGCGTTTACGGAATACACCACATGGGTCCACGGGTAGAACGCTGCGACGTGAGTACATTGGATGGATCGCGCGATTTGCATGCGAAGAGAACCCGATGAGGAAGCTGCGAAGCAGCGAATGTATCGCGTGAAAAGGGCGATGGACGCAGTGATCGGGTACGCGGACATAGAGAACAATGGAGGTGTGGTGGATGCGGTCGTTGGGAAAATTGCACGCATGACATTTTGAACGCTGACAAATAGTCTGACCATCCGATCAGCACCCGTCCACGAAAGCGTGGCGCATTCTGTCAAACATTGTAAGTTTATATTGTGTAGGCTATAGTGGGTCTAGCCTTAGAGGGTACACAAACTTAGGGTTTCATACTTGTACCCACCTTCCTGCTAGTTCATTCATCCTCGTTCTATTCCAGATTCTAACATGGTATCACGAGCCTAGGTTGCTACCTAGGACCGCTTTCTCCAATGGGCCCACTATTCCGCTAGAAGCGCCCTCGTGCGCCCTACCTTACGTGCGCCCTCGTGCGCCCTACCTTACGTGCGCCCTCGTGCGCCCTACCTTACGTGCGCCCTCGTGCGCTCTACCTTACGTGCGCCCTCGTGCGCCCTCGTGCGCCTTTCTCTGCTAGTGCGCCTTCGTGCGCCCTCGTGCGCCCTCGTGCGCCCTCGTACGCCCTCGTGCGCCCTCGTGCGCTCTCGAGCCGCCCCTGCAGGTCCGTCAGGCCAGTGCGCAGCCTCTGCACGACCGCACGCCGCCCCTGCAGGCTCTCGCCGCCCGCCGCGTCGCCCTGCCCGTGGCGTCACCGCCTCCCCGCGGCGTCGTCGCCTGCCCGCGACGTAGCCCCTGTCCGCGGCGTCGTCGCCTGCCCGCGGCGTCGTCGCCTGCTCGCGGCGTCGTCGCCTGCCCGCGGCGTCGTCGCCTGCCCGCGGCGTCGTCGCCTGCCCGCGGCGTCGTCCCCTGCCCGCGGCGTCGGCGCCTGCCCGCGGCGTCGTCGCCTGCCCACGGCGTCGTCGCCTGCCCGCGGCGTCGTCGCCTACCCGCGGCGTCGCCACCTGCTAGCGGCGTCGCCCTACTCGCGGCGTCGCCACCTGCCCGCCGCGTCGACCTGCCCGCGGCGTCGCCACCTGCCCGCCGCGTCGCCCTGCCCGCGGCGTCGCCACCTGCCCGCCGCGTCGCCACCTGCCCGCCGCGTCGCCACCTGCCCGCCGCGTCGCCCTTCTCGCCGCGTCGCCCTGACCTAATCCGCCTCTCGCCCCTGGAGCAGCCGCCACTGCAGCAGCAGCCCCTGGAGCAGCCGCCACTGCAGCAGCAGCCCCTGGAGCCGCCCGCCACTGCAGTAGCAGCCCCTGGAGCCGCCCGCCACTGCAGCAGCAGCCCCTGGAGCCGCTCGCCACTGCAGCAGCCGCCCCTGGAGCCGCCTGCCACTGCAGCAGCCCCCTCTGGAGCAGCACGTACCTGCAGCAGCCGCCCCTGGAGCAGCCCGCACCTGCAGCAGCTGCCCCTGGCCCCTGGAGCAACCACCGCTGCAGCAGCCGCCCCTGGCCCCTGGAGCCGCCGCCACTGCAGCAGCCGCCCCTGGCACCTGGAGCAGCTGCCGTCGCGGCCCGGCCTCGCCCTGCAGCAGCTGCCGCGGAGCTCCCTGCTACGGCCCGGCCCAGCCCTGCAGTTGTAGCGGCCCCGCTGTCGCCACCGTCTTGCGCCTGCCGCGCCGACCACTGGTGAGCATTGCCCAGCACTGCTACCGCTGCTACTGCTGCTACTGCCTTTTCTACTCCCACTGCCACTGCTCCTGCTGTTACTGCTGTTGCTGCCGCTACTGCTACTACTGCTGCTCCTGGCGTGGCCAGATGCAGCTCCAGGGCCGTGCGCGTGAGTCCCTCACGCCCCAGCAGCTTCGTGCGCGTGAGTGGTACGCTAGTCGGGGCTGTCGGGGTGGCCGTAGTGGTGGTCGCTCTGGAGTGGGTCGGTCGGGAGCTTCTGGTAGTGGACAGGTGCAGCTGCCGTGTCCTCCTTCGCCCCAGCTGCTTCGTGCGCGTGCGTGGTACGCTAGTTGGGGCTGTCGGGGTGGCCGTAGTGGTAGTCGCTCTGGAGTGGATCGGTCGGGAGCTTCTGGTAGTGGACAGGTGCAGCTGCCGTGTCCTCCTTCGCCCCAGCTGCTTCGTGCGCGTGAGTGGTACGCTAGTTTGGGCTGTCGGGGTGGCCGTAGTGGTAGTCGCTCTGGAGTGCATCGTTCGGGAGCTTCTGTCAGTGAGGCTGCCGCTCTAGGTGCTAGTACGTCTGTTGCCCTAGGTGCTGGTGAGGCTCCCACTCCCGGTACTCGCGTGTCTGCCACCTCAGGTGATGGTGAGGCTGTCGCTTTAGGTGCTAGTGAGTCTGTCTCCCCTGGTACTGAGTCGACTGAGGCACTGCACACCTTCACCCTGGACTCAGGTGCTTCTCGCTGTTTCTTTCGTGACCGCACTGCCCTTGAGCCGCTTGCTCGGCCAGTTGCTGTCTCCCTCGCTGACCCCTCTGGGGGTCCGGTCATTGCGACCTCCTCCACTGTTCTTCCCTGTCCTGCGGTCCCGTCAGGCACACTGTCAGGTCTCTACCTCCCCTCGTTCTCTACGAACTTGGTGGCAGGTTGTGCGCTCCAGGACGGGGGTGTTCACCAGTTCACCCCTGCCTACGAGCGCGTGACACACTGCACGTGTGCTCGGACGGGCCGTCACCTGGCTACCTTCACTCGGCAGCCGGGGTCGGACCTGTACACACTGACCACTGAGTCCCCTCAGGTAGCTGCGTTCGCGTCTGCGTCTGCGCCAGGCCAGCTGTCGGCCCCCTGCTCGTGCCGCTCTTTGGCGCACGACACCGTCCTCTGGCACCACCGACTTGGCCACCCGTCTGTGCAGCGCCTTCGTGCCATGCACAAACGGCAGCTTGTCTCTGGTCTTCCCAGGGTGCTCCCTCCCCTCCCACCCTCGCCTGCTCCTCCCTGTCTTCCCTGTGTCGAGGGGCGGCAGCGCGCCGCTCCTCACTCCTCCTCCTTTCCCTCCACGACTACTCCCTTGCAGATGCTCCACATGGACGTGTGGGGCCCAGCCCGCGTCCGTGGTCAGAGTCAGGAGAGGTACTTCCTGATAGTTGTTGACGACTACTCGCGCTACACCACGGTCTTCCCCTTGCGCACCAAGGGTGAAGTCCCTGCTGTTTTGATCCCCTGGATCAGCAGAGCTCGTCTCCAGCTAGGCAAGCGTTTTCGCTCGGACTTTCCTGTCCTGCGCTTGCACTCTGACAGAGGTGGTGAGTTCTCCTCCGACCTCTTGGCAGCCTACTGTGCCGAGCACGGCATTGAGCAGTCGTTCACGCTTCCGGCCTCTCCACAGCAGAATGGGGTTGCTGAGCGCCGCATTGGCTTGGTCATGGAGATCGCTCGTACCTCCCTGATCCATGCGGCTGCTCCCCACTTTCTGTGGCCGTTTGCGGTCCGGTACGCTGCGCACCAGCTCAACCTCTGGCCCCGTGTCTCCTTACCTGAGACTTCTCCGACACTGCGTTGGACGGGAGAGGTTGGCGATGCGTCGCGTTTTCGGGTCTGGGGATCCCGAGCTTTTGTTCGCGACACGTCCGCGGACAAGCTCTCTCGTCGCGCTGTTCCCTGTGTCTTTCTTGGCTTTGTCCCGGACGCGCCTGGTTGGCAGTTTTACCACGTCACCTCGCGCCGGGTTCTGCCCTCTCAGGACGTCACTTTTGACGAGTCCGTCCCCTTCTACCGCCTCTTTCCCTACCGCACTGCCCCGCTCCCCCCTCCGCCTCTCTTCCTCGCGCCAGGTGCTGCTGTGGTAGACCCCCTCCCCCCTCAGGGTGCCGCTCCCTCAGGTGTGTCCCAGGTAGACCCGGTTGAGCCTGTCGAGGTAGCTGTCGACTCTCGTCCTGCTAGGGGTGCTGAGCCTGCGCGTGAGGAGCCTGGCGGTGCTGAGCCTGGGGGTGCGGAGCCTGGAGGTGCGGAGCCTGGAGGTGCGGAGCCTGGGGGTGCTGAGCCTGGGGGTGCTGAGTCTGGGGGTGCTGAGTCTGGGGGTGCTGAGCCTGGAGGTGCTGAGTCTGGGGGGGCTGACTCCGGGGGTGCTGAGTCTGGGGGTGCTGAGTCTGGAGGTGCTGAGCCTGAGAGTGCTACACCTGGAGGAGCCCTCTCCTCCCAGCAGCTGCAGGAGAGGTACCTACAGTACTGCCGCCTCCGGAGAGGTGCTGCTGGAGCTGGTACCAGTACTTCCCCTCCTACCCGGGAGCTCCCCTCCCTTCAGCAGATCCGAGAGTGGTACACGCGGCGCTGCAGCCTTCGGAGTGGAGCTCCTGGTGCTGCGGACCCTGGAGGTGGAGCTGCTACTGGTGCTGAGGACCCGAGCGGTGGAGCTGCTGCTGGCGCTGAGGACCCGGGCGGTGGAGCTGCTGCTGGTGCTGAGGACCTGAGCGGTGGAGCTGCTGCTGGTGCTGAGGACCCGGACGGTGGAGCTGCTGCTGGTGCTGAGGACCCGCGCGGTGGAGCTGCTGCTGGTGCTGAGGACCCGGACGGTGGAGCTGCTGCTGGTGCTGAGGACCTGGGCGGTGGAGCTGCTGCTGGTGCTGAGGACCCGAGCGGTGGAGCTGCTGCTGGTGCTGAGGACCCGAGCGGTGGAGCTACTGCTGGTACTGAGGACCCTGGCGCTGGTGTCTCTGCTGGCTCTGGAGACGCTGCGCGGCTGCGACCGTACTTCGTACCGCTCCTTCAGCAGGTTCTTGGTCAGGCTCCTCCTCCCTGTCCTCCTCCCTCCGTAGAGTGTCCTCCGCCTGTCCAGTCGCAGTCACAGTTACCGCCTGCCTCGCCTCTTCCTGGTCCTTCTCCTTACACAGGTCCGACAGGAGGTCTTACGGAGCGTCGTGAGCCTGATTCTCGTCCTGCGTCGCCTGTTCGTACTGCTCGCACTGGTCGTCGTGTCCCACGTGAGCGTCCTCCTCCTGTCCCTGGCACTCACTACATGACTATGCGTCCCTCCACTGCTCCTCAACGTGTCCCTCTGCCGTCTCCTCCTGCGTCCTCTCTTCCTACTCTTCCTGACCCGGAGTCTGACTCCTGTCGTGCTGCCAGTCCCACTGTCACGCGTCTCCTCGCCACTGTTGTCACTGACCCTACCTTTGAGTCCTCTGCTGCGTCTGCTCTGGTCGCTGAGTTGGTTGACTTTGCTGCCCGGTGTCGTCTAGACTACGCCGCTAGCCTTGTTGCTGAGTCTGAGTCTGTCTATCCTCCGTCCGTCGGGGGTGAGTGTGCTCTTGGCACGGACGTCTTTGAGGACAGACAGGAGGAGTTCCAGTGCTTTGCTGCTGCTTTACCCCACCTCGTGTCCATGCTAGTTGCCCCTGAGGGAGACCCGGATGCACCAGACATCCCGACCCCGCGCACTTACGCTGAGGCGATGGCGGGTCCCTACTCCTCTCAGTGGCAGACAGCCATGGACGCAGAGATGGCTTCCTGGAAGTCCACAGGCACCTACGTCGACGAGGTTCCCCCACCTGGGGCGAACATCGTCAGTGGCATGTGGATTTTCAGGGTGAAGCGGCCACCAGGTTCTCCTCCTGTCTTCAAGGCGCGCTATGTGGCTCGAGGCTTCAGTCAGCGAGAGGGAGTCGACTTCTTCCAGACCTTCTCCCCCACCCCAAAGATGACCACTCTTCGGGTGCTGCTGCACGTTGCCGCTCAGCGCGACTACGAGCTTCACTCACTTGACTTCAGCACTGCTTTCTTGCAGGGCAGCCTGCATGAGGAGATCTGGCTGCGCCGCCCTCCTGGCTTCACTGGGTCGGTTCCTCCTGGTACCCAGTGGAGGCTCCAGCGGCCGGTCTACGGTCTCCGCCAGGCACCGCGTGAGTGGCACGACACACTGAGGACGACACTTGCGGCTCTTGGGTTCGCTCCCTCTACTGCTGACCCGTCACTGTTTCTACGCACAGACACCTCGCTGCCGCCGTTCTACATCCTCGTGTACGTCGACGACTTGGTCTTTGCCACTGCTGACACCGCGGCACTCGCCCACGTGAAGTCGGAGCTGCAGAGGAGACACACGTGTACAGAACAGGGTGAACTGACAAGCTATCTTGGCTTGCGGATCACCCGGGACAGAGCACGGCGCACCATCACCTTGACTCAGTCACACATGGTGCAGCAGATCCTTCAGCGCTTCCGCTTCACGTACTCCTCGCCTCAGTCCACTCCTATGGCTACCGGTCACTCGCTCTCAGCTCTGCCTTCGGATGAGTCCGTAGAGCCGAGTGGCCCGTATCCAGAGCTTGTAGGCTGCCTCATGTACCTGATGACATGCACTCGACCTGACCTTGCATACCCTCTTAGCATCCTTGCACGCTATGTCGCTCCTGGCCGTCACAGGAAGGAGCACATGGATGCCGCTAAGAGGGTGTTGCGCTACTTGTGCAGTACGTCGGGCATGGGGCTAGTGCTTGGAGGGCGAGACCGAGTTGTACTTACTGGACACTCAGACGCTTCTTGGGCGGACGACCAGGCTACTCAGCGGTCGTCTCAGGGTTACACCTTCAGCCTTGGCTCTGGCTCAGTTTCTTGGCGTTCTACACGCTCTTCTTCTGTTCTCAGTTCCAGTTGTGAGGCTGAGATCTACGCCACAGCCATGGCGGCCCAGGAGCTACGCTGGCTCACCTACCTGCTGACCGACTTGGGAGAGCGGCCTCGTTCTCCTCCAGTGCTGTACGTCGACAACAAGGCTGCCATTGCCTTGTGTGAGGAGCACAGACTGGAGCACAGAACGAAGCACATCGCCTTGCGGTACTTCCTTGCTCGAGAGCTGCAGCAGCGCGGTCAGCTTCGTCTGCGTTACGTGGCCACTGAGGCCAACACTGCTGATGTGTTCACCAAGGCGCTTCAGCCTTGTGACCATCAGCGTTTCTGTACTCTTCTAGGCCTTGTGCCTGCTGGACCTCACTTGCTTACTTCTTGACTCTGTTTGTACTGTGATCTCTATATATATACCTGCATGTTTACACTTGCTAGGTTGTGATCACTGTATGTCTTGCTACATTATCAAACTGCATGTGAACTGGTCTTGTGACTGCTTGCTTGTGCTCGGAATTTGTGTGGTATCCTTGAGATCCACCCTGAGCCTGTTTTGCTTTGCTTTGCTTTGCTTTGACTGGTCTTGTGACCCTCTGGTTGTCTCCCACTTCGCCTATGGGGGTGTGTCAAACATTGTATGTTTATATTGTGTAGGCTATAGTGGGTCTAGCCTTAGAGGGTACACAAACTTAGGGTTTCATACTTGTACCCACCTTCCTGCTAGTTCATTCATCCTCGTTCTATTCCAGATTCTAACACATTCACCCACCTATGGTAGTGACTTTTTCGTCGGTTATCGCGTGTCTTATGAACTTATGCCATTCATACAAAGGATGTGGTACTCGTTCTGTATAACATGGGTGCTAGAAAGAACAAACCTTGATGTTTGGAGGGGAGGCACGAGAAAGCAGGCGTAGTTTTCACAAGTAGTCCAAAAAAAAATGGGACACAATATGGAACGATGCTTCAAACAGAAGTCCCCAATGGCATCAAACAGCTTCAGGCGACATGAAGACTCACCTAACTTTCAGCTCCAACAATCATTCCCCTCATTCCTACGTGAATCGCCAGTATCACTCGATACGACCGTGACAAGTTCAATCTTGTGGATCTGGTAAGATGTTGTGGACAGCATATGGTCAAGTTGTCACGATTCATCGTTAACCAATGGCTCCTCGACTACCCATGTGAGATTGAAGTTGTCAACGACAACAATTGAAGGCTCTCCATATCGAAGAGATCCTTCTCCAGTCAAGGAACCCAGCTTTCACGAGCCACGTCGGTGACGTCTTGATTGTCAACGATCTGAAATTCATCCTACTCTTTGCAACACACCTGACAGAGTGCGGACTAGAAATCCGCATCAAGTGCGAGAGAACGGAATTCGAACTATACTCTGACAACAATTACATCGGAAAGGTAGTTATGATGACGGAGTCTTTGGTATGCACTTCACTTCACAATAGATGAATAGCAACATCGATTGAACTGACCTTCTAAAGACAACAACACCTTCTTCAAACCCGACCAGAAAAGTGGACCTCGAACGCCCAGGCACGTATGGACTTTGCCACACACGTGATGTCCCAACTGCTTCAGCCTCCACACTTGGAGTCACTGGACCAGCAACCATGGAAGAGCAAGAAGAAGATAGCGGCATATGAGGACCAAAAGGCAGTGGCTCATAAAGAAGAGGAACCAGCGGCGCATGGGGTGTAGGGATTGCGCATGGAGTGGAGGTACCAGTACCCAGTGGCGTGTGATGGGGTCCTATCATTTGCGGATGAGGAATGTTCACGCGACAAAGGGAGTCTAAAGAAGGAGGAAGCAACCAACCAGACCCCTATTGGGCCACTCGCGGAACCCAATGGGGCGGCCTGCCACTCTCACCGCGACCGTGGGAACCCGAATGAGAAAAAGAATCAAAAGGGATGACAATTATTATTGAGGAAGAAGTTGTTGAATCACCTGCACAAACAAAACAATCACCACCTCTTATCGAAGGTCCCGAGCTCTTGTCTATTACAGGTTACAAGATACATTGTAACCGTATCCCGACGGAAGCGTCCCCGGCTGTCGTTTAGCCTGACGCACTACCACTGTCAAACTATGAGGTTACCTAGGAAATTTGGGTTTTGACTAGAGTAGCCATGGAGAATGTGACGAGAGGTAGCATGGTGAGAGGTGTTTCACTATAATCGAGTGGGTACAAATAGGCAAGGCAAGAGGCTAGGCAAGAGAAAAGGGTACCCTACAAGTAATTGAAACTAATAACTAACTAGTACTCAAGCTGGTGGTGCACAGAGGGAGCGTTCATCCGCGTAGTGCTGCAAAATCCTCCCCGCCACCCCCTCAACCTTCCGCCTCAGCAGTAAGCAGAGCGGTAGCTGGCAAAGGACATCTCAGGCAGGGGCTGCTCAGGTAGGGACGGCAAAAGGCAGGGGCGGCTCATGACAAGGGAAAAGGAGGCGGTGGTGACTGGCGCTGCCTATGCAACCCCACCACCCCTTCACCCAACCCCCTACCCCCCTCCCTCTCCCCCCCCCCCCCCCCCCCCCCCCCCCCCTCTCCCTGCCCCACCCCTCCAACCAGCGTGGCAGCGGGTACAGTTGCAACGCGCGGAAGTAAAAGGATGGGTCGAGGGGTCAGGGAGGCTATAGTATGGCTGCAAGCCCTTCCACCTAACAGTGTTTGTCATGTGAGGGGCGACGAAGGCCAAAATGTAGGTTGACCATTTGCAAGGGAGCTTTTGTAAATGCAGAAAGATACAACCATAGGACAATACCAAAATTTTCACCGTGCACTTATAAGCAAGCACTTCAATCCAACCTGGATAAAAAGACCTACCATTCCCACAACCACCCAACACATCAAGCAACATGCTACGAGCATGCGGTGAAATGAACTTACTGCTTAACACTAAAGCATGGCCAGCAAAGCATATAGTAGCAATACCATCCAACGTCAACACCAAAATCTGCATTCTCAATCTCATGTGAGGTAGCCAATGGCCACCATGGGCCAACTCAGCGCCCCGTGCTAGGCTTTAACTGCAGCCAGCTCTTGACGCCACTTGTCATCGAGCTAATGCCAGTGAATGAGCTCACACTAGAATTGCCACCAAAAGAAATCTGAGACTCCATCCCACTGCCTCCAAACGACACAGCAGAAGGATCCCCTGAAGAAGACGAATCATCGATGCCATCACTCGCTTCTTTCCCTGTACCCTCCCACTCCTCCTCCTTGTCAGGGCAGTGCTTCTCGATAAGCGCACTGAGGCGGTATCCCACGTCCTTCATGCTGGGCCGCCGTGTGCCGGGAGACTTAATGCAGTCCAGAGCCAGATCTGCAAAGTCCACTATGGCATCTTGCTGTCCTTGAGCTGATCCAGCTCATACGCCTCTATCATCTTCATTGCCTGGAGACGATGAGTGTCCACACACAGAGGGACGGATGATGAATGGGAGAGGCGGTGTAGAAGCAGCGTGACAATTAGGAAAGGCGGTGAACAACGGCTTGATACCAATAAAAGGGTAGAAATGTCGATTCAAGTAGGAATTAGGATAAAGATGCAAACATGAAAGATGGGCATGCTTTCTTAGACGGCCGTACCCATTTCCTGATGTGCGATTTTGCATCAATGCGGGGTGGCTTTCCAGTCAGCAATTCAAGAAGCACGATGCCAAAGCTGCAAAAAGTCATGCGATTGGACATACAGCAGAATCTTGGGAAAGGGTTTAACATATGTAGAGATTGCATTACAGCGTGAAGGCACTCAACACAGGCAGGAAAAACAGACAAAAAAAGACAGAACATGAGATCACTGTATTCTCAAATCATGAGTTCATTGTGCAAATCAAAGGAACAAGCATGCGGACCTGAAGACATCACTCTTGGCAATGATAATGTTGGTGCGGTTGTAATCTGGGTCCACATAGCCCGGAGTTCCAGCTACTCGGGTGGCGTCAGCATCACCATGTGTGATGCGCTTGAGCAGCCCAAAGTCAGCCACCTTGGCTTGCATGTCGGCAGTCACAAGGATGTTGGCTGGCTTGATGTCGCGGTGGACGATGGGTGTCTCAAATCCATGCAGGTATGCCAGGCCCTCTGCTGCTCCCTGTACTATGCGCAACCTCTGGCACAGCGTGAGCGGTCCTGGATCATGTAACACAAAGAACGAGCAGAAAGAATGCTTACGAAAGTGATTGTGTAAAGTTATGTGCAAAAAAAAAAAACAAACAAACAAACAAACAAACAAACAGTTGGGCAACCATTTGGTCATGCTTGTGCAACCATTTGATCAACTCACTCTTGGTGGAGTGGATATAGTACTCGAGGTCCCTGTTGCCCACAGACTCGTACACCAGGATCTGCTCCTGCTTGCCCGTCTCCACGTTCGGATCCAGACAGAAGCCCAGCAGGCGAACGAGATGCGCGTGGTGGAGAGACGCCATGGCTCGCACCTGCAGGGACGAACAGAATACAGTGAGCAGGATTACGAATACACACACCGGATGCATGCACACGGAGGGTGAGGAGAATAGTATACAGCACTTGCACATGGATAAGGAACAGTGCGTACTGTAAAGAGAACTCTGGTCTGCGTTTTGGAAGACAGATAAAACACGTTGTTTTCCTGTGCTAAGTGGAGGGAACGCATGGATTCAGATAGAGAGGCTGGTAACAATGAAATATATGCCTCACCTCTACTTCAAAGTCATTGGTCATGACGGTGGATCGCTTGATAGCCCACAGCTGGCCCTGAGGCGAGTAGCCTTTGTAGACAATGCCAAAGCCACCCTTGCCCAGCACATTGTCGTCCGACCAGTTGTTGGTGGCCTTCATAATCTGCTGCAGCGAGAACTGCTCACACACAACCAGCCCCTCCCACTTCTCTGCGCACACAGAAAGACAGACAAGAGGAGTGAGCAAGCAAGGGTGTAGATGAGTGGACAGAGCATGGGGACGGTGGACTGGCATCATTGTGATGTAGGATTGGTGATCAGGCAGGGGATCAAGGAAGAAGGCCAGGAAAGAGGTGTGCACAATGGGGACATGGAAAAAAAAGAGGTGCGAGCAATTGGGACACGGAATAGAAAGAGGTATGAGCAATTGGGACACGGAATAGAAAGAGGTGCGAGCAATGGGGACACGGAATAGAAAGAGGTGTGAGCATTTGGGGCATGGAATAGAAAGAGGTGTGAGCAATGGGGACACAGATAGGAACTGAGGACGGGTTGAGGGGCTCACTTGGTCCGCGGGGCCACAGCAGCCATGCAAGCACAGCAGCGAGCAAAGTGAGGCCAGCAAAGCAGCCCACAGCAATGCCCACTATGGCGCCCGTGGAGAGCGACGACACTGGCAAAGAAGTAGAGAGTAGGGGACATGGGGAGTTGTTGATGTTAGAAATGGAAGGGATTATTGAGGGCAAGAGTAGATAACCAAAGCCTCGCAATGCGATGAGCAATGTGGTATCATGGTTACATGATTATGCAATGTGGAATTGAAACAGGGAGTGAAAGCAAGGCTCACCAGTGGTGGTGGTGGAGTTGACAATGGCACAGGTAGAGCCGTTGCCCAAGTCGAGAGCAGAGTAGCCGGCATCACAGAGGCAGGTGAAGTTGGAGGTGGAACCGGGTGCAGGCGGCACACACTCCCCACGGCCGTCACACGGGCCATTGTCCGTGATGCTGCAGAACGCCTGGCAGGCTGCTTTGCTGTGCTGGATGGCGTTGGAGGAGCACTCCGCATCAGGTCTGAGCGTCAGGCAGTTGCCCGACAGACTCACCCTCGCCTGCTTGCCTGCCCCCGCCACTGAGATATCTCGCAGCCCAGTGGCTGCAACGTTATTACACTTGCCGGCAAACACATCAAAGGTATCCCCCATGCCCAGGTTGTTGGGCTCGGTGATCTCAACGGGGCAGACCTTGCAGCCGTCAGCAAAGAGCACAGCATCGCCAAAGAAGTAGTTGTTAGCCAAGTTGATGAGGGCACCGCCGTCTGCCACCATGTTCCTGAAGTCGCGGTTGACATGCCCGTACAGGCTGTTGTTGCTCACATCACTGTGGGGAGCATGGGGGCCACAGAAAGGTCACAGGATCATGTTTAAGTGTCCGATTGAAGATAGTCAAGGCGGAGATTCACTCTACAATGGGAGTGGGACTACGTGTGAAGGCATGGGCGGTATGAGTGATCGTCATGTTTGCTCGTGTACCTTCTACTTGCCCATTTTGATGAAAGTTGGGAAGAGTTTCACTATCAAAAGTTGGATACAAGATGTTATAAAGATTGGCAATGGTGATCACATCTGGAACCTAGCAAGCCTAGCAAGCAGGCAGGTCGACCTCCAGCCTAGCAAGAGGGCGACTTTCCAGCGCGGCAAGTCGACGGCGTGCCAACGCAGCTGGAAGGCGACTTGCCAACACCGCAAGTTGCCGACCTGCCAGCAGCGCACCAGCGCGACTTGCCAACGCTGCACCATGGCAGCTTGCCAACATTGCAACCGTAGGTGACTGTAAGTGCATGTGCACGCTCCTACTCCGGAGGTGCTCGTAGATGATTGAGCATGCTCTGCACCGCCACGCACATTGAGCAGGAGCCAAGTCGGCCACGGTCCAACAGTTGCGCCAGATGTGGCACGTCGACCTCGGAGTACCGGCCCGAGGTTGGCTTCGCCAAAACCTCCGGGGAGACGTCCGCGCACCCCCGCAGAAGCTCATTGCCTAAGTTACTTGATTGACTGGAAAACCCCGAGGTCGGCGCCGACCTGATGGGCAGTCGGTGCCCGCAATTTGATGCACACCCTCGTCGACCACCCAAGTCAAAGCCACCCACCGGCTTTACCAGGTCGGCATTCCCGCAAGTTGACAAACCCCCTCGTCCACACTAGCCGAAGTCGACCGCCAACCTCCCTCGTTGGCGGCTTCGCAGTGGTCTGGTGTAAGTCGACCACGTCTGTCGACTTGCCCGCCCAAGTCGGCGTCGACCACTGCACCTTCCGCGAATCCGATTGCAAATTCAGCTTCGGCCCCAAGCAAGGGCGAGGCCAAATGTCCAATCAACAGTCATGCCACTCTTTGCGGTGGCCAAATGGAGGGTGCGAGCTGCTGCATGTGCGTTAGCACTCGAGATAGGGTATGCACGGTTGGCTCACATTTGGTTGACACACTTGTCAAAGAGGCAGTCTGGGAGCTCTCCGTAGAGGTAGTTGTTGCTCATCATGCTGCCAGAAGTGTAACACACACCATGCCACACCATCAGTCATGCCCAGAAAGGGTGGCAAACACAGAGAGGTGAAGCTAGCTCCTACATTTTGTTACTTTCAATGAGTAAATATACAAGCCAGTGATACGAGGCACTAACAGAGTGATAGAGTGGCAAACAGAACGAGGTGATAGAGTGATAGTGATAGAGAACGAGGCTAGTGATAGAGTGATAGTGATAGAGAACGAGGCTAGTGATAGAGTGGCAAACAGAACGAGGTGATAGAGTGATAGTGATAGAGAAAAAGGCTAGTGATTGAGTGGCAAACAGAACGAGGTGAAGCCAGTTCCTACATTTTGCTACTTTCAAGTACCAGTAGTCTGCACCTGTCCTGGCCTGATAAAATTTTTGCTTTTTTTTTTTTTTTATTTTTTTCCGTTTGTAGATGTCAGCCACTCACACGCGCCAAAGAAAGGGCAGCGAGCACAGCCCAGTTGGCAGGGGGCCTTCAATCATGTTGTTGTCAAGCCAGCTGGTGGGGCAGGCAGAGCAGTGGCAAGAGGCAGCAGGGTGGAGTGGGGATGGCACAGGTGACGTTTGCATGTAAATACACCATAGCATTCACAGTTATGAACGTTTGCTATGGTTGTGTTGTATGAAAATGTTACAGCCAGCTTAATTTTCTTGTGCTGCTAGTACTGCTTATACGGTGTCATTATCGAGAAATGTTTAGGAGGAAAGCAGATTTAGCAGCCTCACATCTGCTCGAGCTTCTCCAGTCAGCTGATGGCATTTGGCAGACTGCCACTCAGGTGGTTGTTGGCCATGTAGCTGGCGGGCCATGGCAGGGAGACGATATGTTGCAATGAGACGTGGTGTGTGAAAGAGCAATGAGGGCCAATGCAAGAAAGCACCATGGAGCAGAGGTGGAAACGAAGAGGAGCATAAGTGGGAACTTGTGATAGGCAATTGGTAGTGGAAACTCTACACCTGTGAGAGGCTTACATGTATTTCAGACTCGTCATGTTGAAGATGGCAGAGGGGATGGTGCCGGTCAGTTGGTTGTTGTTGAGAAATCTGTAGAGGCATTGCAAGGCAAGGGGTAAATTGGTTGAAGTTTTCAGAAAGCATATATACTTAGCTAGGACACAGGCACTGCGTGCATCAAATCATAAGTTACCTACCGCTCTCCCGCGACTCGTCAGTTGACTCAACAGTTACATGACAGCCACCTCATGGAGATGGCCTATGTGCTGATGGCAGGTGTTGGTAGCAGATGCTGAGGGGTAGGTGCTGAGAGGCACATGTTGTTGCAACTCACATGGCATCGGGTGGAGATGGAATCTGGAATTGACCCTGTGAAGTTGTTGTCACTGAAATTTCTGAGGCACAACACAGGCAAGGCAGCAACGAGAGCCACTGACATGAGTAGGGTGATTTCAATAACTAGCCCCATTGTAGATGTTAGCAACGAGAGTCAACCCAGAGTCGTTGACGTGGTTCTGGTGCACTGCAACTGCAACTGATCACTGGAAAACGGATGGCACGAACCCCATGGTGTTGGGAGAATGAGATTGAGCAAGCGATATTGAGAGTGGGGCAGGGAAAGTGTCTGAGCAGAAGAGAGGGGAAGGGGAGAAAGTGAGTGTGGGGGAGCTTACATCTGTGTACAGCTGACTTTCTAGCGAGAGAAGTCTGGTAAGAAGCCCGTGAAGCCATTTCCTGCCAGGATCCTGCACAGTACAAGAGAAGTGAGTGAAAAATCCAGGAGCATGAGCACTAAGCACAAAGGGACATACCAGCAAACACGCAAAGTGGCGACAGCACACACGGTGGCGGCAGCACACACAGTGGTTGCACTACCTACAGCGTGTAAAGAGATGAGGAGGCACTGAGAGTCCCTGGGAGGCCCCCAGAAAGGAAGTTGTTAGCTACTTGCCTGTGTTGGAAAGGAGGGGAAATAGGGGAAAGGATTGGTTGAATGCAGCTGTTACAAATGCAAGGAAACTGCCAAAGAAGATGCATGCATTGTGGGCTTTAAAGAAAGAGAACAGATGGAAAAACGATCGAGACTTCCTAAGCAAATGCATGACGGACAGCCATGCAGATCCCGATTTGGTGTTCAGCAGCCATGGCAGCAAAGGCGGAGAGCAGTGAGGGGTCTTCTCAGAAGAGCACGTACAAGGCTACATATAACATGATCTTCTCAGGGATAGCTGTCATCAGTTTCGTGCAAGTACCCAACTTTTCAGCCTCAATGAGAGAATAAGAACGAAGGGGCAGCAAGTTGGAAGATGAAAGAAATGAATCTTCTGAAACAGGTGAAATGGATGGTGTTGTAAATGTATCTTATATACAACATACATAGGCTAGAATAGGTGTAGTTCTTTATATTCTTGGGGGGTTGGGTGTACACTCCAACCACACTTTGTGGTTGGTCAAGATTGGGTTTGGTCTTGGTCCTTGGTTGGCACTTGCCAACATTTGGTCCTAAGGCCAACCAATCACAAGCTAGCAACATTGTGGGGTTCCCTACTCCACAAGGCATCTCACCCATTGGCCAACTTAATGGCCAATAGGGTTTGCTCCTTCTTCACTCCTCTCTTCCTTGCATGCTTGTAATATAGAGCCTCCTTGGCTCATTACCAAGTCATTCTTGAATCCTATCATGGTATTCAGAGCCAAATGGCTCACGCCACCTCCCTCGATCCTTAGGCCGTAATTTCCTCTCCGCTCCTCCACTCTAGCAGGCTATGTTGTACATCCGTCCACCCGCATCTTAGACCTAGCCTCCCGCGGCTCAGTTCCGCCCTCCCGCACCTCAGATCTAGCTTTCCGCGGCTCAGATCTACTCCTCTGCAGCCTCAATCCTCCCTCCCGCTGCCTCAATCCTCCCTCCCGCGGCCTCAATCCTCCCTCCCGCGGCCTCAATCCTCCCTCCCGCGGCCTCAAACCGCTCTCCGTGGCAGCAATCCTCCCTCCCGACGCCACGCCTCACTTAACGCACCGTCGTGGACGATTTGCGTGCCGTCGCGGGTGACCAGCACGCCGTCGCGGTCGACCAGCCCGCCGTCGCGGACGGTCAGCGCACGGCATGAGCACCCCGCGCACCGACGCGGACGGCCAGCGCGGAGTCGCGGCCGACCTTCGCGCTGACGCGGACGGCCGACGCAGAGCCGCGGCTGACCTGCGCGCTCTCGCGGGCGGCCGGCGCGGCGTCGCGATTGACCTGCGCGCCCTCGCGGACGCCTGCTCGCAATCACAGTGACCTCCCCCCCTCTCACCCGCGCCCTGCTCCACACTTCCGCGCCAGCCTCCCTCTCCCCTACCTCCTCCTCCTTACTCCACTCTTAATCGCACCAGCAACGGCACCTTTCACGGCACCTTTCAGCAGCATGTGATAATTTATAGCTGTGTTGTGGATTGGGTAGATTGTACACTTTTTTTTATGGTAACTTTTTTTTGAAATATAACATCTGCTTATTTATGTTACACATGAAATGTAAAGCTGGAAACGAATTGTAGACCAATCCTCAGCCAATAGGAGGTCGTTACCGCACACCAAAACTACTCTCTGATTGGTCTTTAAGACGCGCTCTCGTCCGTCGATTTTAATGTAATCCGACGGCTGCCGTCGGAGTACGACGACAGCAACGTCAGCATGTTTCGATTTCATCTAAAAAACGTCGTATGCCACGTGGCGCTGTCGTGACACTTTCGCGTAGGTTGCTCAAGAGTGACACTTTCCACCCCCCTAGTTGCTTTACTGTATACCTCACAATTGCATCGAAGTGTACAGTTTGTGTTGGGAATGTGACGGGAAAGTCACTTCGCAAGTTACTGACGCTACCACTGTTTACGAGTCAAACTTTTTTTTTTGCGCGGCGAATGCAACCCCAAAGTTACGAAAGAGCCATTTCAAAGTTTTTTTTGGCACTTCCCTTTTCCGCAGCTCGGAGCTGCGACATTCGCGAAGCGCGGCCCCGCGACAGACCCGGCGGGGAAACGAGCTTCACTAGCACTTGTGGTACTCCGCATGATTCCACTCGCCGCTAGTAGAGTGTGTGAGAGGAGAAACAGGGGTCTGCCAAGCCAGCGCTTAGAATAAGATTGACGCAAGCAAAGCTACTGCTACCATAAGAGGCACAAGTGAGGCGGAGAAACGCAGTCATACTATCCCCCTCAGTACAGTAGTGTGGCGTGAAATAGGGTGGCAGGAGAGGGGACGGGGAGGTGGAGAGGGGAGGGGAAGGGGGAGCGGAGAGGGTGTGACCACTAGCGCCGCGCCAACACGGGTTGCCTTCAGATAAGGTTAGGGTGCCTAAAGGTCGTCTGAATACGGTTCGATGAGGCTTAGTACGAGATAGGCCGGTCTTTTTATAATTTAGAGAGGTCGGGTATGGTACTCTGGAAAAAAACACTCGAGCAACCTGAAGAGCCGGCATATTTGGAATCGCGTTTGAGCTGTGTGCACACGATGCTCGTCGGTGGGGCGCCCCCCCGCGCCAAAATCGGCTTGTAAGAAATAGTCGGGTTACCAGGTGACGGCGAGAGGAGTCGAGCAGATCCCTTATCGCAGAAGCAGTCATGATCACGTCGAGTACCGCCACACCAGTACCCCTAGTCCGCCTTAGGGTGCGTCCCACAGCAGTTGCCTAGACACCTTTAGGTGTACGGAAATCGCACTCATTTTGCTTTAGATAATTTCAAGCAACAAACATAATAAGCTTGGTGTACTCGCTTTTTTTTTGCCTTGTTCGCACTCATTTTGCTTTATACTAGCTTGCATCTCAGCTTGCAAGCTCTCTCTAACTTCAGCAACAAGTTGGGCTCGGTACGTTTCCAAGTAAGCGGCCCATTCATCACGAGAAGGTACCTTACTAGTCGTCATGACGCTTTTCTCAAGAAAAAGAGGATCATAGATAGCTCGGATACCAAATGAAACAGCCACTAAGCTGTTTTTAGAGAGTACTAGTAGAAGAAGGCTTTCTTGGAAGAATTTCAGAAAGATAGTAGCTTTACTAGATCATATGATGGCTTACATTTCAGAGATACATCCTATTATACTAGGATACTAGCAATGGCGCCTCGAGCAGGTCGCTCAGGTCGCCTTTCATATTCCTAGAGCTAAGAACAGCAAGGCATAGTCATTATGATTATGTACAAGACATCTTAGCCTTGTTGTCATATCTTAGAACCAATTAGCAAAGTCTAGGAATTCACTAAAGACATAGGCAGAGATTATTTGTCTTGTTGTCGTCCATGCTGTCGTTGATAATCATGAGTAGAAGCTGTGTTGGTAGAAGCCATGGCTGTAGGAAGTTGTGCTTGCTTGTGCTGTCAAATGCTTTGCCGTGCTGTTGGAGTTCTCTGCCGTGTTGTGTCCAGCACTAGAGTGCTCTCTGTAGTTGTTCCCAAAGTTGGAAACAGAGAATTACGAGCCGCTCAATTCGAGGTTGAGTGCCAACCTCGAATTTCCCAAATGTTCTTAGGGCGTGTTCCGAAATCAGGTTCGGATCACAGTTTGCTGAGTTGGCGAAATCGCGGACGGCGAGATCGCCTTCGCCTTGTTACATTACTCCCCTCTCCAGCAAGCACCGTCCTCGGTGCTTGAGCAGATGCAAGGTAGCTCTGAAGGGCTCTCTGGGCATTGTGAAGGCTTGTCTCGGGTATCCAGAGGTTGTGAGAGGAGTCTTTCCCACGCCACTTAACAAGGAAGTAAGTGCCGCGAGGAGAAGTTTCATGGGAGAGAATTTTCTCAACTTCAAAGAGATCAGGGTTGGATGTGAACATAGGAGGCCGAGTAGGCAGAGGTAGGAGGGGGAAGTGGGCTGGAGGAATGTGGTAAGGACGTAGCAGCTGAACGTGAAAAACAGGATGGATGTTGATGTGTGGTGGAAGTTTCAAACGGTAGGTGAGAGGAGAGAGAACCTGGGTGATGGGGAAAGGGCCAATGAAACGAGGTGCAAGTTTACAAGTGAGACCTTTCTGCAGCAAGGGGAGGTTTGTGGTAGAGAGAAGGACCTGGTCACCTACGTGGAACTGAATGTCACGACGGTGTTGATCGGCATACCGGATCATTCGGAGTTGGGATTTGTGCAAGGAAGCGCGTGCTGCTGCAATGGTCTTTTCCCGAGTAGAGAGGAATTCGGCTGCTGGTTTGGTGTCGCTGCTGCGTACGAGAGAAGCCGGTGTACGAGGTTGCTGCCCTGTAGCGAGGAAGAATGGGGTTTGTCCCGTGGCAAGGTTCACCGTGTTGTTGTAGGAGAATTCGATCGATGGCAGATGCTGGTCCCAATCGTTTTGCCGTGCATTCACGCATGCGCGCAGAGCATCTTCAAGTGTTCGATTCATCCTCTCGGTCTGCCCATCGGACTGAGGATGATAGGCAGTGGAGAGATGAATCTTGGTGCCCAATCTGTTGAAAAGGGACTGCCAAAATCTGCCAACAAACCGAGAATCACGGTCACTGATTAGTACGGAAGGGATGCCATGGAGACGTACCACCTCGTTGAAGAAGAGATCAGCTTCGTTCTCAGCTGTAGTGGTGGTGGAGGTAGGGAGGAAGTGTGCCATCTTGCTCAGCTTGTCCACTACGGTGAGGATGGCGTTGTGATGGGAGGAGGTGCGAGGCAGATCTGTGATGAAATCGAGAGTAACATGAGTCCATGGGAGCTGAGGGATTTCCAAGGGGTGTAGGAGGCTGTAGGGTGCTGCGTTGCGAGCCTTGTTGCACTGGCATGTGTGGCAGCTGCGTACGTAGGAGCGGACGTCTCGAGAGAGCTTGGGCCAGAAGAAGTTGGAAGAGATGGCTACAAGCGTTTTGTCCACTCCGAAGTGCCCATTCTGGTCATGATGCTCGCGTAGCAGGAGATGGCGAAGCTTGCGCTCTGCGGGGACGCAGATAACTTGAGAATCTGCCTTATACCAAAAGGGGGATTCGTAGAAGACAGATTTATCATCAGCAGCGGAGTAGAGATAGAAATGGTCACGACGATACCCTTTGGTGAATTTCTTGATGAAGCTTTCGTCCCATGTGACACTTCCGATGGTGGTGAGCTGAGGTTGAGGAGGCCGGGTTAAGGAATCAGCAGGGTTGAGGCGGCCAGCACGGTATTCGATTTTCAGCTCCGGTACATACTGCTCCAGGTACTCCATCCATCGGGCCTGCCTCGGGGTGAGATGGGGCTGCGTCTTCAGGTGTTGCAGGGTGCAGTGATCGGTTAAGACAGTGACGGGCTGCATGTGAACATAGCAGCGCCACTTCTTGATAGCATGGACGATGGCCAGCGCCTCGCGATCGTGAGTAGCGTAGTTGCACTCGGCAGGTTTGAGTTTCCGGGATTCGAAGGCGATAGGCTGAAGGCCATGCCCTTGATCTTGACAAAGAATTGCACCCGTTGCAACCTGAGACGCATCTGTCGATATCACATAGGGTAGGGAGGGGTTGGGTAGGGCTAGAGTAGGAGAAGAGGTTAGTGCACACTTGAGAGTATCAAAGGCAGTTTGCTGGTCAGAGTCCCAATGAAATGGTTCACTCTTGCGAAGAAGGTTGGATAGGGGAGAGGTGATGGCAGCAAAGTGTCGAATGAACTTGCGGTAGTAGTTGGCAAGACCAAGGAAGGCTCGCACTTCCTTGATAGAGGTTGGCTCCTTCCATTCCCTGATGGCTTTGACTTTGGAAGGGTCCATAGCAAGCTGGTTGTGTGAGATGATGTGGCCCAAGAAAGGAATTGAGGGCTTGGCAAACTCAAACTTGCTCTGTTTGGCGAAGAGACGATGCTCACGAAGACGTGTGAAGACTTGCCTTAGATGCTCGGCGTGTTCCTTCAAGGATTTGCTATAAATCAGAATGTCATCGATGAAGATGATGACAAACCGGTCCAAGAAATCCCGAAAGACACTGTGCATCAAGGACATGAAGGTGGCAGGGGCATTCGTTAGTCCGAAAGGAAGCACGAGAAACTCGAAATGCCCATACCGTGCTCGGAAGACGGTTTTCTCGATGTCTTCGTCAGCTACACGCACTTGATGATAACCGCTTCGTAGGTCCAGCTTGCTGAAAATTGTGGCCTCACCAAGTTGATCAAAGAGTTCTTCCACACGTGGCAGGGGGTAGCGGTTCTTGATGGTGATTTTGTTGAGCGCGCGGTAGTCAACGCACATGCGCATGCTGCCATCTTTCTTTTTGACGAAGAGGATCGGTGCTGCATAGGGAGAGGAGCTGACGCGGATGAAGCCCTTCTCAAGAAGCTCCTCCAACTGCTTCTGGACTTCTTTCAGCTCGGCAGCACTCATCCGGTACGTAGCACGAACGGGATGTTCAGCACCGGGTTGCAAGATGATGCGATGATCGATGGCACGCTTTGGAGGAAGTGAAGAGGGAAGATCAGCAGGGAAGATGTCCTTGAATTCGTTCAAAACCTGTTGAATTTCAGAAGGGAATTCAGCATCCTTGGGAGGGGAAGGGAGAAGAGGATTTTCTGAAATTTTGTTCAAGAAGCAGATGAAGAATTGAGAGCTTGGGTCCTTGAGAGAATTTGTTAGCTGTCGCTTTGAGAGGAGGTTGCAGCAAGTGGAGGTAGAGGAGGAGGAGGAGAAGGTAGGTAAGGTGATGTCTCTTCCAGAGTGAGAGATGGTGACGGTTCCAAGAGTCCAATCAATCTTGGGGTTTTTTAGGGAAAGCCAGTCACGTCCAAGAATCACTTCATGATCTCCGAGAGAGGCCTGCTGAAATTGAATCTTGTCTTTATAGGGTCCAATAGAGCATGAAACAGGGAAAGGCACTTGTCCACATGAAATCGAGGTTCCGTTCGCCATCAGCACTGTTTGAGGTAGGGAATCAGATTGAGTTGGGAGAGAAAGCTTAGAAAGTAGAGAGGAGGAGATGAAACTAGAGGAAGCACCACTGTCAACTAGGGCTTTCACTGTTTGACCACGAATCAGCATAGAAAGGAGAAGAGCTTGAGAAGGGTTATGGCTTTCAAGGTAAGAGATGGTGGGGCAGGTATAGTCACCAGAAAGTAGCCCCGCATTTACTGGCGACTTGAGTTTCCCGGCGTTGGAAGGATGGGAGGCAGATTGGTGCGTTGGCGGCAAACTCTCCACACATGCCCGCCCTTGCCGCACTTGTAGCACACGACGGCTGGTCTCGGGTTATTCCTCTTCTCCATCAGGTCCAGGTCCATAGGAGTGGGTTCTTGAAGGTTGGAGTCCGTTGGTGTAGAGGGCTGGTAGGAGGGAGCAAACGGGAGGAACGGGCTACGAGGAAAGCGAGGCTTGTTGTATGCGTAATGGACAGCATCATACCGTTCAGCCCCGCGCATCATTTCCTCGAGCGTAGAGCAGTCCCTCAGCTCGACCTCCATGCGCACGTTTGTTTTCAGCCCGCGCTTGAAACGATCCATCCGTTCAGCATCGGAAAGGTCCGGGATCTCTTGAGCGATGTCACGGAAGCGAGAAGCGTATTCTTGAACCGACTTGAGTTGTTTCAGAGAAGCCAAGGCGTCACGAGCTTTGATGTTCGGGTTCACCGGTTGGAAGATTGCAGTGAAGACTTGCCTGAATTGATCCCATGACTGGATGGTCGTATGCACGGATTGCCACCAAGCAATAGCAGATCCACGAAGAAGGGTGCCGGTAAAAGCGGTCCACTCGGCAGGTGCTAAGTGGCTCAGGAACAGGTATTGCTCAACAAGAAAGAGCCAACGGCTCACGACTAGCTGGTTTCTCCCGGGAAAGAAAAAATCAGGAGGAGCGGGTCTAGCGCGCTGATTTCCATCCGGCGGTGCAGCAGGGCTCGAGGTTGCTCCCGCCGCTCCAGCTGCAGCTATACTAGCTTGCATCTCAGCTTGCAAGCTCTCTCTAACTTCAGCAACAAGTTGGGCTCGGTACGTTTCCAAGTAAGCAGCCCATTCATCACGAGAAGGTACCTTACTAGTCGTCATGACGCTTTTCTCAAGAAAAAGAGGATCAGAGATAGCTCGGATACCAAATGAAACAGCCACTAAGCTGTTTTTAGAGAGTCCTTGTAGAAGAAGGCTTTCTTGGAAGAATTTCAGAAAGATAGTAGCTTTACTAGATCATATGATGGCTTACATTTCAGAGATACATCCTATTATACTAGGATACTAGCAATGGCGCCTCGAGCAGGTCGCTCAGGTCGCCTTTCATATTCCTAGAGCTAAGAACAGCAAGGCATAGTCATTATGATTATGTACAAGACATCTTAGCCTTGTTGTCATATCTTAGAACCAATTAGCAAAGTCTAGGAATTCACTAAAGACATAGGCAGAGATCATTTGTCTTGTTGTCGTCCATGCTGTCGTTGATAATCATGAGTAGAAGCTGTGTTGGTAGAAGCCATGGCTGTAGGAAGTTGTGCTTGCTTGTGCTGTCAAATGCTTTGCCGTGCTGTTGGAGTTCTCTGCCGTGTTGTGTCCAGCACTAGAGTGCTCTCTGTAGTTGTTCCCAAAGTTGGAAACAGAGAATTACGAGCCGCTCAATTCGAGGTTAAGTGCCAACCTCGAATTTCCCAAATGTTCTTAGGGCGTGTTCCGAAATCAGGTTCGGATCACAGTTTGCTGAGTTGGCGAAATTGCGGACGGCGAGATCGCCTTCGCCTTGTTACAGGTATGGTGTTTTTGAAAAAAACACTCAAGCAACCTGAAGATTCGGCATATCTGGAATCGCGTTTGAGCTGTGTGCACACGATGCTCGTCGGTGGGGCGCCCCCCCCGCGCCAAAATCGGCTTGTAAGAAATAGCCGGGTTACCAGGTGACGGCGAGAGGAGACGAGCAGATCCCTTATCGCAGAAGCAGTCATGATCACGTCGAGTACCGCCACACCAGTACCCCTAGTCCGCCTTAGGGTGCGTCCCAGAGCAGTTGCCTAGACACCTTTAGGTGTACGAAAATCGCACTCATTTTGCTTTAGATAATTTTTCTTTGATACTGTAGGTGGCATAAACTTAACTGGTCCCAGCACTCGTACTTGTACTTCTCTATCTCTAGTAACAACCATCCTACTCTCTACTCTAGTTTCTAGCTACTAGTTACTTTAAGATGGTATCACCCCGTGACTCCCCATATCACCCCATGTTGCTTTGTGTCACCCCATTACACGCTGCCCCGCAACATCACCCCGCGCTCCACATGCAAACGCTAGCCCGCAGCCGCGCGCGCACCTCTAGGCGCACCCACAGCCGTGCGCGCACCCGCGGCCACATGCTTACCCGTGGCTACGCGCTTACCCACTTATGCGCGTCCACTTACATGTGCGCAGCTGATCGCGCAGCAGCAATTGTGCATGCATGTGCACACACAGCCGCACGCGCAGCAGCAGCTGCGACCGCACGCGCAACTGCACGCACACTTGCAGCAGCGCGCATCACTGCAACACCCTCCCCATTTTATAAGGCCCTGCACCCCCGTTTCCAAGGCCCCGCAGCCCCGCATCCAAGGCCCTGCGGCCCCCATTTCTAAGTCGTCCCCCCCCCCCCCCCCCCCCCCCCCCCCCCCCCCCCGCCGTTTCACGTTGGACTTTGGCACGTCGCAATGCTTCTTCCGTGACCACATGACTCTCACTCTAGTTCCGATTGCACTGGCTGATCTTACTTGAGGACCAGCAGTTGCCCAGAGCTCTACCACCCTCCCGTGCCCGGCTGCCCCCTCCAGTGTCCCCATTAGTCTCCACATCCCTTCGTTCCCTAGGAACTTGGTGGGTGTTGGGCACCTTCAGGACCTCCACGTCGGCACCTGGTTTCCTCTCTGAGCGTGTCGACACCGGCGTGGACGGTGACACCTTCGCTAACGTGTTGTGTCGACACCCGGGTCCTTTGGCGTTGCGTCTGGGTTTCAAGATTGGTGCTACTTTGCGTTTGTCCGCGCACCTTTGAGGACAAGCTTTCAGCTCATACCCTCCCCTATGTCTTCCTTGGTTTTCCAGTGGACTCCTCTGGCTTCACCTTTTACCACCCAACCCTCCACCGGTTCCTCAACTCCCGTGATATCCAGTTTGACGAATCTAGCTCCTTGTACTCCCTCTACCGTTATCGAGGTCTCCTGTTTTTCCCTCCCCTCCCCTTTTCCTTAGCCCTACCCCCCCTTCCTGCTCTCACTCCTCCATTTCACCCGTCCCCCCTTGGTCCTGCCCCATCTCGTATGTCCCACGCTACCCCTCTCTTCTTGGCAGCACGTCAGGTACCGTCTCCTTCTCCACACTTGCCCTCACAACTATCGCAACGTCCTTTTGGCTCTATTACGACGGGTTGCGGTGGACTCTTAAGGTGTTGATGTTGGCGCTGGAAGTGTTGGTTCTAAGATAGTTCATAGGGTGCTAGAGCTGAGGGTACTGGCATTGGAGGTGTTGGTTTTAGGGGTGCTAGAGCTGGAGGAGCTAGCAATGGAGGTGCTAAATCTGGGGGTGCTGATCCTGTGGGTGCTCACTAGAGGTGCTTATTTTGAGAAGACTGTAGCTGGAGGCACTGTTACTGTGGTGCCTACCCTTCCACCCCACTACTATCCGACGCGTTTCCAGAAGCGTCGTCAGCTGAAGAATGAGGAGCAAGAGAGGTCGGAGTAAGGGGGGCTGGAGCCGGAGCGGCAGTAGTAGGAGCAGCGGCAGCAGAAATTGCAGCAGCAGTAGCAGAATCAGACGCCGTCGACATCAGTTTTGAAACAGCTGTTTTTGCCTGTGAGTAACCTCCAGACCCTTGATCTCCCTTCCTCCTCCCCGGACCACTCACCGCCTGCTATTACACATTGTCTTCCTCTTTTGGCTATCTTCTCTCCTCTTTGGTCACACTCGTCTCTTCCTGTTGTCCC
Organism: Closterium sp. Yama58-4; assembly: GCA_947470075.1. Classification (NCBI taxonomy): domain Eukaryota; kingdom Viridiplantae; phylum Streptophyta; class Zygnematophyceae; order Desmidiales; family Closteriaceae; genus Closterium; species Closterium sp. Yama58-4. The sequence goes on from CANIUD010000107.1 coordinate 534,825, forward strand.
GCATGATTGGACAGTTTGTTGTCTTTCTCGAGCACGTCCATCGCCTCCTTTTGATGACCTCCGCACTGTCTTACTTTGTCCAAATACTTATCGTTCCCCACCTAAGTCTGTTCTCCTGTCACCTCATGAGTCATCCCTTAGGGTCTCTTTTCGTCCTATCATTGACTACTACCACACAGCTCGCCCTGTTGTTTCACGCCTTCTCGCGTCTCTTGTTACGGACACTCAAGGCTCTCTTTCGTCTGCCTCGGCCCTTACTGCTGCTTTCGCTGACTTTGCCGTCTCCTACAGCCTTGATTACGCCACCTGCGTGGTGACTGTCCATCCTCTATCCGTTGGGGATGAGTCTTTGGTTTTAATGTACAAGAAGACAAGCAATTTGAGCTTGAGTTCTTGGCAGCCGCTTCTTCCCATCTCTGTGCCATGCTGCTTGCCCCTGAGAGAGAACCCAATGCACTTGACATACCAATTACTCGCATATACCGTGAGGCAATGTCAGGGCTGTGAGCTCTCAGTGGATAGCGGACATGGACGCAGATATGGCATATTGGAACCACAGGCACTAACGTCGACGCAGTTCCCCCTCCCGAAAAGAACGTAGTCGATGGTATGTTGAACTTCAAGGTGAAGCGGCTGACTAGCACCACCTGTCTTCAAGGCATGCTACATGGCTAGAGTTTTTAGTCAGTGTGAGAGAGTTGACTTCTTCATATCTTCGCCCCGACCCCGAAGATGACTAGTCTTCACGTCGCAGCACAGCGAGACCACGAGTTATACTCCCTCGACTTTTCCACTGCCTTTCTCAAGGACCGCTTGCACGAGGACATATGGCTGCGCCATCCTGCTAGCTTCATTGGCACTTTCACGCATGGGACCTAGTGGAGCCTGAGACAACTAGTCTACGGTCTCAAAGAGTGCCTTATGAATGGCACCACAAGTTATGCACCATACTTCCTGACCTCGGGTTCCATCCTTCATCCGTCGACCTATCTCCGTTCGTTCATTCTAGACCCACATATTCTTTCGCCCTTGTCTACGTTAACGACTTCGTCTTAGCTACAGCACACAGGGCTGCTCTAGATGAGGTGAAAACCAAGCTGTAGAAAAGACACACATGCACTGAACTTGGCGAGCTGTGCCACTACCATGGCTTGCACCATCACACTTAATCATAGACACACGGTGCAGTAGGTCCCTCATCCATCCAAGTTTCAGTTTTCTGCAGCATAGCCGATTCCTCATCCCATTGACCAAAGACTCATTGCTCCCATTCTTGGTGAGCCTTTGAGTCTCGTGATCCCTACGTAGAGTGAGTGGGTTGCCTTATGTACCTGATGTTCCGTACTCGTCAAGGCCTCGCTTGCCCTTTCAGCATCCTGACTCGCTCTGTTGCGACTGGGAGACACCGTTCCGTTTACTTGACGGCAGCTGCTCATTTGGCTCAACTCTCCCGCTTCTGCCATGGGTTGAATTCGCTGCTTTGGCTCCACTGGCCTCAGTACTAGCGTGTTGACTGGAAACCTACGTAGACTAAGTGTGAAGACGAACAAGCAAATCGGTAGGACTTGTTTTCTAGCCTACAGACGAGGCGATACAGGAGGCCGAGAAGTCCACGGAGCTCCTGCTGCAGGCGAACTACGCCGCCGCGACGAAGCAAAGTAGCCGACCAGGGCAGCGCGGCAAGCCCGGCAGCGGTGGTAGCGGAGGTGGGAAGCCGGCCAAGGACGCCGACAAGGGTAAGTCGGCGAAGGAAGGGGGTCGCAGAGGAGGAAGTCGGCGTCGGGAGTGCTGGATCTGCCACAGCTCCGACACCTCTCTTTTGAGTGCCCCGACCGCAGCGAATCCGACGACGACGATGCGAAGGGAGGCCGCGGGAGGTCGGCCAGCCGTCGTCCACATCGCAGAAACCAGCCAAGCAAGGAGAAACAGTCGAACAAGTCGACCGTGGCGAAGGACGCCGACTCCTTTGCTAGCGTCAAGGGGCGAGGCGATGGGGAAGCGTCGTGCTCGCTGGTCGGCGTCGTGGAGCTGACCGTCTCGCTGGCGCCGGAGGCCGGTGAGGATTTCCAGGCGATGGCAGCAGCAGTGCAGGCGAACCCGGCGGTGGTCCTGCTGGACAGCGGCTGCTCCCACCACCCGATAGGGACGACGGCTTCGTCGACATGGGGCCGAGCGGCGACGTGAAGCACGTGCGCGGCTTCAATGGGGAGTTCCTCGGGAAAGAGTTCACCGCCTTCGTGGACGGCAAGGGGATCGTCCACGACCTGACCTGCCCGTACACCCCGCAGCAGAACGGCATGGCAGAAGGGGAGATGAGGACGGTGGTGGAGTCGGTGCGGACAATGCTGCTGCACATGGGCGTGCAGCACCACTGGTGGCACCTCGCCCTGCGGCAGGCCGTCTGGGTCCGCAACTGCCTGGAGCGGTCGCTGCTGCCGGGGATGACGCCGTACCAGTGGCTCACCGGGAAGAAGCCCGACCTGTCGCTGGCCTGCGTGTGGGGCTGCATGGCACAGTTCCTCGTCCCCGAGCAGCAGCGCGGTGGGAAGCTGAAGCCCAAATGGGGTCTCCACCTTGGCGTGTCGGAGGAGAGCAAGGGCTGGGAGCTCCTCGACCTCAGTGTCAACCGAGTGGTCACCACGTCCGACGTCGTATTCTATGAAACCATGTCGCTGGAGGTGTGGAAGTCGACGCATGGGCCGGCGTCGGGGCGGCCGCCGGCTGCCTCGCCGACGGACTCCTCTACCGCGACACTCCCTCTCCTTGCTGAGGTCGGTGCGCCTGCTGCAGAGGACGCCGAGGAAGTCCTCACTCCTTCCCCTGCCCCTGCCCCTCCCCCTCCTGTGGTCGTTTTGGATGCGCCGCCGCCGCCGTCGGCCTCCGGCGATGATGGGAGTAGTGGGGCGTCGCCTGTAGCACCGGCCGAAGGCATCGCAGGTGGCCGAAGTGGCGTTCAACAAGTCGGCGTGGAGGCGGCACAGCCAAAGGTAGGGGAGCAGCGGGCCGAAGAATCAACGCCGACAAAGGTGAAGTCGGCACAGGGGGCGTCTGCATGGAAGATGCCGACAGGGGAGCCGGGGATGGTGACGCCGAGAAGAGAGCAGCCGGCAACCGAGACATTGGTGCAGCAGGACGCCGAGGACAGTGAAGCCGGCGAAGCTGAAGGGGAGCAGTCGGACGCCGGGCAGTCCACTTACAGCAATGTGGTGGAGGTCCGCTCCGAGCAGCCTGAACTGCGACGTTCGGGACGAGTCCGGAGGCCGCCGGAGCGGCTAACCTACCATGTCTGCCTCCCACCGGCTGCCTTCACCACGGTATAGGACAATGACGACGACAATCTGGCGTACGAAGACGCCGAGGACGACGAGGAGTTTCCGGAGCTCGACCCCGACATGCTCGCCGGCCCTGAGTACCGCTGGGAGATTGTGACGATGACGGTGAAGGAGGAGTTGGCAAGCTGGAAGGGCAAGGCGGTGAAGGCCGCCATGGACGAGGAGATCCGCAGCCTCATCGCCAACGGCACGTGGGAGCTCGTTGAGCGGCCCCCCGGCGTGAACATCATGAAGAACCGGTGGGTGCTGATGACGAAGTACCGCATCGAGCGTGAGAAGGCGAGGCTGGTCGTGAAGGGCTTCATGCAGGTGTACGGCGCTGATTACGACGAGACGTACGCGCCGGTGAGCAGCTACGTCACGCTGAGGATCTTCCTCAGCATCGTCGCCGTCCTCGACCTCAACCTGATGCAGCTGGACATGAAGAACGCCTTCCTGCAGAGCAAGCTTGACCGAGTGCTCTATATGTACCAGCCGGACTACTACAACGATGGGTCCGGCCGGGTGTGCAAGCTGCTGAAGAGCCTCTACGGGCTGAAGTAGTCGCCGCTGTTGTGTTACAAGGCGCTCAACAACGTGCTGGTCGGCGCCGGCTGGAGGAAGAGTCAGGTCGACGAGGCGCTGTACTTCTAGGTAGCATGCTGGGTGCTGGTCTACGTCGATGGCCTGCACGCCGCCGGCAGCAACACCGCGATGCTGAGAGAGCTGAAGGAGCTGCTGGAGGCCGCCTTCGAGCTGCGCGAGATCTCACCGGTGCAGAAGTACCTCGGCCTGGAGATCGTGCGCGACAGGTCGGCGAGGAAGCTGTGGCTGCACCAGCAGGGCTACGCCGACAAGCTGTGTAGGCATTTCATCGACGTGGAGCAGGGTGGCCGGACCCCGAAGACGCCGGTCTTCTTCGACGCCTACGCCGAGCTCACCTTCGACGACGAGGAGGCGCAGGAACGCCAGGAAGAGTACCAGCAGCAGGTCGGCTCGCTGCAGTTCGTGACGACGACGAGGCCGGACATCGCCTTCGCCTGCAGCAAGCTGGGGAGCGGACTCACATTGAGGAGTGACCAGCACTGGCGCGAGGTCGACCGCTGCCTCGCCTACCTCGCCAACACGTGCGACACCGCCCTGGAGTTTGGCGGTGGTCCGGAGACGCTGGAGCTGGTCGGCTACGTTGACGCCGACGACGCCGGCGACAAGCAGAATCGGACGAGCACGGGCGGCTACGTGTTCGTCTACGGAGGGGCCGCAGTCTCCTGGTCGAGCCAGCGCATCAAGTGCGCGACGCTGTCATCGACCGAGTCGGAGTACGTGGCGGCAGTTGACGCTGGGAAGGAAGGACGCCGACTTCGCTTCCTCCTGGCAGAGTTCCGGCAGCTGGACGCCGGGAAGCCGACTGTCCTTCGGGTGGACAACAAGTCGGCCATCACGGTCGCCGAGGGCATGGGGTTGACGGGCAACCTCAAGCACATGGAGCGGCGACAGGCCTGGCTGCAGCACATGGTGAAGCGGGGGAAGTTTTCGCTGCAGTACATCCCGACCGCTGAGCAGCCGGCCGACTTCCTGACGAAGGCGCTGCACTACCCGGCCTTCAACCGGTGCTCCGTCACGATCAGCCAAGTGCGCCTGACCGAGGTCGGCGATGGCGATAACGACGTGCCATGCCCTCTTACATGGCTGGTGTGGTATCTGGCGTGCTGTGTGTTGTGTGCACGCCGCCGAGCTGTTCCCCGAGCGGTGCTGCCGTGTGGGCTGGGGGCCCAAGCGTGAACGCGGCAGGGGAGTGTCAACGGGAGTTGTGTTCGGCCCCGTCCTCGCTTGGGCGGAGCCGACCTCGTGGTCGGGTGTACAGGGGTGATGCAGCCGACCTGCGGCAGTGGGCACAAAGGCCACTGCAAGGGTGTTGAGTTGGGGGGGCGTCTAGCTGGAGGGCGCCGAGCAGGTGGACGCCGTCCTTGGCGTCTGGGCGGCGTCCTGGGCGTCTGCTCGGCGTCCTGGGCGCCTGGACGCCGTCCTGGGCGTCTGCTCGGCGTCCTGGACGCCAGGACGCCGACCTTGGGGCGCCGGGCTTGGTGTAGCCGGCGACCGACTGGGCTGGACGACCAGGCGGGGTTGCCCGGTTGGCCGGGATACCCGGGCGACGTGTGCGAAGGTCGCCGGGGGTGGTTTCTGCGAGGACGACCTCGGGGGTGGTATCCCGAGGTCGACGTGGCTGATGGGCGCCGTCACGGGCGGGAATGTCTGCGCTGGGCACGTGACGGGGCGTTGGACGCCAACCAGCTGCGCACACCTGCGAAGCAGGTGCACCGTTGTCCTGCGGGTGCAACGCTGTGTAGCCGACTTGCTGCAGCGCTGGCACACCGTGGACATGCAACGTTGGCGCGCCGCATCTCTGCAGCGCTGGAGCGGTGCGAGCATTGCTGCGCTGGAACGCGGTCGACCGTGCTGCGCTGGAGGTCGACCAACAGCCTAGCTAGCTCTGATGTAGTCTGTGTTGCCAACGTTGTTGCTATCATTCTGTATCATTGTTGTCAATCTTTACTAGTGAAACTCTTGCAAAGTCTCCCCGTGGATGTGCAAGCAGAGAACACACGAGCAAACGACTAAGTGAACGAACGCAGAGATCCCTCTGTGAAAATTGCAGAGTTATCTCTGCAAGATCAGCCTTGAAACAAAAACCTACCACCACCTTAGATAACGTGCGTAAATTTATTACAAAACTATTTGTGCAAAGTGAATCTTGGTATGGAAAATAATTGAGGTGGACCAGATTGCGAGTAGGATGGCAGACTCATAACAGGGACAATGTAGAGTACGATATCTGCCAAATGTATGTCACCAGCCTATGAGCCGATGTTCTGCCACAAGTATAGTAACTTAATTGACGCTCCTCTAAAAACCAAGGTGTCTGACTATGGAACACAAATAAAACTTGAGTCTACAGTCCCCAAGCATGTCTTTAGATTGTATTTGTAAAAATCTGTGACCGTTCCCGCCTGTGCTCCACTGAAGAGGCTGAAAGCACCTGCACATGTCAGAGATGGTGACACTGCCTTGATCCTTCCAATCTTGCAGCTGTGAGCACTGAAGGGCTCGTAGTCTGCCTGAAGGCACACCTGTGATATGAGATGGATGCACACAGTGGAAACACAAGTGAAAAACATAAACATAGGAAGCACAATATATATACCTATATACAAAGGACAATTTCATGCCTATTAATTGTTCTGGTCTTCCCCCTCTCACCTGTATGCTAGTCATGCTGGAAAGAGTGGCATTGGAGGCAGGGTTGGTGCGAGGACAGACGAGGCCGGGATTGTTCCGGTAGAGCTCAATCCAGGGACCAGTACCCACGGGATTATCCCCAGTTGATTGGCCAGGACTTGCTGCATTCACCACATCAGCTCCTGCCGACTCATCCACACCAGACTGCATGCTCAGCAGCAGCAGCTGCTCGCACGTGTCCTCTGCTGTGAGCATGCCGTACTGTAAGCACTGTGGGACGGTGAAGGCAAAGGTGGAGTTGCGCTCGAGGCAGAGAGAACGGCCTGCCTTGATGGGCTTAGAGCAATCCAGGCCTGAATTGAGAGTGGCAAGCTCAGTTGATGCGAGTCCCAGCTGGGCGCTGATGGAGGAGCACGTGTCACCCTGGAGTGTTGAGTGATGGGAGAGAAGGCAGGAGATGGGTTGTGGGCAATTTCTGATATTGAGCGTTATGATGCAGTACCCGGATTTAAGAATAGTGCGTATGGTGGTGACTGGACAAATATAACATTCAAAAAGGTCGTGTGTGGGGTGGGGGTATGTTGGGGGGAGGAGATGGGTTGTTGATGCTTCTCCTTGCTACATCGAAAACGGATAATTTCCATTTCCCTCTGCGTCCTGCTAAGAACCTTGGACTCACATTGAGGACATAGTAGAAGGCAGTGCACGGGGTGGTGGGGATGCTCCCTAGCTGAATCACCTTGCCCTGAGGCAAAGGCTGGCTGCAATTAACGCCCTGCAACACAATGGATGGGTAACGAGTTAGAGCTACACACATTGCCACCACCCCGCTGACAAAAAGGCATCGGTTTTTAGGAGAACATATCACAACCCCATCCTGACTCCTAACCCTTGTCCACCAATTGCCCATCTCCCTCCATGCAACAGTGCCTGAATATTCCGCCGTCTCACCATGTTTTCCACTGGGGTGCTAGCCAATGCGAGGCCGACAGTAGGAAAGACATCTGAGCACCACCAATTGGCACCAGTAACTGTCAAGGTGGAGGTTGTGGTGTTGACTGCAGGGAGGAAATAAGGGAGCACGTAAAAGGAGGGGAACTTACAGGGGGATGGTAGATGAGGTTGTCATGTCATCATGGTGGATGGTAATGGACAGTGCTTGTTGCAGGCTGCCAAGGAACCCATATAAATGCATCAAATGCGTGGGTGAGGCCAAACTAGCAGCACCTGGGTCGCAGGTGGGGGAGATGTCAACGGTTATGCTTTCAACGTAGTTGGGAGGGCAGATGCAGGAGTAGGCGCCCTTGCCATTGTTGATGCATGTGCCCGTAGCGCAGGGGTTGATAGAGAACGAACTGCACATGTAAACTGTTGGGTTGACAGTGGGATGGATATGGCCGGCAAAGGATGGTTATTCAGAATGAAGCATAAATGCAAGTGATATGTCTATGATAGAAATTGTTTATTGTTATCAAAACATTTTGTGGATGCATTGGCACCTTACGAAACCTTCATACTGGTTGTACAGAAGCACATTGAACTGAAGGTCCAACACACGTGCCGGGAATAAGTAGGAATCACTCACCATATGCACATGTGTTGGAATTAACTCCATTCGCCACCTCAACAAAAGGTTGGCTGTCCTCTTTAGGAATGGTGCAGTTGCAGGTAGTGCTCTTGGTTTTCGTGTTTACAAGGCATGTGAAGTGACCACAAGGGTTCATAGTTGGCTGCAGATCGCCAGTTCTCTTGAAGCTCTTCGGGCCACAAGGGTCCTTGGAAACTGGAGGGTAGATGGAAACGACAATCGAGGGAGTGTAATTTGATTCCTTTCAGTCAAGAGAGTGACCGATTTTAGGTAATGTGAAAGTGTGTATGCTGAAGAACCGATGAATGGAAGCAAGCACCCACTCCTTTGAAGTGTTTACAATGGGGTAAAGCATCACTGATGCCTTGATATGGGGGGTTAGATTACTCACTCTTGACAATGGGATAGATGCCAGGCAGCATGTTGATGCCACACACGCCATCCCCTCCCTGAATGTCCATGCGCATGTGGCCCCGGTCTCCCCAATCCAGTCCCCACGAGTTGCGGATGATCCAAAACGGCAGATCAATGGTGCTTTGGCGGTCATCAGTTGTTGAAACGATGTACCCAACAACGAGTACAGCATGGTTCAGGTTGTCAGTATAGAAGGTAGGATCCTGATACTTCGAGTTCTGGGAAGGGGGTGGGGTGACACACATACAGGTACACGAATGATGCAGCCAACTATATGGGTTCAGTATGGCACTCGACGACAAAACGATCCGGCATCATTTAAAGCTAGTATCAAGTTTCCACAAAGTCACCAGGTACTTGGTTGATAAAGACAAGCATGTACTTTTGAAGCACTCACCACAAACCATGTTCTCACAAAATGTCAACAACCACAAGAATGCCCACAAGGAAGAACGCTCAGGATGATTTCACACGATCAGTACCCACCCTGTCATATTCGATGAACGAGGCAGCAGATGCCTCGATGTGAACCACCACTGGCTGCCGCTGCACTGCCAGCATGAGCCCCACATACCCCTTGAACCGCGTGCGCTCAAAACCCTGAATAGGGAACTTTTTTGGCTGCGGACGAAGAACACATAAGTAGTTGGAAGGTAATGGAGAACCGTATAAGAAGAGGAAATGCCAGGGTTCAGGGAGAACATTAAACTGCATGTACTGGCAGGTTGTAGCTCTAAACCCCTCTGTCCTCAATGAGTGTGCTGAATTGCACGGATTTTTCGCACAGATTTTGTTTCCTACCCGCTTGCTATCCGTTGTGAGGCCACCATTGGACAGGGTGAGAAGCTTTTTAAAGGCCGCGGCAGGAGAGCCGCCTGCCCTGCACTTGGCTGCTGGGGTGAGCCCCATGGCTGCAAAGAGTGACTCCACTGACAGCCGTGGAGCCTGCTGATTCAGTGCAATGCCGTACGCTGCTTCCACACTTGCCACCACCGCATACGCCCAGCTTGCATCTGGAAAGGGTTGTGGGACGTGTAGGAAAGGAATCAGAAGGAACCATTCCTAACAGACTGCAATCAATGCTGTTGACTAGTCTCCCTCACTTGTAATAACCCAGTCACAAATAATTAACAAAACATCACAGAAATTATCTGGCCCCAACGATATATTGCCTTTTTTTTTTCTCATCCCCACTCACTGCAGCCGTTCTGGTTCTTGACTGGCCAGCCAAGGAACGCCATGGAGTCCCAGGAATGGGAGCCGCTGACTTGCCACGGGTCGAGCTGGTCAGATGGCGCTAGGTAATCCGCACTCATGTAGCGCATGAAGGGACTGGCTCCCTGAGGCCAAACCCTGGATGTAACACGGTGGGTTTTGGCAGAGAGCGTAGTGGATATGGGAGTGGATATGCATGTATGTGTTACTGAACTTCTTCATAGCAGCGCAAGTTAATGAAATGGGAGTGAGAGAGCTCCCATTATGTGCGCACTGTACCACAAAACAAAAAAAAACCGAGATATGGAAAACAAGAGCAGAAATGAACAACGAGGACCTCCATGGTCTGTGACATACAGGTACTTCAGCATGCTTACAGTTTTCCACCATTCATGCCATCCTTACCTGGAGTGATGCTTATGGGATCTGGTTGAGCAAGAAGGCCTGCAGAAAGGGGCAGAAACGAGAGGCAGAAGGAGGCCATAGTGGGCATGTGGTGTTGGTATGTGCCGTGAACCATTCGACAGATCGAGACACGATGCCAAATCCATCGCTCACACACCTGCTGTAGGCACAGCTGTGCTTGTGCTATGCCTAAGACTATGACAACAGGCTGAGGGTTGTAGGAGCAAGGAATGGGGCTGTCCTTACTGATGTGCACAGCCGATTTTAAGATGACTTGCATCTGGTAGGCCTTCACAGTGGTGGGCGCGACAAAGCCAAAGAAGAACGCCGGCTGCTCTGCTCCAGCCTGCAGCACCTCACACAGCGCCAGCCTCCTCTCCAGCAGCGGCTGCGCTGGCTTCACTTCAGAAGCAGCCAAGAACACCTGGATGGTGCCGGGCTCCCCAGGCTCATAGTCCACCCACGCTGTGTATGCCTTCTTGTTTTTCATTCTGAATGGCGGATTTACAGCGGCTAACGATCTGTCCTGGCCTCGTATATTCAGCCCCACATGCTGGCCGGGTATGTCACCATGCTCCTTGTTCGTCAGAGTGTCAAACTCAATCGCCATGCTCCGGCTGTCCATTCCACCATACCCCACACCAGAGCCGCTCCCCACCCAGTTTGTTGCCGAGAAGACAAAGGCAAAGCCGTTGTGGCCCAGGTAAAAGGTTGTTTGAGCTGAAAGAACAAAGGTGAAGGTGACATGGAAGGCCAGCTGCACCCCACATCCCGACACCGCCTGCCCTGGCTCGTACACAAACAGAGTCACCGGATCTGCGGTGAAGACCCCCTTTGTCTCCGCCTTTGTCCCCTTGGTGAGCACAGTTGCTGGCGAAACAATTGCACCGCTTGCACCTTTGGCTGCGTACACGCGGGGGGCATGAAAAAACCTTCATTATGACCAACACTGAGAAGGAAAGGGAAGTGACACTCTCCAGTAATGGAAAGCGCTAGTGATGTGAGTTTGCACGAGAATTAGTTAGCCTTCTTTGCATAGGAAAAAGAAGCACTTTTGTGACATCCAAGAGGGCATAATGCAAAGCAGGATATGGCACGAGGGAGATGTGATGCAGCAGTCTAGTAGACTGCCACATGTTATGAGGGAAGTAGGAGAGCATAATTAGTGAATAGTGCAGTGTATGGATGGACAATGCAATGAGGTGCCACCACACCACAGGGCACCTTCATGGTACAACTAGAAGCCTATTGCAGAAAAAAGTACCCGTGTGATAGGGCCCATGTGATCTCGTTATGATTTCAAGAATAAGAGAGCTTCTTACGTTCAGGAACACAGTTGATCCTTTGATACTTGACGAATTCTGCACTGCACAAACAGCTTGGGGCTGATCCGGCCCGGCCTGGAAGGCACACCCCTCTGCCACCACAAGCAGCAGCAGCACTTGCACTAGTGGAGGTCGAAGGGGCAACAGAGGAGACGCCACAGAAGGCATTGCATTCTGCCTCTTTCCGCTGCAGCACCAGCGCACAGTCAGTAGGCAGTGTGAAGCAGTTGGCATCGAAAGATCGAGGTATGGAGCCGGTGAGCTGATTTTTGGTTAACATCCTGAAAGAGAATGGCAACGGGATTGAAATGCCAAGGCCGAAGGCTTATGCTACAGAGTGGAAGAGCAGAAACAGGAGTAGAGTGAGTGAGAGACACAGAGCAAGGGTGAGAGGCATCTGGGGGGCTCATGAGGAACGGGCCATGGGCTGATGCAAGGCATGGGCAGGGCGGGTCGCAAGGAGGTGGAGGAGGTTTGACCCTGGTGAGGCCGAGGTGGGGCCGGCCCGTGACACGTCGATTTCAGGGTTGCCCGACTCATGGCTCGTCGCTGACTACTGGGAAGCTCACTTGCACACATGCACCTAAAAATAATGGTGTGTGGAATCTCACAGAGAAGCCATTTGAGTGAGTCCTCCCAAGGTTGCAGGGATGCTGCCTGAAAGCTGGTTGTCCGAAAGATCACTGGAAGAAAGACAAGCAGGGCACAGGAGCAACGGGCATGGGAGAGGAAGAAAGAGAGAAGAACACGAGTGAGGGGGTGGGAAGCACAGGACTATGATGATAGAAATAGAGCTTGAACTAATTGATTCGAATAAAAGGCACTAGGCTTTAATTACAAACAATGTTGGGTTGAGCAGAGCTAGAGAAAGGATGAAATGGGAGTCCAAGAAAATCTATAATGGTAAGTTGGCAGATTTGTTGGATTACGGGGGAATCCCAACCGGATAGTGTTGGGATTACAAATCCACACCCAACCCACAAATAACCTAATGAATGAAAAATAGAGTACACAAAGTGTTGACAGCCTAATTCTAACATATGATGTCACTTGTAGGGACGAGCAGGGATAGCAATGGTGAGAGAATGTGCACGTGCGGGGAAGGGAATTGTTGCGACGAGGTGTGGTGGAGAATGACTCACAGCCTGGTGAGGGCGAGCACGGCACCAATCTCTGTGGAGATGGGACCAATCAATTGGTTGAAGCTCAGGTCGCTGGGGGAACAGCAGGGACAGGGGAGTGTAAGGTGGAACGGGAGCAGTGGTGACGTCAAAAAGGCTTTTAGAATGGTACACGAATAGAGCTCCCGAATATATATATAGCATTGGGGTGGACGTGGTGGGAGGAGCAACAGCCACAGCGGATAGGCACAGCAGCAGCAGTGGCAGACTTGCAGTGGCAGCAGGGCACCCACAGAGCATTGATATTCCGCAGCAATGCAATGGAGGGAGGAATGGCACCCGTGAGGTTGTTGAAATAAAGGTTCCTGAATCATGGGAGGGGGGCGTGACGACGCCAAGGGGAGAAGTGAGCGACAAAACTAGGAAGCAGTGTTGTGTATGTGGAACCAGAATGGGGGTTCGTCTTCATCGGCTAAGAAGCATGCCAAGTGTGTCATACAGGTTTACTAGGGTGGTTCGTATTCATCGGCTAAGAAGCATGCCAAGTGTGCCAAGTGAGGCAATACCCGATTGGCGAAAGCTTGCTTAGTTGGATGATGTTTTGATATCAGCAGGTTAGATGGTCATGACTTGCTGCACGTTGAACGTTTTTTGGCTAAATGTGCGTGCTGCAACTGATGCATCAATACGGGCTATGTGTGTAGTAGCAATAACTTTTGCCAGGTTCTCAATGTTATATCACATGTGTGGTGGATACTACATGCTCCAGGCAAATTGAGCTCACAGGGATGCCATTCGAGCGAGTCTACCCAAGGCCGTAGGGATGCTGCCTGAAAACTGGTTGTTCGAAAGATCACTGGGAGAAGCATGCGGGACAGACGACAAAAGAATGAGCGACAGCAGGGATGAGTGAAGAGAGGCGGAAAGGCGGGATACACAAAACAGTACTATGGTGTGTGTGGGCTGGAACCTGCAGGGAATGCAGGTGTGTTCAAGACTGGCCAATGGAAGTGAAACATGACACACCATGGGAAAGAAAAGACCACTGGATGAATGTTTGCTTGATTTCATTACGAACGTATTGTTGTTGAGTATCAAACCTGTGGGCAGAGAGGTTCAAATTTCCAAAATCACAAGCGAGCGGCGAGGGTATTCAGGGATGGCCATGGAAAAACAAGGGCGACTGGCAAAGGGAAGAAATGCCCAACAGCACAGGTTTTGAAAATATATTTATATTTATGGCGAGTACCAAATGTGAGTAAGTGGTGCAAATGTGTGCCAGACACTGCATACATCATAATGTGAGTGCAGCTTACAGGAATTCCAGTTGAGTGGGTCCACTTAACGTCGCAGGGATGGTGCCTGAGAGCTTGTTGTCGGAAAGATCACTGGAAGAAAGGTGGGCAGCGCAGAGGAGGAACAACCGAGCGAGAGAAACACGATAAAACACTAGGGTTGACTGGACATATTAGGTAATGAGCTGAAGGCTCTTTAAGTATATCCAGTCTGGATAGCCAGGGAGGGAATGGAAAGTGTGCAACTATTACTGGTGCAGAGCGACTGACAGTCTGGTGAGGGCGAGCATGGCACCAATCTTTTCTGGGATGGGACCGGCCAGCTGGTTGAAGCTTAGGTCGCTGTGGGAGATAGTGTAGAGACAGACAATTGGAGGGTGGACTACGGAAAAAAAGGACGTAGCATTGACTTTTGGCAGTATTAATTCGGCTTATTAAAGTAAAGAGAATCGGGCTTGACGTGGTGTGGGTGGATTAGCAGCCACGGTGGCAGACTTGTTGGAACGGCACCCACAGAGCACTGAGATAGAGCAGTGAGGCAATGGAAGACGGGATGGGACCCAAGAGGTAATTGGAATGAAGGCCTCTGCAGTATAGGAGGTCAGCAAGGTGACGCCAAGGGAAGAAATGACAGACAAATGAAGGAAGGAGTGTAAAGTATGCGTGGAGTATGAACCAGAAGTAAGGAGTGGAGTGTGGACCACAAGTGTGGAGTGGAGCATGTGGAGTGTGTCATTCAGGTTCAGTCGCTGATGGAGGCATGGGTGGGTTGCTGCAAAAGATGGAATCGGGTACTGAGTGAAATTAGGATGCTGAGTGTAACACCCAACCCACAGAAACTACAACTACGCAATTTCAGGGTATGAAAATTTCCAATGCAAAAGCTGAGATTGAAGGCTAACTATACCAAACACAACTGAAGGCAGGGGGATGTACCGGACCGGACATTACTGTGGTGTGGGTGGGGAAGAACGGGCAGGGATAGCCAGGGTGGGTGATGGTGGTAAAGGACGGGCTAGGAAGGGATTGAAAAGGTTGCAATGAGATGGGGTGGAGCGTGACTGACAGGCTGATGAGGGCGAGAATGGCACCAATCTCTGCTGGGATGGTACCGGTCAGTTGGTTGGAACTCAGTTCGCTGGAGGAACAGCAGAGACAAGGGAGTGGAGGGTGGAAGTAAAAGCCTGTGCTTCAGACTGGAATATTTGGACCAGTGGTAGTGTGAGAGGGGCAGAGGAAGGCGAGGGGAAATGGGCTCATTCCAGGCATAGGCATGGGCTGGGAAAGGGCAGGTTGCAAGGAGGAGGAGGTTAGACCCTGGTGAGGCCTAGTTGGTACTGGCCAGTCACACGACGATTTCAGGGTTGCGCCGGTCACGGACTACTGGCTAGATCGTCATTCATGCCAGACTCGTGGCTCGCCACACATGCAACTCATAGCAGTAGGCGAGATCGTTTGCTCGGTGATGTGTTCTCTCTTGAAGATTATGTTCAAAATGTAAGAAGTGGGGATTTCTGGTGAACGCTGCAAGCACCATAATGTAAGTGCAGCTCACAGAATTTGCATTTGAAAGAGTCCACTCAGTGTCGCAGGGATGGTGCCTGAGAGCTGATTGTCTGAAAGATTACTGGGAGAAAGGCGTGCAGGTAGGGTGGAGGAGGAATGACTGGGTGAAAGAAACAAAGTGAGGTAAATTTCCAAATAAAATCAGCCGCTTTTTGGCACCCCGGATGCACTGAACCTTGCTGTTCGTGGGCAAGAAAGGGCATAACTAGCCGAGATGGGTGGCGGGTGGTAATGGATGGGCAAGGAAAAGAACGGAAAGGTTGCAATGAGCTGGGGTGGAGAGCTACTGACAGTCTGGTGAGGTAGAGCATGGCTCCAATTTCCTCAGGAATGGGACCAGTCAGTTGGCTATACGATTATAGCTAGGATACGATTATACTGGATCTTGTTGCCTGTGATGGACAAGAGCTGGGGTCCTTCTTTAGGAGGTGGTGGCTCTTTTGTTTGTGCAAGTGATTCAACAACTTCTTCCTCGATGATGCTTGTCATCCTTTCTGATTCTTCTTTTCATTCGGGTTCCCACGGTCGCTGCGAGAGTGGCAGTCCGCCCCATCCGGTTCCGTGAGTGGCCCAATAGGGGTCTGGTTGGTTACTTGCTCCAGCTTCAGGCTTCCTTGGTCGCGTGAGTAATCCTCATCCGTTAAAATGATAGGAACTTAGTAAGTACTAAGTAATGACAGTGATGGTAGTAATGATAGTATTCAGATAGTATTCCTTAGTTACTAGGCACTGGTACCTCACTCCTCATTCTCTGCACCCTATGCGCCATTGGTTCCTCTTCTCCATGCATCAATGCCTTTTGTTCTTCATATGCCTCTCTCAGCTTCTTGCACTTCCATGGTTGCTGTTCCTATGAATCCAATTGTGGAGGTTGAAATATTTGGGACATCAAGTGTGTGGCAAAATCCATATGGGCATGGACGCTCAAGGTCCGCTTTCTGGTCGGGTTTGAAGGAGGTGTTGTTGTTTTTAGAAATAGTTCGGACGATGTTGCTATTTATCGACTGTGAGATGAAGTGCACACCAAAGACTCCGTTGTCATTGACTATCTTTCCTATATAATTATTGTCCATGTACAGTTCAGATTTCATTACGTAGCAGTTGATGCATATTTCTACTATTGCACTCCATCAAATGTGTTGCAAAGAGAAGGTTGGACTAAAGATGATTGACAATCAAGATGTCGCCGGTGTGGCTCGTAAAAGCTGGATTCTTTGACTGGAGAAGGATCTCTCCAATGTGGAGAACCTTCAACTGGTTGTCATTGACAACTTGATTCCGCATGGGTGGTTGAGCGGACGTTGGTTAACGATGAATCGTGACAACCCGACCATGTGTTGTCCACAACAGTTTTCTAGATAGCACAAGTTGTAGTTGTCACAATCCAATCGAGTGATTCCGGTGATTCAACGTAGGGATGAGAGGGGAATGATGGCTGGAGCTGAAAGACATGTTGGTCTTCATGTCGCCTGAAGCTGTTTGGTGCTATTGCATACTTCCGTTTAAAGCATCGTTCCATATTGTGTCCCATGTTCTTGCAAAACTTGCAAAAACTACTCCTTGCTTGTGCCTCTTCTTCAACCATGCCGATTTGTTCTTTCAAGCACCACTCACAATGAGTACTACATTGTTTGTACCGTTTTGCGAATACATATCCAGCAGTAGTCCCTAGATAGACACGCCATGGCAGGCGCCTCCCCATCATGGTTGGGTAAATGGCATGAAATCATGAAACACGCGATTACCGACGAAAAAGTTACTACCAGGGTGGACGACTGCGCCATGCTTTTGTGGACAGGTACAGACTGTCAGACTATTCGTCAGCGTTCAGAACGTCATGTGCACAATTTTTCCAACGATCCCATCCACAACTCCGTTGTTCCCCTTGTCCGCGTGCGTCCATCGCCCTTTTCACGCGATACATTTGCTGATTTGCAACATCCTCATCGGGCTTCTCCCCGCATGCAAATTACATGATCCATCCTATGTACTACTGCCGTAGCGTTCTACTCGTGGACCCATATGGCGTGTCCACACACATCATGCATCCGCGAGATGTTTTGCAAGGCGTCAAGGCCTGATAATGTCGTTCATGAATGCCTCGTCTTCAGCGGGAAGTGGAGGCACAACCTTCTCTTTCTCCTTGCTTCTGCGAATGAGGGTTGATGTATTATTTTCCGCGAGCGTCACATTGACTTGTGAAGCTTCCGTCGCGCCCTGCTAGCGTCACATTGACATGTGAGGCACAGCTTTCTCTTTCCCCTCACGCCCTGTGCTTCTGTAGCTTCTTTTGAAGTCATTTGTTCCCGGCCTCGAGAGCCTCGCCCCGGGCTTGCAGGTCATCGTTGGACTTCTCCGTAACTTCAAGCTTGATGATGCCATCTACTTGATCTAACGTTTCCCGGTTTACCATCGCGAGAAGCTATATTGCGCGATGTTCCACGTGGACGCAAATTATTAATTGAGTGCACAACAGGCGAAGGGAACAAGAAGAGTGGCAACAAGAATTTTTGGCACGCAAACCATTCTTGGATGAGACACTCATTGTTACTTGTGTAAGAGTTGGTGTAGCTTGCAGAATGCGACTGGCCGCGTCACACGGAGTGAGAAATTATGCTGAGATGTGAAGCCACAATGACAGAACATGTAAGATGCGATTCACGTCGACGCATGTGAAACTTTTTTGCTTTAATATATTGCGTTCGACCACAACTAACTTTTTTACGCTTAAACAAATATCAAAAAGTTGGCGTGAGACATTATTGAGTGTTCAACTTTGTGGCATCACATATGCAAATTTTGAAAAACTCGTTAATGTATTGACCATATTATTGTTTAATGTTCCAAATATTGGAATACATATTTCACACCTGTCGGAAAAACGAGACACGCCCTAACGTAATAGGAATGTGGTATGTCTGCACCGTTGACATCCGTCCGGCTCCAAACCAAGTAATGTCCACCCAGATGGAAGTTGGTGGCCGTTGACTTCTCCATTCATCTACTGTGTCGCATAATAGCACCCCCATTGTGAGTCCATCATACACCTAGGAGCAGCAACCCCAATGTTTCCCACACACCGTTCGGTTCGATTCGACAACAGCTGCCGACATGGTCGGGCGCAATGCTGCCGCATGGCAAGTGCATTGAAGCTCGAATGGGGGATCCCCTAAAAAACGAAGGCGAGGGAGATTGAGGGCCATGCCACACGTCGGGACCATCTCGCCGTTGACGTCGGACGTCCGAGGAAAGTCTGCTCCGCCGCAGAGCTCGAATACATCGTACGATGTCCCTCCAACCATGCACGCGTGCCCTGCAGTGCTCTCAGGCTTTACCTGCTCAAGCACGTCCCGGAACACGTGCTCTTGGCATAAATCAGTTCCAGTCCTGAGAACCAGCGCATTTCGAGCTTTGGCACGGGCAAAAAGCAGGGACCCTATTTTTTTAGCGCCGGTTAGAGCCATTGCTAGTAGTAGTGTTATCGCTCGGAACTATGAGAGATACTCGTTGGGTCGACTTGGGTGGCGTGTCGATGGGCCGTGAGTGCATTGGCGAGCGGCGCGTGCAGCGCTTGCTCCGCTCAGCTCTGGCACTGACATGGTGGCTCGCCGTCCTTTCCGCACCTGTTTCCATCAACGCCGTGCCGCTGGAGTCAACGCAAGGTGAAAACCGCGAGGCGACTATCAAGAGTTTCCGTACAGCATCATGGGTAGTACATCGCGGCGAGAAAAGAGCTTGGTTTCAATTTAGTACTTCATGACGCGTTTTGAGACAGTTTCTGCCAGGAGATAGAAACACGTTTCTCCCAGGCACTTGACATTGTGTCGCCTGGGGACATCACGGTGGTATTCTGGTGACTCTGCCCCCATTAATGCCGTGCCGCTGGAGTCCACGCAAGGTGAAAGCTCATGCGAGGCTATTTCCGTTTTATTTGAAGATATATATCTTCAAATGCGAATTAAAGAGCTTTGTTTCAAACCCAACCGCATGACAAATTCGTGGGTCGGCAGGTTTGGTTAAAAAATATTGAAATTGATTCATGCAATTATATAGTGGTTCTTAGTAGTGGTACAACGCGGAGATGTTTGATTGAAGAAATATCATCTCATGTAGTATCTAAGATGAATAACAACTTGGTGACAGCTCATGTAGATACCCAGTTTAAATTTTGCCACTGCCAACTACAGTGCAATTCCTGCAGCAGTGCCAGACGGCATGGGGTCAGACCATCGCTGGGTGGAGTGGCACGAGTCCAGAATGCACCACTGCCACCGGCCTCACATGCAACGCCGCCGGCATGATTACCTTCTTGTGAGCTGGATAGCGAGCGACAATGAGGGCTTTAACCCATCATGATGACTTCCAGTTGGCATTGACAAGTCAGGGCTGGGCGGCACATTCTGCTTGTTGGCTGATGCATGCCGTGAACACCTTACTAAATCCTCACTTCACAAATGACACACCACAGGCAACTCCGGAACTACAACCTCTCAGGGCAACTTCCGAACTCCATCAGCAACCTCAACAAGGCCACCTTTCTGTACGTCCTTCAAATCTTGCTGCAATGGTACTCCACCTCATCCCAGCACAGCAACACCTTGACATTATCTCTCTCCCCCTTTCCCCATTTCTTCCCTCTGCCCAGCACCTTCACCTCCTCATGGGTCGTCCCCCCCTTTCCCCCATTTCTTCCCTCTGCCCTCCCCACCTCCGGCCCTCTCCGCACTTCCACCACTCCTTCTTTCTGCCCCTCTCACTCTCTCTCGAGCGTCCTTACCTCCCTTTCTTGGTGCTGGTGTGGCTTGAAATTTCGCTCTCGTGAATGCTCTGTTTGCAAAGCGTCGCGTGGGAGTCGGGACGACTAGTCACAGCAGTAGTACAATCCACGGCTCCTTCCCCCATGCCACTGAAGCCATTTCTGAATTCTGTTTGAGGGAGCGATCTGGTGGGCGCCTATTTCTCGACTGCGGCGGCAACACCAGGTTGGCAATAGCTATTCACAATGCATCTGGTACGGTTAGAGAGGCTGGTTTGGCGTGGTGTGGTGGTTGGCCTGCAACACCACTGCTCCCACTGCGCCTCCGCAGCTTACTAGTGAGGCCAACACAATGGCCACTGACAAGGCTGATTGGGACAATACGGCACGGCGACGCGTGGCAAAGGCTAGGGTGGAAAGATGGCAGGAGGTGATGGGTGGCCAAGGCGAATGGGCACAAGCAACACACAGGCAAAGTGCTCACGATGGTAGGCACGCCGCATGGCTTGAGTTTGAACAGCGCTACCTTTCTTCTTTCTTGCATCAGCTTATTATTTCTTATCAGTTCTGACACTTTGTACTGCCCCCCCAATGTGCTCGTCCCCTCACAGTGACTTTGT
Source organism: Closterium sp. Yama58-4 (assembly GCA_947470075.1). Lineage (NCBI taxonomy): Eukaryota > Viridiplantae > Streptophyta > Zygnematophyceae > Desmidiales > Closteriaceae > Closterium > Closterium sp. Yama58-4. The sequence goes on from CANIUD010000107.1 coordinate 555,678, forward strand.
AGCAAACCAGATGCCAGGAAGCATCCCTGCAACCGTGACCGCACTCAGCCTGCTGAAACACCTGTGAGACACACAGCACAGCGCTCGAGTCCCCTGCTATGCCCGCAGCTCTTGTCATAGACCTCCACTTCATTATGCCCATCTGCTTTAAGGCTGTCCTCCCTGCCTCATCTTGCTTGCCTCACACGTCGTTTGCACATGCAGGTGGCTGAACAACAATGCACTCACCGGCTCTATCCCAGCTGAGATTGGCTCCATGACCAGCTTGCTATCCATGTGAGACTACTGTTTCTTCGCCTCTGTATTTCTACCTTCCCCTCATCCACACTACTCTCACATTGGCAATTTTTGGCTGTATTTTCACCCCACACTCCCCCCCCTCCCTCCCCCTCCCCCCTCCCCCCCTGCGACATCCTTCCAGTAGTTGGTTTGCTCCCCATCAGAAGCACGTCCACGTCCGTTTTCCTGCCCATGGTTGGTGATACCATACTTGGCCACATCCTCTCTCCATCAGAGGAGTACTATCATGTGGTCTTAACGCAACGCACAAGTGCCTTGGCTTTCCTTTGTATTTGCGTTGATACATCAGCACTTTCCGAAACAACAAGTTGTCAGGACCCCTGCCCTCCTCCATCTCAAAGCTTACTACACTCACGTACTTGTAAGTTGGCTAGCTGCTCTGCTGAAGACTGAACTGCGGAGACTCAAGTCTTTCCTTTAACGTTTTAGAAAGTTTATACTTTCAAATTGTTTCTTCTTTGCCTTTGCCCACCTTATGATCTGGCGCCGTGCTCTTTAGAATCCTCTCTCCTGATACCTTGCTATGATTTTTTGCCCTTTTTTAGCTATAATCAACCAAGACCTAAGCATGCTTAAACTTATGACTTGCGTTTCTACCACTTGCACTCCATGTATATTATCAACAAAGCAACAATTGCTCCACTTTCACTGTTGGTGATGCAGCACAACACAGCGTATGATGCATGCTTGTCTGTACTCCATGGAACTCTGCCGCATTCGTCTAAGGGCGTGTAACTTTTTCTAATTTCGTAAAATGTCCGGACGCAGCCTCCAAAACGGCCGGACGGAGCTCCGTCCGGACATTTGGGAAGCAGGTCCGGACGATAGGGCGTCCGGACCACAATTGTGGAACTTTTTCCACTCTTGAAAGAATAGAATCTCGCCACGAATAATAACAAGCATTACAGAGATGGTGTCGCACTTGGAGATTTCGTCACCAAAACTCGGCGGCATCCTATTGGTTGAAATATTAACCCAATTCGTGGACCAATCACAGCGCAGATAAAACGGACCGTCCGAAATGCCGTTCGGGTGGTCTCAGCTGTCAGAATGTTATTATTGTCTAGCCTGTAGTGGGGTGCTCTATAGCGAGTACAACCCAGTTAGGGTTTGCTATATGTACCCCAACTGCTGCTAGTGAAACCCCTCTCCTTTCAATCATTCTTGCCTAGTCCTGTCAACATGCTATCAGAGCAGGTCGACCCTCCTGGGTCGATCCTGTGGGTGGGCCCACCACCTAATGCTTCCGCTGCTTTACTTCCTGCCGGGCGCCTCGGGCGCGCGACGACTTCTTCCTGCCGCGCGCGGAGCGCGCGGCGAATTTTTTCTAGGGTTTCGGCGGTTTTCATCCCGCCGTGCGCTCGGGGCGCGCGGCGGTTTTCTGCACGCCGTGCGCCCCGAGGCGCGCGGCGGTTTCCCACCGTCGAAGTGCCCCCCGTCGCCCGTCGAAGCGCCCTCCCCCCGTCGCCCGTCGAAGCGCCCCCGTCGCCCGTCGGAGCGCCCCCCGTCGCCCGCCAAAACGCCCCCGTCGCCCGTCGAAGCGCCCCTGGGACCCGCGCGCGGCCCGTACGGGCTGCGCCAGGCCCGCGCGCGGCCCGTACGGGCTGCGCCAGGCCCGCGCGCGGCCCGTACGGGCTGCGCCAGGCCCGCGCGCGGCCCGTACAGCCCGCGCGCGGCCCGTACGGGCGGCGCCAGGCCCGCGCGCGGCCCGTACGGGCTGCGCCAGGCCAGCGCGCGGCGCGGGCAGCCTGCGCGCGCCTCGTCCGTCCCCCTCTCGCCGTCCCCCGCGCTCCTGCCCCTATCCCACCCGTTTTAGGGTTTGGGGATGTAGAGTGTGGGGGTGGCGGGTGTGGGGGTGCCGGTTGTGTGCCCCGTCCCCTCCTTCTCCTCCTCCTCCGTCTCCCGCTGCTGCAGCTGCCGCTCAGGGGGGTGGTTGTGTGGGGAGCCGAAGGAGTGGTCCTAGGGGGGTGAAGGGGGAGTGGAGCTAGGGGCGCAGCAGGGGGTGTGTGTCGAGGGGTGTGGGACTGTTGGGGGAGGTTGAGCGGAGGTAGCCGTCGTGACGCCAGCAGCGCCAGTAGTCCGGATGCCCTCGCGCGTCTCGGTAGCCCAGCGAGCCTGCTTCGCCAGTCGCCTGTGGGTCCGTTGCTCCTGTGTGTGCTCGTCGTAGCCGCGGAGCCAGATACTCCCGTAGTCCGGTGCCCTCGTGCGCTCGGTAGCCACTGTGCGCGCCGCTCCTGTTGCCCGTGTGTCTGCAGCTTCAGTCGGCGCCTTTCATCTTCTCGCCCTCACAGTTTCTCCTCCTCCTCACTTGCCCTCTATGATCACCTCTAGCTTTGCTTATAATTGTGAACTATTGCTATGCCTGCTCATTGTACTGATTACACCCCACTTTGGCTATGGGGGTGTGTCAGAATGTTATTATTGTCTAGCCTGTAGTGGGGTGCTCTATAGCGAGTACAACCCAGTTAGGGTTTGCTATATGTACCCCAACTGCTGCTAGTGAAACCCCTCTCCTTTCAATCATTCTTGCCTAGTCCTGTCAACATCAGCAGGTTAGTCCGGACCACTTTTTGGCTGAAAAGTGTCAGATTTTGTCCGGACAGTAGCGACGTCGCGCGAACACCTAAGCGAACTATTACGAGATAAGTTACCCTACAAAAGTCCGGACGGGGCCTCCGTCCGGACGATGAAAGGTGAAACAGTTACGCGCCCTAACCCAGTGCCTAACCCATTCCTCTACCTGAAACCCTAGTTGCGCCAATCTGACTCCCACGGCGTGCAGAGTGGCCTGGCCTCACCTGCAACATTGATGACACTACCACCACACAACATTCGTTCCACATTCAGAACTTCTCTTTGCTAGATGCCCTTCTCTCGCCCGTTCAATCGCTTGGTCTGTTGGCACTGCACCCTCTTTTTCATAAATTTTCTTTCACGAAACAGAAGTCTTAACAACAACCAGATCAATGGCACCATCCCTTCCGCCTTCCCTCTCTCATTGACAACGATGTAAGAATACAACGCCCATCACTTGCGTAGTTCTCCCACACAAGGCTCTTCTCCTCCTATCACGCCCATTTGCCTCTTCTGGTGCAGCATGAGCGTAACACTTGGGTACCATGCCATGTCATGTGGCTACACTTTTTCTCTCTACCCTTTTAAAACCATGAGCCTGCTTAATGCCCGCTGCATTTGGATGCTTTCTCTCAGTGATCTTGGAACCAACCAGCTTTCAGGCAGCATCCCTGCCAGTTTCAGTGCCCTCCCTCAAGTCAGTTCTTTGTGAGTCACAGGCGAGTGAAGTGTGTAAGATGGCTGGGAGGAAATACCAAGCCGTGAATGCAGCCAAACGTCCCACGGTGTGAGTGAGACGAGAGAAGTAGGATACATGCCTGCAGTGCAGCAGTCAAAGTTGCCCTGGTGGTACCAGTAAGTTTTTCAGCCAGGGTCCATTTGGCCTGGCTTAGTACCTGCCTGGGCTGGAAGTTTGGTCCGCCTCTTCCCTCTGCATCTCTCACTCCCATCTTCCTTTATTCATGTGAATAACAGAGCTCTCTATAGTAATCAGCTCACTGGCTCCATCCCTTCTGAGATTGGTTCGATGACAAAGCTAACATCATTGTAAGCACTATCCCCTCTGCTCCTCAATCCTTTCCTGTGATGATGTCCTATAAGAAGCTTTCGTTTTTTGTGTGCCCATTGTTGATTCCATCATAGCTTCACTGCTTTCTCGCTTCGCCTGCGCCCTACTTCCTGGTGATGGTCCTTGCTAACAAAATAACCCGCAAACCGCCCCCAAGTTTGTAAAATTCCCACAATTCTGACACCCACCTTCCAATTCTCCATTTTGTGTTTTGGTACCCCCCCCTTTCTATGCAATGGCAGGTATCTTTGGGGTAACCAGCTCACAGGTTCAATTCCTTCAGGAATCGGCTCACTGATAAATCTTAGCATACTGTAAGCGTCTTTTCACTCCTCCCCTTACTTAGATCTCTCCTCTCCAGATCCTCACCTCCTTTCCACGACTAGGCGAAATGTTTGGGGATACGTTTGATAGCGACAACAATCTGTAGTGTGGGGGTCGGGCCATTATTGGGCTAACCTGGGCCTAAACTAGGGGGAAACGAAGCTGACAATCGGCGAAGCCAGGACTTGGAAAATACTTGACAAAAGAACTAATCCCCGGTCTAGTGAACTCAAATCGCATGTGACTCGAATCGCATGGGAACCCCACCGGGCCATGGCTCGAGCTAACCCGAGCCCCATGGGCCGGCAACATTCTGGATCGGGCTGGGCCTGACGTGGAACAACCACCGCAAAGTGGGCCGGCCGCAGGCCAATCCACTGCTAATGTGTAAAATGCATAGTAATGTACTCCATGCCTCTGCGGATGGTACTAGTGTGTGTCTCCCTAAATCTCATTCCACCACCACGCGTGCAACCGTCTGTTCACCATTGCCCTCTCCATTCCTTTCCTTTGCACGCCCCCTCTGTGCCCATCCTCTCCCTATATTGGACAGTTTTCTTTACAACAACCAGCTCACCAACTCCATCCCTGCAAACATTGGCTCGCTCACAAATCTGGTATTCTTGTAAGAATTACTATGTATTCCACCAAGCCACAAGACTTCCGATCCTATCCTATGCACTTTTGGGATGTCTCCTGCTCTCCACATATCCTGGTACCAATCCCTCCTTGTTTTGACCGTTTTCTTCCATGTGAATGCCATTCTGGCGCGGAAGGTAGTGGCTTGTGTTCCAATATTAATCTATCTCACAATCTCCCCTCTCCTTTCCTCTTCCTCACACGCCCTTCTGCCTGTCCCCTCTCTCAACACCCGTGGACAGCGCCATGGTTAACAACCAGCTCAACGGAACCATCCCTGCCAGCTTGGGACTTCTCACTAACTTGGTGACCATGTAAGGATGTAAGGGCTTCTCTGTATTCCAGCCTTATCGGCTCTGACCTTTGTCTTACTCATCCTACTCGCTTCACATCCCTGCACGCCTGTGACTAACTTATGCTCGTGTCATCTCCTCTCACCACCTGTCTCTTTGCTCGTTGCTCATCTGTCGTTCTAGATTCTCTGCTCATGCGCGCTGATTCACCAGTCCCAAACCTTGAGTTTGTCCACGCATGAGCATGGTTCAAGCCATGCCTGCCTTGGGACAAGCGGGGCGTGAGGGCTGGCTCGCCGTGAGCCAAGGCCTCCTTATCTCGAGCTTGAGGGTTCATATAGGAGAGACGTGCAATGGATGGCTCATGGTGAGGCTGGTCAGCCCGTGACGAGCCTCACTTTTCTCACCATGGTCATACGGTGCCCTGAAATCGATTGTGCGAGTCGAGTACTAAACATCTCTAGAGAGTAAAATAGAGACCCAACGCCACCACAGAAAAATTAACCAATTACTCTGCTATGTCTTCAGCCAAGCGGAACTAGGACCTTGGCATGAGTTGGGATATGGGAGATTCTATAGGCGGAGGAGGTATAGGCTCAACTAGGCATGAGCATAGGCCGGGTGACAGCTGTCCCGGATTGGGCTGGCACGGCCAATTTTATGTCCCGAGGCATGACCAAACTCGTGGAGTCACCGCTAGTGACCCGGCCTCTGTTGGCCGGCCACGTCCTGCCTTGCCTGTGTTTTTGGACTAGTTCCCTTGTTTTGTTTTGTTTTGTTTTTTGTTTTGTTTTGTTTTGTTTCTGTTAAAATGTTATGCTTCTAGTTTTGTTTCTGTTTCTGTTTCTTTTCTCTCCTGGTTCTTCCCATCCTTTGCTTCTGTCTTAATCTCTTCTTTTCTGTCGTGCTCAGATTTGTTCTTTTCCCTCCTGTAATTTTCCCTCCCTGGAATCAGAAGCTTGCCCTTGACCTCCATAGTCCCCCTCGTCCGCCCTTCCCTGGCATTCTCCTTTGTTCCCGTAACACTTTGCGCCTCCCTTTTCTTATCATCCCTTGATTTCTCAGCATTCATCTTCTTTCGCCATGCCCTTCTCATTGTTAATTCTAGTCATATTGCTTGTTTTTGTGCTGTTCATTCACAACATCATTGGTTACCCAACAAGTGACAAATCTACATCTGACAAACGAAAGGCCTCTGCTGCTTGCTTTCCAACTTTCAGGGAAATGGCCAACAATCAATTTACAGGCAGCATTCCTGCCAGTCTCAGTGCTCTCATGAAAGTCACCTTCCTGTGAGTAGCACACAAGTGTATGGAAGAAGGTAAGTACTGCCACATTTCCCGGCTCGAGTTTAGCAGCTCACATATGTGAAGGCAAAATGTCTTCCGGTGCGTGCTCGCAAGCTTGCAAGCTCGCAAGCTTGCAAGCTCGTCTCGAGCTGCCCAGGCTCGATTCCATTTGACTTGGCTCGCACTCGAGCCGTGCCCCTGCTGCATGGGAATGAAACAGCTCAACTTGGCTCAGATATGCTTAGCTCAACAGGACAGTCAGCCGGGTCCATGCTTGGAGCAGATGATGCTCATCATGCATACTACAAACAAGCATAGCATACAAAAGAACTAGCCAACAACTCAATCCCACTGTCCCTCCATGTCTTTGTGACCAAATCCTCACACCAACACAAACAATGTGTGAGAGATTGACAGACTCCTAGATTTCCTTACCACCAGCGACAAGCCACGTGTCACGTACGCTTGGTCAGTTGATCACATCTCAGATGCCCTAGCCTCAGTTGTTGCTCTGGTGCATCTACAACCACTCTCACCGCACTTTGTCATTTCACCACACTGCTCTCTGCCTCAGCCTTTCTCACTTGCCCCGTGGCTCTTCTCAGGACTCTCAACAACAATCGACTCACTGGATCACTCCCAGACATTGGTTCCATGGAAAGCCTGGTTTTCTGGTTTTGCTATATGCATTCACGTGGGCCCATGACAAAGCAGGTTACATTGCTTTGAACTCTGGATCAGTTCGATGTAAACCAGGTTGCCCCCCGGTTTGCCTGCGAACTAAACTGGAGCTTGCTTTTTGAGGCTTCGGTCGGGGACAAATCGGGATTGGTTGTCGGGATCCAATTCAGTTCAATGCGGTTCCGGTTTGACACGAAAATCACACACATCAGGCTGTGTGGGCGGGCAAGGAGAACGACACTGGAGCTCACTTTCGAGCTCCAACTCCTAGTTTCCCTATTCTGTTCTGTCCACCTCCGCATCTTCTAGAGCATTCCAAATGCTGTTTTCTCATGGAACAGACTGATTCAAATAAAAGAAGTGGGAAAAATGAACGCGCAGGTGGAAGCAAACCAGAACCGGTGTAAACGCAGGTGGTGCTAGTTTAGTTCAACCAGAAACGGTTAGACCAGCAAAGGTCCGTTCAAGTACCGATAAGGTCACAGGCTGGTTCGACGAACTGGTTTTGGTTTGGTTCTTGCTCATGCCTATTCTTCTCTTAACTCCATACTACAAAAGTGGGTGTCTGTTGTTCTATAGCGAAGGGGCTGTTTACATGCCGTTGATACCGTAATTTCCGGGACAGAGCACCTTTCTAGTTAACCAGCCCCAGGGGTCACCGAGGCGAAGGCCAATGATACACCTTCCGGTAGTAGGCCCCATCAATCTTCTGAGCCTTCTCTGCTATTGTATAGCATTATGTGCTGTTTTTTCTCCTGCCTCGGGTCTATAATAAAAAACTCGATTACAGGCCCCACCCCAGAAACTATAAGCCACTATGGGCCTCAGCCACGGAACCTACGAGGGTTCCGTTATTACTGAGTGGGTGTGAGTTTTCTCCGCAGGTTTTTGTTGTTGAGAATGTAACTCTCTCCAGTGTTGGACCTCCGCATGGCATGGTGCCAAGGGCGGCTGACATGCTGGCAGTGTAGACCCCAGCTGATCCGGCTCGAATCGATCGGCCAATGAGCTGCCTCATTTTCCCAACATGGCTTGTAAAAGTGGCACATTTTGTCAAGACAAACTAAATTTTCCTGTCAACTCCATCTTACCTTGGATGGTTATTTGTCATGTACACAAATACCATTCTTTACGCCTTTGCTTTCTGCCTTATAACTTGCAGCGATATTTCAACCAACCAGATTTCAGGCAGCATCCCTGCGAGTGTCACTGGACTCACTCAACTCACTACCCTGTGAGTCACACACAAGTGTTGGTCCTTAAGAAGGTCAGTACCACGTTTCCGAGCCAACGTGTAATAGTGAGTTATAAGTCTGCATGTGTGCTTCAGTCAAAGTTATTCAAGTGTTCCTTCACTTAATTTCTACTTCTTCACTAAAATTCAAGTGCTTCATCTGCTTATTGTTCCATTCAGTTCTCTCTACAATAACCAGCTCACTGGCTCCATCGCTCCTGCGATTGGTTCCATGACGAACCTTGTACTTTTGTAAGCCCAAACCTCACTCTTTCCTCTTTTGTATAATTATTGCCTCTTGTGTGTTTCGTGGTTCAGATTAAGTTTATTGGCTGGGGTGTGCTGTGACCTTCGTTCTTCCCTCCTTCCTCTTTCTCTTCTCTCTTCAATTTTCTCATATCCTTCTGTAATCCCTACAATCTGGTTACCAGCATACTCATGCGAACGTTTTTGTGCCCCCTCTCACAGCCCACCTTATCCTTTTCTCTGAAATCGTACCTCCTGATCACATGTATTTCTTTATAAAAATCTTGCCTAAATTTAGCTTCAATGAACCTAGACTTCATCAACAAAGAAACATCCGCTTCACTTCCACTCTTGGCGATGCACCACACCATAGCACATGATGCATCCTTGTCTGTACACCATGGAACTCTGCCGCATGATGCATTGCATGATGCATGTTGTATGCATGCAAATCTTCTGCATGATGCATGTTGTATGCATGGAAATCTGCCGCATTTATACAACCACTCCCTCCTACCTGAAACTCTAGTTGCACCAATCTCACTCCCACAGCGTGCAGAGTGGCCTGGCCTCACCTGCAGCATACGCTCCCATACAATACGTCCCATAATCTTTCCACATTCAGAATCCTTTTGTTGCCAGATGTCCCGGCCTCGCCCCTTCAATCACTTGTCCTGTGGGCACTGCACCCTCTATTTTCTTACAAAACAGACATCTTGCTACAAACCAGATCAATGGCACAATCCCTTCCACCATTGGCTTGCTGACTAAGCTGACAGCAATGTAAGGATATGCATCTCTCTGCTTCTCCTGTCAGGACCATTTGTGTTTTCTGGTTTTGCATGAGCGTAACAATAGGATACCATGCAGCCACAATCCTTCTCCCTACCCTTTCATAACCATGAGCCTGCTCTAATACCCGCTGCATTTGGATGCTTTCTCTCAGTGATCTTGGAACCAACCAGCTTTCGGGCAGCATCCTTGCCAGTGTCAGTGCTCTCGCTGAACTCAGTTCTTTGTGAGTCACAGGCGAGTGAAGTGTGTAAGATGGATGCCATGAATGCAGCCAAACGTCGTCCCACCGTGTGAATGAGATGAGATGAGTAGTATACATGCCCGCAGCAATCAAAGGTGGCCTGGTGGTAACCCTGTGAATACCTGCCTGTTCCCTCTACATCTTTCACTTGCATCCACTTTTCTTCATATGGATCACAGAGTCCTCTATAAGAATCAGCTCACTGGCTCCATCCCTGCTGCGATTGGTTCGATGACGAAGCTAACATCATTGTAAGCACTATCCCCTCTGCTCCTCAATCATTTCCTCTAATGTCCTAATATCGGCTTTCATTGTATGTGTGCCAATTGTCGATTCCATCATAGCTTCACTGCTTTCTTCTTTGAGGCATCGTCCTATTTTTCTGGTGATTGTCCTTCCTAACTTCTAGCGTTCATACTGCTGCCTGTATACCTGCCCACACTTCTGACACCCACCTTCTGATTCTTCGTTTTGGTACCCCTTCCTTTCTATGCATGGACAGGTATCTTTGGGGTAACCAGCTCTCAGGTTCAATTCCTCTGGAAGTTGGCTCACTGTCATCTCTTTCGTTTCTGTAAGCGTATCTTCGCTCCTCTTACTAAGATATCTCCTCTCCAGTTTTTCAGCTACTTTTAACGACCTTGCTTCCCTGAAAATACCACCATTGACGTCCTCGTTGTCATGAACTTCCTTGCTCCCACTCTTTCACAAATAGTCTCGAATCCGTTCTCCTCGTGCAGTCAAGCTCACTGCACTCACAAGTTCTTGTAACTTGGTTACACCTTCTTATCACCCGTGATGCGGCCACAAAAGAAGCTATGATGAGACGCGAGAAAGAGCCGGGCCTTGGTCGACCCAGTGTCGTAGCAAAGCTGGCCATTACTACGGGTCAGGTCAGACCCCGTCATTTCAAAATCACAATAGATTGTGAACCACAGTGGACACCCGAGTCCTTTTCTATCCAATTACTAACCCAGAATGCATCAACCCGAAACACCTTGCCTTGCTGCAAGGAATTTAGGGTTGATGCTTGGGGATATGCTTGATAGCGACAACAATCAATAGCATGGGGGTGGGGCCGAATCGGGGTTTGCGTTGGCTGCTTTGCATAGCATCAGCGATGGGCGCTTAGTGAGAGACATATTATTTGCATAAAATCAGCTGCAATCATTCCCGTATCATCTTCGTGCACTTATGCCCTGGTTCTGAAAAATCCCATCAATAATGGCGACATAAGTGCAAGTAGGTAAATGGTAAGGTTGTTCTCATCTAGTTACCCAGAATTGATGAAGAAAACCCATGGAAAATTTGGTGAAACTTGCGGGCGAGACGACCAGCAGGACCACTAGGCTAAATGTTTTTAAACAAGCTGAATGAGGTGAGGGACATAGGCCCTAGGGGGTGGCTACGGCAAGATGCGGCACCAGGGCTAAAATGGGTTAAGGGAAAGGAAGCTGACAGTTGGGTCAGAAGCTGGAACTTAATAGGCGACTAGAAAATGAATCCCCGGTCTAGCGAGCTCAAAGTGCCACATGTGACTCGTGCCACTGCGGATGGTACTAGTGTGTAAATCTCATGCCAACACCACGCACCCACCCACCCTCTGACCATTCCCCTCTCCACTCCCTTCCTTTGTACGCCCCCTTGGGTCTTCATCCTCCCCCTATCTTGGACAGTTTTCTTTATGACAACCAGCTCACCAACTCTATTCCTTCAAGCATTGGCTCGCTCACAAGGCTGGTGAACTTGTAAGACTTTCTCTACCACAAGGCTTCCGATCATATCCTCTATGATGCTGCTAATTCTCTCCACTCTTGGGGGAATCTCCTGCTCTCCTCATATCCTGATACCCCTCCCTCCTTGTTTTGACCGTTTTCTTGTTGCTCCTCCTTGTGAACGCCATTCTGGTGTATGTTTCATTCTTTATAATTTTCACAATTGCCCCTCTCTTTTTCTCTCTTTCACAAGCCCTTCTGCCTGTCGCCTCTCTCACCAACCTCGGGCAGCGCCATTTCTAACAACCAGCTCAACGGATCCATCCCCGTTAACATGGGATTCCTCACAAACCTGGTGACCATGTAAGGATTTCTCTGTATTCCAGCCTTATCCGTTCTGTTGCTTTGTTTTCGAATTGTATCTGTTTATGTTCTTTTTTTTTAGTGTTTTGCTACTCTTTAGTACTTGTTCCTTCTCATCTCTTGCTTTCTGCCGTAATCCTTTCTGTACTGTCAGGTTATTCCCTCTTGTATTTACGCTTCGTGGAATCAGTACCTTGCACTTGGCCTCTATAACCCTGTAACACTTCGTGCCCTCCTGTTGCTTGTTATGTGTTGATTTCTCTATACTTGTTTTCTTTCGTCATGCCACTTTCATCATTTCTTCTAATCTTATTGCTTTTTTTTGTGTTGTTGATTCTCTTCGTCATCGGTTACACAGCAAGTGACATACCGTGAACAACGATAGGCCTCTGCTACTTGCCTTCCAACTTTCAGGGAAATGTCGAACAATCAATTTGCCGGCAGCATTCCTGTCAATGTCATTGCGCTCAAAAAACTCACCTTCCTGTAAGTGGCACCCGCATTTTCCGGCTCGAGTCTATCAGCCTGTCAGGCAAAATCCCCGCAAAGCGGCGTCCGGTCTCGATCTGGCTTGGTAATTTGTGGCGGGTGTGCTCGTAAGCTGGCAGCACGTCTCGAGCTGACCAGGCTCGATCTCATTATTCTGGGCCTTGCTGACTTGGCCCGCTCTGTGCCGGGCCCTCGCTGAATGGGAACGAAACGGGTCGACTCGGCTCAGCTCAGCTGTGCTTGGCTTGCCAAGAAAATGAGCTGGGTCCATGTTCGGGTCTCTGATGCTCATCATGCATACCACCGAACCAGCATAGCATGAAGTATTAGCACCAGTGTCTCTCCATCAGCACAGCATACAACTCACACCACTGTCTCTCCATCCTTTTTCTTAGCAGATCCCACAAGCCACTGGCAATGTGTGAGAGATTGACAGACACCAGTACCTCCTCCCCACGTGTTATAATCCACATGTCAATCTTTACGCTCGGCCTGTCACGTTTCATGAGCGCTAGCCTCAGCTGTGGCTCTGGTGATTCCACAACCACTCTCTTCTCGCTGCACTTTGTCATTTCACCACACTGCTATCTGCCTCAGCTTTTGTCTCTTGGCCGTGGCTCTTCTCAGGACTCTCAACAACAATCGACTCACTGGACCGCTCCCTGACATTGGTGCTCTGACAAACTTGGTGTTTTGGTAGGGCCGTATGCATTCATGTCATATTGGCCTGTGGGCCAATGACAAATCAAGTCAAGTCTGCCTTGAACTCTATATCAGTTTTATGCAAGCCGGTTTGTCTTGAACTAAACCCTAGTTGTTTCCAGGCCCTCCGGTTTGGAACAAACCGGGATTGGTTGTGGAGAAACCGATTTGGTTCAATGCGGTTACGCTTTGACATGGAAATTACGCACGTTGGACCGTGCAGGCAAGGAAAACGACGGTGAAGCTTACTTTCGAGCTGCAACTCCTAGTTTCCCTGTTCCGTCCACCTCCACTCCGCACTAGAGAATTCCAACTGCAGTTTTTCCTAGTACACACAAAATTCAAATTACAAAACAAATGTGAAAAATGAATGTGCAGGTTGAAGCAACCAGAACAGCTGTAAACACAAGTGGTAACGGTTCAGTTCAACTGGAAACGTTTAGACCAGCAATAGTCCGGCCAAGTACCAGTTCGCCGCGAGTTCTAGTTTGGTTCTTGCTCATGCCTATTCTAATCTTGAATCCGTTTTACAATACAAAGGTGTCTGTTGTTATTTTGTGAGGGGGCTGTTCACACGCCGTTAATACCGTAATTCCTGGAGCATTTTTATAGTTATCCAGCCCCAGTGCTTTACCCGAGGTAAAGGCCGATGAGATGTCTTGTGGTACGAGGCCCCATAATTGTTCTAAGGTTTTCTATTGTAGAGCATAGGCCGTCTACACTACAGCCCTCGATTCAAACCAGCCAATGAGCTTCCATTGGCCAATTCAAACCGGCCAACTTGGCTTGTAAAAGTGACGCAATGTCCCAACCATTTCTTCAATCCTGTCTCCATTTGGGCTCAAAATGATTTTTTAATGTACACTAGTTACCATTTTCTGGGCCTTTGCTTCGTGCCCTTCAACTCACAGCGATATGTCAGCCAACCAGATTTCAGGGAGCATTCCTTCCATTGTCTCTGGACTCACTCAACTGACTGCCTTGTGAGTCGCACGCAAGTGTCGGTTGTTAAGAAGGTCAGTACCATGTTTGTGAGCCAACGTGTAACAGTGAGTTAAAAGTATGCATGTGTGCTTCACTCGAATTTATTCAAGTGCCCCTTCACCTATTTCAAACTTAGACTTCAATAGGGTCCTGCTTGCCTCCAAATTCTGACCCTATTAGCCTTTTGCCGCAACGATTCCTGGCCTGGTCACCAAGCCTTTTCTCCCTCTCAGTGACCGGTGCCTCTGCCTCCTCATCTGCTTGTTGTTCCTTCCAGGTATCTCAACAACAACCTGCTCACTGGCTTGATCCCTCCTGATATTGGTTCCATATCAAAACTTGTAGTTCTGTAAGCCCTACCTCCCAATGTCCTCTTTCGTATAAGTCGCCATAATTCGCCTCTTCAGATAAGGTTTTTTGCTGGGGTTTGCTCATTGTGCTGCGATCTTCATTCTTCATTCTTTCTTCATCTTCTTTCGTTTTTCTCATATCCTCCTTTTACTGGGTGTTTTCCCTACCCCCTATGATCTCACTACCAGCTAACTCATGCGAACGTTTTTGTGTCCCCTCTCACAGCAACGCTCTGGGTATCGACAGTGAGGTTGTTGTCATTGCTTCTCCTTTGATGATATCCAATATTGGTGTCTTTATCAGGTCTCTCAGCAGCAACATGCTGTCAGGATTCGTGCCCACCTCAGTGACTCGTCTCACAGCACTCACGAATTTGTAAGAGGCTGAGGAGATCAAGGTTTGAAAATACGGTTTTCGTAAACTATGGTCCGTTTTTGACTGACTGTTTTTTACGGAATAAAAAAAAAGCGGCTGTTTCTTTGTTAAACACCACTTGCCACCAAGAAAAATAAGGGGGGAAAAACAAGGTCGCATACATTTATAATCATGCCCACAAACGCACACATGCAAGGAAGGGTTCGTTCTCTTCAACCTGCTGCCATCAATTTGGTTCCGTCAATGTTTTTTGTTTTTTTTTTCTTTTTCTTTTTTTTTGTTGTTTTTGTTTTTTTTTTTCCCCACTCTCGCTGAGATCCCTACTTGAACAAAATCTGCAGAAAAGATGGGCAGAGAAATATGCAGCTCTCTTGTTTCAACTCACCAGACGCTCATATGTTTCTTTTTATCTTGATACTACCTTTCATGTGTCAAGAACTACCCTTCCATACCTTTCTTACCGAAGAGTGTGATACCAAGCATTTGCACCCAGCTGTCACCACAGAGTACCTTCTCATTGTAAACAGTCACCTTGAACTTCCATTCTAATTCTTGCATCACCCACCGTGCGTAGAACTCTTCACACCAACTGGCTGTATGGGACCATTCCTTCTGACATCGGCTCGCTGCCAAGATTGATCGGGATGTAGGCCAGTTTCTTATCTGATCTCTCTAACCCGTTTTATTTCATCGCAATTGAATCGTCCACTTACTGGCGCTACACCTTCTCATCTTGTTGCCCTCTCCTACCTTCTCTCCACTGTCCCCCTGTCCTAACTTCTCATTGTTTTCTCTCCTTAACTTCTTTCCTAGATTCAGTTTTTTTCCTCTTCAACAATGCTTTCTCCAAACCGCCCACTTGTTCCTGCTCTTTTTAGGGACCTTCACAACAATCAGCTCTGGGGACTTCTTCCAGTCTCGGTCACTTCCCTCACCTGCTTGACATATCTGTATGGTTCTTATGCCATCGAAAGAAGCAGTGGGCACGTGCCCAGTGCCATGCCCTGATGCACTGCTGCCATTTTCAGCTACTTTTCAGAGCACTTCCATCTCCTCTGCTATGCCACCTCTCTTTCAGGCTACTGTCACTTCGATCATTTACCTTGTGATTTGTTTTGTTTGTTTTTGTGTTGTTTGGTATAACTGATGAAGAACGCCCATTTTTTACTCTTTCAGGGATCTTTCAATCAACCAGCTTTCAGGCACCATTCCTTCTGGCTTAGGCAGTTTGAGCCGACTAACTTACCTGTGAGCTGCAGACAGTTATGATAGGCGCCCTTTCAAGAGCACCAGCAATGGGAAGAGAGGAACATATGCTGGGTGCCACTGGGTGCCAGAGCTCCTAAAATTAGCATCCAACCTAAGCATTTCCTGTTGTCATATTCGTTTCGTTTTTTTTTTTTTTTTTTTTTTTTGCCTTTTTTCAAGAGCTAAAGTTCTTGGTGAACCGCTGCTTGCGTCATCTCTTCCCTCGGATTCCCTATGCTGTTTCTTTGTCTCCCTTTAGTGTTGACTCGCTGCGTGATCATGTGACCACATGCCATTCAGGAACCTGTTTGGCAACTCTCTCAATGGACCCATTCCCAGCTCCATCGGCTCCCTCACCGGCTTAACACAACTGTACGACGCGTGCTTACCTTGTTTTCCCATGACAACCACACTCTTATGCATCCAACAAGCAATCCCCTTCCACATACACTTCGCACTAACAACATCTCTCCTGTTTCTCCCTTTATCTCTTTGTACAAGGTAGTTCCTGGTATATTTAGGATGTCAACAACTGTGTACCGTATTTTATATGTCATCCGTTTTCTATAGTTTGGTTGTAGATTTATAATTTCAACCTTATCTGGTCGGAATTCCATTGTAGTCCAACCAACCTGCCACCTATGCCCGATCGCCTTTAAGAGGGAACACCTTCATGTTCGCGCAGAGCATGAGCATGTTCTTGGAGAACATGTTCGTGCTGTCTTGTCAGAAGCCCTCAATTTAGTCACATTAACCAGAGAGTAAGTGTGAGAAATAGGTTTCCCACTCGGTTCTCCCCTACAACGCCCTATATCATAATGGCGCCAAACCTAAACTAGAAAAGGTTAGAAGATAATGGTTGCGCCAACCTAAATAGTTGAAGGTATGCTTAGAGCTGGCGCTAGGAGTTGAGGCTGTGGTTGGTGGCTTTATGAAATCGGACTAAAAAAATGAGGTCGGGAAAGGGAAACCGTCGACCTAGAACGGGCCGCGTCATGTTCACCCGAGAGGTCCGTCGAACACAAACAGGTTCGTGCTTGCCATGGCTCGGCAAGCCACCAAGAACCAGGCACAATCATCGCCCCTAACTCTTTTTGGCAGAACAAAATCTAGCCGAACCGAACTCATGTTCGCCTAGATGCGCAAGCCTACTACCAACTCACCATTGGAGAATTGGCCGGATTTCCATCCCATCGGTTCCATAGATTTCCTCAACTTAACCTTGTTTTACTTAAGGCCTTGTGCCTTCTTTGTAAATGAATCAATTCATGCTCTAAGCAGTTTTGTGTAATCGTTGAGATGAAACATATTCGAACTATTTGTCTGGAACCATCCCTTCATCCATTATCAATCTAAGCAATCTGAATGCTCTGTGAGTGCTGCCCCTCCTCTCGTTGCTTCCCTGCTTTGCCTATCGTGGTTCTGCTGCTATTGTCATTTCCATAAAACGCTTGGCTTGGCTAAAATTGCTGCCCATCCCAAAGCCTTGCAAGTGAAAATTCCCTTTTTCTGAAGAGTCAGGTCATGATAATGTTTGCCTGCTCATCCGTTATATTCTCCGCATAAACCCCTGCTCAAAGCATATCAGACTATGTGATTCTGCTGTTTCTGCTCCTCTGTCTTCTCTCTTCTCACCTCGCCTATTCCACCATGCATTTGCACCTTCATGCACCACCCATCGGCTGTTCCTCCCGACACCAACCTTTCCATTGAACCCTCAAACCACCTGAAATTTCTTTTTTGGCCCGCCCAAAAATGTTAGCCTTAGCGTCTAGCGTCTAAATGTGCGTCTTGCGTCTAGCATCTAGACGCTGCGTCCAGACGCGTCGAGCGTCTTCCGCAACTAAGGCCACCATCTATCGGCTATTCTTCCCAAATGCCAACATTTCTGTTGAATCCTGCCACCACCAGATCCCTCGCGTACAACCAGCTCTCTGGACCCATCCCTTCCTCCATCGGCGCGCTCACCAGCCTTACAAACCTGTATGAGTCACGGCCTGTGTTTTTAAGGCAATGAGTGGGTGCCAAACCCCCATTCTGATTCCACATACTTCACACTGGTGCCTGGATTTTCCTGTCACTTATCCCCTCCTGTGGGCCCTCCCATACTGCACGGATCTGAAATTGAACAACCTCATGGGAACCATTCCCCCCTCCATTGCCTCACTGCCCAATGTCAATTCTCTGTGGGTGCCGTACTGCCATTGCCAAATGTGCCACTGCTGCTGCTGTGCATATCCACCCCACCTGCTACTCCACCCACTACATGCAGCCCAGTAAATCATTTACGAGATTTCTGTGCCGATTTGAAGACTCTAAAATCCGCTACCTCCTTATCTTTCCCATTCCACCTTCCACTCCACTGTCTCTGATGATCTTCCAGTGACCTGAGCTCCAACCAACTGACTGGACCCATCCCCCAGGAGATTGGTGCCATGCTCGCCCTCACCAGACTGTCAGTCACTCTCCACCACAACCCCTTGCAACCTTTCCAACCCCTTCCCTTGCCCATCCCATACCACTGTCGTTCACCCTGGCTATCCCTGCCTGCCTGTCCTTGACCACACGCACCAGAGTCATGTCTGGTGCATCGGATGCACTGCATTCCGTTTCCTTCACGTGCGTTTGGTATCATTTGCCTTCGATCTCACCTTTTGTGTTGGTAATTTCCATACTCTAGATTCGTGTAGCTATAATTGTGCATTGGGTGTTTCAACAACTAACATCCCAACCTACATAAATGTCATTATATGAAACCTTCAACCCACCCATTTATTATTTCAGCCAATTTTATTGGGGATTGTGCCCGATTCCCTACTTATCCATCTTTTGTTTACGCTGGATGTACTTAAAGGGGGTTAAGATCATTACCTAATGTGACCAATCTACCTCAGGATCTTACCGTATTGTCCTCACCTCTTTATGTCTCACAGTCGGTCGTTCTATTTCCACCCTGCTCGTCTCCCCAGTAATATTTCCGACAACCGGCTCTCAGGCACCATCCCTGCGACATTGAGTGGACTCACTAATTTGGCATTACTGTGAGCTGCACTCACATTATGGTGCATGCAGTATCTGCCACACATGTGCACTTCCTGCATACGTTTAATACTCGAATTATGATATCAATTGATGGTGCAAGACCTGTGCTTTTGTCCATTTCTTTCCTTTGCCAATCGTCCTCCCCTTTACCCGGCCATCCTTGACTACTCTCGCCCCATCATGCGCAGCTCGCTTGTGGTCTCCCAACTTTGTTGTTTGTCCTGCATGCCTTTCCCCCAGTGATCTTTCGGGTAACCAGCTTTTGGGCAGCATTCCTGCGACCTTGGATGGACTCACTGAATTGGCATTCCTGTGAGCCGCACTTGCATTTTGGTGCGTGCGCTGCATGCACCATCGGTTGTGCATGTGCCTTAAGTTGGGGACCCTGTCAAATGTTTCTACACACCTAGCATTTAGAGACCGTCAGTTGCGCATGTGCGTCAGTTGAGATACGTACATGCAACAAGTAAAATTGCAACTCAACATGTATGCCAACCGAACCTTCACGTGAGAACACATCAACTATAAAATCTTTATCGCCTACTTGGAAATGAGGTGCGTGTGTGCAAGAAAGTTTTCAAGTAGTTAGGTAGGGACGAGCCATGACTCGGGCCATACCTTCTGGCATTGGCTCACTCAAACGATTGGTAGCTCTGTAAGAGATCTCTCTTATCTCGCCCTGTCAAGTCCTATCATCATCCACTGTCTCCTCCCCACCGATGCCTGACCAAAGCAGCTCAGGCTACCTGGTTTCATTGCCTCTGTTCCTCCCTCTTCTCTCTTTCTCCTTCGCCTATTTCACCATCCCTTTGCATCCTGGACCACCATCCATCGGTTGTTCTTCTCAAATGCCACCCTTTTGGTTGAATCCTCCCACCACCAGATCCCTCGCGTACAACCAGCTCTCTGGACCCATCCCTTCCTCCATCGGCGCGCTCACCAGCCTTACAAACCTGTACGACACATGTAGCCTGTTTGTTGTGCCCATATGGCCGGGCCCACATTCTGGTTGCACATACACAACACTGCTTCCTTCATTTGTATCTCACCGCTCCCCTTGGCACCACCCTCTGTTGCTGCAGGGGTCTTCATTCCATTAACCTCACGGGCGCCATCCCCCCCTCCATTTCCTCACTGCTCAATATCAATGCTCTGTGGGTGCCCTGCTGCCACTGCCTGTCTGCCAGTCTGCCAGTCTGCCATTGCTGCTGCTGTGCTATCCACCGCTCCTGCTACTCCACCCACCACATGTAGCCCAGTAATCTTTGATCATTCAAGACATTCATTTGCCGAATTGAAGACTTCAAAAAATTACCTTCCTATCCTTCCCTTTCAACCTTCCACTCTACTGTCCTTGCTGTTCCCCCAGCGACCTGAGCTCCAACCAACTGACCGCTGCCATCCCCCAGGAGATTGGTGCCATGCTCGCCCTCACCAGACTGTCAGTCGTTCTTCCCCACAACCCGTTGCAACCTTTCCATCCGCTTCCCTCGCCCATCTCTTACCACCGCCACCCACCCTGGCGATCCCTGCCCTTCCTTGCCCACGCACACCAGGGTAATTTCCGGTGTATCTCTCTGCCTTTACTTGTGTTTGGTATAGTTTCTCTTCTCTGTCAGTCTTTGTATTCGTAATTTCCATTCTCTAGATTAGTGTAGTTGTTGTCTGTGTTGGCTGGGTGCTTAATTTAACCAACCATACTTAAACGTGATCATCCAAAATTGTGAACCCACCAATTGAAAAGTTCGGCCGATCTCATTGGGAGTTGTACCCGATTCCCTATTTATCCATCTCTTGCCCGTATCGGATGTACCTATAGAGCCCTAAGCTTGTTACCTAATGTCCAATCTAATGAATTTAAGTTTTCCTCACTCTGTTTCTCTCACTCGGTCGTTCCTCCTCCGTCCATCTCGCGTTTTCCCCAGTGATTTTTCCAACAACCAGCTCTCAGGCACCATCCCTGCGACATTGAGTGGACTTGCTCAGCTTGCATTCCTGTGAGCAGCACTCACATTACGGTGAATGTGGTATCTGCCACACCTACTTGGTTACGTTTCATGCTTGAAATATTTAACTAGTTGCGCAAATCCTGTTCCTTTGCTAAACGCTCTTCCCTTTCCCTGGCCATCCTTGATTACCCTCGCCCCATTCCGCGCCCCTCGCTTGTAGTCTCCGAACATATTTTGTATGTGCCCATTCGTTGTCTCCCCTGCACGCCTTTCTCCCAGTGATCTTTCGGGCAACCAGCTTTCGGGCAGCGTTCCCGCGACCTTGGATGGGCTCACTCAAATGGCATTCCTGTGAGCTGCACTCACAGTATAGTGCATGCACTATCGGTCGCGCATGTGCCTTGAATTGAGGACGCTGTCAAATATTCCTACATACCTAGCCTAGCACTTAGCTAGCGTCAGTTGAGCTACATACATGCAACAAGTGAAGTTGCAATATGTAGCAAACTATTTCAACCGTTACTTTATGCGAGAACACTTGAACCAATCAAGCTTTATCGCATACCGGGAAATGAGGTGCGTGTGCGCAAGTGAGCTTCCCTGTAGTCATTGACGAGCCATGCTTTCAGCCTTTGGCTTTTCTTTCCCATTGCCATTCTCCCTCCTCAGGATGTTGACCAGCAATCAGCTCACCGGCCCTATACCTTCTGGCATTGGCTTGCTCAAACGATTGGTAGCTCTGTAAGACATATTTCTTCTATCACCCTGTGACGTCCATTCCTCCATTGTCTTCTCCCCACCGACGCCTCAACAGAGAAGCTGAGGCTACCTGGTTTTAATGCTTCTCCTCCTCACTCTTATCTCTTGCTCCCTCGCCTATTTCACCACGCCTTTTCACCCTGGGCCACCATCCATCGGCTATTCTTCCCAAATGCCAACATTTCTGTTGAATCTTCCCACCACCAGATCCCTCGCGTACAACCAGCTCTCTGGACCCATCCCTTCCTCCATCGGCGCGCTCACCAGCCTTACAAACCTGTACGACACACGTCGCTTGTTTATTTGTGCCAATAAGGCCGAGCCCACATTCTGGTTGCACATACACAACACTGCTTCCTTCATTTGTATCTCACCTCTCCCCTTGGCTTTGCCTTGCCGCCCTCCGTTGCTGCAGGGGCCTTCATTCCAACAACCTCACGGGCGCCATCCCCCCCTCCATTTCCTCACTGCTCAATATCAATGCTCTGTGGGTGCCGTGCTGCCACTGCCTGTCTGCCAGTCTGCCACTGCTGCTGCTGTGCCGATCCACCACGGCTGCTACTCTTTTCCCACCACATCCAGCCCAATCATCTGTTTATTGGTCAACAAATTCCTTTGCTGATTTGGAAGCCTTTGAAAATTCTTCGCTTGCTCCTTATGTTTCCCGTTGCACCTTCCAATCCACTATGATGTATCCCCAGCGACCTGAGCTCCAACCAACTGAGCGGTCCCATCCCCGAGGAGATTGGTGCCATGTTCGCCCTCACCAGACTGTCAGTGACTCTCCACTAGATATGAGCATCAGTTCGGTTTGAGATGTTCGGTTCGAGATAACTCGAACCGAACTTCATTTTCCTTGAAAAAGGTTCGCTCAGACTTACCTAAAGTTCGCGCGAACAGTTCGCGTGAACAGTTTTCGCGACCTTTTTTGGTTTGAGATTTGAACTTCGAACCGATTGAAAGTGTCAATTTCGAACCGCGAGGGGTTCGAAATAGACTCCTGCCGGACAAACCCCCGCGACTTTCCTGTAAAAAACGTGAAACATAGGGCTGGCTGCCATTTCAAGGCAGCCAACCCTTGGCTCGTGTTAGATCTAGATCTAGATCAACTCTAGGCTCTATCACAACCATGCTTCCTCTACAGGGTCCTTTCACCCACAACTCCACCCACCTTAAGCTGTCTCAAAGGTCTACTAGTTTGTTAGGTTAAACAGATTCCTTTTTGCTTTGTTGGTTTGAACATGATCAGAGATCCCTAAACCGTTAGAGATGCATGTGTTTTCGAATTACATGTGCATCATAACCCCAAACTTAAAATGGTTCAAGTTCGCTTGAACCTTTCAGGGTTTGAGCAAACCTTTAGGGTTTGCCATTGTATACTCAAACCCCAAACCTCAAAATTCTAAAAAAAGTTCGAGAAAAGCAGTTCGGTTCGGTTCGACCAACATACAAGGTTTGGAAAGGTTTGATCAAACATGTTTGAGTTCGGTTCGTGCTCATATCTACTCTCCACTACAACTCGTTGCAACCTTAGCAGTCCCTTCCGTTGCCCAACATTTACCACCATCACCCACCCCACTTATCCCTGCCCGTCCTTGCCCACACACACCAGAGTATGGAGCAGTTCATCACCCTGCCTGCCATCACTGCCTTCTTTTCACTTTGTTTCTCTCACTCCGTCGTTCCTCCTGCTCCCTGCACGCCTTTCTCTCAGTGATTATTCCGATAATCAGCTCTCAGGCACCATCCCTTCCACGTTAACTGGACTTACTCAAATGGCATTTTTGTGAGTTGGACTCACCTTTTTGTGCATGAAGTACCTGAACACATCTGCAATACGCATATTTCAAGCTCACAATATGTCTGCCCCGTTCTTGCTATCCTTGCACGTCCGTGTCCACGCACACCAGATATTGACCAGTGCATTTACCGCACCTTGCTTTTGTTCTCATCACTTTGTTCCTCCCTGCCCGTTCATTACTTTGTTAGCCCAGGCTTTCTGAATTATGCTGTTTTTTTTTTTCTTTGCCATTCTTACTCAGGATGTTGACCGGCAATCACCTCACTGGCCCCATACCTTCTGGCATTGGCTCACTCACGGAATTGGTAGTTCTGTAAGACATCTCTTCCCTCACGCCCATTCATCCTTTTACCTCTCCACACCAACCTCTGCCCAAAACAACTCAGGGTACCCAGTTTCATTGTTCTCCCTCCTCTCCACGCTCTCTACTTCCCTCGCATATTACACCATGCCTTTGCACCCCATGCCGCCATCCATCGGTTGTTCTTCACAATGCCAACCTTTCCCACCACCAGATCCCTCGCGTACAACCAGCTCTCTGGACCCATCCCTTCCTCCATCGGCGCGCTCACCAGCCTTACAAATCTGTATGACACACCTCACCTGTGCTTTATGCCAATGGGGCCGTGTCAGAATCCCAGCCATGTCAGAGGTCCACTGGTGATCCCCGATTGATCCTAGGGAAGGGTTACAGGCACGTTGGCCTGGGGGGTTATGGGCGCACTCACCCGCTACTATAACAAGCCCTTTTATCCCAGTGGTTAGTGGCTGGGATTCTGACAGGCCGAACCCCCATACTCCACAATGCTCTCTTCATCTGTCACTTCTCCTGTGGCGTTGCCTTGCCGCCCTCCCATGCTGCAGGGGCCTTCATTCCAACAACCTCACGGGCGCCATCCCCCCCTCCATTGCCTCACTGCGCAATATCAATGCTCTGTGCGTGCCCTGCTGCCACTGCCAGTCTGCCACTGATGCTGCTGTGCCTATCCCCTACCCTGCTACTCCACCCACCACATACAGCCCGGCAATCTCTGTTAATTTTTAATGGCTTCCTTTGCTGATTTGAAGCTTTGGAAAAGTCACTGCCACGCCTCAGTTTTCCCCCCACTGTCTCTGCCGTTTCCCCAGTGACTTGAGCTCCAACCAACTGACCACTCCCATCCCGAAGGAGATTGGTGCCATGCTCGCCCTCACTAGACAGTCAGTCACTCTATCTGTGACGCATGCACCTTATCTGTGAGATCCTCTATTGATTGTATACACCAAGCTCAAACTTACACACATGGGTCGTGAGCTATGGTGAGAACACACAATTTACTGCTAATGTGGAGACATAAACACCTATGCACAGTCAATTAGAAAGGAACAGTTTAATATTGTTTCCATTACTCAGGGTATGCAAGGTACATGTATAATGTCGCAGTATATCGAGATTTGAATTTATATCACGAATTCAAGACTTTCAAAGCAGCTTGTCAACACATTCATGTAATGTCATCTACATCTATATCAATTTGACCCGACGGCAAAATTGTAAACTGCTAAACATTTCTTCTTCCCTCTCCGATCCTTTTATGTTTCAATGCCAACCTCTTGTTTCCTGCTTCTTTCCTCCTCGGGGTCACTTCCTCACCTTTCTTGCTCTTTCCGCATAACTTTTTCTGTCTTTTATTGCTTGCCTCCCTGGATCTCTGTTTGTCGCTTCTGTTCACTCTCACCCTTTTGTTTCAACTGGCCTACGTTTCACTTATTTTGCCTCCCACCACTTGTGTAAATTTGGTTGCATTCAGCTATTCAGTTCGCTTCTCTATTTTGCTCTTCCACTTGTTGCTCTTCTGCTCCCTTCTCCCCTATTCAGTCACCACTCCCTTCCCCCACAGTCACTTTCCCTTCCCTCTCCTGCAAACTGCACAGCCATCCATGCTGCCGTCTCAGATTTTGCCTGCCATCCCTTGCACTACATCATACATCACGCCGTCCGTCCACTACTGCCTTCCCTTTCTTTCCTCAGCGACCTTTCAACCAATCAGCTTTTAGGCAGCATCCCTGCCAGCTTCGGTGATCTCAGTCGAATCAACTCCTTGTAAGCACATACATCTACATAACTCTAATCCTTGTAAACTCCCTGATTGTGTGCCGCAGAGGGAAGTTGACAGACATGTACATGAATATCAATGACACTTTGTCTGAACAAAGAACACACGACCTAACTGGGACAATAAAGGAAGAAGTGTGTACGTTAGCAAGCAAACCAGATGCAGAAACCATACTAGTCTTTGCCACATTAGTCGTGATAATATGTGTTGACACAAGGTACAGTGTACAACATACAAACGAGTTATATCAATGGATCGTACTGCCATGCTGACCCTGCTACGCGATGTCATTCACAATCAATCTCAGAGATGCCCATCCAGCAATCTCAGCTCTCATCCCATCCAAAATCCCCTCTGTGTACCCTATCTAACATCTGTACAACCACAGATATCTGTATCAAAATCAGCTCTCTGGCTCAATCCCTGCCGTCATTGGCACCATGTCATCCCTTCGGTCTCTGTAAGGCATCTCGCTCTTCCTTTTAATGCTTCCCTCCCCCCTTTTTATTGTCATCGCACTCCCTGATCTTATTTCCTCCGTCTCCTTATCATCCCTTCGTACATCCATTACATTTTCCTGGTACTCTATTGCAGTGCAAGAATACTATCCCTGTGGTAAGCAGTAAATGTTTCCGTGCAGGTTGTTTTGTTTCTAGCTATACCATTTTGGCCAATTACGGACCAATTTTCCGTTCCCATATCATTCATGTTGCTTCATGCACTGCGCACAAAACCAAAACCTACTCAATTATTTTGTATCTGGACACGCCCAATCTTTCCTCTCAGTAGTCTTTCTTTGGCGTATTATTCCAAACTTCTAATCCCCTGAGTGCTCAACTAAATCAGTTGGCTGATTTACCAAATTCGCTCGTCGGCTCGGCTCATCGACCCGCCCCCTGTATATAAAATTGAATCTTGTCTGTCGTTGACATAAGGAGCCGGGCCTGGCAAGGACTCATCTTGTGCCGTATGGATGGCTGATGTGCTCCCATCCCTTGCCATCAACAGCTACCTCGACTCCAACAAGCTGTCAGAATCCGTGCCTTCCACAATAGGGAAACTCACAGGACTCACAAGCTTGTAAGCAGCATATCCATCTAATACATACATATGTGTGCTTCTCTATTGTTCAGCTGTTCCAATCGTAAATGGTACATGTACCGTTCCTCTTGGGTATTTGGAGGCATTCTGGCGCATTCAACTAGTTTTCCCACTTCTACCTCCTCCCAAGCCCTAGCATCTCCAAGCTTTGCAAGCAAGTAAA